>OX352298.1:12968356-13618356 GCA_947086415.1 Pammene aurita
AATATTCATTTATTGCGCTATAGTACACAAACATGACAATTTATATTACATTAAAAATTTAACACTTCAGAACTATTACAATTATTTAACATTAAAAAGTTTATCTCTCAGAAATATAAACTTCCATCCATAATTTCAACGACTCTTACACCATCATCATTACTAGAACCATCATCGCCAGTCTCTAAAACTGATACGATAGGTTTATGGTAGCTGAAATAAGAAACGAACAATTATGATTCTAACCTATTTAAATGTGTAATAAATACCGCATCAATAGTAGTTTTGTATTTCGTAGTGCTAAGATTGCGATTTCGAACGAAACAGCAGGCGCAGGCATACATTTTCGCCGCGCGGTAGAAAGAGAGGGGAATACTCTGGGAATATATCTGTAGTGCATATTTTTTAGTTCAACAATATTTTAAATCGAATGAGCCGTTCAGTAGATATAAGCAAAATTAACCGTAAAACGACTTTTCGTTACATTTACATAACGGAGAAACTATACGTTACACGAGTTATTCAAACATTGACAATGTTGTACATGAAATGGTAAATAACATATATTTTTTTCAAAATTTTTGAATGACCCGTTATTGAGATATATCCCTTAGAAAGTAACAGTTTTCGGCCACAATCAGCGCCTAGCGCCTTAAATGGCTTTGCCTAAAGCATTCGGTAGACAATCAGAATGAAAAAGTAACATGCAAAGCCCTCTAGATTCATTATGAGCTTTTACACAAACAAATAAGGTTTACAATCGTATTTCTGTATTGTAAGTTGGTGCAAGCAAGGTGCAAGCGGTGCACGCCAGACCACAGATTAAAAAAAATCTAGAGGACAGAGGACAAAATAATAATGAATGCATCAGTTTGTTTCTTGCATGCAAAAACGGTTGGGTGTTCAACTTACCCAGGTCCTGCAGAAATAAAAGTTGCCGGAACGCGCGGTATTTTTTAATACCTTTTTATTTTTGAAGTGAAAACTTCTTTAGCGGCGCTGTGCACTTTTTGTGATGGGGAAAAAATGTTAAACTCGCGTCAGGGTCACGTGACCGTCAGATTCGTCAGGTTGAAAATTCGTAAGACGGACACGTGATCTGTAGGCCTATGATGGCAGATTTTATCAGCGGATAAGTTGATATAAACCTGATAAAATGACATTTGCCGACTTTGTTTGTCATTTTATCAGATTTATATCAACTTACCCGCTGATAAAATCTACCATCATAGGCCTGCTGATCGAATAAATCTATATTAATCATTCCGTCGAGGGGTACGGTAGACCCGAATGAAATTATGCTCAAATGAATAAGCGTAAAAAATAACAATTTTGAATTGAAGACATATATGGGCAAAATTCGGATTGTCGCGTAATTTGCATTTAAAAGTGTTAATTTAATGACAAATGGTGGGCCATATTACATATTTTAGTGGTTGACAGCTTGACAGTGAGAGGTGCGTTCGGAAATTGTGAACTATGTTTACGTCCGGCATATTTGACAGGTTAGTTAGTCAAAAGGAAGACGAAAGTAAATAAATTAAGAAAACCCGGCTGACCTGACAAGGCAAGAAAACGTATTTGCATGCGTAGCTGCATTTGACACACGACAAAATATATTCTTACAGAAATTAGTTTTCTTTTCACTGAAATATAGGTAAGTAAAAATGGATAATTTTACTGAAAATAAATGTAAATAACATAAAATGTATGAAAATTCGTAAAACGGACACGTGACCTGATCGAAAACTGGTTACAATGTCATTGAAGCCAACAGACCGCCAGCGCGGCGTAGGAGAGGAAGTATTCCCCTCTCTTTCTACCGCGCGGCGAAAATGTATGCCTGCGCCTGCTGTTTCGTTCGAAATCGCAATCTTAGCACTACGAAATACAAAACTACTATTGATGCGGTATTTATTACACATTTAAATAGGTTAGAATCATAATTGTTCGTTTCTTATTTTAGCTACCATAAACCTATCGTATCAGTTTTAGAGATTGGCGATGATGGTTCTAGTAATGATGATGGTGTAAGAGTCGTTGAAATTATGATGGAAGTTAATATTTCTGAGAGATAAACTTTTTAATGTTAAATAATTGTAATAGTTCTGAAGTGTTAAATTTTTAATGTAATATAAATTGTCATGTTTGTGTACTATAGCGCAATAAATGAATATTGTATTTTACCACATAAATGATAGTACTTTTATACTGATAATTAAAGCAATTCGTGCAAAATTATTCCCTAACCATTCCAAAATATCAAAAATGCACAAAGTTAATATTCAAGTTTTCACTTCTGCCGGCACTCCCGGAGTGCCACCCGTTGTTTTTTTTATTATAGTAAGTATAGTAACTGACCGATCTTTATTAAAGGAAAATCATAATAATAGACAAAAATGTGATTTAAGCGATGTAAACGAGGAGGGTGCAAATTATTATTACTCACAAATTTAGTTTGCAATAGCGGCGCGTCGTAAATATCCCTAAGGAAGCTGGAGTAAATTTGATTTTTTATTTTCAACAGGATGATTATAAGCAAGCCAAGTTGCAAGTTGGTGTGTTTAATTTAAATAAAAATTCAAACGATGCATATCTCCTACAGTTACCGACGTAATCTGTGGCCAGACCTGCTGGGCTTTGTAGACGAAAAACGAAAATGCATTATTAGTGCGGCTGGCCGGTGATTCGGGCCCGACGCGTGCTGCAAAATACACAAGAGTAAAAAGATAATAAGTCTCTATGAAACTGGTAAGGAATTACGACCTTTTATCTTCAACAACGCGGAGGTAGAACCTGCCTGAATTCTCAATGATACTAGGTTCCAGCACGGGTCTAGTGTTTTGGTAAAGGACTGATTAAGAATTTATAGTATACTATTAAGGAATTAAAAGTGTTTTTTAATAAGGGTTAGAGGTTGACCACTTTTAATTAATATACATAATTAAAACAAGCCTACTTAAACCGCCTAATATCAAATTGTTCCTCCAATTCATTGAAATAGAAACGTTTAACTATTTACTGTGAAGCTATACTGATAGTACCTACCAAATACGTTAAGATGTGCTGATAAGTTGGTCTGGGTCACAAAGGAGATCGTCAATTTTTGTTAGGCGATTTGCCCCAGATCATAAAGGTGCGTATAATTATGACATAAATATCAAAACATTCGCTTTAATTTCTAGATCAGGGTGGTCATAAAATAATCATGAAAGGTAACGGGAAAATTGAGAAATCGGGATGAAAAAAACATGAATGTGATAAGGACAATATTTTAAAGCGTACATGTTTATGATTTAATGTATAGCACAAAATAAATACCGGTTTTTTAAAGAATTTCTACAAAATCTGACATGATAATGAAACGGAAATCATAATAAAATATTAAAAACCGGCCAAGAGCGTGTCGGGCCACGCTCAGTGTAGGGTTCCGTAGTTTTCCGTCCGTCACAGTAAGTGTCCCCACTTAAGAGTCAATAACACCGCCATGTAGGATATGATATGAGAGTTCCACGTACAGCGACATCTATCGGCAAATTAAGTAAACTTTTGCGCGCGAGCTTAAAGTATGGAAGATGATTTTTATGGAATAATTCTTTATTGCGTGAACCGTTTTTCACCGTTTTTACTTTATTTGAAAGCACGTCATTTCATTGTAATTTTGTAGAAATTACAGGTACAATAAATACCTGCTTATACGGTTAAATTACAAACTTAGTTCAGAAATTATTTTGTAATTTTTTTTCAAAAACTATTCATCCTATCAAGTTCAAAATAATTTTCCTAGAAAGTTTTTATAAAGTTCTACTCTTGAGATTTTTTCATATTTTTAAAAGTTATGGTTCAAAAGTTAGAGGGGGGGGGACGCATATTTTTTTACTTCTGGAGCGATTATTTCCGAAAATATTTACATTATCGAAAAATTATTTTAGTAAACCCCTATTCATTTTTAAATACCTATCCAACAATATATCACACGTTAGGGTTGAAATGAAAAAAAAAATCACTCCCCACTTTACGTATAGGGGAGGTACCCTAATAAAAAAAAAATTCCACTTTTTATTTTACCACTTTGTCGGCGTGATTGATATACATATTAGTACCAAATTTCAGCTTTCTAGTGCTAACGGTCACTGAGATTATCCGCGGACGGACGGACGGATGGACGGGCAGACATGGCGAAACTATAAGGGTTCCTAGTTGACTACGGAACCCTAAAAAGTCATATTTTGATCCTGCCGCTGATTTCTTGTATTTGGGTAAACTAGGATAATGGCTGTCAAACCATCATTGCCACTATTAACTAAACAATCGTAGCACTTGTTACAGAGAGATAAGGTTTAGCACTGTTAGTGCGTTACTACTAGTATCCATGAAGTTATAATTTTAAACCGGAGTACACTCTTGGGCCAAAAAGCGAGGCCGAAAGAGATAGTAATTTAGGGAGCCGCGTCCCGCTTTTTTTTTTTTTTTTTTTTTTTTTTTTTTTTTTTTTTTTTTTTTTTTTTTTTTTTTTTTTTTTTTTTTTTTTTTTTTTTTTTAATACCACGACGGTGGCAAACAAGCATACGGCCCGCCTGATGGTAAGCAGCTACCGTAACCTATGGACGCCTGCAACTCCAAAGGAGTTACATGCGCGTTGCCGACCCTTTACAAAAAGGAGGATTCACTGTGTTGACGACTAAAGGAACAAGAAGGTCTCTCATCGTCAACACACTGGGTCCTCTTTGAGCTCTTTGGCAACCTTACTCACCAGCAGGAACACAACACTATGAGTAGGGTCTAGTGCTATTTGGCTGTGGTTTTCTGTAAGGTGGAGGTACTTTCCCCAGTCGGGCTCTGCTCCAGATTTGAGCGATGACATTCACTGAACGTGCCCTACCACACTTAGCGAGATGCCATTCGCAGTGCCCATACCTCTCTTTTTGGCGTAGTTTAAGGACATACCCAGGTCCGGACGTAGTTTAAGGACATACCCCGGGTCCAAAAGCTTTGACTTAGGGAGTTATGACGTCATTAGACAATAATGCCAGCATGACAACAAGTCAAAATGTCAATGTGTGTCAATTTTGTAACGAGTTCGAGTGAAACACCGCCCCCAATATTATGCCCTCTATCGGACCGTTTTTTCTAGTCGCCTATGAACGACTGTTTTACACGGTAATAAGGTTCATCAGATGAACCTTATAATCTGTGGTTAGGGAAAAAGTGCAACAATTACATCCACTTTTTATAAATCCATGGTAGTATTAGACATTACTTAATAGAAAAATGGTGAAAACGAGACGCATCCCCCATACCACCAACTCCTTCGGCCCCACCTTGTGGCCGAAGAGCTCACTCCAGTTTCAAATTATAACTTCATGCGGCAGACATGGATGACGGTTACGTCATACATTAATAGTGTCAAACTATAATCATAACCAAGATTAGAAAAATAAACGTAACTCCTTACTGAAAATGTCCGTTTCGTCTCGGCCTAGGAGAAGTTAACCTTATGTCAATGCTGTAAAAACGTTAACAACTTATTTAGCACTATTTGTATCGCGGAAGGATCAACGAAATTACTTTTTATTTTGCATTTCTAATTCCCGTTCTATTTTCATGCAATATTTTGTCTAGTTTCGTAATAAAATGGGTATTTGCTTAAAATTTAAGAACAAACCTTATACGAGACCATATCGCAAGTGGGCCCGAATTGACGATCTCCTGCAATGGCGCGTAGTTACAGTGTCCAATTCCACCAACAGGCAAACGATGGCTCGCGGTATTTGAGCTTCCGAAGTGTCGTGGAATCGCCCTGTACACTATGATGTATAATAATGACAGATGGGTTATGCACGCTCCAAAAGTGAAGCACTTAATATGAGTGAATTCAAACAATTGTCGCTAGTCGCGCACCGGCCAGCGTGCGATGTGGACGTACCAATGAGCTCCCGTCACCCGCGTGAGAAAGAGACAAACTGTAATTTCCTAACAACGAGAGAGACAAAGATATAATGATTGTCAAAATAGATAAACATAACAGAATCGTTGCTAGGTTATGAAATAACTCTGGAAGCATTTTTTCTGCTCGTTTTGTTAGGTTATAATCCATCCATAGTAAATATCATTGCCTGTACAACCCGAACTGAGCCAACATGGGGCCGTATTCTAACTTTAAAACACGTATAAACACGATCCAAATTCAATACAACTCCAATGCATTAACAACGCAATACAGCTACGGCATAAACACAAATACGGCTTTATCAGAAATATCAGAATTTGCTTGAGAAATATTCCAACGCAACTCCAATACAACTTCAATATTGGTTGATTGTTTGTTGTGTGTTGGAGTTATGTTTGAGTTAAGTTGTGTTGTTTTTATATTGTTAATGTATTTTAAAATTAGAATTAGGCACATGGTCCTTGCATAGCAACCTTCTTCTTTAATATTTGGGTAAACATTTTCAACAGGATGATTATAAGCAAGCCAGTGGAACCCGAGTTCCCGAGTTGCAGGGATAGTTGACCGGCCCTGCATACAAACTTCTACGTAGAGACGACTATCCCTGCGGCTGACTGTACATACTCCACTGCATAAGTACGTCCTTAAGTGTCATATGAACTTTTATCTGATTATAGTTTCACGCTGATACTGTAACAATCTGACGCTGTAACGTTGTATAAAGAACATCACGTGACCTCCGAGGATTACTTGACGCTTCAATCGCTTCATCACTATCACTACATAGTATAAAACAAAGTCGCTTTCCGATGTCTGTCCCTATGTATGCTTAGATCTCTAAACCTACGCAACGGATTTTGATGCGGTTTTTTTAATAGATAGAGTAATTCAAGAGGAAGGTTTATATGTATAATACATGTATAGTAGAGATAGTAGAGAAACACTGATCATTTTAGAGGTTTCTAATGTGATGTCGTAAAAAAAAAACACTTTTACGCTGCAAACGCTGGCTGAACCCTACTCTAGATAGATCAAAATAATGTACTACTGTATTACTTTGTTGTACACCTTAAAAAGGTCTACAACAAAGTCCCGTGCGAAGCCGGGGTGGGTCACTAGTTCTATACAAAATGAAGTGTCACAAGTGTCGTGTACGACGTGCAGCGTGGACCGTCCTTAACCATGATATTGATTTGACGATGCATACATCATAATAGGGATGATGACACATGTTGAATTATGCAATTAAATTTAGTTGATAGAATGTTAAATAAATTATATGGTTACCATATACATAAACGCAACATTTCACTGTAAAAATAGCAATTTTATCATTCTTTCATACTTCAAACAGGGCGACTATATGTGACGTCACTTTTGCACGTCATTTTGTTAGGAGCGTTTCGAGAAACAAATGCAAATCTCAGACTTTAAATCTAATTTCTGACTTTTGTGTTGCTGCAACGCAATTGGCCGTATATAGACATTTGATCCTCACAACAAAACGAATCGATTGATACCATACATGAAAAAAATTCACAACGCCTATTACTTAGAGATAGATCGCGAGGAATATCAAATCAATATTAAACCAGCTTGGGATTGTTTAGTTTAAACAGCTTTAAAAAACTAAATAAAAAACAAAAGAAATGATCGGTTTCCAGGGAGGTGTGAGTGGAGAGGACCTCGAGAGCACCTCAGCGCATCAGTGGCGTCTTTGTTAGCCTGCGCCTGAAAATGCTGACTACTGCTTAAAATAGAATACTGGCTGTGCTTGGTTATACCTTGGTTCCTTTACTTCGTGCCTTTATAATAAAAACTACACTATTTTTTTTATTTGCAAAAGGGTGAAACAACTTTTTTATGTTGTTTACTCTGTCCCCGTTTTCTTCTTACTGTTTCATAGAAAATGTTTGGTTGTCCAAGGGACATTACCACAGCAACGAGGGGCAACAAAAAGTAATCCCAGATACTGAAAGCTAAACTTTGTTGCGCGACTTACCTTTTGGATGCAACAGATTACGTCGGTAACTGTGGGAGATATATATCGTTTGAATTTTTATTCAAATTAAACACACCAACTTGCAATGGCGGAGCATCCATAGAACTCGGGTTCCACTGGCTTGCTTATAATCATCCTGTTGAAAATGTTTACCCAAATATTAAAGAAGAAGGTTGCTATGCAAGGACCATGTGCCTAATTCTAATTTTAAAATACATTAACAATATAAAAACAACACAACCTAACTCAAACATAACTCCAACACACAACAAACAATCAACCAATATTGAAGTTGTATTGGAGTTGCGTTGGAATATTTCTCAAGCAAATTCTGATATTTCTGATAAAGCCGTATTTGTGTTTATGCCGTAGCTGTATTGCGTTGTTAATGCATTGGAGTTGTATTGAAGTTGGATCGTGTTTATACGTGTTTTAAAGTTAGAATACGGCCCCATGTTGGCTCAGTTCGGGTTGTACAGGCAATGATATTTACTATGGATGGATTATAACCTAACAAAACGAGCAGAAAAAATGCTTCCAGAGTTATTTCATAACCTAGCAACGATTCTGTTATGTTTATCTATTTTGACAATCATTATATCTTTGTCTCTCTCGTTGTTAGGAAATTACAGTTTGTCTCTTTCTCACGCGGGTGACGGGAGCTCATTGGTACGTCCACATCGCACGCTGGCCGGTGCGCGACTAGCGACAATTGTTTGAATTCACTCATATTAAGTGCTTCACTTTTGGAGCGTGCATAACCCATCTGTCATTATTATACATCATAGTGTACAGGGCGATTCCACGACACTTCGGAAGCTCAAATACCGCGAGCCATCCGTTTGCCTGTTGGTGGAATTGGACACTGTAACTACGCGCCATTGCAGGAGATCGTCAATTCGGGCCCACTTGCGATATGGTCTCGTATAAGGTTTGTTCTTAAATTTTAAGCAAATACCCATTTTATTACGAAACTAGACAAAATATTGCATGAAAATAGAACGGGAATTAGAAATGCAAAATAAAAAGTAATTTCGTTGATCCTTCCGCGATACAAATAGTGCTAAATAAGTTGTTAACGTTTTTACAGCATTGACATAAGGTTAACTTCTCCTAGGCCGAGACGAAACGGACATTTTCAGTAAGGAGTTACGTTTATTTTTCTAATCTTGGTTATGATTATAGTTTGACACTATTAATGTATGACGTAACCGTCATCCATGTCTGCCGCATGAAGTTATAATTTGAAACTGGAGTGAGCTCTTCGGCCACAAGGTGGGGCCGAAGGAGTTGGTGGTATGGGGGATGCGTCTCGTTTTCACCATTTTTCTATTAAGTAATGTCTAATACTACCATGGATTTATAAAAAGTGGATGTAATTGTTGCACTTTTTCCCTAACCACAGATTATAAGGTTCATCTGATGAACCTTATTACCGTGTAAAACAGTCGTTCATAGGCGACTAGAAAAAACGGTCCGATAGAGGGCATAATATTGGGGGCGGTGTTTCACTCGAACTCGTTACAAAATTGACACACATTGACATTTTGACTTGTTGTCATGCTGGCATTATTGTCTAATGACGTCATAACTCCCTAAGTCAAAGCTTTTGGACCCGGGGTATGTCCTTAAACTACGTCCGGACCTGGGTATGTCCTTAAACTACGCCAAAAAGAGAGGTATGGGCACTGCGAATGGCATCTCGCTAAGTGTGGTAGGGCACGTTCAGTGAATGTCATCGCTCAAATCTGGAGCAGAGCCCGACTGGGGAAAGTACCTCCACCTTACAGAAAACCACAGCCAAATAGCACTAGACCCTACTCATAGTGTTGTGTTCCTGCTGGTGAGTAAGGTTGCCAAAGAGCTCAAAGAGGACCCAGTGTGTTGACGATGAGAGACCTTCTTGTTCCTTTAGTCGTCAACACAGTGAATCCTCCTTTTTGTAAAGGGTCGGCAACGCGCATGTAACTCCTTTGGAGTTGCAGGCGTCCATAGGTTACGGTAGCTGCTTACCATCAGGCGGGCCGTATGCTTGTTTGCCACCGTCGTGGTATTAAAAAAAAAAAAAAAAAAAAAAAAAAAAAAAAAAAAAAAAATAAAAAATAAAAAAAAAAAAAAAAAAAGCGGGACGCGGCTCCCTAAATTACTATCTCTTTCGGCCTCGCTTTTTGGCCCAAGAGTGTACTCCGGTTTAAAATTATAACTTCATGGATACTAGTAGTAACGCACTAACAGTGCTAAACCTTATCTCTCTGTAACAAGTGCTACGATTGTTTAGTTAATAGTGGCAATGATGGTTTGACAGCCATTATCCTAGTTTACCCAAATACAAGAAATCAGCGGCAGGATCAAAATATGACTTTTTAGGGTTCCGTAGTCAACTAGGAACCCTTATAGTTTCGCCATGTCTGCCCGTCCATCCGTCCGTCCGTCCGCGGATAATCTCAGTGACCGTTAGCACTAGAAAGCTGAAATTTGGTACTAATATGTATATCAATCACGCCGACAAAGTGGTAAAATAAAAAGTGGAATTTTTTTTTTTATTAGGGTACCTCCCCTATACGTAAAGTGGGGAGTGTTTTTTTTTTTTCATTTCAACCCTAACGTGTGATATATTGTTGGATAGGTATTTAAAAATGAATAGGGGTTTACTAAAATCATTTTTCGATAATGTAAATATTTTCGGAAATAATCACTCCAGAAGTAAAAAAATATGCGTCCCCCCCCCCTCTAACTTTTGAACCATAACTTTTAAAAATATGAAAAAATCTCAAGAGTAGAACTTTATAAAAACTTTCTAGGAAAATTATTTTGAACTTGATAGGATGAATAGTTTTTGAAAAAAAGTTACAAAATAATTTCTGAACTAAGTTTGTAATTTAACCGTATAAGCAGGTATTTATTGTACCTGTAATTTCTACAAAATTACAATGAAATGACGTGCTTTCAAATAAAGTAAAAACGGTGAAAAACGGTTCACGCAATAAAGAATTATTCCATAAAAATCATCTTCCATACTTTAAGCTCGCGCGCAAAAGTTTACTTAATTTGCCGATAGATGTCGCTGTACGTGGAACTCTCATATCATATCCTACATGGCGGTGTTATTGACTCTTAAGTGGGGACACTTACTGTGACGGACGGAAAACTACGGAACCCTACACTGAGCGTGGCCCGACACGCTCTTGGCCGGTTTTTAATATTTTATTATGATTTCCGTTTCATTATCATGTCAGATTTTGTAGAAATTCTTTAAAAAACCGGTATTTATTTTGTGCTATACATTAAATCATAAACATGTACGCTTTAAAATATTGTCCTTATCACATTCATGTTTTTTTCATCCCGATTTCTCAATTTTCCCGTTACCTTTCATGATTATTTTATGACCACCCTGATCTAGAAATTAAAGCGAATGTTTTGATATTTATGTCATAATTATACGCACCTTTATGATCTGGGGCAAATCGCCTAACAAAAATTGACGATCTCCTTTGTGACCCAGACCAACTTATCAGCACATCTTAACGTATTTGGTAGGTACTATCAGTATAGCTTCACAGTAAATAGTTAAACGTTTCTATTTCAATGAATTGGAGGAACAATTTGATATTAGGCGGTTTAAGTAGGCTTGTTTTAATTATGTATATTAATTAAAAGTGGTCAACCTCTAACCCTTATTAAAAAACACTTTTAATTCCTTAATAGTATACTATAAATTCTTAATCAGTCCTTTACCAAAACACTAGACCCGTGCTGGAACCTAGTATCATTGAGAATTCAGGCAGGTTCTACCTCCGCGTTGTTGAAGATAAAAGGTCGTAATTCCTTACCAGTTTCATAGAGACTTATTATCTTTTTACTCTTGTGTATTTTGCAGCACGCGTCGGGCCCGAATCACCGGCCAGCCGCACTAATAATGCATTTTCGTTTTTCGTCTACAAAGCCCAGCAGGTCTGGCCACAGATTACGTCGGTAACTGTAGGAGATATGCATCGTTTGAATTTTTATTTAAATTAAACACACCAACTTGCAACTTGGCTTGCTTATAATCATCCTGTTGAAAATAAAAAATCAAATTTACTCCAGCTTCCTTAGGGATATTTACGACGCGCCGCTATTGCAAACTAAATTTGTGAGTAATAATAATTTGCACCCTCCTCGTTTACATCGCTTAAATCACATTTTTGTCTATTATTATGATTTTCCTTTAATAAAGATCGGTCAGTTACTATACTTACTATAATAAAAAAAACAACGGGTGGCACTCCGGGAGTGCCGGCAGAAGTGAAAACTTGAATATTAACTTTGTGCATTTTTGATATTTTGGAATGGTTAGGGAATAATTTTGCACGAATTGCTTTAATTATCAGTATAAAAGTACTATCATTTATGTGGTAAAATACAATATTCATTTATTGCGCTATAGTACACAAACATGACAATTTATATTACATTAAAAATTTAACACTTCAGAACTATTACAATTATTTAACATTAAAAAGTTTATCTCTCAGAAATATTAACTTCCATCATAATTTCAACGACTCTTACACCATCATCATTACTAGAACCATCATCGCCAATCTCTAAAACTGATACGATAGGTTTATGGTAGCTAAAATAAGAAACGAACAATTATGATTCTAACCTATTTAAATGTGTAATAAATACCGCATCAATAGTAGTTTTGTATTTCGTAGTGCTAAGATTGCGATTTCGAACGAAACAGCAGGCGCAGGCATACATTTTCGCCGCGCGGTAGAAAGAGAGGGGAATACTTCCTCTCCTACGCCGCGCTGGCGGTCTGTTGGCTTCAATGACATTGTAACCAGTTTTCGATCAGGTCACGTGTCCGTTTTACGAATTTTCATACATTTTATGTTATTTACATTTATTTTCAGTAAAATTATCCATTTTTACTTACCTATATTTCAGTGAAAAGAAAACTAATTTCTGTAAGAATATATTTTGTCGTGTGTCAAATGCAGCTACGCATGCAAATACGTTTTCTTGCCTTGTCAGGTCAGCCGGGTTTTCTTAATTTATTTACTTTCGTCCTCCTTTTGACTAACTAACCTGTCAAATATGCCGGACGTAAACATAGTTCACAATTTCCGAACGCACCTCTCACTGTCAAGCTGTCAACCACTAAAATATGTAATATGGCCCACCATTTGTCATTAAATTAACACTTTTAAATGCAAATTACGCGACAATCCGAATTTTGCCCATATATGTCTTCAATTCAAAATTGTTATTTTTTACGCTTATTCATTTGAGCATAATTTCATTCGGGTCTACCGTACCCCTCGACGGAATGATTAATATAGATTTATTCGATCAGCAGGCCTATGATGGTAGATTTTATCAGCGGGTAAGTTGATATAAATCTGATAAAATGACAAACAAAGTCGGCAAATGTCATTTTATCAGGTTTATATCAACTTATCCGCTGATAAAATCTGCCATCATAGGCCTACAGATCACGTGTCCGTCTTACGAATTTTCAACCTGACGAATCTGACGGTCACGTGACCCTGACGCGAGTTTAACATTTTTTCCCCATCACAAAAAGTGCACAGCGCCGCTAAAGAAGTTTTCACTTCAAAAATAAAAAGGTATTAAAAAATACCGCGCGTTCCGGCAACTTTTATTTCTGCAGGACCTGGGTAAGTTGAACACCCAACCGTTTTTGCATGCAAGAAACAAACTGATGCATTCATTATTATTTTGTCCTCTGTCCTCTAGATTTTTTTTAATCTGTGGTCTGGCGTGCACCGCTTGCACCTTGCTTGCACCAACTTACAATACAGAAATACGATTGTAAACCTTATTTGTTTGTGTAAAAGCTCATAATGAATCTAGAGGGCTTTGCATGTTACTTTTTCATTCTGATTGTCTACCGAATGCTTTAGGCAAAGCCATTTAAGGCGCTAGGCGCTGATTGTGGCCGAAAACTGTTACTTTCTAAGGGATATATCTCAATAACGGGTCATTCAAAAATTTTGAAAAAAATATATGTTATTTACCATTTCATGTACAACATTGTCAATGTTTGAATAACTCGTGTAACGTATAGTTTCTCCGTTATGTAAATGTAACGAAAAGTCGTTTTACGGTTAATTTTGCTTATATCTACTGAACGGCTCATTCGATTTAAAATATTGTTGAACTAAAAAATATGCACTACAGAACACTACAAACTCAACGTAGGATATTTAAATTGATTAAATTTTCTTAAACAACTTGATCATAATTCCACATTTCGTGCGTTATTAGCTCGAAAACGGCGTTGCTGGCAGTCGTGAGCTAGCTTTGAGACGAGGAGGCTGTGTCGCTCGTCGCTCCGTGCTTCCCTTGTACTACATATACTTGTGCTTGGCCCGTTAGCAATAATATCGGACTTACAGTGCCTAAAGACTAAATAACTGCAGAGGGTTCATACGGTGCGGATATAACGTGTCTTCCCGGAATCAATAATGTATAGACGTTTTATCTTTTAAGATAATGTACTCGTATGCATGTTTATGTACGTTCGTATAAAAAGTGTATTTTATTTAGATTATAATACAAGTAAAAAACAAATGAAATAAAACAAAAATCATGAATCTCACATTGCTCTGAAAACAAATTTGGTCATGTAAGTAAACTAAAATTATTATGTTTTAGTAAACGCATGCATCACGCAAAATAGGCATTAGTCGTCGAGTTGCGGAAATCTGATAGTACTGCAATACAATAGACTAATAATTAATTTAATAAAAAACTCCAAAGAACCGAATTTATTTAAACATATTTATTTAAGAATACCGTGTTCTAAACGAATGTAATATGCGTTTTATTTTAAGATTAAAAACAATCTTTAATGTTATACTTTATACTAATTTCTCAAATCTAGAAATTGCGAAGTAAACTGCAAAGGATTGCAGATAAACCGGCCAAGAGAATATCGGGCTATGCTCAGTGTAGGGATCCGTAGTTGCCGGCCTGTTACAATACATCCATTCAAAAGGTAGTCTATAAAGAAATATTTTGTAGCACTTACGTTATTTTACTATAGGCATAACTCAAAATCGGCTCAACCGATTTTATTCCATATAGTTTTTATTGAAAATACGTGATAAGTATTTCAATGGTCTCACTTCCAGGAATTTTCCCAATTTTTTTGGACCCACGGTTCAAAAATCGGATATTTAAGAGTTCAATGTATGTAAGAATAAAGGAGAAAAAAGCTTCTTTTTATACCATGACGCTGGCAAACAAGCATACGATCCGCCTGATTGAAAGCAGTTATAAAGCCTATGGACGCCTGCAACCCCAGAAGATTCACACGCGCGTTACCCTAAAAAAAACTTTACTCTGTCGGTGAAATGCAAATAAATACAAATTTTATATTAATTATCAACACAAGTGAATAAATAAATTACTACTAAGGGTTAATACTACCTATCAAATATTTTTAAAAGACCGGCCAAGTTTGTATCGGACCATGTATAATGTAGGGTTCCGTAGAAAGTAGATTCTTGGAGATAACTCAAAAACGGATGAACCGATAATATGTGAAATAATTTTCGTAGAAAATTAAGTACTAATCCTTCTTAGTATTTTTTCATATTTTTTAGACTTACGGATTAAAAGTTAGATGGGGGCTATTATATTTAGACTTTCGAAGCAATTATTTCTGAAAATATTGACTTAATAAAAAAGTTTTAAAAATACTCTATATACCGGGTGTTGCCTGTAACATGAGCAATAAATTAAAATGTAGATTCTACTCCTCAAAGTAAACAACCTTTGTTCAGCGACTTTGAAAAATAACTTGTGGTCTGATTTTTAGTACACTTTAAAGTTTATTCGTACACGCAATGTATTGCGAAATTGATTATGTCTGTAAGGTGACAAGACTGACAAGCAATGTCAATGAGAAGCATTTTAACGTACATTGATAATACTATTTAGTTTGTTTAAAAAAGAGACAATCTAAAGACTACATATTTTTTTAAAGTTGTTGAACAAAAGTTGTAGTTGTAGAATCTATGTTTTAATTTATTGCTTGTGTTATAAGATATTTTTAAAGCCGTATCGTACAACATGTTCATATTTACAAAAAAAAATATTTTTGACATTTAGTTTGGCATTGTATGTATGGAGTGCCTCACCTAAAAGATTTTTTTAGCAATTTAGCCAGAAAACTAAGTAGCGGCACATGAAACACACCTCTAGATAAAATTTCAGTAATATATGTTTTATAATAAAAATGGCTGTGACATACGGACGGACAGACGGACATGTTTCAAAAAACTTTTAAGGGTTCCGTTTTTACCATTTTGGCTATGGAACCCTAAGAAGTGTTTGCGCTGTGTTATATTTTAAAGATCTAAATTGAATGGGCTTACAGCTCGCATTTATATGACGATTTCGTGCACAAATACCGCTCCTTACATGTGCATTTTTACTATTCGCAACTCGCAACAGGCTTAGTTTTGTTAATTTATCGTAATTAAGTGAATTTTTACGGTTAATATTTAAAATCGCAATAAAAAAATAACCATCTATTAAGCTCACTTGCACAGCAAAAAAAAACCAAATTCACATGAAAACACCGCTTTGATGTGCATTCAGTTTTTTTTGCTGTACTAGTCAGTATTTTTTAAATTTTTTCTGATATGCGGAATATTTTTAACCATATTTCGTAAATTCATAAATATTTTGCCGCTCACTGTACTTCAAATTCAAAATCTAGGTTTTCATTTTTTTACATAAAAATCTACTAATCGAGATCGTTATTGCTTATCTTATTTAGTAGCATTCCTAAAAAATGTCACCGTAGTACTTAATCACAGTATTCAAATCACAAAACATCCACAAAAGGATTAGGTATGATTATTATAAATCTGCCCGCGCGCCTCTGAGTAAAGTCATATTCTTTGAACATTATTGCGGTGCATCGCGGCGGATTTACGCACGATCGCAATGAGAAGGGTACGCGGGTGGCGCGGGTAGAGAGCGCCCAAACGCTCAAGGACACTCCGGCGACAATCGTCTTAAGTGGGATCTTGGATTATGCGTACTATCATGGATTTCGAGATATAACTTAAAATGGTTTGCTTAGTGAGCTAAAGGAATAACTGCTCTGAACGCGCCTCGTAGACAGTGTGACGGGAAGGCATTAGTCAACCAACGGATATGTCGGATATTATTTGTACAGTCAAAAAATATGGTTAGGGCACTATTAGGAACCTTATTCTATTGCACAATCACTTTAATTGTGGATATATTTATAGTTCAAGCAATTTCCTTTTGTTTAATATTTACTCGATGGATTTTCCAATCTAAATTGAACCCTAAATAGTTCGACGATTAAAGTCCGTGATCGCTACTCTTAATAGGATAAAAACAGTAAACAAAAGACGGCTAATGAAAAAGCCGGGTTATTCTAGGTTATGGGTACCAAATCTGATACACTGTTAATTTTAATATAGTATATTATATACTGCCGATATATTCACAGACAACTTGACTTCTGTAAAGCGTAAAATCAATAGTCACCTGAATAGCTACTGTAAATTATAATTTAAAATCTTTATGACATTATCAACATTTAACTACATGTATTTCAAACCGCATATACAAGTGTGTTGGCGGCAACTGTGAGCTTAAATTAGTTTTTTTTTCATCATTTGGTTTATTCCAAACTACTACTGTAAAATATGATAGTCCCATATACGTGTGTTGACGTTAGCTGTTAGCTTGTATGTAGAATAGAATAAATAGAGAAATAAATAAATGACTATGGCATAATTATTCCGGTCTGTCAGATGTTAATCCATGTATTTTGGCTGAAGGTAATGAAAAAATAGGAAACGCTTCAAACATTTAATTTGAAGCAACCAACGCCACGGATGTCGTGGAATCGATCAATTATTTTTGACTCGGATACTAAAAGCAGGGCTGGCGCCGCGCGGATATTAAACCTAGACGTGAAGGATGGGACGAGCTATCTCTTTTGACGAAGCTTTACGTGAAAAAGAGCCCTATCTATTTAGGTTTGTAGCTATTTACACAAGTAATGAAATCAAAATCAAAATTCAAATAATATTATACTTAGTATTAGTATGTCACCTGGTATCGATGACATAAGCCTTATTTCTTGCTGTGGGCCTATGTGCCGTATTCTAACTTTAAAATACATAAACAATACATTAACGGCCTCTTAGCCTAATGGGTAATGACCCTGCCTACGAAGCAGGAGGTCCCGGTCCACATTAATTTGGGGCTGACAACAGCTAAATTCCCTCCCTATCTTTTTCAGCGCGAGTGAAAGAGAAACACTGTGTTACGATTAGTATGGGAGCTCATTGCAAATTTTGTAAAATGATGAATTTAAAAAAAACAACGCATTAATTGAGAAATATAAAACAATGAAGTTTTTAGTATTAGTGCGGTGGAATTTTGTCCTTAGTTACAGACGTATAGGTCAAGAAACTAAAGACATACGACTGTTTAAAGCAAATTTTAAGATGCAACTTTGGAATTATTTTCTATCGAGCCGATTTCGTCCAATCGTGTATCGGAATCAACGAAGTTCTTCCAAATATAACGAATAATAACATATATTTTTTTTACTCTCTCAAAACAAGGAGTTATAGCTAAAACACTGTTTGAGTAAAGTCAATTTGAAGGTCATCGGGTGTTGTCAGCCTCTTAAGTATTTATCTATATATATCGTCGCCTAGTACCCACAACACAAGCCTTATTGAGCCTACTGTGGGACAAGGTCGATTTGTGTCAGATTGACCCGTTAATTTTATTTTTTATTTTTATTAAAACACAATCTATCCTTAACAAGTCCAAAACACAACCAATTTTAATAATCAATCAATATTGGAGTTGCATCGCAACAATTTTCAAACAAATTCAGATTCAGCAACGAGCAACAATATAACGGAGGTACAGACTCAAACCAGATTTATTTACTGAAAATATGGCTTGTGAAAATTTGTAATCGGCCAGTCTTAAACCGTGATAAGACTGTTAGAGAAACTGCTGCACGAGCCGGTGTTTCAGCAGTATTGTAGAGCCTTTTAGGCTGATTGTATATCCCTAGAATAAGGAAGTTGCGGCTATTATAAGTACCATTATTGTGTGATTAAAATGTTGACAAAACATAAAATAATAGCTATTGAAACGTTTTTACTTTAGTTTATACTAATTTCAAATAATAATTACAATTTCAAGTAATGTGAAATGAATGGGGTTGGCAACTATCTGTGGGCTTTGTCTTAAAGGGCTAGCCAGGTCAAAAAATTAAAAAAAAACGATAATTTGACACTGTGGACGAACAATTATGGCGAGTGACACACATGAGTGACGTCACAGGAACTGAAGATCCGTTTAGGCGCGAAAATTTAAATTGTCAGTTTTGTAACAGCAATTTATGACGATTAATTATAGTTTTTTCATTTTATTACACATTACACTCGTGGTCTATTCTACGTGCAATTCTTTCAAATGAAAGCATAAATTAAAATATTGCATCTTGCCTATTGATTGGTGAGATTCAGTCGTTGCGTAGTGAATGCATTGGAGTTGTATTGGAATTAGGTCGTTAACGTGTTTCAAAGTGATATTGTATGATTAACTCGTAATAATTATTTAAATAAATATATTTCTATTTATCCTAAGTTTAAGCTTCTCTATTCCCTCAGTCTAAGCCCAGTCCAATTACAGTCAATCTCTGCTCATCGCACGCAGCTTGCGCGTTAATTTTTCAAGCGCTAACTTGCCCTATTGTGAGGTGTTGAAACGGGCATTGTCTCACTGACAATGGACCGACAATGGCCGTATCTCAAAAGGCCGGGAGCTCGGGCCTAAGCTTGTGCGGCCGTATCGGAGCATTGTTTAGTGCATCGAAGCTTAGTCAAGGTGTGATGGGTACTATACTATGTATAGGGTTAAATCTTAGTCTACCTTAAGGTCAATTATCGAATATTCGATAGATTATAGTTCACAAATATTAAGTATACCCACATGTAAAGCCAACAAGTTAGATATCAATCATTATTATGACAAAAACGGGACTTAATCGCGTACACTTACTTTTATTATTTTCCTGACGTTTCGAGCGTGCCGCAACGCTCGTGGTCGCAGGCAGACTCAATCAATCAATTTTTGTCATAATAATGAGTGAAAATCGTGTAAGTTTAAATCAGTAAGTCAGAGATATCAATGTTTAAATTTTATTGGTGTAAAAGGAATCAATGTTGTTGTTTATTATATTTGTATTGGGACCTGAGCAAGTGAAATTCAAAAGGTGGAATTTTATACGATGCGGGAATTTCAATGAAAGAGTTACAAAAACCTAGTTTCAGAGGAGAGAAAGAGAGTGGTATTTTTTTAAAGTTTAGGTTTAATAATCTATTTTAGGATGGCAAAATGTAGTCATAACGGCCGAAAACTTCATTTTTTAATACTACACTACATAATTACACTTAATTGAAAATTCAAAATATAATGTCCTAAATATTTTAGGGCGCTAGGTCCCTATCTCACTTGGCTACACCAAAAAATTGTTTTACACTCAAGAGTTTAAAGCAATAGTTTAGGCCATGACATTTGTAAGTTCGAATATGCTTATACTATAAACAGATTACAGCAAACTTAAGTACGTTACACCGTTATCTTGAAAATTGTAGTGGTTTACGTGTTGTTGTCGCTAGGCAAAGTCAATAATCTAGTAACTCAGTTAAGTTAGTTTGCGTTAGCCGTTTTCCGAAGCCGCTTCTAAACCCTATCGATAATAATTAATTGCGAGAGGAAACTTCTCCAGGAGATGCTGCTAACAGCACATCGACGTTGATCGATGTTCTTAGCTCAAATAAACATACCTACTCGTACTTACCTCAAAAGTAGCTTAACTAATCCTGTTTCAAAAGTTAAAGTTACAAAACGCGAGAGATGCGTTTATGACATTTGTAATTTATTAACACTAATATATATTTGCATAAGAACTTAACACAATAAAGCTAGGTAAGTATAATTTATAAACTCCTTAACTACATAGATGTTTTAGAAGACGCTGGCAATAAAAAATAACGTAATCGGTTTAAAAACTATCACATTATTAGATTTACTTGTAAAAACCTCTAATTCACTGGTAGACTACAACCAATCTCCTGGTTGTTCGCAGTTGAAACCCCGGAATTTACTTTGGATTTATGTAATAAGTGTAATAACAGATCATACAAACGCAACCTTTTTTTAATTGGCATACCCGCCGTCGTGTGACTAAATTTTTTTTTTTTTAATAAATGGCTTTTACTCCTCGCCGATTTTGGCGAGGTGAATTCTGCCAATGTCGAAGTGTACACTTATATTTTATGAAAAATTAATATATTAATATATTAATATATTAATATATTAATTTTTCATAAAATATAAGCAACGTTGTTCGGTTGAGGCCTTGCTGATTGTAAGGTGATAGCCTCCCTACAAACACGTGGGTGGCCGAGACCCCGGATAGCCGTTTGTTCAACTAAAGGGAGGTTACGCGCGTTTTGAGACTAATTTTTCATTAGCTGCACACTTGTTCGTTAGGTCACCGCACAATAAGCTATGAATATTACACACTTAGCTACGTAAATGAGCAAAAAACAAAAAACTATTCTAAACACGCTGTCACCATCTTGAGCTCAAACGGGTATCTCGACTAAATATTTAACTTCCAAAAGCACATATCATGTCATCGCCGACATCTCCAGTTTTGACAATATTGTTGTCATGTCATAAGCTGTCATCGCATCATTAAAAATCGAAGTCGCCGTTTACTAACCTAATTAACCCACAAATAAACGTGTAAATGCGAATTTACGGCACAACTAAATCACGATGCAATTATCGATAAGTTTTACAGCAACCTAGCTGCACCGAAATCGTAGTGGGGTAGGTATCGAAGCGATAGGGCTGGATGCGTTTCGCTCGCTTGCCAAGCTTTTTACTCAGACTAGCCAAGTGTAACCGCAATTTCGTGGTCCTTTGCTGCTGTAGGAAGGGAAAGGTCACTTTAAAGCTGGTCTTTCTAAAAATCAATGGTTGGTGAGCGATAAAAACCAGAGCCCTGCGGTCTCAATGCCGTCCCAATTAGTCGGCACAGACTTCCGCACGTTTTTGCCCGGCCACTAATAGGCAAGATCTCGCTGAGAGACCTTTATAAGTATTTGAATGTTGTCGATAAACATGTTTTTTGAAATTTATAGCGTAAATACTGCTGCATATTTCACACAATGGAGGCATACGTAATATAGGCTGCATGACAAGAAGTTATTACGTGGTGATTTTCTTTTACCTGAAAGCAAAAGTTGGGGATTACTCTTACTTATAGATAACTTTAAAAAAAATCACTTACTTAATGTAAGGCAAGTAAAATGCCTTAAATTATACATTTTGTCGTTAAATGTTGCAACTACATACACTTACATTGACTACGGAGTCAACGATTAAAAAAATCTGATTTAGGTAAGTGATGGATGGATCTATAAATTTGTATACAGGTTGTCTCATTCAAATCGGTCAGTATGGGAAAGTCTGAAACTATAAGACATACGAAGATCTGTTCTGAGGAACCATGTCATCGATTTTAATAACAAGGAAAACTGCATTCATACATTTTAAAAAACATCTGTACTCCGTTCGGGAATCGAACCCAGTTGTTTTGAAAAAAAAAACATACACTATTTCTATTTAGATATCGATTGTGTAGGTCTTAAGCAGTAAATGTCTGTATGAAACATGATGTCTAAAATGAATAAAATGCATTGTTTCCACATACTTTAATTTATTTTAGTAGGTGCTCGAAGTGACCACCGCCTTTTTCAATACAATATTCAACACGTTTAGGTAACGATCTTACAATTGCATTTTGTATCTTCATATAATAAAATGCATTTTATTCATTTTAGACATCATGTTTCATACAGACATTTACTGCTTAAGACCTACACAATCGATATCTAAATAGAAATAGTGTAGGTTTTTTTTTTCATAACAACCGGGTTCGATTCCCGAACGGAGTACAGATGTTTTTTAAAATGTATGAATGCAGTTTTTCTTGTTATTAAAATCGATGACATGGTTCCTCAGAACAGATCTTCGTATGTCTTATAGTTTCAAACTTTCCCAAACTGACCGATTTGAATGAGACAACCTGTATACACGCTAACAGACGGCCAACACGGCTGAACCACGAACCACACAATTACGACGGTCACGCGTGTGCGCCTTCTACGACCGCGCTGACAGCGCGCAGACGATTTCATACAACTTCACAGTGTGTACGTATCTTAACGTTATAACGTCGTAGCGTGTAAAGGTGCAGAGTAGAATTACAGACAGCCGACGCGGCCGAGCCACCCAATTACAAGGGTCAAGCGTGCGCTCCTTCTACGAGCGCGCTGACGGCGCGGACTTCATACTTTTACATAATAACGTGTAAAAATCCGCGTAATTTTTCTAACTAAACGAACTTCCTTATACTTATATGCAGATTAAATTATAATTGTATGCAAATTTCGTTTTTTTCTTCAGGGTCGCGTTTTATAAAGCTACAATTAACATTTTCACAATTTGCTTCTCTTTCTAACAGATGTGTTTGTTTCAAAGAGACAAACAGTAAAATTGTAGTTTTAAATATCGTGATAGTTTCCGGCCAAAAGTCGATTTCCATAGACATGAGGAGGTTCTTATTTTAATTTCGGTTCTCTGGGGGCACCTGATCGGTGATTGACACCTACTACCATATTTTAAGACAGTATCGGATTTAATTTTGTATTAAGCAGAACGTCTGCTAACGATGCCACAATGCTTGGAAAAAATGGAAAAGTAGAAAAATCCACTGCCTCAGGCGAGACTCGAACTCGCGACTCTGGCATGGGCATGTATCCCAGAGTCGCGAGTTCGAGTCTCGCCTGAGGCAGTGGATTTTTTTTTTCTACTTTTCCTTTTTTTTTCCAAGCATAGTATCGGATTTTTCTCCAAAACATATTTTAAGACAGTATCGAATTTTTCTCCAAAAATAGGTACGGATTACTTGTATATTATGTACTATTTATAACCTTTCCCAAAAATTACAACTATTATGCAAGTTACGAATACGATGTGTCTAATGGAGCTATACACTACACAACTATGATATTGACAAAATTCAATATCTTGTTTTCATCAGATCACTAATTGCAAGTGTTTTATTTACTTTTTTAAGAGGGTAAAGTACCCTAGTATTGGCAACTTATCAGTGGTTGACACCTTCCATCATTTGCAGTAGAATTTTAAATGCTCTATTCTTGTTTTTAATAGTTGTTTATGTAACTGTTACGTAATAAGGGTCCTCAAAATACGAATGTGGTTTTATAAAACGAGCCGCAGGCGAGTTTCATAATAAGATCACACGAATGTTTTAAGGCCTAATTACGTACAGTTGCATACACTGCTTTATCTACATTCATATTATAATTCCTAAATGACGTGTTCGGAAACCATAGAATGACCGCCATTGCACCGCCATGGCCAACTCGATTGTGTCGGCGATCGGGCGGACGCGTGCCGGTGGTCGGAGAGGAGGGCAGGATTTGCATTATGTTATTAAATTCGATGTTCCAAATTTGAAACTCATAACTCAACAATATTTGAGCATGTAAAGTTAAAATTACGTTACTGCCACAGATAATGGCCATTGCCTACCGTTTTTAAACACATTTCAGAGGACTTACAATGTGAATGGTAGATAAAGAAAATTTTATAAATCACTATCAGTTTTATTAGTAATTCACTATAGAATTGGGTAGTTTGCCCTATTTATGATTTTTTCCGCAAATATTGTATAAAATCCGGTTGTATAAAATGCACTGTGAAGTATAACTAAAACTTCATCTTCGCCCAATGCAGGCACCATAAACTTCAACACAGTAGATACAGCCGCCCCAGCGAAAACTTCCTCTCCATCACTAACAACTTTCTAAGAAAAATCTAACGTGGGAAACGTAAATAGAGTGTTGTTAGTGAGCCGTTAGCGTCATAAGCGCCGATCCATTTCACTTAACTGTAGTGTACGCATTTAGCTCGCATACTTGAAATATGCTAAGCGCACTCACGACCGCGACCCGGCGTAATAGCGCGTGAGATGCTCTGAGCTAGGGACGGAAAAATCTAGACTCTGTGCGCAGTGTAAATAGGAACAGTATTTTGACTTAAGGTGCAAACTCAGTGGCTACTCTCGAGAGAGGACGCGTTCATGGTGTGATCCTATGCGAGTGATCACAGTAAACGTTGATGAATCCTTGAAAGCTCGACGCAACAATCGCGGTGCCAAACGGCCCACCCCACCTGAAACTCGCCCGATTCTAGCCTCAAATGTCCACCATTCCTTATAACGTTCATTTCCTTGAATGTCCATTTTTATTTTCCTATAATGGTTCTTTACTGAAAAATATTCATCATGAATAAAATTAGACAGGTTTTGCTTTAGTACTTCATACAACCATTTCATAGCAATTAAGCTTGGATTGGCTTAACTTTTAAGTTAATGAATTCGGATGGATGCTTTGAAGGTAATACTCCTTTGCTTTGCCTTCTTTGCTTCTTTTTTTATTTTTTGTATGACCCAATACCAGTATACCGGAACTGCCCTTACAAAAAATACCAGTACTAGAATATAATAGAATAGAATATAGTTTATTCGTAGACACACACACACAGAGACATAATACATTGGGAAAGAAGTAGAAAAAAATGGAGAAAGTGCCACGAAATCGCCTCATCTCAGCATGGTACTAGCGATTGCTAGCGCTGATCTTCCGATGAGACCATCAGGTGAGGAAATCACGACAGGTAACACAAGGAAAGAGTCATACGATACAATAAAACAACACATATTCCCTAGTGTCAAGATACTGCGCGCTTGTACTGTGCACGGACTCTCATCGCAGCCGCACATTACTGACTATTCATTGATGATGCACTTTACCCTTCTATACAACTTGTTAATAGCTTTAAGCGCTTGTATTTCTACACCGGCGAAACTAGCTCAAAGCAACAAGTTTCTTTGAGGCCTTTTTTATACCTTACTGTGATATAATGACGTCAATTATTATCTATTTATATTTTACACAGTAATATTATTTTGGCATTTTTTTTGTCTGAATTGTAATAAAAACAATCAGACTTCTATAAAGTTAGGTATACTTTTTATTGTACTGATATTTTGTTATGCCAGCCCTAAAGTCCAGCAGTTATGTATATTTCACCTGGAAAGTAATCCAAACTTGACGGAACTTTAACGGGGTGTTCGGAGAAATACTAGAAAGACTCTCCTAAGTTTTCGACCTCGAGGATCCTGTGGAACTTGGAGGAGGGACAAAAACTTCAATTTTTTCAGTTTAATCAGCAAGCAAACAATTTTAGGTTGCGAAAATCTTGTAACGCTTGAGGTTTGCCGGACCTTCCTCGTCGTCGTCGTCATAACGAAAAATAATATATTCACAAAGTTCCGATGTTATAGGTTTACAAAGACATTAATGTTGGTGATCGATCGACGTAATTAACATATCATTGATAAAAAAACAGATAAGCTACTTTTTAAATTTTAATGATTTTTTCGACTGTATCTTCGTTAATATTTGGCTTGAAAATTTGGTATGACAGTTAACTTTCAGGAAATTTATTACTCTTTAACTTTGCCATACAAGGTGTACATAAAAAGTGCTTAATTTATGAGATATAAGCGAAAAACTGAAAAAAAATAGGTTTTTGTCCCCCCCTCCAAATTCCACAAGCTCCTCGAGATCGAAAACTTATGAGAGTCTTCGTGACATAACCCCAAACTAACCGTTAAAGTTCCATTGAGTTTGGATTACTTTCCAGCTACCCTTAACTTCATTCGACATAACTGCTGGATAAGCTAATCGATTCTTTACTGGCAATCATAAGTATTTATTGATTGGTTTAAGGTTATTTATTTTTGCCAATTCTTACTTGTTATCTTGTAGATCAGATAGTACTTAGACATTAACGTGAAGATTCCTTATAATTGTATAGAATAAAGCAATGTTATTACAATTATAAAATAACGATGTATTCACTTTTGTGCGAGACGAGTGTAGATGCGGACAGGTTGAGAAAATCTAATGAGGATAGCTTTCAAAAGAACTATTCAGACAAACAGCAGGAGTCGGCTTCCTATTTCCGTATTCCGCTAACCCTATTAAGGACATCTAGGACATTTCTAACGTCCAAGTGAGCATATAAAGTGAAAAGAAAATTGGTGAATCTTATTTTTAGACGTGTAATTATTCCATTATACACGGTGTCCGTGAGCATTGCGAGAGATTTTAACCACGCATTTCTGAGGTCAAAAGAAGGAAAAAACATTATATGACTTTAGTTGTAAAACGCCAAAAAAAATTTTTTTTTTTTTTTACTTTTTTGGAATGCTGTTCTACATAAAAAGTAAATGTCATTAGATAAAAGTAACGGAAAAAGTAAATTGCTACATTTTTTCTCGTAAAAACTAGTTCATACAAAGTGTTTCTTAGGTCTTTGATATCAGTTAATAAGAGATGTCAAGACTATGCCCCATCCTGGTGAGATCGCCATCAAAAAAGCATTTTACACTGAGTAACAATTAAAAATGTTATTTTTTGTAAGTAGTACTTACTCTGAAACTATGGCGAATTCCGGGAAAGTTTATAGGACATTTTTTTCTCTAAATATGATCATTAATACACTGTTTAAGTCTCTGGCAATGCTCACGGGCACCGTGTATATATTGAATTTAAATACCATCCAACTCTGAGTTAAGGTTACTTGTGATAATGCGTTTTTTTTTTTTCAAAACTTTAATAGCAAAAAAACGTATTTTTTTGAAATTGCAATTTAAAATGCTTTTGAATATGTTTCATAATACAATATGTAATTGTTTCTATTTGTTGCCTTGTTGGTAAAACATAGTTGTTAAATTACCTAGGAGAGTAGGAGCTTATCAAATTATTTTGTTGAATATTTTTTGAATTTCACAACTAACCAGAATCCAGACGTGATTCGGATAGGAGGTGCAAGCACGTACCACATGCCTTTAGGACAATGGGACCTAGTCGTTTCATATATATTATATACTTGAGAGATTTTGACAGATTCCGCCGTTACCGGGTGGTCTAGAGGTTAGGGCGTCAGCCGCAAAAGTTGAAGACGCCAGTTCAAATCCAGTCGCGGTCATTGTTTCTGAAGTATATGACCATTAAATACTAAATTCCATCCCCATCTTTTTCAGCGCGAGTGAAAGAGAAAAGCTGTGTTACGATTACGACTTACGATTACGATTAGTATGGGAGCTATTTGCAAATGCAAAATGATAATGATATATTTAAAAAAAACTACGCATTCATTGAGAAATACAAAATAATCAAGTTTTTATTATTAATTTGGTGGAATTTTGTCCTTAATTACAGACGAACCTATAATTCAAGTAACTAAAGACATATTATACTACGGTATTGAAACGATTTCGTCCAATCGTGTATCGGAATTAACAAAGTTCTTCCAAATATAATGAATATTACCTTTTTTTTACTTTCCCAATCATTTTTTATACCACGACGGTGGCAAACAAGTATACGGCCCGCCTGATGGTAAGCAGCTACCGTAACCTATGGACGCCTGCAACTCCAAAGGAGTCACATGCGCGTTGCCGACCCTTTACAAAAAGGAGGATTCACTGTGTTGACGGCTAAAGGAACAAGAAGGTCCCTCATCGTCAACACACTGGGTCCTCTTTGAGCTCTTTGGCAACCTTACTCACCAGCAGGAACACAACACTATGAGCAGGGTCTAGTGCTATTTGGCTGTGGTTTTCTGTAAGGTGGAGGTACTTCCCCAGTCGGGCTCTGCTCCAGATTTGAGCGAGATGACATTCGCTGAACGTGCCCTACCATACTTAGCGAGATGCCATTCGCAGTGCCCATACCTCTCTTTTTGGCGTAGTTTAAGGACATACCCAAGTCCGAACGTAGTTTAAGGACATACCCCGGGTCCAAGTAGTTATAGCTAAAAAAACTGTTAAAGTAAAGTCAATTTGAAGGTCATCGGGTGTTGTTGCCTCTTAAGTATGACAATGACATCTATTTCAGTTTAGGTATAGTTAAATTATCTGATTAAACATTATTTCATTAATTTTATTTTTAAAGTAAACGGTTAAACCCATTCCTAATGCAGCATTAAACATTTAAACCAATATTTCAATATACCTTAGCTCGGTATCGGGCGATGCGCGTGCGCCGATAGCCCGCTAAGGGCGGCGGGGGCGGGGCCAGCCGTCGGCCCACACGACGCTGTGCCCACGCACGACGTAGTGCGCCTACTATTCCTAGCTAAACTCATCCGGAATAAGGTAATACATACAATTATATAAAACTGGCAGAAATGTTCATTTATCAAAATTCTACGTGACTTCTCTTTCCGCACAAACCCTATATACATTTTTTTGGACTAAGAGCTGGCCACGTCAGATATAACACAATAATGGGAACAATGAAACCCGTTTAATATGATTGCAAATCTATCCTTATTACTAGATCCGGGAATTTGGCAGCTTTTAATGGGAGGTCAGAGTGACAGACTAGCAAAATTTTTCAGTTGGAAATAAGTGATACCAGAATAGGTAAAAACTACCGAAGTTGTCTTATTTATAGAGGACGGGGCCTATATTTTAACATTAGAACAAAAAACCTTGCGTATTATTTCGGAAACAGAAACAGTAGGCGACAAACTATGAATTACATTATGCGTCATTTTGGACTACTTTCCCCCATCAGAAAGTTTTGGCAATGATATAATCTAATTATTTATATAATTTCTCATAATACTGCATCAAAACCAGAACTCTAGCATTTGAATTCTTAAAGTGGTTTGCATTCTTTGACCTCCTCCACTTTACAGCTGCCAGATGTCCGGATCTTTAAATAAGCATAGTATAGCAAACTAACGAGAGGGGTTTCGTCGCTCTGATTATTGTGTCATATCTGATGTGGCTAGCTCCGTCTATTAATAGTTACGAAAGTTGATGGCAACTTATATAACGTAAATGAATGAAAAAATAAGTATCATGTCATGTTTATTTTTTCGGCATTTAACGCCGAAACGGCCTCCTAGCCCAGTCGGTAGTGACCCTGCCTACGAAGCAGGAGGTTCCGGGTTCAAATCCTGGTATGGGCATTTATTTGTGTGTTAATCACGAATATTTGTTCCTGAGTTATGGGTGTTTTCTATGTATCTAAGTATATATTTATCTATATAAGTATGTGTATCGTCGCCTAGTACCCATAGTACATGCTATGCTTAGTTTGGGACTAGGTTGATTTGTGTAAGATTGTTCCCAAAGATTTATATTTATTGATTTATTTTAACGCAAGAAGATGTAATTTCTTCTTAATGAGTTGAATTAATGAATTCCCATATGAACCAAGAGGCTTAACTTTCAGCGCCAACACTACAAGCTTGGTCAATGGTCATGGCTTATGGTTTTGATACTATTTAATATTCAGTATGTTTATTGTTTTGTATATTTATGTTACGATTTTGTTTTACTTGTCAGTAAATATTTGTACTGTAAAGTCGGCCGTTTGGTTTTCTAAGTCTATTAGCTCTAGAAATATCGAAATACTTCACAGGCGAGATGTGCCTGCAACGAGAAATTCGTTTTGATTTTATAGTCTAAGATACACTGTATAAAAAATGAAAAATGAACTACGCTGTCATGTCAGTCGCAATAAAAAAAACAATGCGCAGAACTGGTACACGTCCGATTAGAATTTAATTTAAACATAGCCCTTTGAACGCCGTATGTCATAGGTATACAAAAACATTATTCACACGCCAAGAGGATGCAAGTGGGCCAAATAATAAACCTTATCGACTAAGATCTGGCCACTTCAGATATGACACAATAATAAGAGCAACAAAATCCGTCTAGTTAGATTGCTATACTATCCTTATTGCTAGATCCGGGCATCAGGCAGCTTTTAATGGGTGGAGGTCAGAGTGACAGACCAGCAATTTTTTTTAATAGGAAAATAGTATGTTATTCAATCAAATACAAACATTGAAAACATTGAAAAAATAATCAACCCAGTTGAACTTGAACCAACATCGATACGCCTTACCGGGGCTCGATATCGCTTAACCAATTAAGCTATGGGTTCAGTTACCGAGCTGACGAAATTCTCAATGCCTTCAATCATCTTTTTGCATTTATTTTTACATCGACTTTATAGCAGCCGTAAGCGACATCTAGGTGCCAACCACTAGAGTTAGATACCCTTCCCGCCGACCCTTTTACAAGTGTCACAACGGAAATAACAGATGGCGCCTGCTATCAACTCATAATTATTTTTTTACATTTTTTTAAAGTGGGTACCGGGCTCTTACCGGTGCTTACCGGGGCTCGATATCGAGCGTAAGGCATATCGATGTTGGTTCAAGTCCAACTGGGTTGATTATTTTTTCAATGTTTTCAATGTTTGTATTTGATTGAATAACATACTAATGTATGAGTGGAATACCCACTTTAAAAAAAATGTAAAAAAATAATTATGAGTTGATAGCAGGCGCCATTTGTTATTTCCGTTGTGACACTTGTAAAAGGGTCGGCGGGAAGGGTATCTAACTCTAGTGGTTGGCACCTAGATGTCGCTTACGGCTGCTATAAAGTCGATGTAAAAATAAATGCAAAAAGATGATTGAAGGCATTGAGAATTTCGTCAGCTCGGTAACTGAACCCATAGCTTAATTGGTAAAGCGATATCGAGCCCCGGTAAGGCGTATCGATGTTGGTTCAAGTCCAACTGGGTTGATTATTTTTTCAATGTTTTCAATGTTTGTATTTGATTGAATAACATACTAATGTATGAGTGGAATACCCACTTTAAAAAAATGTAAAAAAATAATTATGAGGAAAATAGTAATTAATACCAAAATCGGTTAAACTGCCAAAGTTGTCTCAGTCATAAGAACAGGGCGTATATTTTAACATCAGAACAAAAAACATTGCGTATTATTACGGAAACACAAACAGTAGGTGAAAAACTAAGACTTTCCCCCCACAGAAACTTTTGGCAATGATATAATCTAATTATTTATATAATTTCTCATAATATTGCATCAAAACCAGAACTCCAGGATTGGTTATCTTGAAGTTGGTTTGCATTATTTGACCTCCACCACTTTACAGCTGCCAGGTGTCCAGATCTAGAAATAAGTATATTATAGCAAACTGGCTATAGGGATTTCGTCGCTCTGATTATTGTGCCACTAGCCTTTTCCCGCGGCTTCGCCCACGTACTATAAGTACTCAAAAAGGATACGATACCCATGTTGATTTTCAGACTTTGTGACCACAATTGCCCCTTTTAGGGGTTGAATTTTCAAAAAACCTGAAACACGTGTTTACTCATTTATCGTTAGGAATACTCCTGAAGTTTCGAATAAAATAGTCTAACAAATCTTGATTCGCCATACAAACTTTGGACCCCCATTTTACCCCCTTAGGGGGTGAATTTTGAAAAATACTTTCTTAGTGCATCCCTAGACCTTATAAGGAATCTACGTGCCAAATTTGGAATCTCTAGAACCAGCGGTTTGGGCTGTGCGTTGATATGTCAGTCAGTCAGTCAATCAGTCAGTCAGTCAGTCAGTCAGTTTCTTCTTTTATATATTTAGATATCTCACGTGGCTAGCTTTCCATCTATTACTTGAAAGTATGACGGTTGCTTTGACAGCATACGTCATAACTCCTATAGGTATTCATTCATGGCGCTGTTGGCACGACTATTCATGGCACGTTCTTGACGTCCAAAAGATTAAAAAGCTTCCATAACACTATTCGTTTTCCGACACTTTTTTTTAATAAATATTATAGGACAATCTTACACAAATCGACCTAGGCCCATGGCATGCTATGGCTTGTGTTATGGGTACTAGACGACGATATCTATACATATAATAAAGCTGAAGAGGGTCGAAAGTCTGTACATCTATACATATAATAAAGCTGAAGAGGGTCGAAAGTCTGTACATGGAAGATAATCGAAAAAAAATTGGCTGGGGATACTTAGAATCGATAACAGAACACGTTCCAACAATTTTTAGAATTTTTGTCTGTTTATCTGTTTGTCTGTTTATTTGACCGCGCATCACGTGAAAACGGCTGAACGGATTTCGATGAAATTTTGTATAGAGATAGTTTGAGTCCCGGGAAAGGATAATATATAGTATTAATCCCGAAAAAAGGGGTGAAAATGGAGTTGAAAGTTTGTATGGAGAATTTTTAACCGCTGAAACGATTTAGATAGAAATGAGTATGGAGATAATTTGAGTCTCGAGAAACGTCATAGGATAGTTTTCAAACCCTTGTGGGGGTGAAAAGGGGGTTGGAAGTTGGTATAAGGATTTTTTTACCGCTGAACAGATTTAGATGAAAATTGGTATAGAGATAGTGTGGGTCTCGAGAAAGGACAAAGGATAGTTTCATCTTGAAACCCCCCCCCCCCCACCTTACTTTAGAACCGTTGGTCCAAAAAATTTGAAAAAAATAATGGAAGTGAAGCCTGAAAGGTACTTTCAATAAAAACTATCTATCTATACATCTATCACGTGAAAACGGCTGAACGGATTTTGATGAAATTTTGTGTAGAGATAGTTTGAGTCCCGGGAAAGGACAAAGAATAGTTTTCATCCCGAAAATCAACCCTGGAAGGGGTGAAAAGGGGGTTGAAAGTTTGTATGGAGATTTTTAATAGAAATTAGTATGCAGATAATTTGAGTCCCGAGAAACGACAAAATAGTTTTCATCCCGAAAATAAACCCTTTCACCTCGAAAAGGGGGTTGGAAGTTGGTATGACGATTTTTTAACCGCTGAACTGATAAAGATGAAATTTGGTATAGTATGGGTCTCAAGAAAGGACAAATGATAGTTTTCACTCCGAAAATCAACCCTAAAGGGGTGAAAAGAGAGTTGGAAATTTGTATAGGGAATTATTAACCGCAGAATCGATTTAGATAAAATTTGGTATGGAGATAATTTATTAAAAAAGGAAATAAAATAGTTTTATCTCGGAAATTATCCTTTAAACGGATACAAAAGGGGTGAAAGTTTACATGGGGAAGAAACAACCAATAACCGCTGTTCGTATTTAGATGAAAAATCCTTATTGGACGGTTCGCGGTTGGGGGGCTAGGTGAAAAAAAGTCACGTGACCGTCACGAAAAAGCGTCACGTCACGAAAACGCGACACCCATACGATTGAGAAACATGTAAAATGGAATGAAATAAAAAATATATAAAATAGAATAAAGTGAAGTGAAGTGAAGTGTAGTGAAAGTGAGAAGTGACAAAGTGATAAAAGCGAAAAAAGTCGAGAACCTAAAAGTAAAAAATGTCAAATATGGCAAAATTTCTATTTTTCAAAAAATTCAAAAATTTCAAAAATTTCAAAAATTTCAAAAATTTCAAAAATTTCAAAAATTTTAAAAATTTCAAAAATTTCAAAAATTTCAAATATTTCAAAAATTTCAAAAATTTCAAAAAATTCAAAAAATTCAAAAATTTTAAAATATTGAAAATATTCAAAAATTTCAAAAAATTCAAAAATTTCAAAAATCTCAAAAATTTCAAAAATTTCAAAAATTTCAAAAATTTCAAAAAATTCAAAAAAATACAAATAAAATAAAAACCACAAAATTTACGCAAAAGTAAAAAATGAAATAAAATTAAATAACATAACTTCGTTCCAACAGAGTGTTCCACGAGACTCACGTATTTTATTTTTCTCTGACGTTCATTAGTTATCTGTGACAGTGTGGTAACGTATGAAAATTCATTACCTACCGTAACGTAATCAAAATAATAATAATCAAAATTTAATTATCAGTCAAAAACGCATAGTGAAAGGATGTGCCGGATAGTAAACTGACGTAAGCGCCGCCAAATATCCCTTAATAAACGACCGTTTGAACGGATGTTCCGGGCGGCATTTACGAAACTACACTGAGCATCGCCCGACATGCTCTTGGCCGGTTTTTTTGCACCGGAAATCACCCCTTAAGGATTACTAATTCCTCAAATAGAAAAAAAAACATTTCTGCATTTGTGACCCCCCCCCCATTTCAACCGCGCCTGTTCTTACCATTCATGCCTAGACTGATTTGACGGGAGGATCGATTTGGATGATATTTGCCGTGGACATGAACGTATAAATACAAAAGTGGTCCTGTATCGTCCGATATACACCTACTATTCCATGTCGTTTAAATCATGCCAATAAAAATTAATAGGATAAATCCATCTGTCAACTTTACTTCAAGTTCCGCCTCCAGGGTAGCGGGGGAGAAATTAGGGGTGAATTAGCCGCTTACTGACACACCGAATTCCACGCGGGCGGAGCCGCGGGCACAGCTAGTATATAATAGATAGATATCGATAAATACTTAAATACATAGAAAACAACCATAACTCAGGAAAATATCTGTGATAAACACACAAATAAATGCCCTGACCAGGATTCGAACCCGGCACCTCCTGCTTCGTAGGCAGGGTCACTACCGACTAGGCTAGGAGGCCGTTCAAAACACTTTTGATACGCATTTATAAATTACGTACCTACCAATCAAACAGTCAGAGGATAATTAAGCCGCAGCGCAGCTGAATCCAAAAACCCCAAAAATCCCGGAACAAATTGTAACCATCTGCCAAAATATTACATGTAAAACCGCAATAGAACCCCAGTATCGGCCGCTCGCGGGCGCTCGTATTTCCACGACCACTTACTCAGATAACACCGGTAACTACCGACTAGTGGGCTTATTAATTTATATCCTTTATTGCTATCTCACTGCTTGTTATGCAATTGAATTTATATTATCTTAAAAGGTATGCACTAGCAATAATTGTCGATTACGATTACAACTTGAACTTGAGTATGGGGTTCTTTGTTGTGACGGCGAAGTTTTATGGCGTTTGTTCCGTTGCAAAATAATTGAGTTGAGAAAAATATTTTTATGTAATAAAAATTTACGTTTAGGTACTATTAAATCATTGTTTTTATATTTTCCTTATTCATCTAACTGATATAACTACTTGTTTAGCTGTAATATTATAACATGGCCCTATGAGTCCTACAACTAGTCATACAAAAGTAAAAAGTAACGTTTGGCTAAAGCATCAACATTTTATAAATATCTACGGTCTTTCAAAGTAAAAAGTACAAAATTAACATTGTAAAATATTATTTCACCTATAAAATGTTAGCAAATAAAATTCCATTTAGTTAAATATACTGTAATAACTACATCTGAGCATTTAAAGGAATCCTATAGTACTTACGGATTGACATAATCAACAGAAATGTCACCTAAGTACTTGAATTTTTCTGGTACTTATCACTTTGTATCTAAATCCCAGCAAAATACTATTTTTTTATAGCAAATAGGAGCAGCGAGGCTGTTAGTGCAAAAATAAAATAAAAATATGTCCGCTTATGCGCAAACTAGCGTCCGCTTTTACGAGCTTTTAACCCATTTTAAGCAATTAGCTCGTCGGCCGGTAATGCCGGCAGATATAATCCCCTCCTTATTCCTATTCAAATGTCCGGGAAATACCTCTCAATAAAGTTGAACAGTCGCTTTGGTATGAGGAGAGCTGGCCACGTCAGATATGACACAATAATGAGAGCAATGAAACCCATCTAGGAAGATTGCAATACTATCCTTATTGCTAGATCCGGGCATCTGGCAGCTTTTAATGGGTGGATATCAGAGTGACAGACTAGCAAAGTTTTTGAATTGGAAAAAAGTAATACCAAAATAGGTAAAAACGGGTCCTATATTTTAACATTAGAACAAAAAAACATTGCGTAATATTTCGGAAACAGAAACAGTAGGCGACAAACTATGAATTACACTATACGTCATTTTGTACTACTTTCCCCATCAGAAACTTTTGACAATGATATGATCTAATTAGTTATATAATTTTTCATAATACTGCATCAATACCAGAACTCTAGAGGATTTGTATTCTTAAAGTGGTTTGCATTCTTTGACCTCCACCACTTTACAGCTGCCAGATGTCCGGATGTAGAAATAAGCATAGTATAGCAAACTAACGAGAGGGGTTTCGTCGCTCTCATTATTGTGTCATATCTGACGTCTAGCCACGTCTCCGTTTATAGGGAGTTGTCCAGGTGGGAGAGTGATACCATACGTGTAGGTATTATATCGGTCTGTGATGTACGGTAACATAATTATTTTAGAGTTACTCAATCACTCTATACGGAATAATTTCAAACACAGAAATATAAGTAAATAGCTTATAAGTTGTCACGTGGTCATACCAAATTCTTTACGAGCTGTAAACTCGCGAATTCCCATTGCAGATAGATAAATAAATAAAATAACTGTTTATTCGCTTCACACACATACCTATAGGTACAAGCACATTAACAGGACAGGCAAGAATAGCACCAAGAACAAATGTGTAGATAAAATGGTTATCACTTTAAGAGACGTCCTTCTTTTTTTAATTTTTATGATAAATCTACGCTAACTATTTGTTTTAGTAATGAATTTTTTTTTATTCAACCAACTCTCCCGAATTTTCAACTCTTCAGGACTGAATAAAGTTGCAGCGTAGGTATTCTGGGTCTCTTTAGATGCAGATGAAAAGCATTAAAAGTAACTATAAGTTTTAAATAGGTTTCTAACTTGATTGGTGAAACTACAGAATACTTGAATATCACCGATTCAACTTAGACTAGAATATTAGGCTTTATAATCTAGCAAATACAAAGCGAGCACTACAATTTTATCTACAACGTTCTGCTCCACCTAACGCTAAAGCCCGATATCTTAACCGAGGTAATTTAGGCTATCTCGACTATCATTATTTTCGATAGAACCGGCGTTCGTCATAATCGATGGCCTATCGAGACAGTGCGTTGGGCAGAAGAATAGTACCGTACCGTTGCATCAGGGGTCGAAAACATTTCATACTAAATTATTTAAAATTTCATCGTAAAATCTCCGATTTTTTTTTATTTAGCTAAGACTAATTGGTTAATTTTGAAAGCTAGCAGATTTTTTAACATGAGACAACTCTGAGATTGCAAACGTCCATAAGCTACTGAAGTCTTTAACTGATTAGGTACCTACTTTAGTTCCATAGGTGTAACTAAACGGCTCAAGTGCGCGTCCGACAGTGACCTCAGTAAAGTCTACTCAAGATCACTTAACGCCTCGCTGGCCTATGACCGCGAAACACTTCGTTCGTCGAATCGTCTATTTTCATCACTCTCTTCCGAATATGCAAGGGTGATAGAAACGAAGATTGTACAATTTCAATTTTACAAGTTCGCGGTAGGCCCGCTGAACGTCCCGCCGGTCGCTCGCAACTGCAGCCGTACCCTTAGGCTTTCTCTTTGCTTGACTAGCACGAGACAAAAAACTAAAAAAAAACGTGCACATAAACTGAATACCTGATTTGGCAGGTAAGTCTTCTCTCTCGAAGTCCATTTATTGACCATGCGACCGTGGAGGATATATTATGTGACAATCCCTATCGAGAGATCTCATCAAGACCCAAGGGAACCTCCAACTTAAGGCTGCACACGTACGACCTTTGTCTAACCGTCCGTCACCGTCACCGTCACCGTCATGTGACACCACCAGCCAGCAGTTCTGCTGCAAGGACGCAGAGGCGCTGGTCATACAAGGGAGGGAGGGACGAGTAGATTTGCCGAGATAGCTCAAATACACGTGCTAGTACGGTTCAGGCCGTCGGTCAAAGGTGTAGAGTACGGCGGGTTAACGACCTCTGTCCGGACGTACCCACTCCGAGATAGGGCGTGTATCCGGGCTTCCTCGCTTGCTCTTCCCGTCGTCTGCCGCCCTGGTATGCTCAGCTGGCCCTCCTGCCCGAGAAACCGGTGGGCCAATAAATACAGGATGGGACTGTCGGGTTTGTGCAGTCAAGGATAATAGGAATGACAGGAGGTAGAACCAGACCGAATACTTGCATCGTGCCCAGCGTGAGGGAGATGGATAAATACTGTGTGTAAATATATACGAAGGGATGGCGACTGCGTATAAATAAGTTGCGTTCATTGCCTTATGATCTGTAGTCTAGCAGTTGGACTAGGTTAGCCGTAGTTATTTTCTGGTTGTGGTCAAGTTATTCTCTGGTTCGAGTAGCCAATCCATGAGTAAAAAATAGGTCTCACTCTTTCACTTGCTCTTCATGTGGGGTTGTAGACTATAGCTTAGCGCAGCAAGTGCGTATAGGTCTTCAGTCAATGAGTCTATAGCATAGTTTGTGCACTTGTACCTAATCCGTTATCGTCTTGTCTTCCAGCATCTCATGTATTTTTTTAGACGGTTCATTAGATACGTTGCGTCTATCATTTTGTTTAGGATATAGTATGTCGTTCGTATTTCCTTAGCTGTGATCTGTTGGTGCTTGTGAGAATCCTGGATTTAAGACCGTAGGCCATAGAAAGTGCGATAACTATTTTATTCATTAATATTTACGTCGTTGTACGCTACTCGATTATATATTTTTGACTAAACTAAGTCCGGATTTTGGCGTTTGGAGTGGCCTTGTCGCATTTTGTCTTAATTGCTGCTTGTCGAATGCTTGCCGGAGCAAATTCAGCTGACTGTTTCTTTGTAGCCTGTAGAAATGGTAGTCAATTTTCCTGCGATTGGACAAATCGAAGGGAGTAGAGTTCTATAAGTAAGACGTTGCTTTATTTATTAGTGTCTGTATGCGTGGTTAGGTTGGTTGGTAGTGTGGTGTTAATATAGTCGCATAGTGTGGCGCAAGTCTGTAGTGAGCCACATGTGAATTACTTTCAAATACATATTGAACTGTTTAATACACAATAGTACAACTTCGATGTATTACACAAGACACACACACAAAATATATAACTTCATTATAAAACACGAATCGCACTCACTTGATATTATATGACCATAAACATTTGAACAAGTAAACATCGCTTGAAAGAATCGCCGCAAATTTAATCTAAATCTTTTAGCACGAATATAATTATTTTTCATTGTCACACTAGGTACTGATTACTCGCACAAAAACGCCAATAACACTCCACTGATATCCAATATGGATTTTTGTGTATAAGTACATTCACAATGCTGCACACTTAATGGTTGCACTTTAATTCATGGAAACATAGCTAGCAACCGCACGTGTTTGGAGATCTCGGATGCGCGTCCGTCGAACATGACAAAAAACGTTTATTTTTTTGTCCCTCTTTCCTGGAGAAAGTCTCGATGGTTGTGTTCATTGCACATTATATTTCTCTTTAAGTTTGAAGCTTTTGTCAGTATTTTTTTTTGTTTTGTTAGTCATTATATTGTTCTGTATGGATCCCTGCATTCGGCGGCTCGTTTTAGAATTTGTGCAAGTGGCGATTATAACTCCTCCGCATGTAACCCTTTGGACGGCAGCTTATTGTTTTCTGCGAACTGCGAAGGAGTTGCCATAACAATGCTTGCGTGGAAATGCTCTCATCTAATGTCTCCAGACCCTTCAACTAGCCAATAGTTTATGTTTACTTTAGTTAGTTAAATTATGGGGTGGTTTTAGATATGATATTTGTACTTCAAACTTGCGCACGTTTATTTTTTGATAACAAAATTTCGTTGCCCTAAGATAAGTTTTGGGCGTTGGTATGACCGTGCGCGCGTGTATATGTTATACACGTCCAGTCATCCACGTAGTTTCCCTTATTTCCCTTGTGGCAAGCTAAATTCAGTTTACTAGAAATAGTACCTACATACCGATTAGGTATCATAGAAAAAAATTAGAAGACTACTTAGTTGGATACCGAAGCTACTGGTTTTAGCCAAAGTCAGGCTCTGGCCCTTACAGAGCACTCTCTGGGCCTTGCTTGATCCCTTCCCCTTTAGTTACTTAAAATAGTACGCCGCAAAAAGGTCGGCTAGCGGCAGCCTGAACCGTGCAGTCCACATGGCCTATGACCGCACATTATGGAAGCAAGCTACATGTGGTCGCGATCCTCAGCAGTGAGGGAACGAGAAAGAAGAAGAAGACCTAGATTGGTCTGGCCCCAATAGCAAATATAAGCAGTAAACCATGGAAAGATCTCACCCGCGTCGATGTGCGGCATTGTATGATGTTATCTTTATCCTCTCAGGCCACTCCAGTCAAGCGTGGAAGAGTCGAGCGGAGCCTGTCGCGCACTCACTTAAATTCACTCGCGGGTGCACGTATAATAATGTAAGGGCGAGTCACAGTGCACTGCTTAATGGATCTGGATTATATTATTTTTCGCGAAATTAGGAAAACGAAAACACATAAATAGACCACGCATACTTAGAACCGACTTTCTCTAAAACTGCCTCGGCGCGGGCGGGCAGTTGCGTTGCGCTAACACGTGCTACGTGGTAAGAACCGTCTATTGTTCAACTTTTGGGATTTTTATGAATGCAATAGAGGACGAAGGGACGACCGCCCCGGTCGGTGTCCCAAACGAAACCCATACGTACGACCTTTGTCTAACAATCTAAATCTTTCGGTAGCAATACATATAATGAAGATGATCAGAATTTTCATTTAACACAAACTCAAATAGGTAATGAAATAGGAATCTGTAGTACAATAATGTTGCCAACCACTTTATCTCGAAGGTAAAGATAAGATTGCTGTCATCAGAAAATTTCGCTGTACATCACTCGCAACGGGGCCTGTTCTCGTCTTGAAACTTTCTTTTTGCTTTTATGCTGGGACCACACTAATGGGAAACGCCGTTGATGATCGTGTTTCATCTCGCTCTTTCACGTGCAAACAATATAGTGCATCTCTCCGTTAACACGATAATCAACGGCGTTTCCCGTTAGTGTGGCCCAAGCATTAGAAACATCACAATGCATTGAACCGCCCAGCTATTTGAATATACCTATTTGTATTTTTTAAGCCATTATCCAAAGTTAATTTTGATTTAAGTATGTTTAGGCAGACTTCGACCAGCTCGTGTGTTCTTTCAGGGATTTCTTGGCGAATTTAGTATTTTAGATACTTACATACATAAATTGAACATATCCAACCTCTTTTATAATTTGTAGCCAGATGAAAAGCTCTGTTACGAATAACTATTTATCTGTGTACTGTACTGTTCTATTTTATTGAGGTTTGCAATAAAGAGTATTTGTATTGTATTGTATTTAAATTATAGATAGTTATCGAATTCAATATCGAAGCGTTTCAAAATACTTTTGTCAAGGCCATTGCGAATATTTGTTTGCTACTTTAAGCTGATTGTGGATAGAATTTTTACACATATTTCTTTGCATTATGGTATGTGATCTGACACTTTTCTTATAAGATTTATCTATCACTTATATTTCCTGATAAGTAATATATCCAAAAAATGCAATTTTTTTCCACTAAACGGAATAAGAGCAAACCGGGATCGGCCCTCGGTCGCGGCAAAACAAACTCGGCCCGCAGCCTGGGCGGGGCGCAGGTACGGCACGCGCCCCGATTATTTCGTACCACAACTTAAAACTAACCCGATCCAGGAAACCATCATTTCCTAGCGGGACTCGAGTGCGGTAATAACCAGTAACGATCCGGCATTACGGGGATCTAGGTGATGCGCCACTTGTAAATATGGATTCTAGGATCGATAGTTTCAAATTTAACGATCGGCAAAGTAACTATAGTTTATACTTATTTATTTGTACGGAAAAATACCGTTTTCATTACAAGTATATAATATGTTAAGATGACAGCTGTTACATATATTTTTAACAATAATTGATAACGTAATTAGTAAATCTGTATACTCGTATAAGATACGAAATTCAACAGATTATAATCATGACATATCTTTACATTAACAATCAGATTAGACTAGAACTTTATAACTACTAAACGTCAAATAATAAACTGTAGGTATTTTTTTACTTGCATTGAAGCAATTTAATATACATCTAGTTTTGTCATGATTTTACAGACGAGACAAAGCTTTTATTATAGCATTTAATAATTTTATACAACCCTCACTATTACAAGCGTAATAAATCGCATAAAAGTGTGACGTTATATACATTTCTTGAACGCGTATCATCCAATCTACATAAGAAAAGGCTAATTAAACAGACACTTGAGATATGGATCATTTAAAGCACACGGCGCTTGATACCTACTTGTCATTTAATTATTAAAAAAGTCACATTCAAACGCAAGTATTAATTCGCCGTGTCGAGTGCAAGGGCTAAGTGCAATCACCAGTCATGATGCAGGTGGCTCGCACCTGCTTTTCTGACGCTCCCTCTAAAGTGTCCTACGACTAGTTTAAATAGCTATACATTTAACATTAACAAAATTAGTTCTGTGGTCTAAAGCCTACTTTAGCACATATTACATCGCATTAAAAACACAATCGTCCTTAATCCGTCAATGTCGGGCGATTGGTAGCATTTTATCGTTACCACTCTATTAAGTTGTTATAATATATCAGCAGCATGGCGTGGCGCCTCCCATATAAGTTTTATCACACTTAATTCCTTAACATTAAACAAGTTGATATATTAAATTTCATTAAAAGTATTTTTCTAAGAAAAAAGTAGTAACGACATATGTGTTTAATTTTATCATAACTAATCGGCCAAAAAAAAGATAAAAAATAGAGCAGGCTCAGCGGAAGTAGGTGCTTAAGTAACAAACATTTAAATACATTTAAATATGCATTCTATTAATAGGATTCAGATAGAGATACATCCTTAAGTTTTTTTATCATACGAGGTATTAGAGTAAAAAGGGAAAAATTAAAAAAGGCATCCCATAGAAAGCGATGAAGACATTCCATAATATATCAATCTCAAATCGTGTTCAAATCGAATTAAATCAGTCACTGGCTGAAAAGAATCGTTCCTTAGCACGAATGGACAACAATGCCTGTTATTAAAAAAAAGAGAGGTGATAAAGAACGTATAATTTGTTCTTTAATTAGTACGAGGCAGAATGACGGGCGTGAGTAAAGGTTTTCGTTTCGCATGTGGAACATGGCAGATATACGATTTCGGAAGTTGCATTGATACTGCGATAAAAAAGGTGGGGTTACATAATAGGGACTAATTGGTGAACATGTGCTATTACGATTGCATTAACAGTTAGTAATTATCTTGGTAATGATACGGCAGCCGTGTAAGGTACTTTATAAGGGGGGGATCAAGATAAAACCGTCAATCTTCGGGTACGCAGACGGGTGTGGTCAAAAATCCCATCTTGGCTGTGGCCGCAGCTTGACGTATGAATTGAATTGCGATATATCGATGGTTCGCGCCACTCTGCTCATCCGTGCTGCGCATGTCGCCATTTCGGACGATGTTTATTTCACGGATTTCGTTTGATGGTTATAGTTTGTGAAATATCAGCGAGAGACTTTAACCCAAATGGGATATCGGAGATGACTCTCAGGATTTAGAAGATAGGACTTTATAGTAGTTAATACTTACTACGTAAGTGTTTATTAAATAGGTAACTTATTAAAAATACTTACAATAAATATATTTACCATTCAACATAAAGACAAGATGATTTTTCTGATGACTGGAGAGTAATGTCAAAATCCGCGAGGCATGGCGTCGCCTGGAGGAGGCCTATGTAAAGCCAGCTTGACAAAGAAAAAGAAGAAAGAAAGAAAAGAAGAACAAGAACAAAAATAGAAATAAATTTAAAGAATTATGTGAACAGGTTTAAAAAGTCAGTGAATAAAGGCTATTATTAAATTAAATTGAAAAAAAAATGTGTCTATAAATTAGATCCGAGACATTATCATTGGTGTATTTATCAAACAATATTTAAAGATGTATTTTTTAAAGTATATTTTTACTGTTTTTATATCTGGACCCGGGTAATTCCCTAAACTACGTCCGGACACGGGTAGGTGTGTCCTTAAACTATGTTTAAAAGAGAGGTATGGGTACTGTAAATGTCATCTCGCTATGTGTGGTAGGGCACAAATCAGCGAATGTCATCTCGCTCAAATCTGGAGCAGGGGAAATACCTCCACCATACAGAAAACAACAGTCAAATAGCACCTAGAGGCAAGATCATACTCATAGCGTTGTGTTCCTGCCGGTAAGTAGGTTGCCAAAGACAAAGAGAGAGGACCCACTGTGTTGACAGGACCCTCTTGTTCCCTTAGTCGTCAACGCAGTGATTCCTCCTTTTTGTAAGGGGTCGGCAACGCGCATGTGACATCTCTGGAGTTGCAGGCGTCCATAGGATATGGCAGCTGCTTACCATCAGGTGGACCGTATGCTTATATGCCACCGTCGTGGTATGAAAAAAATGTAATGCATCATATTATTTACTATCAAAAGACAAACAAATTGTCATTAATCAATTAAAATATTTCCGGCTCTCTAACGCAATTAATTTCCAGGTCCATTGATTGTATAGGCGCTTTGACCTGTAGTCAAACTCAATTGCAGTTTGCGGAACCCGAAACGGAAGCGGAGGTCTAATCGTTGAACAAAATGGTTGGCATTAGAACCTGCTGCGCGAGTGACGCCATTGCTGAAAGCTTTAGTTTTTTATTTTTAGGTAGTTTATACAATTCATTAAGTTAAGTTTAAATGTTCATACTTACGTTGATATACGTTTCTACTGTAACTTAACCCGATATAGATATTATTCGAACTAAAGTATTTTGAATTGAATTGAACTGAATTTTATTTATTTATTGTTCAGAACACAAACAGTCATATATAAAATTTAGATTTACAAAATTATGTAAAAACAGACCTGGAGGTTCATAAATGTGATACCTTTAAAAACTTAAAGCGAATTGCGAGAAGGAAAACAAATAAAAAAACTACCTACATATTTTTTATCATTAACAATTTGGATCTCGTATGTTCATTTAAAGTGTCAAGAGAGTACATAAATGGATCAATGTCAGTAAAAAACTCATTATAGTTTTTTTAAACTCGTTTGAAAAAACTATGTTTGGCATAATTAGTACGAGCGAAACTCACATAAAACAATTTCCGAGGACGTAAGGAGCGATGCGGTATATTAAATACTTGAAAGGACTTTGAAGGTCCTCTTGTTTTATCCATTCATGGGGTTGGTTTATTTGTTCATGGAAACTGTTAGATTTATTCCAATTTGTTTTTAGCATAGTTTCAAAAATTTTATTTGAACATCCTATATGTATATCAATTAAAAACAGAATCTGCAACGTACGAGCACGTTTTCTTAGCGGTGCGCACACGCACAGACATCAGTTACTGCGACAGCAAGCCGCATTAGTTACCTCGACTGACGTCCCAATAGCCCGCTCCGTTTGAACCCCCCTAATGTTGTGTACTTTATGAATGAACGTGTAAATTCGTAATCGCAGACGTAGGCCTTTGGAATTTCAATCGTTTAATTAAATCTGCAGCCGGCACTAGTATTTCTATCGGGAAGTAATATTACTCAGCTCCGTTCATTGCAGCAATGCAAATTATCGAATTGTACTATGCTTTGCGTTGATTTCGAAAATCGAGTAACGTGGTTATGGAGTCGGTTTACGATTTGATTTTCCGACAACAATAATTAAGACACCTGAATCCATGTGAACATAAAATATATTTACTAATTATTTTTTTGTAATTACACGACATGACAGTTTCAAAGCATATTTTAAGAATTCCCCATTATTTGTAATTATTACTTTAAACAAAACCAACGTTTTTATATATTACTTATACCGTTACTTTCTAAATTAAAAATTAAACTTGTAGTCCGCCTCGAACTCAGAGCTCGCGATTTCCTTGCAAACGACATGACCAATATAACAAGACCCTTATGATGATTTTTTCACGCCTTCTAGCTCCATGACCCCTTGGTCGATCCTGTTCATATATGAACTCTCAAATTATATGTATCTCTGCTACAACCCCAACAAATTTCATGAAGATCAGAGAAGCGTTACTAAAGGTATCGAGAACAAACTCTCAATATCAAAAAGCCATCGAAATGCCAAGACGTCCCACTAGCCAGAACTTGTTTGTAAGAACTTGCTTCGCTTACGCTCTGCTCGTTCAATAAATAGGTACTGGAACAATATCGTAAAAAGTCCAATAGTTAATCATGTAAGTCGTAGGTAATAATTCAAATACTCATATGATAACTAAACTAAACAACAATGCTAAAGACAATGCAAACAAATCTGTTCGCATAATAACAACTAACTATACAACCTCAAAGTATATCAACCTATAAGTATCAAAAACGATTCATGAGCGCAGAAGATACTCGTATAAAAAAGTTGCGCATAAAATCCATGCTTCCGTTACCTTTGAGCACGTTAACAGCATTATGCACATGTGTAAACACCTTAAGGCACTCGTGAACAATACAATGAACGAAAGCTTCTCGTTTTGTTTTATTTAATTTGCATAAACGAAGTAACAAAACGCAAAGGGTTAATAAAACAGTTAGATGTTCCAAGCAGTATCTGAACAACAAAAATCTTATATAGATTTGATATTACGCACATTGCACCTCGCTCGACCTTATTATTGTGCAGCAGTATCTACCGTAAATACACTGCGAGTAATTTAAAATCAATAACAAATCGAGTTCATGTACTAGTACATTTTAAAAGAACGTAAGTATAAATATCGACCGCATTGTGTGTGACGCGTTTCCCTTGTTGTATTTTTTAATTTTCCTGCGTTTTGTAACACTGATGATTGTCAATCGTCGGTATGGCCGATCCTTATGTCCTTAATAATTAAAGGTAAATGAATTTTTAACTCAAGTTTCTTAAATACATGCATCTTATTCAACATCCGCTCTATCGTAGCTAACTTGATACAAAATCGTTGATTTACATTACGGGCGAGTTTTTTTACCCTTTCTGGCTCAAATCTGGAATATTTTTGCATAGCATGAATTGGAAACAGGGTTCCTACGTATAGGAGGCACGCCGGGGCCAGTGTCCTGATTTAATAAAATAGAAGTGCATAGATAGAGGGACGCAGTGTCCGTGCTCTTCTCTGTGGTTTTATTTTGCTTAAATGATTCATTGCTATTATACGCTTTACATTGATGTTCGTAGTAACATAATGCGAATTTTATGAATAATCTTTTGAAGAATATTTTTGAATAACGTGTTACTGGTGCCAGTGAAACTTTAGTTGACTCGTGAAAGTCCAAACCACTTTGCTCGGCCTAATTGACAAATTCAATGTCATGGCATGACATTATCACTAAATGCAAATAATGGAACCTACCTGCTGTGATTTTATGTAGTCAAATAGGACCCTTGAAAAAATGCGAAAATAATATGGTTTTGTATGCAGGGTTGGCCGACTGGGACAATGTGCCCCACATAAAAAAAATTAATCTTAAAAAATACAATAAAAAGCTCCTACTTTTTCTTATTCTCACCAGTATGTAGAAATAGATAAAATTCAATTTTGATATGATATAATTTTAGAATATCACCCTATATTGTAAAATAAAATGGCAAAACATGTATACATAGCTACTATTGTCCTGATAAGTTTTTGTATGACATGTATACTAAGTATTATCTATAAACGTATTCAGAAACATTAAATGATATACTGATCTAATTTTGATATCGCTAGCGCTTGTCGAAACAGATTGATATTGAAATGATATTGACAAAATATTTTACATTTTTGAAGCGTCGAACCCGAACAACAATAACTTACTGTGAGTGAATTATATATGTCAATATGTGTTTATTAAATATTATAAAATGAGAAACAGCATTAAAATTCAGTAAATGTGTTTTTTTAATTCACATTCCAAAGCAAGTTTTGTTTTATTTAATTTGCAATGTTTTTGTGAGTTTGTTAGTTTTAGATTTCATTGGAAATATGGAAATATGATGAGTTTAAATGCTAATTTGATCCCAATACACTAATGTTATACTCGATAGTCATTAGAATGGGGAATAAATAGAAGCACTGCTGGCAGCCTGGCTGTAAGACGTCCGACTTTCAATCCGGAGGTTTCAGGAGCAAACCGGCTCGTACCACTATGAGTTTTTCGGAACTTATGTACGAAATATTTTTGACACGAACCTTCCAAACCGTATTTTGAGCAGCGGTGTGGAGGGCATGCGATAAAAACGGTGCGGATACGATTAGTCACTGCGATTCCGTAACGTCGCCGTATTTTAAGCAGCGGTGTGGTCGCACCTTTAGGGCCCTTTTAAATTAAAGCGTTCAATGACATCACTGCGATTGACAATTGATTCAATCGTACCTGGGACCGTAGCCAACATGACAATCATTCATCGACAACGGCAATGGAAAAGTAAAATACGTATCGGAATGACAGCCGTGAACGAAAAGCCACGTTATCATTTTCATACATGGACATTGACAGAAAAACTTTATTTTACATTAGTAATTAATATTTCAATTGTAACCTCAATGATAAATAAGATGGTAAATAAGACCACGGGCCAGCATCAGTCTCCTCAGTATTATGGGGAAACTGTATGAGCGCATCCTTCTAACCAGACTATCCCGGTTCCTGGATTCCAATGACATCATCATAAACGAACAGTTTCGGTTCAGATCAGCTCACTCCTGCTCTCATCAGGTCCTCAGGATTGTGGAGCACTCGCTCTATTGGTTGAATGGCTGGAGACGCTCTCAACCAACTGCGGCCGTCTTCTTGGACGTGGCGAAAGCCTTTGACAAGGTGTGGCACAACGGTTTATAAACTTTTCAACTTAGGAGTGCCGCACCAGTTAGTCCTGACCATCTTCTTCTTCTTCTTGTTAGGGGCTATGTAAGGCTCCCAAGCCACTGCGACCATCACTGATCTATTGTGATCGCCACCTACTACAACTCTCGGTCTAACCCTGCAACTTCAAACAGTTCCAGGATCCTTTGGATCTCGAGAGACTTTAACTCCTCCGGGCGTAGTATGTGCCTACCCAGAATTAAGTTACGAGTGCGCAATAGGGAAGGGCAATCTGCGAGGATGTGCAAGGGCGTCTCCTCTGTCTCCATACAGAGTTTGCACCGCCCAGTGTCACGTTTCCCCATAGTGTGCATGTGCTTGTTTAGGCCGCAGTGCCCAGTAAGCACCCTTACTAAATTGCGCAATTGGTTCCCGGACAGCGCCAAGACGTTCGTAGACGCCTTTTTGCTGAAGGCCTTGATAAGCGCTTTGGAATGGTCATACCTGGTGTTTCTCTCAAGAGTTGAATGGTTTTATATTGACAGTAGGTCTTCAGGGTCCTGCCGCTTCTTTCCGCCATCGTCCTACGCGACAGCATTACCATCATCACCACTTAGATGGTTGGCAGTCCTCAACTGTGCGTTTCTCGAGAAACTTCCTGCCTCGCACAACAAAACTGTGGAATGAACTGTCGTCTGCGGTATTTCCGGACCGATACGACCTTCAAGAAAAGAGCGTATTCCCATCTTAAAGGCCGGCAACGTGCTTGTGACCCCTCTGGTGTTGCGGGCGTCTATGGGCGGCGTTAATTGCTTACCATCAGGCGATTCGTCTGCTCGTTTGCCTCCTATTTCATAAAAAAAAAAAAAAAAGGGTGAGCCTCGTTAGGCTTTTGGGGATGGCACAAAAAGGCTCAGGACTGTAGTGAGTCCCCTTAGCCCCCGCTCGTGCAAGTTCGTCGGCTTTTTCATTTTCTACGATACCCGCATGCCCCGGGACCTAACGCAAAACGACCTTGTTCCTGGCTCCAAGGTTGTTTAGTAATTCCCTGCAGTTCTCAACCAGCCTAGATGTCGTGATATCTGAGGTTAGGGCCAAGAGTGCCGCCTGGCTATCCGAATGGATATAAATGGTATGGTTGACGTAGTTACGTTTCAGGTTGGTTGACGCACATTCTAAGATGGCGTACACCTCTGCCTGGAATATAGAGCAGTAGCTTCCTAGATTTAGACTGATGGCCTTTCTAGGTGCCTCACCATATATTCCGCAGCCTACGTCAGATCCGGATTTGGAGCCATCAGTGTACCACCTGAGGCTTCCTTCTTTCCACTTGATTTTACTGTTTGACCAGTCCTCCCTTCTGGGGAGTTCCACTGAATAGATTTTCTGTGGACAAAGTTTGGGGGGCATAGTGTCCGATGGCATCCCCAGAACAGGGATATCGTGCACTGATTCATTGAATAGTCTCAGGGCATTTGATAGCCAAACTCCTCTCCTTGCAGCCACTATTCTGAGTATACTGGATTTCGCCTCCAACTCCAGGTGAAGGTGAAGGGGCGGTAGATTTAGTATGGCCTCTAGGGCTGCCGTAGGGGAGGATGACATAGCTCCAGTAGCGATGACACAGGCAGTTCTTTGCAGGCTGCCGAGCTTCGCGATTGCCTCGCGATAAAAAAAAATTTTTTGCACCCCCCCTCTATTTCCGCTCCAGTCCAAGTTGGGTCAGTTCGGGTTGCACAGGGCGGTTCCTGATCACTTCAGGAGCTTGAATACCGCGAGCCATCCGCTTGCCTCGCGGTCACTGAAACTATTATCATTATCATTGTAACCTACCATCTGTGGAAGAGCAGTATCTCTTGATGCAAGTATCAAAAATATTTATATTAACGAGATACTAGCTCAGCTACTGTAAGTTACACAATAAATTATCTTATTTATTATTTTTAACTAAACAAACCAGTCGAAGTTATGTAATATCTAAAGTGTATTAGTTAATGAACGATAACAACTTTGCATATTTATTTGTTTGACCAAGTCATTTACAACTGGCGTAGTCAGTAGCAGAAGCAGCTTAGTGGATGAGGTGTTCAAAATTACGTTCACTCACTCTTATTCTCTTAACAATAAAGTAGTGTCAAGAAATTTTTGAACACCTCCCCGCTAAGCTACTTCTGCTGCTGACTGTACAAATTAAGGAACATCTTAAGTAACGGCATCAATTAACGATTACAGTCTTTCATATTTATTTAGTTGAACTAGTCAATCCACTGGAATAAGTTATTTAATTTAAACATCTAACCAAAGACATTCATTAATAAACGATAACAGCCTTTCAATGTAACTTTTCCCATCTGTGCCCACCGTGGACCGAAGGGAACAGTTTGTTTTCCATCTGTGCCTAACCCACATGACACACACAGATCACCGCCGTGAGGCGGAGACAGGTGTGAATATACTTAACAAAAACATCAATAAACGATAAGACTTACAATTTACTTCTTTAAACTTGTCGATCCACTACTGGGATAAGTAATGTAATATTCATATCGTATATGAAAGCTATTTGAATCCACAACACCACAGACAGCTATTTGAATTCGGCACAAAACATAAATATACATGTCCATGTAAAATTCAATAATTGACCACAAAATGCACTTATCTTCGACATTTTGTTTTGTTTGAGAGGATCATCGCCATCGCGGTTGAGCGGTGAGAGTTAAACACAAACAAAGACAGTGACACGGCGCGTCGTGGTTGGTGGACAAGACTCCCGCGCCAATCTCCATGCGTTCAAATTACGAATTGAACTGATAAGTTCATAAAACTTACAGCGATTGATAAATTCGTTATTTCTTTTTAATAAACATTACTATAATAATAATAAACTAAACACGCTGACTTGAAAATTTCGGAGATTTCTTTTATGGTCAAGACAACGCTTTTAAAATTCAAATGCTGTAATAAAATCAATCTATTGATGAATCTATTATAATTTAAACATAATAGTTACTTTACATAGCTTTCAATACAATGCAGTCATCATAAAACACTTGAAAAATGTTTTTGTGGAAATATGTTTTTTTTTACGTTTTACATTATACTGAACTAGCATTTTCCCGCGGCTTCGCCCGCGTACTATAAGTACTCAAAAAGGAGGTTCTCAATTAGACTGGTATGTTTGTATGTAACACATTTTCCCCTTTTAGGGGTTGAATTTTCAAAAAACCTGAAACACGTGTTTACTCATTTCTCGTTAGGAATACTCCTGTAAAGTTTCTAATAAAATAGTCTTACAAATCTGATTTTGTTCGTGTACCCGACCTGAGATTCGACGTCTTGGCGAACTCCTCAGAGAACGCATGGGCTTCGCGCCCAGACCTCTTCCATCAACATCTGGGCTGTCCACTAACAACCCATCTATCATCCGGCCGCCTACGGGCGCGCCCTCTCCTCCCAACTCTCCTATTTCAGCTCCCCTGTGTGGCGTGTCCCCAAGGTACTGCATCAATACTGCGGTGAGACGCATTAGGCGAGGAAGACCTCCCAGTGTTCCTGCGTCCCCCTGTTTACTATCTCCTTCATTCAATCTAACTCATCCAGAACCTGTACATCTTCAGCTCCCTTGAGCAATCATCCTTCTCCTGTGTGAGATGTTTTTATACTGTCTGTAAATTATTTTTTTGTCCCCCTGGGTGCGCTTACCCCTATGGTATGTGGACCCCAGAGGTGACATATCCCCTTATTTACATATATATTTATATTTCTGTTTGTTGTATTGTATGTACTTATAGTGTATTATTGTATTGGTTTTTTATCAGTTTGTATAAAGTTTTTTGGTTCATATAAATTCTGCTACGCGCACCACTCTCGGTGCGCAATGTACGCTTCTGACCGTAAGCAAAATGGTCCAAAAGGAGACCAGGCTTAAATCATCAGTAAAAAAAACAAAAACCACGGGCCGGGCAAAATTTACGTCGTACACCCTGAAGACCAAAAAACGAGCAAACGATTCTACGAGTACATGTTTATAACAGTACTCAGTATATCTAAATATATAAAATAAGAAACTGACTGACTGACTGACTGACTGACTGACATATCAATGCACAGCCCAAACCGCTGGTTCTAGAGATTCCAAATTTGGCACGTAGGTTCCTTATAAGGTCTAGGGGTGCACTAAGAAAGGATTTTTCAAAATTCACTCCCTAAGGGGGTAAAATGGGGGTCCAAAGTTTGTATGGCGAATCAAGATTTGTTAGATTATTTTATTCGAAACTTCACAGGAGTATTCCCAACGATAAATGAGTAAACACGTGTTTCAGGTTTTTTGAAAATTCAACCCCTAAAAGGGGCAAATGTGGCCACAAAGTCTGAAAATCAACATGGGTATCGTATCCTTTTTGAGTATTTATAGTACGCGGGCGAAGCCGCGGGAAAAGGCTAGTAAAGTATATAAACTATCGTCTGACAATTTTATAAATAGGAACACATTTCTTTTGTGATTACCTAAATAGCTGCCGTTCCTCAACTCACCAACGGATCGGCAGCTGACTTTCACGATGCTTCATTACACCTCGCCCACAGCTTACTTCACAGGTTATCGCCTGGGACGCGATTCATTCATTCATTCGCTGGCTTACGATCCAAATTGTGAAATTGGCAATTGATCATTAAGCGCCGCTCTACAGAAGCAGCAGTGTACAGCGTCCTGCGCCAATGCCCGCGGGTCCCCGTAGGTGTTGCAGCGCGCAGGTCGCGCGTGCGCCCCGGCTCGTGACTGTGCGCGCGCGCCCGTCACGCCGCGCCCGCGCGCACTATTTTATCGCATTAATTATTTGGAAAAGGATTCCCGGGGCCGGCATTCTTGCGGCCATGTCAGTTGTGGGAACGTCGTGGGTGAGGGTGAGGTATATTGTTAATTAAAATATTTACGCGATTTATTGAAATAGAGTCTTCCTGGATGAGGGTCGTGACCCATCAGGACATCAGCCCTGTACGATATTCCCATTCAGGGGTCCCAGAGTTTCGGAAACCAGGATGCAAACTATGTTAAAGTAGTAAATATTTGTTTGGGGCTTATATCGTTTTGAACATAAAATTATACGAAAAAATACCACACGAAAATATAAGGCGAAAAACCAAATGCATAGATGCTCTCGAATACGCTTTACGATCAAAGTGGAAGTGGGCCGGCCATGTCGCAAGAATGCATGAAGAAAAATTGACAAATATTGTCACACTATGGACTGGCCCGAAAGGAAAGAGAAAGAAAGGCAAACCAAGCGCTCGTTGGGTGGACGACATCGCAAAACTACTTAAAAACTGCAAGACAGAAACAAATGGCATGATTTGAAGGAGGCATTTACCCGAGAGGGGTCCAAACTACTTAGTTTTTTTTTTTTTTTACATGTAAACCTAATCTTAAGTTGGTCTTTGGAATAAACAGGCTTTTTATTTTTATTTTATTTTTATTTTTTATTATTAGGTATATCGTTTTATGACTGAATACATTTTAATTAGAATTTGCCAATTTATTGCCACTTTTAACTATGTATAGTTAAAGTATCGGAAAGAATCATTCGTTATTCTCGTGAGATAAATATATTTTGGGAATTTAATATACCTACCTATTTAATCAAGGATGACTCGCGCTCCAGCTTGCTATTCCTGGTGGCCAATTCGAAGTATTCAAATCAATTTTGATGGTTATACTTGTTATTCACAATTAAAAGCAGGTAACACGACTCGAAGTGCATTCCGCATGCACTGATATTTTAATTTATATTAGAGCTCCTCATGTAAATTTCCCATAATGCCCATCCTTACAAATCTTCCCTTTTACCCAAGCATATATTAAGATGAATTCCATGACAGATTTGCACACATTGGCGTAGTAACAAGGGAATCACTTGAAACTGTTTAAAGATAAAAATTATTTGACAGTTCTAGTCTCTGAAAGTGCACAGCCAGAGAGTTCTAAACCAGGAGAGGCCCTGAGTATCATTTCCCCTCTGTCAAAAGTATTGGCGGAAAATCTAGTACATCTATAAAAACTATTTCAATAATCGATGTCACGCATTTTCGTCATCGCTGTCAATGGATAACAAGCTCCGTGAAAATGCCCTTATGCGCTGTTTTTGGATGTAAAAAATGTTATATTTCGTCTAGTTTACAAAAAGATGAAATACCATTTCAGATGTAAGTACAGTTTTACTTTATTTTTCATTAATTTCGTAATAAAAGATTTAACCTAAATCGAAAATCAAGCTTCGTTTACAGAATCGATTCAAAGACAATCGTTTTCTTTCTGACGGGCAGTAACTATTTGACGTTTGACACTTCTCCATATTTAACGCGCTTAAGGATTGCTGTCTTCTATATTTTGTTTGAAAATACAATCAAAAATGATCCTTGGCTTTTTTGTTTGACATTTCCAAAGACTGCATTCAATAATGAACCATATGTTAACATATGTACAGTCGACTATTTATTGCTCCATTTAGTGTTATGAAGTATAAAAAGAATATGTCAAATATGTTTGGTGTTTTCAAGTCAAAGGTACATCTTTGTCGGTTTTCAATAAAGCGTTGCTGCCATAAAAATTCATTTAGAAATAAACTGTATTAACAACCGACAATGATGTACCTTTGACTTGAAAACTTCACATGCGTGCTACCTCGCCCCCCTCAGATTTTGGCAGACTTTTTTGTTTGGAAAGATGAGGCGAAGCGTACTCCATTTATAGAGCTTTATGTGCACAGCATCCCACTCGGCCCAGTGAATCCTTCAAATATAGTAGGTATATTAGATCAAAATAGTTTTGAACTGGATATAGCCTTGTCTAAAAGCGGACGCACGGAAATTAAATTATGTTGACTGCGCTCGGATCGCACTGTTTCCGAACTCGTGACATTTACAGGTCTACCAACTTAACCTGTTACTTTTATAAGCCCTTATTCAATTAACATAAGGTATATTCTCACCTGCTCTGAGTAAAAGACAGTTTGGTGAATGTGTATCTGTGACCTCTATAGATATTAGCAGCCTGCATCACATTTTTTGTCCGAGACATAAACTATAAATCTTTACACTTAGGTAGTCGGAGAGAATATTAATTAATTGTTTTTTTGGATTCCGTAGTCAACTAGGAACCTTTGTAGTTTCGCCATGTCCGTCTGTAAAAATAATCTGGAATTTTTTTTTTGTTGGGGTCCCTGGGGGATGAAGTGGGGGGTTTATTTTTATTTCGCTCCCCATTTTTATCATGTACACCCCACATGATAGGATGGTTGCGAAATAAAAATAAACCCCCCGTTGGCTAGCTCTTTAAAAAAGAATGCAGCTCTTTAAAACACTTTTTGGATAAAACTAATATAGCACCGAAAGTTTACAAAAGAGCGAACCGTGGTTCCAAAAAAATAGGGAAAATTCATGAAAGTGAAGCCTAATAAGTACTTTCAATGAAAAATATATTGAATAAAATCGGATCAGCCGTGTTTGAGTTATCGCAAAAGTTGTCATTTCATAGTAAAAGTAACGTAAGTGCCGCAAAATATCCTATACAAAACGTCCTTTTGAGTGGATTTATTGTGACGTACTACAGAACTACACTAAGCATGGCCCACCATGCTCTTGGCCGGTTTTCTTGATTGAAGTGCTTGCTTCCAAGTCTTCTTTTTTTATTCTACTAAACTTCTTTTCATGTGTTTTCTATAAAAAATACTAACGATCAAAGATAAACCAAACAAAGTAAAATCGATTATTCCTAACAACTAGACGCCTTCCGCCTATCTATTACGGTTATGCTAAACTGTTCCCATAGGTAATCTAGAATATAAATTCCGGGTTCGTAAGCACGGTTTACTAAATTCTAAAAACAAATAACGGCAAGTAACGTGTAATCCTGGTGTGTATAATGCAACGCAACTACCGCGAGTTGGGCCGTTGTTTCCCTTCTATTGATTGTTGCTTGAACGTAAAGGGATATGCATAATGAAGATACCTTTATCAGTGGCGGAACGTATATAGAACTCGATTCCCATCGGCTTGTGTGTTTATCGGCTAGTACGGGTCATGAAGAAAAGATGCAACATTATAGCTCCGGCTTCTCTTCGAATGTTTTTATCATATTTAAAGTTCCCGGATACAAATACTGGCCTGTATTTTCAAATGAAAGAAATGATTTTTTTTCGTATGGTAGGTAGGATCTAATAACTATAGGTTTATTTATATATGTTAATATTAATATTATATATATTATCTTTTGCTTGCTTATTTCTCTATGGTAGAGCTATATTATGTTGTGAAGATAGTTATAGAAGACACTTCCGAAAGTTCATTTTGTATAGAAAGCGTCACGTGATCCTCAGAGGTCACGTGAATATAGTTATATAGCTCTACCATAAATAGATAAATAAGGAAATTGTAACGTAAATGGTATGTATAAATAGAAATAGTTTTTAAGACTGAAGCTCACTTTAAAGTGGGGATGAAGTAACATCACGTTCGTAACATTATGCTACTAAAGTTACGAGTATGATATCCCACCACTGACTGGTCGCCTTCGTGAAAAGTAGCAATGATGTCACCGGTGCACAGCACAAGACGAAAGTTAACAAGTGTGACATGGCGGTCATGTTACAAAATGTCATAATCCAAATCAAAAGGGCCCTTATGGCGGCCGGCACTTGCACCTTTATTGCTTGAAAATTATATCGAATCTGTACAAGGACTACAACGAAAGCACCTTCCGCTTTGAGGGCCGGAATATCAGCTTATCGGAGGGAGGGAATATCAGCTTATCAGAAATTGGCAATATTTTAAAGTATAAAATAAACGTTGTGCTCTGCAGTTCGATTATTCATAACTTATAAATATGTACCTACACGTTAAAATCTCGTCTCTTCAGCGATGCCATATTGACTATCGGTACATCGAAGTGTTGAAGTGTTTATATAGTAACGCCACCATGTCGGTCCGACTGCAGGAGCAGAGCACGAAGGCGATTCCATTGCGAAGAAGCGTAAGGCAGGGAGACGTTATCTCTCCGAAACTGTTTACTGCCGTAATGGAAGACGCCTTCTAGCTCCTGGAATGACAAGGACTTGGCATCAACATCAACGGCGAATACATCACTCACCTTCGGTTTGCCGACGATATCGTAGTCATGGCAAAGTCGATGGAGGAACTCAGCATCATTCGATGACCTCAACCGAGTTTCACAACGGGTGGGCTTGAAAATGAACATGGACAAGACGAAACTAATGTCAAATGCCAATGTTGTGCCCATCCCCGTCTCTGTTGGGAACTCGGTACTCGAAGTTGTTTACATCTACCAAGGACAAGTACATAGTCCAATTAGGTAGGTCCAACTTCGAGAAAGAGGTCAACCGCCGAATCCAACTCGGTTGGGCAGCGTTCGGGAAACTACGCAATGTCTTTTCGTCCGACATACCTCAGTGCCTCAAGACAAAAGTCTTTAATCAATGTGTGTTACCAGTGATGACTTACGGCTCCGAAACGTGGTCTTTCACTATCGGCCTCATCTCAAAACTCAAAGTCGCTCAGCGAGCTATGGAGAGGGCTATGCTCGGAGTTTCTCTACGTGATCGAATCAGAAATGAGGAGATCCGTAGGCGAACTAAAGTCACCGACATAGCTCACCGGATTAGCAAGCTGAAGTGGCAATGGGCAAGCCACATTGCACGTAGAGAAGATGGCCGATGGGGCCGAAAAGTGCTGGAGTGGAGACCACGGACTAGCAAGCGCAGCGTAGGACGTCCACCCACAAGATGGACCGACGATATTATTAAGGTCGCCGGAAGACGCTGGATGCGGGTCGCTTCCAACCGGTACGTGTGGAGGTCCAAGGGGGAGGCCTATGTTCAGCAGTGGACGTCTTATGGCTGAGATGATGATGATGATGACGTTAAAATCTAGATACACGGCAGGTCGTCAGCCAAGTTCGCAGAGCAAAGAGGCGACAAACCAGCCGTGGGTATATTTAAGGGGCTGACAACACCCGATAACCTTCAAATTGACTCTACTCAAACAGTTTTTTTGCTATAACTGCTTATTTTGAAAAAGTAAACAAAAAATGTTAATATTGTTATATTTGGAAGAATTTCGTTAACTCCGATACACGATTGGACGAAATCGGCTCGATACAAGATAATTCCAAAGTTACGTCTTAAAATTAGCTTTAAACAGTTGTATGTCTTTAGTTTCGTGACTTGTATACATCTGTAACTAAGGACGAAATTCCACCACACTAATACTAAAAACTTCGTTGTTTTATATTTCTCAATTAAAGCGTAGTTTTTTTTAATACATCATTTTGCAAAATTTGCAATGAGCTCCCATACTAATCGTAGCACAGTGTTTCTCTTTAACTCGCGCTGAAAAAGATAGGGAGTGAATTTAGCTGTTATCAGCCCCTTAAACGAACCATTTGGGGTTACTTTTGACCCCCAAATAACTATTTGACCACCATTTTGTGAGTCTTGTAAGACTATCTACAAATTACTGAATTCTGAATTTAAGCTAAAAATCTCTAACAGTTCATGAGATATTGACCTCCGAGAATCACTAGTTTTACCACTGACTGAGTGTCTCTACCTGGTAACCTAGAAAGTTGAAATTTCGCTTCTAGGCAATCGTGAATGAACAATAGAAAAAAAAACAAAAACAGTTTTATTTTTTAATATTTTGTTTGAAATAGGAAAATTATTCACTGCTATACTAGAATTAATTAACAGCTGGTGTCGTCTTTTGAACTATAGTAGAATTTCCACGAGGTGGTTATCTTCCCGAACGAAGTGAGGGAAAATTGTTCGAGTGGTAATATGGCTTTTAGACCAGAGTAATGCATAAAAATACTTATTATTTACGCACAATAAATAAACTAAGCTGAAAATATGGTTTAACTTGACGGTCGTTGAATTTTTTTAACTTCTTTGACATAGATACAAAATATAAATACCGCGAATAAACGCCACAGACGACGGTAAAATTAGCTCTTTAAACAGTTTAAACACGCTTTAAAGCGCTTCCAAAAAATTGAGAAGTGAAAAATATTTTTTTCTAATCTTAATGTAAAGTGGAAGAGTAAATTGAGGAAAGCGTGAAAATTTTAAAAAGTTAAAATACATTAAGCGGTCAAAAGAGTAAGATGTGAATAGGGTAAAAAGTTTGAAAGGGTAAAATATGTCAATATTTTTAATTTCTTGACAAAAGATAATGATATCCCATCCAAAACATAAATGTGTATGAATGCCAAATTCGTAAAAGGCTAATAAAAGAAATAAGATCTATATATAGAACATTATTATTTCTACGTTCAGATCAATCAAGTATGAAGAAATAAAACAATTAAAAACGGATTTTATCGCGTGTATTGAGCTTAAATTACATCTCGACGTTTCGACGGGTCGACTCAGAGTCGACCCGTTGACCACGAACGCTGTAAAGTGTTCGAAACGTCGGGATGTAATTTAAGCTCAATACACGCGATAAAATCCGTTTTTAATTGTTTTATTTCATGAATAACTATCGCGGCAACCGAAGACAATATTAAGTATGAAGAAATTAGAAAAATAAAAAAAAACTTGACAAGTCACAAGTGCAAGAAACAGTGTTCTAAGGAGCTACACGTTAAAATTTAAACTTAGTACTTCAGTTAATAATGCTGTGTTAAAAATGTAAACCTGCTGGCAGTATAAACAGCGCCTTAGACACGATTACTCTAAGGATAGTAAAAAAGAACACCTCGGGGATAATACCGCCGCAAAGTAGAAGCTTACACAGGGCAATCAGTTAGTACTAATATTGCAGATGCATTACTTAGGTACATGAAGTTACAGACAGGTTAAGAAACTTATTTAAATACAGAGTGACTTTATAAACCTAGGGTCGTATTTTAACTTTAAAACATGTTACGACAAGATCCAACTTCAATACAACTCCAATGTATTAACTACGGGCCGTATTCTAACTTTAAAACACGTATAGACACGATCCAACTTCAATACAACTCCAATGCATTAACAACGCAATACAGCTACGGCATAAACATCTGAATCAGAAATATCAGAATTTGCTTAAGAAATATTCCAACGCAACTCCAATACAACTTCAATATTGGTTGAAAGTTTGTTGTGTGTTGGAGTTATGTTTGAGACAGGTTGTATTTTAATTGTATTGTTAATGTATTTTAAAATTAGAATCCGGCACTAGGCAATACAGCTATCGCCTAAACGTCTGAATCAGAAATGTCAAAATTTGCTTGAAAAAAATAATTCCGATTTAATATTGATTATTTGTTGTGTGTTGAAGTTGTTTCAGGTAGATTGTGTTTTTAATGTATTTTTTATGAATTTAAAATTAGAATACGGCACCTAGGTAATGGAATCATGTTAGTCGCAAAACTTATCTTGTTTGCCTGCCTATAATAGTTCGTCACGAAGAAATTTTAATAGTTCTAGATAGCTTGTAATGGAAACCGTGTTTTTTTAAAGTGAAATTTATATACAGCATTAATTATAATAAATTAATACCAATTGCAATGATAGGCTGGTTTAATTATTCAACGTGACCCTTATCGATATATTTTGTAACATATGTACCTATTACCATTAAAATAGCACATGTACCTATCTACTACTACACACTTAGACCGTTGACTACAGAAATAGCGTAAGTTTATTTTTTCTCAGAATAACACAAGACAGTCGCACACAAAAGAACTCCATCCATGTCTTAGTTAGGTGGTAAACAAGGACCCAATTCGACAACCGAAAACTGACAGCCGCTACTGATTGTGGTACACATGCCTAACAAGTAGTGACCTCGCATCGATATCCATGTGTTACAGTTTGGCATATGGAATACCCTTGGGGCCGCATTTTAACTTTAAAAACGTTATGTTATGACACGGTCCAACTTCAATACAACTCCAATGCATTAACTACGCAATACAGCTAGCGCCTAAACGTCTGAATCAGAAATATCAAAATGTACTTGAAAATTACTTACTTCCAATGCAACTCCAATGCAACTTCAATATTGATTGATTATTTGTCGTGTCTTGAAGATGTTTGATAAAGATTGTGTTTTTAATGTATTTTAAAATGAAATTACGGCACCTGGTGAATAGGAAAATAGAGGTCAACAGGTTTTATCAGATACTATTATTATAGTTTTTTCAGGTGAGTAAAAATATTTAACAAAATTAGAATATTTCAGCCCAATATCTCTAACTTGGTTAAAGGCCAAGCCACACCGGCTGCGTGTTCGTAGACATACACGTTCCACTGCGTTGTAAAATGAGAATTCTCATAAGACATGTCACACGCACGCACACGCGCACGTCACGCACGTCACGCTAGCTGTGTGACACTTCTTATGAGAATTCTTATTTTACAACGCAGTGGAACGTGCACGTTTACGCACACGCAGCCGGTGTGGCGAGGCCTTAAATGACAGAGAAATCTTCGTAATACACCAATGCAAGAAACTAATATTTCTTTGTAACCTTTCTGAGGCGACCTATCCAATGATGAAGCGGCATTTGTATTTTTAAAACCTCAACTTGATTTGACATTGATCTGATAATAAAAAGTAAATTTTCAGTTCCTTCATTTAGGCACTTAACAATTCACTTATGTTATTGCTTATTGATCTAATTGTACCAATTCCACTTTTATAAATTGATACAGGTACTGGCAGATGAAGATTTATTCAGATAAGATTATCAAAGTTCGAACGCTGTTTCACCGAATGCGCCGGCGCCGACACACATATAACAATTGGACATCGTTTGTAAAGTAGCTATAGTTTATGATAGCACTCACATCTTATGCCATCTGAAGTAGAAGCACCACCACAAGAAGTTAATCTAATACCACCTGAACCCATAAAAACTTTAACAACCATTCTCAATATTTCAAACTTGTTCAGTAAACTAACATTTCCTGTCATAATTTTCTTTGTTCAATGCACTTGGATAGCACATCACAATAGGGACATTATAAAACAGTTCCTCCGTGCTGTCGTTGTGAAACTAGTTAGGAGGACCATAAAACTATTCGTGTGTACCAAGTTTATGAGTGTCGCCGCGACTTGTGGGTATTTGGAAGACGTATAGGAAGGTTTTGCATAGGGATGCTATAACTTGAGCTAGGCACCCGGATATGATCGGGAGAAATGACCCGCGGGTGCATAACGTATCTATATGGCATGCGTGTTACTGTTTCCTTATTGAAAGCATAGCGTACCTATTCTTACACGTTTTATAACCTGCTTTGTTACTTTTATTCTAAATCATTTACATATTCGTAACTTTTTTTTCAAGTGCAATTTGTTTTTATAACTGCCGGAGTTGTCTCAGTTATAAAGGACAGGGCCTATATTTTAACATGAAAACAAAAAGAGCTCAAAGAGGACCCAGTGTGTTGACGATGAGGGGACCCTCTTGTTCCTTTAGCCGTCAACACAGTGATGCAGAGTGTTTTTTTAAAGGGTCGGCAACGCGCATGTGACACCTCTGGAGTTGTAGGCGTCTATACGCTACGGTAGCTGCTTACCATCAGGCGGGCCGTATGCTAGTTTGCCACCGTCGAGGTATAAAATTTTTTTTTACATATTATGACGGAAACAAACCAGTAAGCGAAAAACTATGAATTACCTACATTATACGTCGCTTGGCACTACTTTCCCCCAAAAAGGGACTTTTGGAAATGATGTAATATAATTATTTATATAAGTTCCCATAATATTGCATCAAACCCCGAAGTGGTTTGCATTCTTTGACCTCCACCACTTTACAGCTGCCAGATATCTAGATTTAGAAATAAGCATAGTATATCAAATTGACTAGATTGGTTTCGTTGCTCTCATCATTTTGTCATATATGACGTGGCTAGCTCTCCATCTATACCAAAAGTCCGCAGATGAATAGGTGAAATTTTATGAAGAAAAACTTCTGTCCAAATTTTAAAACAATACCATTTATAATCAATTTCTTAAAAGGTAATATAGCTTTATAATTATAAGCAAGCTATCTATTTAATAACTAACTTTTTTTTACTGTTCCTGGATTCCCGTGTATCCTAACAAATACCCAACCAACATGTTTTCGAAACAAGCTGAATCAAGCAAGCATTGGTTGATAGTTAGGATCGCTCAACTTCGTTAGGATAACAGTGTCCGCGTTTGGGTAGCCGCGGCAAGTTACCAAAGTTACCGTGAACCAACAATCTGGGTACCTGGCTCTAAACTGTACGCACGAGAGAGCAGTGAAAACAGTAGACGGCTGAGTTCTTCTTTAGCCAAAGCCTATCTAAATTATGGAGGAGTGATCAGTTTTGCTGTTTTGCAACAGAATTCTTATGGCCACTTCCCTTTCCATCTTCATCATATAAGTATAATAGTGTATTTACACTATTATACTTTCCCAATAAAAAAACTGTGGAACAAATTCCAGAAAATACGTTTTTATTTAAAAAAATGATGAGACTAGCGTGTAGGTTAAATAAAAACGCATAAAAACGCAAAACAGATACTTGTGCACAATGCTACACAAATCGTTGACTTATTGCAGGTGCCGTATTCTAATTTTAAAATACATAAGCAATACATTAAAAACACAATTTATTTCAAACATAACTTCAACACACAACAAATAATCAACCAATATTGAAGTTGTATTGGCATAATTTTTAAGCAAATACTGACAATTCTGATTCAGATGTTTAGGCGTAACTGTATTGCGTAGTTGATGCATTGGAGTTGTATTGAATTTGAATCGTGTCAAAAAATGTTTTAAAGTTAGAATACGGCCCCTTTATTGCGTAGTTAATGCATTGGAGTTGTATTGAATCAGGATCGTGTCTAAACTAAACGTGTTTTAAAGTTAGAATACGGCCCTTGGAGTTATGTTGAAGTTGAATCGTGTCATAACGTGTTTTAAACTTAGAATACGGCCCCAGTGTACGAGTATCATAATTGCCATTCATATACATAATGAGCATTGCATATATCACGTCTACGGCGTAGCTGCGTAGCGTAGGTCTACGCCCGGCCGTCGACCCCGTCCAAAATACCCGTCTGAACTTGCCCCGCCTTCTTTCCCACGGCAGATTAATTGCTAGGCCTTTGCCCTGCCGAGAAACGAGGAATGACCGGAGGATAGGCGAAGGATTGAAGGGTGTTCGAACCTTGGGTGCCTCTTATGAAAATTTAAAATGAGTAGTAACCAAGTTAATTATTGAAACAGTGTATAAATAGTTAAAGTATATGACGAGACATAGTACTATATAATTATGCCTGCGTGGTAGTGGACTGACACCATCGCGTTTTGATTACTTTTTTAATTGTTGACCAACTTTCCTGTCATTCTAGTTCTGTGCTTTTTCATAGTTCGCCCTGTGCACCATTTTATCACTTGGAAAAAATCGAAATACTATCGTTGCGATCGCTTATTCTATCGATTATGTCGTTAAATTGAAAATGATATTAATTCAATTATATAAGTATGTTTAAGTTAGGCCTACAGCAACTGTATCGCAACTAAAGCTGCCATCCGCTTTCACTACTACGTCAATGACAAAGCTAGGTTATTAAACCGTTGATTTGAAAAGTCGAAAACTTAATTCTGGTGGACGCAGCACTGAAATCGATTGTGAGTATGGTCTAATCGTTCATTTTTATCGAGTCGGGCCTCGGGCGTGATAGATTATCCTTTGGCTTCCTTTTTCCTTTTACAGAGCGTCGACCGACTAGGGGGTAGGGTGGGGTTAGACGTGGGGGTTCAACTGCACCGAACCGCCGACGTCATCGCCCTGTCAACTGAACAATACTAAGCAGACGACGTTACGTACACCGTACCCCGATACGAAACGTGTAAAATAAAAGTCAATGCACTGCTATACCTACATATATACGGCAAATATCATATAAGCTGGCGGGCTGGGGATTAGCTGTCCTTTTCGGTACACGAAATACATTTGTCGTTTGAACAGCTTCAAACTTCTTCAATATTCCCATTATCTGCCCATAATAAACTGAACTACTGGATTCATTGACTACAGACACTTTTTTTTACTTGAATAATTAATTCAAATAATGGAAACCAAGATCTGGTGCACTTTTTGTAACGTAGTTGGAAGATAAATACTGTACCATTAAATAATTTAAAAAAAAAATCCACTTTACCGATTTTAGATTGCATAAAAATACTTTAATAAATTTTAAATGTAGAACGCGTTGTAGGTACGTCGTATATATTTTTTACAACCTCTCAACCACATTCCTTACTATCTGAACATTACTCAAGTATAAACATATTGAAATCACCATGGTGACAGGCGTTGATGTTAATAGCTGAATACCTCATGTAATTTAACCGGTAGACATTCAAATAGGAAAGTAATAAAAAAATAACTGCTAACAGCGGTCGCTACTGTAAACTTACCTGTCTACTTACTTGGTTCAAAAGCACTAATTACAAAGACAAGCCGTAGGTACAAGTTACGGCGGCTAACCCGAAGTACATTAGTGCGCGTGTTAGCACTGTCATAGACAAACCGACAAAAGACCAATTATATCCTGATGAGCAATTAATTAAACCTTAATGTTAATGCGCTGACCAGCTGCAAGTGCAATGAGCTGCAAGTCGCAACCCGCTGACTCAATCTCAAAAGAAAAAAGTAGTATGTATGTATTACCTTCATACCACTTTACGTCGTTCTTCCTAACATGGAAGAATATTATAATGTTAAGCGTCACCCTACCGTTCTCACGCAACCGACTTTATGAATTGGTAACCGCACTTTTTACACATTTCGCTAATACTTACAGGCTGTAGTTGTCGTATCTAATACGCAATCTTAATAGAGCCAATGGTATTTTAGAAGATACGGCCGCGTGAATACGAATAATGTAGTGTATGAAGCTAATTTGTTTTTTAATTAAAATGTATCGCGCTAAACGCGACAAAATAGAAATAATAAATAATTATAATACAACTCATCTTACCGTATCGTACAGTACCTAAGTCTGCCTAGCACTTCCAACTTTCTCTCTCAATTGCTCAAAGGTTAACTGGAAGAAATCCCTTAAAGGGATAAGTTCGCCTTTGTACGTATATGTTGTGTTATATGTCTTTCTTTGTGTTTTCTTGTACAATAAAGTGTTTTACTACTACAACTAATAATCTAACTTACCTAATGCTGAAAAGCTACAATACGGGTACAGGGTACAATACGGATTTTTTTTAAATTTATTTACATAATTTTGGACATTGGATAAATAGTTAAAGCAATGGCGCGTAGTTACAGTGTCCGAGAGGCAACCGGATGGCTCTCGGTATTTAAGCTCCCTACGTGTCGTGGAACCACCCTGTGTAGCCCGAACTAACCCACGTTGGACTTTGTTTTTCATCCCCCCCCCCTCCGATTTTTTTATCCGGCTTCCAACTCTGACGGATCGATGACCGACCAGCCGGTGTGAATGGCAATTTGCATGCTCGTTCTTCATCACATACAAATACTGGAAATTTAGGAGGGGGGGGATGAAAAACGAAATCCAACGTGGGTAAGTTCGAGTTGCACAGGGTAGTTCCACAACACGTAGGAAGCTTAAATACCGCGAACCATCCAGTTGCCTCGCGAACACTGAAATTACGCGTCATTGCTATAAATAATATACCTACTTATCGATTTGCTCTGCCCAATAGCAAATCAAATATGTATTGTGAATTGAATTGAATGTTGTATCGTAAACTACTTCATATAAAAAACAAACCCACCACTATAAAAAACAACAAACAAAGTCTTCTATTTTATACTTTTCCGAACAAATGGATCAAAAAAATTGTTCTAAAGAGGTTTTTGTCGAAATTACGCCACGCTACGTGCTGCGGCTTCCATATTTATTTGCGCGAGTAAAAATTCGAAAGAATGCATGAAGTCATTCAAGGCAAGTAGTACTTATAAGAATAATTTTTAAGAAAAAAAACCGACATCAGTGAGGGAGGGCAGTAAAATATTATTGTAGATGGTGCACTATTAGATTCCATACAACGAGATAACTTACTTAACAAACACAGCGAAGAGGACAAATCGCATGAAGAGTTCCGTTTTGATCATCATCAGCAGTTCCACTTCATCAAATGGCACTTTTTTGAATGAAATTGCTTGATTTGTTGATAAAAACATAAAACCACTATATGCATACCTTTAAGATACGTTATAGATACCTCATGGATCCCATCACTGCGTTTTGACAAAAACGGTACCAATCTGTTTCTATAGTAAGTATAGTTGATTGTAAGAATCAAAAAAATAATTTTCGACATCGGTTCAGACATGACGGAGTTATGGAGTAACAAACATCAAAAAAATACAACCGAATAGAGAACCTCCTCCTTTTGAAATCTTGAAGTCGGTTAAAAATGTAATTTATATTTCGTTCCCTACTTATTTGTCAATTTATCTGTTTACCCTCATGTTGTCACTTGTTTTAAATGCGTATTTTATAAATGTAATTATTTACACACATACTTAATGTAGAGATAAACTACGATAACATGTCCCGCCCTCCAAAATTCAAAACGCTTCGATGTATTTGTGAAAGTATTTATAAGCACTACCAAGACTCCCAACGCATGTGTGCGTGCTGAGATAGACGTCAAACAAAAACAAAACACTATTTAAGGCTGTGACTAAACACATTTAAATAGTAATTTGGAGGGGCGGGATATGTTATCGTAGTTTATCTCTAATTACAATGATCCATTGAAATGATACATTTTGCTTTACATTAAATCAGATATGTCTGTTTTTTTTATATGTTAAACAAGATGAAATACTTATATTAGACAAGATTGTCCGACTTCATAATCACACCGGGACAATGTCATATTCTTAAAAAACGATAGTAAAAAAACAAACAGTAAAATAAAATTACCCCCCATTTCATGTGTACGGGAGGTACCCTAAATAATAATATTTTTTCAGGGTTGTTTTACAACATTGTCGGCATAACTAAAACACATACTCATACGAAATTTCAGTTTTCTATTACTAACCTCATGTGTGGGATATCGTTGGGTAGGTCTTTAAAAAATAAGGGTATTGTAAAACGTTCCTCGATATCTCATTAAACATTGATCCCAGAAAAAAAGTGTAAAGAATTTTTGTCGTAGAAAATTATATGTGGATGAATTAAGTACAAAAAACATTTTTTCGTATGATACACCGTTGCTGAGTTATTTGCTAAAAACTAAAAAAGGGACCTTTACACCCCACCCCCATCCACCGGTACTTTTAGTATGTTGTGTAAGACACCTTTACCTAATAATAATGCTTTTGCAACAACTACACCAAAATTCCATACACGGATTATTTCCCCTATCCGGCAGTTAGTCGTCTTCGTTCGGTGAGCTATTTAGCTCATTCAATAATACGGACAATGGTTTATTTCTTACAGACATTTCGAAGGAAAGTTTTCACTCAGAAACCATATTAGCGTTTCGTTCCAAAATTGGTAAACACGTGACGGGTTCACCTCGGCACGTCTACCTTTCCGTTTAGTAGGTATATAAGCATTATTTTGTAACCGCGGAATTTTGTTACTGTTTATTTTTATTCTTTTAAGAATGTTAACAGGTGGTTTTTGTTTTAAAGATTATCTAGGAAAAGAAAAGTCTGGTTTTTAGTATATAGAGGTATTTCTTATTCATAGTGAACAAATTAAAGTAACGGCATTTTAAGTAATTTTTTCAACTACCTTTTTTATATGCCTAGGTAAGTATAAGTACCACTTAATCCGGCTGTCCAAAACACCAACGCCCATAAAACGCAAGTGTAAGTTACTATAAATTTTACTTGCCAAAACAATGGAGAAAATCCAGTGCGTCATAACAAATTTGTGAAGCTCTAGCTTCGTGCAAGCCCACGAGACGGGGGGGAGCGCCCACCACCCCCCAGTTCCCACGCAACGACCTTTGTGCCTCTGCGATGCACTTTGACAGACTTTACGAATTCAATAGATGGACGCTTCTGGGCGAGGATCTTTGGTTACATGATTATGTGTAATTAAGTATTTTAGGTTATACGTAAGGTCGATGTTGCATTATGATTGTGCATGTAGACGTAGGTAGGGTTTTTATTCGTTATTATGTTTAATGCGAAGTAATGGGTAGTTATTTAATCGTATTTAGTAGTTTTAAGCTAGCTACTGTAGTTAACAGCCGAAGCACTTAGTCGAACATGAGACTTCAGATGGAATGTACATTCTTATTTTTCCTAGTTTCATACCTATATGTATTAAAAAACTTAAATTTAATTAAACAAATCGCTTCAAATCAATCGCTAAGAATTAAATTTAATTAAACAAATCACTTCAAAGCAAAGCACTAATATTTCTGTGTCACCTTGTAACCATAAACCAAGTAAATAATGGTTTTTGAAAATGAAACTGAAAATGAAAATCTTTATTGAATGGTTACAATGATATGTTGATTATGAAAAGTGATGCTTGAAGTCTCCTAGTAAGTATAACATATACTTGTGGCAGAAGACTCCGCTACTAACTATGTATGTGTAGTTATTGTAACCGGACATATCTTTGGTAAAAGCATGAGTATAAACTTAAGTAACTAGGTAAAGTTATACATGCAATTAGGAATATATTAAAAAAATATATTAGAGTTAAAAGTACACTCAGAGATAATTATAGTATAAGGTGTGTGTGTGTGTGTGTGTGTGTGTGTGTGTGTGTGTGTGTGTGTGTGTGTGTGTGTGTGTGTGTGTGTTTGGGTGTGTGTTTTGGGTGTGTGTGTGTGTGTGTGTATATAAAATTTAATTACTTACAACAATAAATGTGCGTAATGCATAAACCCGAATGGAGACAGCATTTTATTAATTGACTATGTAACTATTATATTATGTTTAACCCGAATGGAGACAGCATTTTATTAATTGACTATGTAACTATTATATTATGTTTAATTTCTGCCTTATGATTAAATAATAAATAAACTCCGTTCCTATAGTCAATACATTTTTTTTTATAAGAAAGTGCCAATTAAATAGATAAAGATCTAAATTAGACGCAGTATTGAATACTTTTACGACTACACGAATCGTTAAATTTTCCGCCTATAACGCCATCTCTTGTCTTACTTTGATGTGAATATTTCTATTAAAACACTTGTAATGACTTAGTCAGGAAAAGTGCGCTAATAAACTCCTTAATGTTCTGTAACAAGAAAAAACATAAAATTATATTGTGGCCTGAAGAATTTACCTTTACCTACACTGTGTGATTTCCTAAATTATTTTTAATCCGATTCCTATGAATAGAAGGCATAAAAGACCAAGAAGCTTAGGTGCCTAAAATCAAATACAACTGGATCCTATTCCTTTTGTTAGACCTATATATATGTTTTGCTACTTACTTCAAACATTAAAATTAGTATTAGAATCGTAATTTCGTTTGCTACTAATGGTTATTCGCAATCATTATCAATGGCAGGAAAAAGTACTTACTACGAAAAGGCAAGAAAAAGGCCTACGCTACATGCAAAGCTTAAATGCACGGGGGGTCTTTTTCTCTGCAGCTGACCTTACAACCCTTTTTTGGGATCTGTCCTTGACATTATAAGTTTTCACCAAATACCAGGTCACGCTTCTCAAAACGTCTAAATGATTGAATAAATTCCTTTGTGAAACATCCCTGGTTTAAGTAAACAGATAGCCGGACTCCGAAACAAACAGAATACCCCTAACGTACTTAGTGCTAAGATACAACCGCTCAAAGTAGTACATACATGCTACGTAAATAGTGAATACTTACAGCGCTACAACTTGCGTCTAAAATAAACTGTGGCAAATACAGGTATTCGTTATAGCACTGTTATGAGTGTAATAATAAATGTTTTAACATAGGACACTATGTAATACTAAAAAAGTGTATTGCTTGAATACTACTGTACCTACCCAAGTAACACATCAAAGCAGTATAACGGCCGCCTTACAGCATATCTGTATGCTTTTAGCATTTTGAATTCGTTTTATAGTAGCATTATAAACGTTTATAGTGCTGATATAGCTCTTAAATGGGCATAAATTACCCAGCTTGAGATCCTATATAGGTTATTTAATAGCTTTACAGGCGCATTATGTCTGCGCTATTAGCATTATCGTTGTCATGGAAAGTGCCAATCGCATTAAAGAAGCATTAGTACGCTATATTAAGTTGCCAACCGCATTAAAGAAGTATTAATACGACCAAAAAACTTGCTAAACGCAGTAAAGAAGCATTAGTACTCTCGTTTAAGTTGCCAATCGCAATACAAAAGCATTATACTAGCATAAGAGTGTAGTAAAATAAACCTTACGTCAATGCAAAAACGTCTCTAATACCGACGGAACAAATGTTATAATACAATGAACGTTGTGATTTAACTACTTTGTCTCGCAATATAAAATGGACGAAGACGGTACAAAAAACTGAATGAGTGACACGTCATATTTGTTTGCATCGTAACAAAATTTATTAAAGTTTTTGACTCTTTTACGTTATTATATCCTTCAAATATTACTGCGCAATGTAGTTTACTGTAAATGTGTGTATAAGTTTCATTGAAAAATTTCACGCGCCTTTGATTTATTATGGTTTTGCTATAAAATATTACAAAAAGATATGCGTCAAATAAACAAAACAATTGTGTAATCCTCGTATAGAACGAGGTTTGCATTATTAACATAATAGTGTTGGTTGAGCAGTCTTAAATTAAGTTATTTCATAATTATACAGGTATTTTCCTTGTATAAATAGGTCCGCATGATTTTATTTTTAGGTTATAAATTATTTACAAAATGGCGTTGTTCTATATAAACGGAGAGCTAGCCACGTCAGATATGACACAATAATGAGAGCAACCAAACCCCTCTAGTCAGTTTGGTATACTATGCTTATTTCTAGATCTGGACATCTGGCAGCTTTAAAGTGGTGGAGGTCAAAGAATGCAAACCATTTCAAGAAAACAAATCCTAGAGATATGGGTTTGATGCAATATTATGAGAAACTATACAAATACTATACAATATTAAGAGAAATTATACAAAAGTTTATGTTGGGGGAAGTAGTGCCAAACGATGTATAATATAGTTCATAGTTTGTCGCCTACTGTTTTTGTTTCCGTAATAATACACAATATTTTTTGGTCTAACGTTTTTATCGATTTTTGACCAGTTTTGAGTCGATATTCCAACATATTCACTACAGATAGAATTATAAGGCAAACGACTGTCGGTTCTTGAATCTTTTATCTCCATTCTGTAGAGCCGAATCTTGAAATAAATGAGCCGTTATTTTTTTAATGATATTTTAAAAATATGGTCTAAAAAACACTTTTATGGATATTCGAATGGTGTAAAGAATCTTACATATACGTAATCTACATAGTCTTCTCTTTGTTGTCTCTAAAAACTGTAGAAAGATTTTAATTTTTAACTAATTAACACAAAATGTATGACCATAAAACCACTTTTTTAGCCTAAACCGGTTCGACTTTGATGTCAGATATCTCGAAGACAATGAATATTGAAGTAAATATAGGATACTATATTGTTTAAAGCCGTTACTGATAATATGATAAGCTATATAAATCATTAGAAAACTAAGGGAATCAGATCTAAGGTCGTTGGCGCCAGGGAGCCCTTAAAATATAGGCCCTGTCCTTTATAACTGAGACATCTTCGGCAGTTTTTACCTAGTTTGGTATTAATATTTTCCAATTAAAACATTTTGCTAGTCTGTCACTGTGACTTCCACCCATTAAAAGCTGCCAGATTGCAGGATCTAGCAATAAGAATAGTATAGCAATCTAACCAGACGGGTTTTGTTGCTCTCATTATTGTGTCATATCTGACGTGGCTAGCTCTTAGTCCAATAGCAGCTCAGCTCAGTGACCCTTAAAAAAAGCTTGTTAATGCCTACAGCATTACACGTCAATAATTATGCTATTAAACAACATTAAGCATTATATACTACTTAAAATTGCTATTGTAGACCCTAATGCACTAAAACAGCTAAAATCTGTATAGGGGCTGTTCATAAATTACGTCATAAATTTTTGATGATTTTAAAAATATCCAACCCTCCCCCCTAAAATCATCCAACCCTCCCCCTGCCAAATAAAGTCACTTCATTAAAAAAATGCGTTTTTAGCTTAATTGTAAAATAAAAAACTATTTTGTAGATAATATTTTATAAGCATTAAAAGTTTATAGAAACACGAATCTTCGGAATGACCCCCCCCCCCCCCCTCCTACGTCATGCTACCATCATCCGATGTCCAGACCCACCCCCCCCCCCATTTGAAATGACGTAATTTATGAACAGCCCCTTAAAGTGAATTACTTGGCTTTATAATGGTTTATATTATTGCTTTTATACGGCATTAGGAATGTATTTTTTTTATTAGGAGAACAAACAGAGTTAAATGTACACAATGCTTAATATTCATTATTAATTACATAACAAACATGCATTTAGCTCCTCAACAGTCCTCACTGAGATGTATAGATTAGTTTACTTATTCTATTTAAATACTAAGGTTTTACAAATATGTTAATGTTTCTATTATTAACTACTTATAAATGCTATTGTACACCCTCAGGCATTGAAAATAGCTGAAAGCTGTATAGCGAATCTTAAACAGCATTAAGCATTTATTTATGCTATTGTAGAACCTAAGGCACTAAACCACACCGAAGCTTTAGTGTAGCAAACCAAAACAGCTGAATGCTATACAGTTGCATTTTGGTTCGCTGCACTAAAACTAATGGCTAAACAAAAGCATTTACATATGCCATTATACAACCGTTATACAGCGTAAAGCATCATATAATGCTATTGTCTAAAGGTTGTCTGGTAGAGATCGCTTTTTAGCGATAAGACCGCCTGTTGTTACCTACTTTTGGCTGGAAGAGATCCCTATCAGGGATAAGCTCGCCTTTGTGCATATCTTTTATACATGCTACTGTTGTATTATGTTATACCTACTTGTTTATGTGCAATAAAGTGATACATACATACATACATACATACTTTTTATCACTGTATCGCTGTATATTTTTCTCTCTTCTCATGTGGTGCACAATAAAGAATATTTATTATTATTATTATTATTGTAGAACCTAAATCACTAAAAACAGCTGAAAGCTGTATACCAGATTTACGTGGCATTATAATGGCTAATATTCCTGCTCATAAACAGCATCAAGCATTTATTTATGCTATTGTAGAACCTAAGGCACTAAACCACACCGAAGCATTAGTGTAGCAAACCAAAACGCAACTGTACAGCATTCAGCTGTACAGTTGCATTTTGGTTCGCTGCACTAAAACTAAAGGCTTTAAAAAAGCATTTATATATGCCATTATACAACCGTTATACAGCTTAAAGCATTACATAATGCTGTTGTAGAACCTAAAGAACTTAAGTGCTTTTAAACAGCTGAAAGCTGTACAGTTGCATTGTGGTTTGCTGCACTAAAGCTAGAGGCTTTACAAATGCATTTAGATATGCCATTATACAACCGTTATACAGCTCAAAGCATCATATAATGCGACAAGTTGCTCGCTGAACGTATATAAGACTTTATACGGTCCTTAAGTTCGAAATAAGTTAACTAATTCATATGTTATAATGCTTCCTGTGTTACTTGGGTATAAGTCATTTAATAAGGGGTTTTGGCGATTGAGTTTTTCACGAGTGACGAGAGGTCTAGCTGTCATAATCCACCATTCATGTTTAATATTATTATTTTTATTGGTGGATTTTGACAGCTGCTGTCAAAAAGACCTCTCGTAAGCTCGTCACGGTGCTGCCCTCTAGTGAAAGTCTCGATCGCGGAAACCCTCATTGACAGATTACAGTACTGGAGTAGAAAAAAATATTGGTATAAAATAATCTTAAAAGTTCCTATACTGGCACAGAGGTATAATTTTTTTGGAGTATGTCATAAACGTGTTAGGTTTAATTCTAATTTATATAACTAATTTCTATAGCATTTCACTCACAACTAGGTCACGCCTCTCCAGTATACTTCCAGTGAATGATTTGGTAAATTCCTTTGTGAGACGGTATCCCTGGTTCAAGTAAACAGATAGCCGAGTGCGGTAACAAACAGGATAACCCTGACAAACGGTACTTTGTACTTACGTAGTTACTACTAAGGTAGGATAACAAGAATTTAGAAGATTGGTATAAGTAGTTCCAACAAAAAATAGGTCCTTAAGGTTGAATGAAACCCTAAATCGAAAAAAGTTTTGGAAGATACGTAAGTATAATGTAAAGTTATGTACTGTTGAAGAAATTGGTATTTATTTAAACAATTCATAATTCATTTATTCGACTATTTTGAATAAGATACTCAAGACAGCACACCAATATAATACAGGAAGTTGTTATACTAAAAACGAAAAATTTGGTACCTCATGACCACATAAAGTTCACTGTTTCAAATGAAAATTCTGGAATACGAGTACCGACTTTCAACCCTCACATCTATACCTATATAATAACGGTCGATTTCGCCAATGTATCTTTATTTTTCCTGCCATATCAGGGAAAAATTTAAATGAGATACTTATTTCAATTATTAGTGATACGCTTAAGTCAATAAGATGTAAAATTCGAATTTAAAAATCGTTTACACAAAAATCACACTACGACAATCGCACGATTTTTCTAATCTGAAATAAAACGAAATATAGGTTTTTATGGTAGTGGTAGCAGTATGGCGTTTATGGTAGCTTCTGAAGCCCTGGTGAGATTTACATTAGACTGCAAATAATTGCATTTCCATTGATCGGCAGGGCCGCGGTCCGCCAGTCCGTCCGTCCCACTAATAGAAGCTAGCTAATGCGGGCTGAATAGCTTCACTGTTTAATTAGAGCTGTTTAAGCCAATTCTGAGAGCTTCGTGATATGAGAACTGAGCATATTTTACATTTATGATTGATCTCAATATAACTTAAATTCAAGGAATGGCATGAAAATACAACCAAGTAAGACTAAAAGAAGGCTAAAGCAAACTTTGTTATTAAAATTAATATTTTACCAGGCATAACAACCGCATCTTACATGTGAAATAATTAGGTGGCAAGCACAAGAAGAATAAAAAAGAAACTTATGAAGGTAGATTATTTATCGTCAAGCTTAAATTGACAATTTTATCGAAAGCGTTTGATCGTACCTTTTTATATCCATAGATTTTTACCACAATCATTACATGTAATACCCTAATTCCTAACTAAAATTAGGTATGTAAACTACAGCTATATATTTTTAGTGAAAAAACTGCTTTCAAGTAACGTAAAGCTCTGAAACATAACCATAAAGCAAGTTGGAAAACTTCACAGCAAAACCTACGAAGCACCTTCGTGCTGCCTCGTATCTAGAATTAGGATCAATTCGAATCTCCGTAGTATGCGAGCAGATGAAGGCTTTACTAGAGTAGAATTAATATGTAGTAGTCCATCATCATACAAAGGTGACCGCGGGTTACAGAGACCACAATAACAAACAAGTGAAGATACACATTACAAAGTCACCGCTAAGCAGAAAGAATAGAGACGGCCTAAGCTCCGTAAAATGTCGCGCATTGAGACTAAAACACGAGTACATGAGTTCAACCGTAGTTATTATAATGTGAATAGGGATTATATATATACCACGACGGTGGCAAACAAGCATACGGCCCGCCTGATGGTAAGCAGCTACCGTAACCTATGGACGCCTGCAACTCCAAAGGAGTCACATGCGCGTTACCGACCCTTTACAAAAAAGGAGGATTCACTGTGTTGACGGCTAAAGGAATAAGAAGGTCCCTCATCGTCAACACACAAATTGGTAGTTGCATTTGAAATTCAAACACCGAACGCAACGCCACAAGAATAGGAATAGAGCGAGTACTCTTATTGTCTCTATACTTTGTTTTTACGTAGTAACGGTTGGGTAACGTAGGGGGTGGTGGGGGAGCTTGTTTTGGTCTGTTTGGCCGTCCTACGGCCTCACAAAGACGACGAACGATCCGCACACTAATTCAACGGAGATCGATAGTGCACCCAACCCGCGCCCTTTTACGCTCGCCTTATCATGCCACCCGTAATTAAAGTGCTATTCAGTTTTACTAATAGATTCTCCAAATTTTATACTAATGAGCGTTTTCGACGACGCTGCAAAACGTTTTATTAAATTGAATTTATAATAACGAGTTCTTTTGTTTTATTTTTCTCGACTTAGATATGCAATGCTTGAAATAATAAAGAGCTAGATGAAAGTGTTTTGCTACAGTGAATTCATTTCAGCGAACTTTCGAACGACCTTCGAACAGGGTGGCTCCAAGTTTCAGTTTCAGTCGTAGAGGGCGCCACCCACCTCTTGGGAAATTTGCATGATTACACGAGATGCATCAAAACATAAAGGAATGAAGTTTCCAGCATGCTAGTTGAGCTAATGTGGGAATTATTATGAGGATAAAGTTTGAAAGTATTGTGTGTAAGTGAGAAATTATTTTGTACGTAGTATTTATTATGCCAAAACTAAACTTTGGTACGGACCTGAATGTGAATACCTATGAAATATGTAGTCGAAATTAAATAATAAAATTTCAACTGTAGACGCGTTACTACTTATTGTAGTCAAAAGGTACCTCTTAAGTTTTTGAACTACGGAAGTAGGTAATAGGTATAAACTTGCACGACATTTTATAAGTACCATTATTTTTGTTATCTACGGGAATTAAAATAACAATTTAAAAGCCGTATAAACCCTTTCCACCCCCCTAAATTAGTAGTAAAAGTGGAAATTCAATTCTTCTTCGACAAAAGCCTAAAACTTAAAATGCAAGTGCTTAATAAAATCGTTATCTGAATGCAATTTCCTCAAACACGGTCTCATAAACTGCGGTACTAAAGTAGGTACCGAAATTGGAATCCTCAACAAAGGAACGTCAAAGAAACTAGCAAGTGCACGCGTGCAAGCCGGCATAAAGAGAGGCCGAGGAGCCTCGTGCGTCCATTACCCCCTTTTGGGGGGGAGGTGGCTGCCGAAAGTACGGGGCCGGCGTCTCGCTCACACCTGAAGATGCAACGCTTCTGGACAAAACCGCACTGCCGTTGCACGTAACGTTGAAGAATGATGCCTTTTATTTGATAGACTGATTAATGGAGTTTTCTGAAAATAGTTAGAGTTGCGCGCGTCGCAAATTTATTATTTACTATTCCATATTACTAGAAATATAATCCAATATTGAAAACAGAAGTGATGGTTATTGCCAAGTATGATATTCTCTCATAGCTTGAAAAGTTTGAAATGGAAATGGGCAGGTCATATTGCAAGATACAGCGATGACAGATGGACACTATCTGCAACCAAATGGGTGGGCCCTCGCGGCTACAAGGCCAAGAAGCAGATGGCAAGACGAAATAGTATCGGTAGCGGGCCAAAACTGGACGAACAAAGCTAAAAAAAGGGACATTTGGAATTCTTTGGAGGAGGCTTTTACCCGAAGGGGATCCATACATTAAACGAAATTCTACTTCTGTAAATTTATTAATTCAATTAATTGCTGCATGACTAGTGATGGGCCGTTCCCAGGCACGTTCCCCATTCCCCAACTTTCCCGGAAACGTGCCCGGGAACGTGCCCCACCGTGGGGAATACTGGGGAAAGTTGAATATGTGTATAGCTACATTATTTTTTTGAATGGTATCCACTATAAAAGGAATAATAACAATATTTAGCATGACAATATAGGTATAATGTATTTCTTTTCCAAAAGCAAATTTCCCCGTGTTCCCGGGAAAGATGGGGAACGTTCCCCAACTTTCCCCAACTTTCCCGGGCACGTGCCCCAATGTTTCCCCATTGTACCGGGGAAGCGAAGCATAAATATATATAAGCAATATAAGTTTCGTCATCATAAAGAAATTTATATTAATGCATTATCGCAGATTTTGGAACGAAGTTCCTTATCGGACGGTTCGCGGATGGGGGGCTAGGTGGAAAAAAGTCACGTGACCGCATCGACATATAATATCAAGACGAGTAGAGGCAAGCAAAGTTCATGTGAAAACACGACACATTTTCACGTTTACAGAACTAAAATGTCTTATGTCTTATTAACCAATCAAGTACTCATTCTTTAAGCATATTTTTTTGTGTTAACCTTAATTCCGCAAAGGTTTCATGCCATTTCACCAATAAGAAAAGTTGCCGTGCTGTGAGTGGTCAAAATCAATTTGACAATGAAGTTTAATTGGACAGGAGATACTCAAATGAAATGACTGAAATGTCAAGTTAACGTATAATAAATACGCCTAAGCTTGACGTAGATGGGTTCACGTGTAAAATAATAATGCAATCAATTAACAATTTATTTTTTAGTGCATTTTTCATTACTTATGTAATATACGTAAATTTAATCGTTCTTGGAATAAGGAATAATATGAAGGCCTTCTATTCTTCTTTCATTTATTTAATAAAAGTGCTTAATTACAATATAGGGACTTACATACTACAAAATAAGCATACATTAACATAAAATAGTAAAGATTTTGAACTTTTTTACAATTTTATAAATCCGTTACATTAGGGAGACCCTCTTGGTCTCAAGCAACATATTGTTAAGCAAGGTTGACTATGTCAAAAAAAAAACATTATTTTTTAACTTTATTTATGACCAGACTAGAAAATAACTGCTTCCTCGTTTTTTAGAACTAAAAAAATAACGGATGAGTTCGTTATGTGTACTATTTATTTTAGCAGGCTTAGGCAAATACAAAGATAAATTCACATTTTGTATCCATTTTTTATACTACAACGGTAGCAAACAGGTATTTAGCTCACCTGATGGTAAGCAGCTACCGTAGCCTATGGACGCCTGTAACTCCAGAGGTGTCTCATGTGCGTTGCCGACGCTTTCATATAAAAGAGGATTCACTGTATTGACAGCTAAAGGGACAAGAGGATCCCCGTCGGCAACATACTGCATCCTCTGAGCTCTCTGGCAACCTTACTCACCGGCAGGAACATAACACTATGAGTAGGGTATAGTGCTAATTGGCTGTGGTTTTCTGTAAGGTGGAGATAGTTCCCCAGTCGGGCTCTGCTCTAGATTTGATAATTAAAGACTATGCTATGAAGGTATAGCATTCATTATTAATGAAAAATAAGAGTCATACCTATTAGTCAGTTGTACTAGAAATGGCACGGCCAGAATGGTATGATTTTACCAGAGTAAGTATGGTAGGTACTAATTCGAAGGGTTTTGTTCTGTCGATTTCGTTGACTTTACTTAATATTAGTGATTTGAAAAAAAATATAACTTTAAACATACACATACTGTTGAAGTCATCATTATAACAGAATTTAAATTATATTTAGTAGGTAAGTAAAACCGACTGAGGTGGCATATTCAGATTGTTTATGAAGTACGTATTATTCCCATTATATGAGTACAAGGGAGACATTTCAATATTATCAAAGTAGTATAATATTGATAAAGATTTATTCCAAGGACCCATACTGTATATCGAAAAAAACAAACTGAAAAGATTCTTTGTTAACAACGGAAACCTAACTGCTATTACTACTAGGTAATACTTATTAAGTTATTATAAATGAACATTCATTATACATTTCCTCAAATGAGTTATGTTTACTTTTCCAAAACTTATATTGCATAACATCGACCAAGTCCTTAATGTATGAGAATATTTATGCGTGATTTACTTACCGATGAAAAGAAATATCATCATCTTTGGCGCCTGTGTGGCTCCTGCACCAATGCACGGCACAAGCCGGCATTTTAATACCGATATATTACCGAAATTTCATGGGCCGAAAAAACTAATATTTTGACGACATGACAATTTCAAAATGTTTGACATGACATTAGGGCACCGCTGTCACAAGCTCCGCCCACTTTGGCACCAGGAAAGTGGAGCACATTTTGAGCGTTGATTACGCTTCCTTACTTATTATTCTTCCAAGCGTGACCGTCACGAAAACGCGACACAAAGCCATACGATTGAAAAGCATGTTAAATGAAATAAAATAAAATAGAATAAAGTGAAGTGAAGTGAAATAAATAGTGAGAAGTGACAAAGTGAAAAGTCAAAAAAGTAAAAGCAAAAAAAGCCAAAAAGTAAAAATGAGTCGTACAAGTCAAAAATTTAAAAAGTTAAAAAAGTCAAAAAAGTCAAAAAAGTCAAAAAAGTAAAAAAAAAAAAAACAAAAAAGTCAAAAAAGTCAAAAAAATCAAAAAAGTCAAAAGTCAAAAGTCAAAAAAGTCAATATACATCTATACATATTTTGATAATAGACATCTATATATTGTATTAGTCACATACTAACACGTATTACAAATACTAATCGTTACAAAGAGTATTTAAAACACATTGATTTTTGAATACGCTATTTGCGGTTGGTAATTTAAGACGTCCATACGATTTGTTAGGAGACATGTTTTTAAACTTCAAATGTAAGTTTGTATTATTTATATTAGATACGAAAAGAACATTCTAACAAAGAAGTCTCACCATAAAATGTCAATGTATAACCTAATCTGGTAAACTTTTGTAAAAACCGTACAATAAACATCAGACTTATGTAATTTAGTAGTTTGAAAAGGCAACATTGAAAAAATCACATATCACACATAATCACATAAAAACCTACAAAAGCTTCAGCGAATCGTTTTGTATTTTTTTAATTATCACATATTTTAGTAAAATTAAACTTTTAGACAACTCAAAATAAAAATAAAATCTAATGAAATGTAGTCAAAATCCTACAGCAATCAGACTTAGGTAATTTAGTACTTTAAAAAGGTAACATTTAAAAAATCAGTTTTTTTACCATTACTTAAATAAATAACTAACTGACTTAATGGCGCACCGACCCAAAATGAGTCTTGGCCTCCGACACAAGTTTACGCCAGTTGTCTCGGTGTAGCGCAATCTCCCCCAGTTAACGGCTTGGAGATCGCGCAGGTCCGATTCCACAGCATCGCCCCAGCGATACCTGGGACGACCTATTGGCCTTCGTCCTGCTATGCGACCCAGGTAAGCCGACTTAGCACCGCGATCCTCCTCCATTCTGACAACGTGGCCGAGCCAACGGAGCCGGTGTGCTTTCGTCTCGCCGATAATATTGGGTGCAGCCACTATCTCCTCAATTTCAGCATTTTTAAATAAATATTACAAAAAAAATAAAAACAATCATCACAGAACCGCATCTTTAATAACCACATATTTTTATAAAATTAAAGATTTGTCAACGCTAAAAAAATCAAATGAAATGAAGTAAAAATCGTACGGCAATCATTACGCCAGGGAAAATTATATTTAAAAAATATTTATAAAATATTCTTATTTTTCCCCATAGATATTTTTTTAAATATTGATACTGTAAAATACAAAAAATAATGGTAGTTCTATTATTCATTGAATTTATTGTTTTTAGATTATTTATTTTCAAATTCAATAATGACTATTAATGACATTGTTGAATTATTAGTTTTTTCTACTACTACTTTTCAATAAATAATTTATTTTCTGATAAAATAATATAATTGAAATACATATAAGTACTTACAAATATTTATCTTATTTTGTCTACAATAATAACATTAAAAAATCTTTATTGCAACTTAGGGTACACACACAAGGGTGTACATTGTACAATGTACTCTGTATGCTTTTTATCTATAACATTTTTAATTTTCACGTATGGAACATTTTTACCTTGTATGCAACTTTCCCCTGTTTGGGGAACGTGCCCGGGAAAGTAGGGAATTCCCGGGAACGTGCCCGCGGGGCACGCTCCCGGGAACGAGGCACGTTCTCCCGGCCCATCACTATGCATGACATGGCATAAAGGATACATTCTTTTAATTTATTTTTAATTTAATCGATTATTGACGTTGAAATCGATTTTTCTGCATTTTTATTATCTAACGTATTCCATTGTAATGTGTGTATGGAAATAATAAAGCATTTATTTATGCCAACAAACTGTCCATTCGCCAACAAACTGTCCATTCGCCAACAAACTGTTTCGCAGTTTGGCGAAGTTTTGTAGTAGTTTTAAGTATTTTATTACTGAGCAATAAATAAATAGAAAAAAAAAAAAAATATTTATTTATTATATGACGTGTTTTAGGGTTCCGTTGCCAAAATGGCAATTGAAGGAATCTTTATAGTTTCGTCATGTTTATATGTCCGTCTGTCCTTCCATATGTCGTAGGCATTTCCCCCCTGTCAGATCTGAACCAGATATCCGAAACTTATGAAAAAAATGGATAACTTACACCTTCTTCCAACGAAAATTGTTTTGGACATTATCGGTTAAAATCTGTTTTTAAATCATTTCCAAAAAACTACTTCCCTAGGCAGATACGACGTTTTGCTGTTCGTTTTTTCTTATGCCAGCATTTAAGGTACGGAGCTCTCCATTATGCGTGGTCCGACACACAATTGGCCGGTTTTATTAACATTACGCTATGCTGGTTGATCTGATGTCTGTATTTTGTATGAGCCAGCCTTTGAGCAACAATATAAAGGAGGTACGGATTCATACAAGATTTACTAAAAATATGGCTCGTGAAAATTTGTAACCGGCCATTCTTATACCGTAGTAAGACTGTCAGACAAAGTACCGCTCGAGTCGTTTTTGCGGTACTATTGTGGGGCCATTTTTTTGGGCTGATTGTGTATCCCTAGTATTATTTGATGGGTTGAACCAGCCTATTAATTTTCTAATAATGGTAATAAAATTAATTACACAATTTCTTCGTAAAAGGTTTTAATTTTAAGGATTTAGTAACTTATACTTAAGAATACTGAAAAAAGATGTCATATACTACATATACTGTTTTCAGTTTATATATAGTAGTGTAACTACTTAAAAATTGCAAATCAAAAAATATTGAACAAAATAATTTGATTTGCTTCAAGATTTATATCTTATACCTAACAAACACATTCGTCGCACAAATATTAAGAAACGTAGAAAAACATTGTATCCATACATAGATATACAGAATGTTTTTCTACTTACCTATAGGGTGGGTTACACCACGCATAACTAACGAACCAACGTTAAATATGGCGACGGAGCTGTCATCCCATAGAAAACTGTCAAACTTTTCATACAAGATTTTTTTAACAATGTCGTTGACGTTAACAGGCGGTTTGGTGCAACCGGCCCTTAAAGTATCAATAACTTATTTAACGGAAAGCCTTGGTAGCCTGGCGGTAAGACTTTCGATCCGGAGGTCTCGGGTTCGGTACCAATGATTTTGCGGAACTTATGTACGAAATATCATTTGATATTTACCAATCGCTATTCAATGAAGGAAAACATCGTGAGGAAACCTGCATACACCCGCGGAGAAATTCAAAGGTGTATGTGAAGGCACCAACCCGCTTTGGGCCCGACAAAAGCGCGATCCCTTTCGTTCATGAGAGGAGACCTCTCCCAGCAGTGGGACGTATACAGGGTGGAACAAAAACAGTGGTGATCCGTTTAACCTCGTAAGGCCCAATGGCCTATTTTTATAACGGTAAAATTTAGTCTTAATGGCCCACGAGGTCAACTTTTTTGTTCAAAATTAGATTTTGTTCCAGAAGCTGAAAGTTTAATATATGATGTACTATTTTTAGGACACTGGGTCACTATTTCAATTGTCCTAAAAATAGGACTGTGCCTTACGAGGTTATGGCCATAATTGGTATTATGGTTATAATTGCGACACAAAAAAAGTACACAAAAATGTTTTTGGACGCGAAATATTTTTTTTTGTATGGGACACGTCGTTCCTGCCGGCCGATTTTACATGCAAAAGCAATTTCTTTTTTTGCGTGAAAAATTGTTTTTCTTAGGTTTTGATAATTAGAATACGATACCAATTATGGCCTTAAACGGATCACCAGAATGTTTGTTACTCCTTGTATAAGCTAAAATTATTATTATATATTAACTTCTTTTTCGCCTTTGTACGTATATGTTGTGTTATATGTCTTTCGTTGTGTTTTCTTGTACAATAAAGTGTTTTATCTACACTCATACTGTAAGTACTCTAAAATGCGTTCAAAAACCGTAGACAATGACAAGCATTACAACAAACGATTTAACTATGATAAGTTTCTTATCTGCGGCAGTAACGTAATTTTAACTTTGCATGCTCAAATATTGTTAAGCAATGAGTTTCAAATTTGGAACATCGAATTTGATAACATAATGTTGGTCAGGAAGGAGCACAGGATTGCTCCTTCCTGACCAACGGCACGCGCCCGCGCGAGCGCCGGCACAATCGAGTTGGCCATGGCGGTACAATGGCGGTCATTCTATGGTTTCCGAACACTTAATTTAATATATATAATATGAATGTAGATAAAGCAGTGTATGCAACTGTACGTAATTAGGCCTTAAACACTCGTGTGATCTTATTATGAAACTCACCTGCGGCTCGTTTCATAAAACCACACTCATGTTTTAAGGACCCTTATTACGTAACAGTTACATAAACTACTATTACTACTACTAACAACGAATCTCATTTCGTGTCTAATGTGTCAAATAAATTTCATAAATAATCATAAAATACACATCCATCTCTAATACGATAAATTGTAACAAAAAAACTGCATCTTTATTGATGTTGGTACGTGTCCGTATTAAAAAAAAACAATTAAGCAAATTACTTTGCAGAATCTACTAAGCCTACTCTAAGTTAGTTAAAATTACCCCAAACTTTATATAGGTATGTACGTACTAAAATACCGGTGTTTTCGTTCTCTTTCCGTTCTTTAGTTTCCTATTTCATATTTAACCAAGCAATCTCATAACACCGACACCTACCGTACGATTTTGTTCCGGTGGCCGAAGAAACGCCGGGGCCGTGGTGTTCGGAGGCTAGGGGCCTGATAAAGGACCAGGGGCGGCGTTTGAGCGACCGGGGGGTGATCCCACTGATCCTCGTTCCAGCTCCTAACTAGTCACAAACAAATATCGCCTGCCATTCAGCGCGGCAATGCTGCTGGCATTTTTGGAACGTTGGGACTGGGTGGAGGTCGAAGTGGGTTGTAATTTAAGGTATCTTTTAGTATTAGTAGGTAGTTTAGTTAGTTTTAAGTTGACTTGTTTTTTTAATGTGTAATGACTTGATTTAACGTTTTGAAATAAATGAATGCATTATCTAATAACACCAAGATAATACCTAAATACAATATTGAGTTCTACATGAAGACCATAAAATAATTAATATATCGCGTTATTTCGTGTTTTTTTTTTTTAAATACCCGTTTTAATCCCTGTGTAGGTGCGGCTTTGTCCATTGGATAAGGACACCCTGTATATTACGAAAGGACCTTCGCTCCTACGCAGTAAGCAGGTAAATCTAATCTTACATAGTTCGACTGCCCGCGCTGATAAATCGCATTATGACCCGCGTGCAGCGAATACATTTTTAATCTTGTTTTCTTTACATCGAGCTTAAGAAAGCTGGAGTCCACGTTTAAAGAGAGGACCTATTTATCAGAAGCCGCATTTAAACTTTCAAAATCTAACTGGAATTGACATTGATTTGACTTAACTTGGTACCAATATGATACCGTCAACTGCTGCACAAAGAGCTCAAAGAAGACCCAGTGTTGAGGTTGACCCATTGTTCCTTTAGCCGTCAACACAGTGCATCCTCCTTTTTGTACAGGGTCGGCAACGCGCATGTGATACCTCTAAGGTTGCAGGTAGCCTAAGCTACGGTAGCTGCCACCGTCAGGCAGGCCGTATGCTTGTTTGCAACCGTCGTGGCATAAAATAAAATAAAAAGCATCCCCTTACCATGCTCAACTTTTTTGTACCACGACGGTGGCAAACAAGCATAAGGCCCGCCTGATGGTAAGGACGCCTGCAACTCCAGAAGTCTCACATACGCGTTGACGACAACTTTGTCCTGTTTCAAAAATAGTAATTCGCTCTCTATCTCTACTGAATATACCGTATGAATAATGAATGAATTCCTAACAAAGACCACTTTACTACCTTCTCACGAATCAGATATTAAGCAACTGGTGCCGGATTCTAATTTAAAAATACACTACAATACAATAAAAATACAACCTATCTCAAACATAACTCCAACACATAACAAACATTCAACCAAAATTGTATTGGAGTTGCGTTGCAATATTTCTCAAGCTAATTCTGATATTTCTGATTCAGATGTTTATGCCGTAGCTGTATTGCGTTGTTACTGTGCGTGTGTTATTGAAGTTGGATCGTGTCTTCACGTGTTTTAAAGTTAGAATACGGCCCCTGTTTGGTTTCAACAACATGTTTTTCAAGCCAGGCAAAGTTAAGAATGGTGGGCATGCAATATTGCAGCAGGTGACGGACGTCGACAGAATAAAAAAAAATCCTAAGCATCTTAAAACTTATCTTCTGTTGATAAAAGAATAAAAGTTAACGTCTCTATTATATAAAAAGTTTGTTGGTATGATTTTTTTCTAAGTGATATAACACATTTAAGCGCAAAACACTCTTGAGCGCGGATAAAGTAGACAAAAAATCAGCCGCAAGTCGGAAATTCGTCTATGAATGGTGGCTGAATTTTTATATGGAGTATATAGACAAAATTCAGCTTGAAGTTGGAATTCATCACCCAACTACGCTCTCATGGAAGTGCTTGACAGCTCAATATCAAATCAAGTTGAACATTTTAAAGTACAAATGCAACTCCAGTAATCTTTACACAACAGCGCACTACTAAAATCCATTTCCAGCTGCTAAGTACCGACTCCCCTTCGATAATAGGATCAGCAAATTAGATTATTTTTACTAATCTGTTCTTTTAACTGAAAAGTTTATCCGGTAATTTAAAGTAAAGCTGATAATATCTGGTTTACATTACATGCATATTCTTTCTGAGTCATACATAATTAACTTAAAGTATACAAGTGGTCGCGTTCCTAATTTGCAGATTTATAAAATTTTGTAGGGTAGGTATTTAGTTAGTTTTTATTTTACATCCAACTCTTTAAATTATAAAGTAAGTAAGGCAAATATATTGTTTGTAAGTGTACGTTCTCTATCACAGTCAGCACGGCAGCCATTCCCAAAAAACATCTTTACACACGGGTATTTGCGAACCGGAGACTAATTGCCAAAAAAGGCACCCTGAAAAGCCCTCCCCAGCGGTAAACCACACAACCATTACTAAAAAAACAAACACGACACTCCGCAAACGATAATAACGCCATGTGGGCGTATGGCGATGTCGCCATAGCTCTTTTCACTGAGACCGTGCAGGCTGTGTCAAAGCACGTAATTAGTATTTAGGAAGGTGGTAAGAAAGGCGAGGTCGTGGGACTCTTGGGCCAGACGTCGGGTATCGATCCAGCGACCTGCCCCACGCTCCTCCACCGGGGGGTGGGGGCCACGCACATCGAGCCACCAATTGACACACTTAAGGTAATACTTGGCACTTACGGCGTCGCCTCCGTTGCACTTGCACGGAGTTGGGTTCAGATTTGAAAGAAGTTTCCGAAGCCGTCGAGTTAAGAATGGGTCTCATTCATTGCTGCGGGTTAATTAGTTTGGGACTTCCATTTATTAACTACAGAGCGCTGAGATAAGAACGTAAACAGCACCACGTTTACAATTGTTAACACAACAGAATTGTTATTACAGGCGAATACGACTAGTACGTGTTACTACACATGAATGTGTAATCAGAAATTTGACTAGGTATTTAACGAAATTATTCTTTAATGCACCTTTGCTGCCGCAATCAGTTTCACATTTAATTAATCATACTTAATGTATTAACTCGTATCGATCCCGTGTTAACTTGTAATTTTGCAAGCTTTTTTTGCAATGCAATATACGAGTACGTATTTTAAGGGACCTGTGACCGTGTACCTAATTAATGTTGTGCAATTTTCAAGTAAACATGGTACTTAAATGGTTACCAACTTAAAAAATATGTTTTTAGTAAGTCCTCATCGTTAAAGAACTGTAGTGTCTCGTTAATATTAGTATAATGATTGCAGAGCGAACAGCAAGTCTGATAAAACCTGCTGAAAGTTGCAGAATTCGACCCAGTTGGCTCCGCTCCGAGCGTCTATAGAAAGGGATATATCTCCAAATACCAACCGACTTTTTAATTGTTAGGGAAATAACTAGCGACGTAAATAAGAAAATCATCAATTTCACTTTCTTTTGCTGTAAGGAAAAAATAGGTTACCTACGATTTTTTGTATTGGTCCATTAAAATGTCAAGGTATTCATAAGGTAGGAAAGTAAAACAACAAAACAAAGGAAAGTAAAAACAATTATGATCGATCGTGGTTTCGGTTTTATAGCCCTTAACTTGCCCTTAACTTTGGGCATGTGTGGTACAGGAGAGGCGTGAACCTAATTATTTGCATGGCCTGGATAGGGAAGCCCGGATATTAAGGACTTACAAAACATTCCAGTGTGTTGCGATCAAAACAAATTAACTAATTGCTACAACGATTGAAGGGACAATTCAAACAGTTATTTTGGTAAACGTAGAAATGATGTTAATGAAAACTACATTACAAAAAACAGTAAAAAAATAAGACTGAAAGTGAAAAACATACCTACTTGTACGCTAAACGCTAACTCTCTACTTTACCAAACCCACCGACTTGGCAAGCTCAGCGAAATAAGTAAACCAATTTTATTGTTGGTATACTGAATAGTACTCAAATAGTAACCCATTTTCCGGGACAAAAATAATCGTAAATAAGATAGCTAGAGCGTGCAATTATAAGAGAGAAAGTAGCTCTGCAAAGTACTTAAAGTGTTTTTTTTATACCACGACGGTGGCAAACAAGTATACGGCCCGCCTGATGGTAAGCAGTTACCGTAGCCTATGGACGCCTGCAACCCCAGAGGATTCACATGCGCGTTGCCTACCCTACTGATCTGCACACGATTCTTAAATAAAAGAGTCCAACTTTTTATCCAACTTTACATCCCTTGGAAAACCAAACATTTCCTATGAAACGGTATGAAGATGTGCCTCGGAACAACGGGGACAGTGTAAGCAACATTAAAGGAATGTGCTCACTATTCCGTCCAAACCATGACCGGTGCCATGACCGTACCAAGCACGGAAAAAAATCGTACGTTGGACGTTGCCCACTACAACGTATCAACACCGCTCTATGCCCGTATGCAAAGCGTATGATGCCCGTTCATACACCGTACATACCCCGTTCATAGCCCGTATCATGGCCGTACGAAAAACGAAACTTCTTCGTACCGATAGTAAAATCTCCGCGGAGTATACGCGGTCAGACCCTGTTTCAAAGTTTTCAAACTCGTTGCAAATGCTTAGCAAACGGGGTTGCAGCCCGTTCTAACGCCGTACCGCGTAAAATGCAGAGACCAGCCCGAGACCAGCAAAATTCTCGATTAGTTTGCTGGACCGGTTATGGCACGTTACGGTGTTGGTCAGTCTAAGTGGACAAAGCCTCATAGTAATTCATACAAAGAATACTTGTTTGCACGTGTCGGGACGGGCACGTTCATGGCACGGTTATGGTTTTGACGGAATAGTGGGCACAGGCCTTAAAATATTGATTCCCCAAAATATGTGATATGCAATAGTCTTCCTACATGTAGCTACTGTAATTTCTTGCCTACGTTAGTAGGTATTCATAATCGTAAGTAGTTATGCTAGTTTCCCGTCCAGGTTCAGTTGGCCGTCTACCTGATTCAAACAAATATATAAGAAAAACTTTTTAAGGTAAAATTTGCTAGGTATTTATAGTTTATTCTTAAGTAGATTTTATAATTTTACGCTTTTATTTTGGGAAAAATTTTAATATAAATATATAAATAATCATGGACGGAAATCTGCCACACTTTACCAAACAAAAGTGTTCATAAAAAAGCCCGCAAGTAATATTTACTTAAACTAAACTGTATAAGCTGTAGAATGATAAAAATATACCTAATACATTCAAATACTTTTAGATATTATTTTTGCTTTACAAAGCTGGCGAAATCGATAAGTGGACGAAAGATAGCACAATTACCCTATATGATCTACCTAAATTTTTAAGTTCTTAACGGACAAGTATTGAAATTAGGAAAGTAACTAGGTATATATTTTTCCTCCAAAAACTCCTTGTGACATTATAGTACTGCGATCTGTTAGAATAAAAGCGCCCAAGTTTCAAAATTTAATGCAATTTGTCACGCTATCTTTCCCAGGGATCTTTCAAGTCTCACTGCGATTGCACAGCGAAACAAGCAATTCACTTTTATCTCGCTAACGTCCTAACCAAAACTAAATTCTACATTCTTTATAAAGGCAATTTCCGGCAAAGGAATTAGGAGTGAAAATAAGCAGAGCACGCAGATTGTCCGGGCCGACGTCGCGTCGGCGCTGCACTTTGGGGAGTTGGGGGGTTGGGTTAGACATCGGGGGTCGAGGGTGGTGTAAAATCACCCGCAATCAATTATACCCGAACTGCCTGCGGAATTTCTAGACGTCACTAAATTCGAGACGTCTCTTGCTATGCAAACTACAATAGCGATACCGCACGGCATTCAGTAACACTCTGTTCATTGTACACCAACGATCGACGAAGCATTGAGATAAGCTACCGTAAACTAATTATGGTCGTTAACCCTAACTGTTCAAAATGTCATCGCAGTTAAAAATACAATTTAGAATCGTGTAATAATAAATTACCTAATTAACTGACCATCTACATGTAAATCGACAAATTCGTCCACATTTTATCCCAGAATAATTATTTAATTAGTTTTTACATAAGAATTAATGATTCCTATGAAATGTTGATAGGTAGTATATACTCTGTATCTTTAGGTATTTAAATAAAAGTAAATAATATCTACCCTCAACTGGCTTAAGGAGCCATTACACGATGATTAGATGAAAACATTACACGATCAAATAATATTGGTTAAAGCCAGGTCATTAAGTGACATATCCAGGCAGTTTTGTATTTGATTGGTTAACCAATAAAAGTTATAACTACCCGAAAATTTAAAAATTGTTTGTTTACTTTTATTTAAATACCTAAAGACATAGAGTATAGGTACCTACCCAAGAGGTAACAACAGTAAAAACTAAATAGGTTTTATTCTTATGATTATGACCATTGGTTCCCAGAGTTTTCTAAGTCATCCAGAAATTTCCGCCTAGATCACAAAGTTGGTATTTACTTAGTATACGACTGTATCTCGAATTTACCTAGCTACCTCGTACGTATATTGTAGCATAGTTACCAGAGTTAAGGCAGTTATGTACTTAGTCTTATTTTAAGCCTGTTCTTGCAGCAAGAAGTTTAGTTCCTAAGTTGACAAACAATTGAAAGTTGGGAACAATACAGTACCTACAGATGCTTTTTCTCTTTTAACTAGTTTGGGTTTCGTCTCGTCCGTTGTTATCTAACACCCCCATATGATATGGTTTCTGATGTGATTCATTGGACATCTCGCACGTTGTATTTCCGCGCGTGAGTTGTACCTACTGCAAATCGTCTCAGGTTGGCTGACTGGTTGCTTGTGGCCTTACAGGTAAGGTAGGTAGCTAAATGTTATTGAAATATAACTAAAAAACATTCGTTTATAAACTTCGATAAACCGTCCAATTTTGCCTTTGAGCAAACTCCAGTCAAACACGAACTTGGAAGTTTTCACGTTGCGTTACATAATTTATCCGTTTATTTACCAATTCCGTAATTAGAAAAACAAGCATAACTACCTTATTCAAAAATGGTAGGAGCATGAAAGCAAATCGATCGTCCAAAGTTTTTATTTATTAGTTAAGTAGGTACAGTCAGCTGCAAAAATACGTATCGAAAAAATCGTCTCATAAATATGGTACTAACGCACTTATTACAACGGAATAAGATACTATTGGACATATTTTTGAGTAATATGAGTACACAAATATTTTTACAGCTGACTACCTTTTTTTAACCCCCGACGCAAATAGAGGGGTTATAGTTAGTGTTATATATAGTTTGACCGCGTATAGTGTTATGGTTTAGGTATGCGTATGTGAGTCTGTCTGTGGCCCCGTAGCGCTAAAACGATTGAACCGATTACAATGTGTTTTTTATTTGAAAGAATGTTGTATCAAAATCTGTTCAGCCGTTTCGAAGGTTTTCCTAAATATTTAATTTACTTATAACATACAAGGTTATAAACTTATGTAGATGTCATATACAAATGAAAAAGTGACCAAGGCCTCCGGTGGAAAGGGCTGGGATCGAACCAGCGTCTTCTGCATTCGCGGCAGACGCCTTTACCACTTGGCCACCCGGGTCACAGCTGCACCGGTCGAATTTTCCCGTGTATATGCAATTTTTGTAAATGCTCAGGCGCATTTTAGCCAATCATCTAAGGTAGAACATTATGAGTCCGTACCTCCAATCCGAACTCGTACTAGGACCGATGCAGCTGTGACCCGGGTGGCCAAGTGGTAAAGGCGTCTGCCGCGAATGCAGAGGACGCTGGTTCGATCCCAGCCCTGGGCACCGGAGGCCTAGGTCACTTTTTCTTTTGTATATGACATCTATATAAGTTTATGATTTATATAGTAAATAGTGTGTCTACTTAAAAAAATAAACAAATAAAAATATTTATTAAAAATAATTTGATTTCTTCAGTTGAACATACAAGGTTAATTAATACAAGGTGTAACAAAAATACTGGTAATCCGTTTAAGGGCATAATAGGTATCGTATTTCACGCGAAAAAAAAATTGGGTTTGTATGAATGGTCAGCTGGCTGAAATGACGTGTCGCATTCAAAGAAAAATTTGCGCCAAAAAAATTTTTAATACGATGCTAATTATGCCCTTAAACGGACCACCACTATTTCGTTACATCCTGTATAATACACTATATGCAGACAAGTCCTTAAAACGATGCCACTAGTCTCAGGAGTCTCGCAGCCTTTACTCGTTTGGCAAAATTTATAACGGCCGCTCGACATAACCTAGACCAAAATATACGGCGTTGTCGGGAGTTAGGGAAGGGGTGTCGGGAACTGGGTCACGGATGCAGCTCCTGACACAAATAGCGCATCCCGCCACGTGGCACTCCGATACTTAGCGTTTATGGCGGTGGGGTATAAACTCGGCTTATGTCACGTACCTACTGTCAGGTCAGAGAGTTCTAAACCAGGAGAGGCCTTAGGTATCATTTTCCCCTCTGTCAAAAGTATTGGCAGGAAAATCTAGTACATCTATAAAAACTATTTCAATTAGTAATCGATGTCACGCATTTTCGTCATCGCTGTCAATGGATAACAAGCTCCGTGAAAATGCACTTATGCACTGTTTTTGGATGTAAAAAATGTTATATTTCGTCTAGTTTACAAAAAGATGAAATACCATTTCAGATGTAAGTACAGTTTTACTTTATTTATCATTACTTTCGTAATAAAAGATTTAACCTAAATCGAAAATCAAGCTTCGTTTACAGAATCGATTCAAAGACAATCGTTTTATTTCTGACGGGCAGTAACTATTGGACGTTTGACACTTCTTCATATTTAACGCGCTTAAGGATTGATGTCTCCTATATGTTGTTTGAAAATACAATCAAAAATGATCCTTGGCTTTTTTGTTTGACATTTGCAAAGACTGCATCCAATAATGAACCACATGTTAACATTTGTACAGTCGACTATCTATTGCTCCATTTAGTGTTATGAAGTATAAAAAGAATATGTCAAATATGTTTGGTGATTTCAAGTCAAAGGTACATCTTTGTCGGTTGTCAATAAAGCGTTGCTGCCATAAAAAATCATTTAGAAATAAACTGTATTACCAACCGACAACGATGTATGTACCTTTGACTTGAAAACATCACATGCGTGCTACCTCGCCCCCCTCAGATTTTGGCAGACTTTTTTGTTTGGAAATCTTTCCAAACCTCATCTGAGGCGAAGCGTACTCCATTTATAGAGCTTTATGTGTCAGGTGCAAAACTCTAAGACCCTGTTTCACAATGTCCAAGTAAAGTATTGGATAGCTAATTAACAAATAAATTAACTGCCAGATAAAACTACCTGCAAAACTTAGCACTTTATCTACCAGTTAAGCTTATTTGAAGATAAGTGTACTGGTCATGTTAAACGCCAACGATGACTTTATTCGTCAGATAAGTGGCAAGTAGCTTATTCGGGACCTTATTTGGACATTGTGAAACAGGCCCTAACTTTTATATATCATGAAAACTTAACTAATTAGAGCTAAAAATTGCCAATTGAACACTACAGAGATTGAACACTACTCTGTATAGTCTGGCAAACCATTTTTGTCAGTAGAAAAGCATGGCAAATTCAAAATACGTACATGTGGCAACCCTTTGTGATGAGACACCGTGTTCGTGACGAACATTTCAATTCACATTTCTTTTACATTGAATTTGTTTCTAGTGCATTTCACTCTCTCGTCTTTAGCGCGAGTGAGATAGAACTCCTGCAACGTTCTACATTGAATTTAAATTCGTTTTTATGGCATATGTCAATTGCCTCAATCAGATGTTACAGTTGATGACAGATCAGACGAAATATATCCGTCTCCTTTTTACATACCGTGAATGTCACGTAATGAAACGGGTGGAAATACCAACTAAAATTAAAAACATAGAATTTGATGATCATCGCTGCTTTTTTCACTGATTCTTAGTGTTGTCATACTTTTGGTCGCTGTACATTGCTACTGAATTCGTTGGCTGGCCAGACTATAGTATAGAAATAACCAAAAATAAAATGCGTTAGTGCCCTGGAACACTCGGTTGGAACGAAGTTATAGTATTTTATTTTATTTCATTTTATTTAAAATAATTAAATATTATATTAATTTATGTAATTGAATTTTACTTTATTATTTTTCTTTTATATTAAATGTTATTTGGCCACTGGACGCTTTTGACACTTGACACTTTCGGCACTTTTGACACTTCACCTCACCTAACCTCACCTCACTTCACTTCACTTTACCCCACCATCCGCGAACCGGGAACTTCGTTCCAATAAAATAAATGTGATGCAGCATTTTTAATGCCTTTTTAATGCCATTTGTAACGGCCTCCTAGCCCAGTTGGTAGTGACCCTGCCTACGAAGCAGGAGGTTCCGGGTTCGAATCCTGGTCAGGGCATTTATTTTTGTGTTTATCAAAGATATGTGAGTTATGGGTGTTTTATATGTATTTAAGTATTTATTCATATTATTATTTATCTATTATACAGCCTTGGTCAGAAGTGTTGAGCACCCTTGCGATTTTCATACAAAACTCGAAAGTTTAGTCCGGCGTTTCTATCTTTTTTGAAGTTATTTTATGAATGAATTCAGACTGAACAGGCATTGTTTTGTTGAAGTTAGTAGTAACTGCATAGAATATTTGCAATTTGTCGCACCGACTTAAATTCGCATTTTTGAGACCTCCACTTTTCATATTTTATAGGTACCTTGAAATTGTTATTAAGTGAAGTTTTCTAGATATATCAATAAAATATAACATTTTCCGTCATCGTACAGTCGCCATCAAATATATAGGAGCGGCCAAGGTACTCAAAAATATCTGAACATGCGCTTTATCGCCTTGAGAATAGAGGCGTTGTTCAGATATTTGTGACCACCTTGGCCGCTCCGATATATCTGATGGCGACTATACATTGTTATGATAGGGAACTAATACTTAACATCAAAATCGTAAACAAAAAACAGATATGCTCAACACTTAACTGGCCAAGGCTGTATATATCGTCGTCTAGTACCCATAACACAAGCCTAATTGAGCTTACTGTGGGCCTAGGTCGATTTGTGTAAGATTGTCCTATAATATTTATTATTTAATACCACCAGGAACAGCGCCAAGTTCGTGGTGGTACCCACAGACCTAAAATTGCGCTTTGCTAAAAGACAGACGAAGTGCGCAAAAGAGAAACCAACACGTATATGACCATTCCGCGAGTGCGAAAGAGATACATGATCAGTCTCCTAGCAGGACGACTTTTGACATCACTCGTTACACTTAAACACCTGCGTCGGGAGTGCTCATATTTAATCTTGAAAAATATTATATTATCCGCTGTTAATTTACCTGGAATGAAACAAAAGAAGAATGGTGTCGTGTTGCGTCCCGGATTGCACAACTACACAAATAAAAAACCCAGGCAATCACTCGTTTCACAGGTAAATATGATATTCCGATCGTTGTTTTTGAAACCATATTTTATCAAATTAGCCAAATAAATCATGTAAATAACCGTTTGATACCATTAAATATTATTGTCTCTTTTACTGCATGTGAATATTTTATCATAATAGTTAATATTAAATATTATTTTGTGTAAAAATCAAAATTGTCATTTTACGCTAGGGTTTGACAAAATATCGTAGGGACATAATATCGATAACTGTTTGATATGAAAATTATAATTATAGCTTCGAAAGAATTATAATAAATAGCTGAATTATAATAGAATAGAAATCGCTCATTAGCGATAAGACCGCCTGTTGTTACCTCTACCTAAATTTATCTAATTGTAAAATTTGTGCTTGTAACTGTATGAGGTGTGCAATAAAGAGTATTTATTATTATTATTATTTATTAATAAATAATAAATCTCGTATTAACATTATGTCATTCCGCTTACTTTTATCTATGAAAGCTAAATTCCACTCTTAAGTGTGTGCTGCGCCTACCACTTCGACTTCCACCCTACTTCCACTCCACCAAGATTGCATTGATGCAAGACTACATTTGCATGCGATTTTATTAGCGTCACAATTAATAACGCTATAATAAAGAAGTATGTAAAAAACAAACTATCACGTATATAAACACTCCACAAGTGTGAGAGAAAAAAATGACAAATCTAAAGGCGTGCCAACATCTTAATTTCTGTAAAATAACATGAACCCGCTTTTTAACAGATCATATTTAATCGTGTGAAATATAAAATAATTCTGAATAAATATATTTTAGTTTTCTAGAATTTTAATATGCCGTTTAGTGTAAAACATGAATATAAATTTAACGTTGCAACTTATCGATAATAAAGTCAAATATCGATAGATATTGACCTGTTGTACTTGGCACCACTATTTTTTACGCTCACATAGACAATTTACCCACACTCTAGCATTTCAGTTTTTGTCGCACTTTTGATATTTGTCAAACCATCTGTCTATACTAGATCTGTGGTGGTACCTAACTAAACAACGGGTATGATTTAACCGATCACCAAATAAATTTGAAGTCGGTGACCTAATTAATAAGATTGGAGACTAGAATAATAGATCTGCCACGAAAATGGTACCACCAAATTTTAGATAGAATTCCATTCCAACCCTTTTAGATTACTTGTTTTTATGGTACGTATTCATTTATTTGGGCATTTGCAGAAAAAATTGCACCCATTTACTTTTTTTGACAAACCTAACAAATGGTTTATTTGAAGATTAATCGATTTTTATATTTAAAAATAAGTGTCCCATATTTTGTGACGCATTTTCACATACATTCTGTATGGACCGTCACTAAACGGACAAATAAATTTAGTATGGTAAATTAGGGAAACCTTTTTTTTCAAAAATGGTAGGGGAACTGTGTATAAGACGGGGACACGGGGCATGACGGGGCCACGCACACATAGGCCAAACTAGAAACCACACAAACGTATAACAACCGACGACAGGACGCCATTTGCAAGCCGCCATTAGTGCGGTGGCGACAGTGAGCGAGAGTGCACGCGTATCGGAGCTACAGGTCGAAACGTGTTTTGTTGTGGTGGTGGTGTGATCTAAGGCTGGATTTATACACATAAAATTGTAAGTAATAGCCTGTGTTTACAGTTGTTTTATAATCTTATTTAAGATTTGATTGAGCATCGTATTATGTGTCTCTTGGTACTTGAATATTGACGTGTTTTTTATTAATATTATTATTTTGCACAATTGGTGTTCGGGGCAAGACGGGGCAAAACGTTTGAGGTAAGACGGGGTGTTACCCCATCTTGCCTCATAAAACTTTGTGAGGTTTTATGCTTGTAAATGCTTTTTGGGTAATTGCATTTTTGTTTGTGTATCGTTTCAGGTAATCACAATGGTTCGGTAATAAATGAAAAACTAAGAGGGGAGAGTGGTCAAAAGAAGCAATGAAACAGGCGATGGAAGATATTTTAGCCAAAAAAGTAGGATTTAGAAACGCTGCGGCAAATTATGGCGTACCCCAGACTACTTTGGAGAGATGAGATACGTGAACAGAGTAAAAAAGGGGAGGAAATAACGTCTGGAGGGCCATTAGGGCCCATTAGGAAGGTATTTGGTACGAAAGAAGAACTAGAGATTGTTTAATATTTGAAACATATGGAAGAACGTCTTTTCGGATTAACAACTTTCGATCTCCAACGCATGGCATACGATTTGGCTGTGAGAAATAATAAACGTCATAACTTTAATGTGGAGAAAAAAATGGCTGGTACGACCTGGCGCAACGGTTTCCTATTGCGTCATCCAGATTTAGCAATACGTAAACCTGAAGCTACTTCGGCGGCGCGTGCGATGGGATTCAACAGAGTTGCTGTTGGAAAATTTTATGACTTACTTGGCGAGATATATGATAAACATAAACTAACCCCAGACAAAATATTCAACTGCGACAAAACAGGCATTTCGGTTGTTTCCAAGACCAAGAGTAAAATAATAGCACAGAAGGAAAGAAAACAAGTTGGCTCCTTGTCGTCCGCAGAAAGAGGCCAGACCGTAACAGTAGAAATTTGTTTTAATGCGGCTGGAACATACATGCCTCCACTCATGATTTTTCCCAGGCAAAGAATGAAGCCTGAATTATTAGATCATGCACCACCAGGAACGACAGCAGCATGTAATGCAAGAGGCTGGATAAATACTGAGATATTTACGATATGGTTCAAGCAGTTTATTCAATTTTCAGGAGCTACTCCGGACAATATGGTGTTGTTGCTGCTGGATGGCCACGTAAGCCATACACAAAATACAGATGTGATCGACCTGGCTCGTCAGAATGGAGTTATTATACTATGTTTTCCACCACACTGTACTCACAGGCTACAACCTTTGGACTTAGCATTCATGAAAGCCCTGAGTACTTACTATGATCATGCTGCTACTAATTAGCTAAGATCTCACCCAGGACGCGTACTGACTATGTTTCAAGTAAGCGAAATATTTGTTCATGCATATTTACAAGCAGCTACAATGACCACAGCATTAAATGGCTTCAGAAAATGTGGTATTTGGCCCTACAATCAGGACAATTTCACAGATGTAGACTTCCTTCCTGCTGAAACAACCAACATGCCATTGAATAACAATACTTCAGTAACATTAAATGAAGTTGATCTAACCTCAGCCATTTTGACAGAACCAAACATTGTCATAGAAGATCGTCCAGCAAATCAAGCCCAATGTCTACAGACTAGTGAAGAGGAACCTCAATCGGCATCTGTAAGAAATGCTCCAGCCACACCTTTGCAACTAGCTCCTGTCACTATTGGAACTCTACAATACTGTACACCGACTTGACTTGAGAGCTAGTGAGCTAGCTCTCCTGTTTTGATGGCTCAGCCAGCCCTCCAGCAGCCAGACACAGCCATTGAGCTGCAAGCCATGTCGTCACCTGTGGCTTCGTGTTCATATTCCACTAGGAAAGACAATTCTCTTCGAGCAGCTTGCCGCAATCTTACGTCTCATTTCCAAAATGCCTCTCCCCGTGACATTATCCCGATTCCAGCAGTTTCTAACGAGACGAACCAGCCAAGAAAACAAAACACCACTCTACCCCATATAAAAAGGATTTAGAAGAGCGTAAGAAAGAAGAAAATAAGACACTGGCTAATAAAAAGGTGGCTAAACAACCGAAAGGAAAGGGCAAGTGTAATAGCAAGTGCAAAGGCAAAGGCAAAGGAAAGTCGACACAAGAAGATGCCGTGTGCTTCTATTGCAATGATGAGAACCATTCATACTCAAAGTCGTCTGAGAATAGATACGGTGCCAGAAGTGTGCCCGGTGGGCACATACTGCTTGTGCCGGTGTAGATGACGATGACCCAGAAGAAGTTTTAATTTGTTTTTCCTGTGAGGAGTAAACAGGGAAAGCAAACTAAAACTGCTGGAGCCGAGACGCAAGTGGAGGCAAGAAGGAGTACACCCCATCTTGCCCCCACTTGACGTCCCCATCTTAACCCATACGTGGGATAAGATGGTGTATTTCTACTTTTTGATAATTTGTTTTTTTTTTAAACTGTTCTGATTATTGATCTCATTAAAACTCATAGGCGTATATAGAGGGGGGGCCGGGTGGGCCGTGCCCACCCCAGAATAGTCTGGTGCCCACCCCAAGATGTTGGGTTACCGGTTTGAAATTCACAAAAATACTGTCAAAATAAATCACCTATTAAGTCCTACAACCGCCAATTCACTATAACCTATGTATATAGTACATTCCGTATCTACTTAATTTCAGTATTCCTTTTGTTTTATAACTTGAAGTAAATACGAAACGGAAACAATTGACGAAGATTTGAATTTGGCGCCATAACGCAATACGACTAGCGAGCGCACGCGATTGGCTGCGGAACATTGGCGCGCTTTGTTAAGCCGGTACCATGATAAAAGGCATCATTAGTAGTTTTGAATAAAATCGGAACAATTTGGATTATTGTTGGACACAAATAGAAGAATTTGCAGAAAAACATGAAATTCGCCTGGAACTTACACGAGTAAAGCAAACGCAAGTATAATAGAGTCGCTGCTGAAGGTAGCAGAGATAGAGACTTTGTTATTGAATCTACACTCGGCAGAAGGAACGTGATTGACTTGCCTGCTGAATGTACGCCCCAGAGAATACTGGAAAATTTATATATATTACCCAGTAATGGACAATATTATCGTTAATATAAATAACAGGTTTAAATGTCTACCTTTAGCTCAATCGGTCGATGCATTTTAAAATTTGGATCTCGAAAATGGGAAGGCTTTTGTAGATAATTATAAGGACATTCTGCAAATAGATGAGACTCTTTTAGTTGCGGAATGTTTAATGTTTTGTTGAAAAGTCAATGTTAAACAAAATTTTTGTCCAAATCTATATAAATTAATCTAAGCTGCGATAGTTATTCCAGTGTGAGCGGGGTTTCTCGGTAATGCGCAGAATAAAGACCTAGCTCAGATCTACTATGGGAGAAGAGAGGTTCTCGAACACCTCACTTCTCCATATAGAAAATCAATTTGTCAAAGACAATGTTACAGCAGAAAAAGTCCTTAACATATCTGCAGAAAAGAAACGAAAATTAAAGTTGGTTTAAATTTAATTTCTTTTGCCTCAAAAGTAATTTAGGAATAGATTCTGTTGTGCTGTATTGTTGCCATTTTTTTCCCATGTAAACACGATGTTAATGTGTAAATAAAGGCGTAAAATACATTAGCGGTCTCCTAGCCCAGTCGGTAGTGACCCTGCCTACGAAGCATGAGGTCCCGGGTTTGAATCCTGGTTAGGGCATTTGTTTGTGTGTTTATCACAGATATTTGTTCCTGAGTCATGAATGTTTTCTATGTATTTATCCATATTTATCTATTATATATATATATATCGTCGTCTAAGTACCCATAACACAAGTCATTGAGCTTACTGTGGGGCTAGGTCGATTTGTGTAAGATTGTCCTATAATATTTATTTATTAGTCATGAAAACATACCAATTAATTGTTTAAATAAAACCGGCCAAGTGCGTGTCGGACCATGCATAGGAGGTTTCCGTACCTTCAATGGAATAAGAACCAAACTAATACCAAAAGGTCGTATCTGATGCCTATGGAAGAAGTTTTTTGGAGATAACTCAAAAATGGCTGAACTGATAATGATCAAAACAATTTTTGTAGAAAACATATAATAAGGCGCATCTCCTCAAATTTTTTCATATTTTTTGGACTTACGGTTCAAAAGTTACAGGGGGACACACAAATTTTCTGACTTTCGAAGCGATTATTTCAGAAAATATTTACTTAATCACAAAATGGTCAAAGAAACCTCAATGTTATTTGTATAGACCTATCGATTGATGTGTCACATGTTGATATTTGGTTAAAAATTTTTTTTGAAATTTAGTTATAATATGTAGGAGCGGCCCCCTAAAAATTTTTTTTTTCCAATTTAACTACATAACTAAGTAGCGGCATACAAAATACACCTTATGTGTAAATTTTATTCAGATACGTCGTAAAGCTTCCGAGTAAAATGGCTGTGGCATACGGACGGACAGACAGACAGATATGACGAATCCATGAGGGTTCCGTTTTTTGCCATTTGGCTACGGAACCCTAAAAATGCCCTACACCTACGAGCTCACTATTTTATGTTGGTTATTAAATCACCTTGTGAGCCTGATACGAACATTAAAAAAAAAATGTGAGGCACTTAAAGTAAGGCATGAACAATGAACATGATTTTATAGCGATAAGGTACCTATAAGAAGTGTAAGTAAAGCTATTTAATTGACGAATTATTATGCTGGTTGTGCTCTGCTCATTTAAATTTCAAATTATTTTTGTCATATAACTATGATACACCACGCCATTCACCACATTCTGTCACTGACCACTTCAGATAGTCTAGACTTCATTCGGGTACATTGGGCTCCCAATCCCAATGTATCTCAACAAGGCAGGGGCCAGGCCCCCTCTGGAAAATATCTCTAGATACGCCAATGTTAAAACTTATGCCAAATTAATTTTTATTAAATAAGGAATGTGCCGTAAATAAATGATGATTATGCTAATTTAAAAACGGTGTATTTTTACTGTTTTACCTTAGCGTCCCCGTCTTATACACAGTTCCCCTACCAATTTTTTTCAAAAAACCTCCATTTAATATTATATTTAGGATGGTTGCACCACGCATAAGTAACGACCGGATCAACGTTAAATATGGCGACGGAGCTGTCATCCCATAGAAAACTGTCAAACTTTTCATACAAGTTTTTTTACGGTGACGTTGACGTTAACAGACGGTTTGGTGCAACCGGCCCTTAGTATTGCAAGTAGGTAAGTGTTTAAAGTAGCACATTAGCAAGACTTAGGGCGGGTTGCACCACGCACACTTAACGAACTCATCATGGTTACAGTAGACGTCAAGTCCGTTTTTCCGTTGCACCATGCACTTTAGCAGTCAGAAAGTTACGTTAACCTTAACCAGCCGTCGAGCACTGGTTAACTCAAATCTACGTTTAAATATGGCTGACAGTTTGCAAAAATGTCTCGTATTTCAAGGATAAATGCATTATTAGACAAAAAGACAGTGATATTTGATGAAAAATATTAAAATATTGTTTGCAGTAATAAATATATGCGAGTATCTGAACGTAAAAAGGCGTATACGATTGACGTTTGGTTTTATTCACAATTTTCAGATCAGATAACGCCGATAACGGTATTAAATAATAAGTACATAAAATTCTTTGTAAAAAGTGCGTTATTTAGTTAAAATCGAGTGCCGAGTGACTTCAGGTTGAAATAGTACAGACTTCTGTTATGTATCACAAACATACCAGAACCTACAGTCATTGTCATGAAAGCCGACAGCCGTAGAATGAGCAGGACCAGAATCATGACAACCATTAAAAAACCACTCTGTTTTTGTCAATGAAGACCAAACCTTTGGAAACAACGGTTGACTTGAATACTGCAAGGTAGAAGACAAAAGGGAACGTAAACCTCCGACGCGGTGGAATGACCAGGTCAAGAAGAAAAACAAGTTTTATGACACGGTAGAACAGGCCACGAACGGGACTTGATGGGAGCAAGTCATACTATTCAAAAGATGCCAGATGATCAGAGAGGTTTCTTTAATGCTTTTAATAAGGGCATGAAGTTATACCACCAAACATTTATCGCCAATGTTCTACAGAAATCGAGCCTCAACACCTAACTAAACAATGTTCAGAACAGTACATGTAAATAAAGTGTGATGCGGAATTTACAATCAAGTAAATAAGAGTGTCATGTGTTGTGGGACAATAAAAAAATAGTTCAACAATGGTTAGGTATCCACAAATTCAAATGTGTATGAAAATTCATTATAGTAATTCATATAATTCTTGTTTTTTATTTGATTTCATTATTTGCCTTAAAACAAGCACAGTAGGCCTCTATTTAATGACAACTTGTGATAATGTCACAAAATGTCCGGTCCCTTGAGTGTTGATAAAGAGCTTACACTGTATTTCAGTTTAATTTGTGAAATAAACACAAAGATTTTACAGATCTATTGAAACATTAAACCCATATAAATAAATAAACTATCTACTGACAATTTGGTAATAGCATGGTTTAACTAATTTGACTTCATGTGTGTCGCTCTTCTATGGCAATTGTTACCTACCATTTGCTGCTCGTCGCTGCAATCAGGATTATGGCCAATCAAGTGTTTACAGCCGGTGCCGGCATAGGTTGTAGTCTCAGTCCTACCAATAGTGTCAAATTCTTGTTTTATTTGGAATTTACTGGCATTAATTTTAGCCCTTTAAGCCAAATCTCATTCAACAAAACTAGTGGTAGGTGCCTACTTATGCTGGCACCTCCTGACTTTTGACAGATACCTTCCCCATTAGTATATTTTAAATTGGACATTATTATGAACATGCTTTTTTTAATCCAAATTGTACTCACTGTAAAGTTCATGTAGGAAGATACTATTGCCGGTGACTGTACGCAAAATAAGTACATGCATTTCATTTTGTAAGTATAAAAAGTAGATATATTTTCATACTTACATTTCTATAAGGGAAAAAGCTTCCTAAGATGATGTATGTATGCATGCATTTTTGATTAGTCCTAGTCCTATCATCAGTGCTCAAAATCAATTATAAAATATGTGTTATGTTATGATTTTACTATGAATTTATTAGTAATAAATAATAAAGGTCTCTCTTTATCATATATCTTTCCCAACCAGCATAGGTACCTATTTACAAATAAAGCATAATAGTAACTAGGTACCTACCTACATGGCTGTTGTATGACTTGTAAACATATATCATTACAAAGAAATAAATGATTATGATTATTAAGATACAAGTGATAAGAAAACATTTTTGGAATCCTAGCCACACTGTTTTATGGTCACTTTTACCTGAATAATATTTGTAACATGTATCAAGAGTAGAGTATTGTTAATAACCATTATCAAAGATCTGTGGTTCAGTATATGAAGTTTTTTGTCCGATCAATAAGCTGGCTCACTTTGGCCAAGGGTCCGCTTCACACTATCCAAGAACTGATTGACCTCACTTAAAATACTTCAAGTGTCAAGTTTCATTGATTATTTATGCCAAGTGCTAGAAAACTGGTGAATAATATTTGCAGTAGAAATATGTTTGGAGGGGGGAGGATCTTGCTTCCATCTACAAATGAAAACCTATGCCAGTGTTTGAATAATAAATAAAACAAAAATAAGGTAACTAAATAAATATAATTATGTATTTTATTATCAAAATTGAAATACTGATTGATTAGGTTAGTCTAATTATACTTTATTTTTACATTGAGATTCTACCAATTTCTTGAAATCACTGCATTTTTACTTTCAAACATTCTGGAGTTAAGCACTGAGTAGCATAACAAGCCTCGATTTCATCTTGTCTTCAATACCAAAGGTAAATTCAAACCTGAAATAAAAAACATTGTGTATCATTATTCATTAGTGTAACACATGTGCTACTCATCATTTGTTAACAAAGATGCTTTAGAACACTCATTTAATAAGTAAGTACATGTATAAGTTCAATATTTAGGACGTTGGTTACAGGGCCAGCCATAATCAACCAGGTTGGAGGGATTCAGTACCCTATTTTTACGAATTTTCAAGAGTTAAAACTAGTGATGCCTTTGTTTTGCGATTGGGCTCCTTCTCGCCATTTGGTGCTTCCAGCAACGGCTTTACTTGTTTAGGGTTCTGCAAGTAGTAATAAACTAGCAGGATGATTTACTCACTATAATATAATGCACAATACACCAGCCGACTATTCTGGCTTTCGCTTTAAACTCCACTCTCAACACAAGTTGCATTATCCTTTGAAAAAATTTCCTCGTAAGGCGCAATGGATAGCCCACTTTTTGATTGAGTAATAAACATGTTCAGGAATGGCTAAATGTTTGTATATTCTTGATTTTCAAGCTGCAGAGTGCAAAGTTAAGTTTAGTTCGCGCTCCTTTCTTTAGATTTTTTTCTTCGTGTGACGATTTTGACAAGTTTAGTTTGGCATTTATGGTTGTGTTGCCATATTGAATAAATATTCTACCATAAAAATGTGAGTAGAAATGCGTTTAGACAGTGGCATCCCGCTTAACTCTTACGTTCTGTTATTTTGCACTTGGTGCAACCCATTTATGTTAGCAATCGTTAAGTAGCTCCGATTAGCGTAACATTTGGCTTACTTTTACAGGCGGTTTGGTGCAACCCACCCTTATAGTTTTATTAAAATATTGATATACCTGTTTTCTTAGTACTTACAGTCAGTATAAGATGAATTATCGAGATCATGGAATTGCATTTGTAGTGGTTGTACTGTTTGCAACAAAAGGAGAATAATTTTCTCTTAATTTAATAAAATTAGGTACATACCCTTAAGAAATGGAATAAGTAGTAGTCCTCTGTTTTTTGCTTTTAGTCGCTATCATGTTCTTCATCTGAGCTGTCACAAGTATTGATAATAAGATTGTTTGAAATTCGATCCATTTCCCCTTCCTGACATCGATATTTATTTTCTTCACTTTCGACATGGCGACAAATATTTTCCCAGTCCTCAGCAGTAATAGTATTCATTCGTTCAGTTGCTAAACTCATAATGCCTTGCATGTTTAATGAAACGTTTCTTTTCGCTACATATCCTTTTACCATGGACCAAATATTTTCGATCGGATTGAATAATGTCGGGTGATACGGTGGCAATCGTAAAACGGAGTGGCCATGTTCTTTTAAAATTGCATCTATGTGATACTCACGAAACCGCTCTTTATTTTGTTGAATTAAATCATACAAACTGGTTTTGTACATCAACGGGCTATACGAAATGTTGTGTTCTGTCAACTAATCCATCATTTCTTGTTTATGAGAATTTGAAGTTGGAGCACGATTCAAAAGTTTGTTGTGATAGGACGCATTATCTACGATGATGAACAACAAAGTTCATCTGGTCTTGGTAATCTCCCGTTTTTTAGTTTGCCTTAAACATTAACAAAGCGTTGGGAATAAAACCATATTTTCCTCCTGCGTGCACTATTATTAACCGCTGGCCTGTACCGATTTGTTTTTTTACACCAAATTCTGTTCCATCGGTCCAAGCCTCTCCGGACACACGTGAAGTGTGGATGTAGGTTTCATCAGTATAAACTAGTGGTCTATCTTCAGACCGATATTCCGCAATTTTGGTAAGGTAATTTATTCTTAGCAGTCGTATGTTGTGTCTTTCCATTAATATTTTTCGGTTGTCCTCGCGCGGTCTTTTTCCATTTAAATCCTAATTTTTGTATTTGTTTTCGTAAGGTGGAAATGCCAAATTTGTGATCTATATCGGATTTTAACACAGAGTGGAGTGCCTTTAAGGTTGGAAATTGCTTATGGGACAGATGAAAATTGTATATAGTTCTCCGGATGACTTCCTGATCAAAATCGTCTACTGCTGATGACGGACAAGTACGTAACTTTTTATTTCTCGGGGAGGTGAATTTCTTTGTTGTTGCGAATTTCTCACTATTGCTCTCAGACACAATGTTATAAACAGTAGAGAGACAAACACCTGCAGCTTTTTCAACTAACTGGGCAGCGGTGTAAGGGGAATTTAAATTTTTCTTCAGTTCAAGTTCAAAATATTTATAACAGTTAAAAATAATTTGCTTACTTTGACTCTCAATCGGACTAAAATTACTCACTGCCATATTTTTTGAAAATTATGTAACTTACACTTAATCGTACGGGCGCTGACACAAAATTATTCTGATAATTGTGAGAATACAATAAAATCAGACGTAAAAATATATGCACAACGTAAATAATATTCACAACATGACACTGACATTATTTTGGTATTTACTTCCTCAATATATAACAAACCTCTTTTTATGCTGATAGTACGAGAAAATAGAAAATTCAAATATAGAAAGCCTGTAAACATACAATACTACTACATATGCAATTCCATGCTCTCGTTAATTTATCTATAGCAAAAGTGGGCGAGGTCTTCAAATTCTTCAAAATGATCTTGACACGTACTTGTCGTCTTGATGTCTGATGCATGAATAACGCAGTCTGGGGTCGTTGCGAACGCTTTTGGAATATAAGCACGTCTAAAAATCGGGAAAACTGTATGAGAATGCTCAATATACTTGCTAATAAGGTAGTGATTGAATAAAAAAATCGACTCGCTGGAATCAGTGCGACCAGTGAGAAGACCACAATATCAAAACGATTACCAAAAAAATTACTTAAAATTTCCGGCAAATATGTATCGCCAAAAAAATGTCTGATACCAAAATCGGATCTCCAAACAATATGATAACGATTACCTAAAAAACATATTGCTGACTAAAAAAATTTTGTATGGAGCACAAAAAATTTTTTACAAGTCGGTTCTAGCGCTTAACCGGCCGCTGCCGCGGCAGCAGCGACATCTGGCGTGCAATTTGGTAACCAAACAAAAATAATCAGTTTACAGGATAGGTTACGGGATTCAGGATAGGTATTTACCTACCACGTGACTTAACTAATGTCGCGAGCTGTAATCGAACGAGCGAAGCGAGTTCTTACAAACAACTTCTGGCTAGTGGGACGTTTCAGCATTTCGATGGCTTTTTGATTTTGAGAGTTTGTTCCGCGATAACTTTAGTAACGCTTTTCTGATCTTCATGAAATTTGTTGGGGTTATAGCAGAGATACATATAATTTGAGAGTTCGTATATGAGCAGGATCGGCCAAGGGATCATAGAGCTAGGAGATGCGAAAAAATCATCATATGTGTCTTGTTATATTGGTCATCTCGTTTGCAAGGAAATCGCGAGTTCTGAGTTCGAGGCGGACTACTAGTTAAACGAAGTCGAAGTATCGTACCTGGGGGCCTAGCCAAGATAACAATCGTTTGTAGAAAACGAATCGAAACGCTATCAGTCTCTCTATCGCAGTAATGAAGAGTGAGTGAGAGCGTGTAGCGTTTCGATTAGTTTTCTGCAAACGATTGTCATCTTGGCTAAACCCCCTGTAGTCTTGTCGAATTATTATCGTGCATGGGCGCCGGCAGCAGGATGCAAGGGGGTGCACTTACATCCCCCTGTCAGGAAAGATAAGATAATCGAACGAGCGGAGCGTAAGCGAAGCTAAGTTCATACAAACAACTTCGGCTACTGGGACGTCTCGGTATTTTGATGGCTTTTTGATTTTGAGAGTTTGTTCCGCGATAACTTTAGTAACGTTTTTCTGATCTTTATGAAATTTGTTGGGGTTTGTCTGCTACAGCACACATACAAAAAAAATATTAAAAAAAATATAAATATTATAGGACAACCTTACACAAATCGACCTAGGCCCACGGTAAGCTCAATGAGGCTTGTGTTATGGGTACTAGACGACGATATATATAATACATAAATATGGATAAATACATAGAAAACATCCATAACTCAGGAACAAATATCTGTGATAAACACACAAATAAATGCCCTGACCAGGATTCGAACCCGGGACCTCCTGCTTCGTAGGAAGGGTCACTACCGACTGGGCTAGGAGGCCGTTATAATTTGAGAGTTCGTATATGAGCAGAATCGATCAAGGGATTATGGAGCTAGACGGCAAAAAAAAACTTCAAGGGTCTTGTTATATTGGTCATGTCGGTTGCAAGTAAATCGCGAGTTCTCAGTTCGAAGCTGACTACTAGTATATGTACATACAAAAAACTTTTTTGTTAAGTGTATGGCTTACCTTCGGCTATTCGACCAACGATGGACAGCCACCACCAGCCCGACGGCATTCATGAATGTAGGTTTCGTTTTCACTGTGTGTAGGTACACCTTTAGGACTTAGGAGCCTCCAGATCAAAAGCTTTGAATTAGCATGTGAAATAACGATATCCAATTAAACAGGCTGCGCTTGCTCTACCGACGACGATTTGACTAATAAATCGGCTGTCCCAAATTAAAACCTAGTAAGTGCCAATAGTTTGGTAACTACCAAAAAATATCCCTTGCTAGGTTTTGATTTGGGACAGCCGAAATTACGACTAACACATTCGCTGATGCTTATATTTTTCTAGAATATGCAGTAAACTCTATATTTTAATGGCGGATAATTATTTAAAATAATATTTCGATTGACTTCAACAATACCAGCATATAAATAAAGGTCCAAGTAGATCAGACATCCAACTACAAAAAATATTAATGTATTCACTGTGACCAGCGCAGTTTAATACAAACAATGCTATAAACAAATTACCTACACCCTATTGAGATAATTACAATGCTTACAAATTCTAACTTGTGTTATGTGTCTCACACATATAAATATATTTCTCTCAATCAACACTTCATTATTAACTACACATACACACTCTGTACACAGTCTTCTAAGTCGTATATCTTTCTTAACCTATTAAACGCCGGTGCACAAGCCGGCGGTCAGAAGGTTAATCCGATAATACCTAATCAATACATGTATATTTACAAAACATGAACGATAAAAAATGAAGAATTCAATCAAATCTTCACTATTAATACATTGACACAATTCAAAAGTATAGTAAAAAAACAGCAAAAGCATTAGCAAAGCAAAAAAAAAGAGTTCCATCTACACACGGCTATTGTCAAATAAGAGCGACGTAGATGAAGAGCTTGTTAAATTGCTCAGCTAATTATGCTGTGATATGTTAAACAATGTCATAAATTATTAAAAAAATATATTCGATTCAACAAATCGCGTTCATTTCGTCGTAGATCCATGCAATTTGGTTAGCAAAACTTCTATGTCCATATTTTTAAAATCTTTTGTCAACATAATATGAGTTTCCGGTTTAACTCTCTTAATATCAGTCACAGATTCATCTGATGCCGAACTGTGGTGTACTCTTTTTCTTTTTCTGTTATCAGGTTTTTCTCTTATTTCAATTATTTCTTCAGAATCTTCTTCTTGTAGCGTTATAGAAACTATATCCTGTGTTCGTGATGGACTATCAGCTTTTAGTGGAGTATCTATACTAGTCAGGGTTGAGTCGAAAATTGAATAGCACTGAGCTCTGATATGATCTTTCATGGGTGTATACAACTTATCCATGTTTGAGATGGAGCTCACAGCCATTTCTGTCTCTTTAATTGTTTCACGGAGATCTTGAGAATCTTCATCGATTAAAATACAATACGAGGAAGCTCTCAATCTGACAAACTCATCTTCGATGCATACCTCCATGGAAAATTTATCTTTTAGCTTCGGGTTTTCTTGTTCCGGTATTTCAGGCCGCACTATTCCGTCGTGTTGAACCATTAAATAATTTGCACTGCCTTCTTTACAATCATGGACAGTAAAATCATCATCAAGACACTCTTCATTAATAACAAGATTATTCGGTAAAGAAACGCAGTCGGACTCTGCGGACGTGTCCAATATATTATTTTTTGCTTCGTTGACAATCATCGGCGCATTAGGTGTATCTTCTGTACTTAGTAAATCTCGTTCAATTTTTTTTGCCGTCTCAATATCAAATCCGCGTTTCACTAAGTCATTTTGTAAACTACCTTCATTTTTTTCTTCTGTGTATTCTTTTCTCTGGGATATCTCATTATCTTTATGACTCGAGTTCATTGTTTTGTTTATGTACTCTTTTATCTTGGATATTTCATCATCTTTATGACTCGGGTTCATTGTTTTGTTTATGTACTCTTTTATCTTGGATATTTCATCATCTTTATGACTCGGGTTCATTGTTTTGTTTATGTACTCTTTTATCTTGGATATTTCACCATCTATATGACTCGAATCCATTGTTTTGTTTATGTACTCTTTTATCTTAGATATTTCATCTTCATTATCGCGAATCGATTCAGTTTCACCCTGGGCTTTGCTGTCTTGAGAGCCGTCATCTGACCATCGAAGAGGAAGTTGTTCTGTATCAGAATCTTGAGCACAAGATTCAACTGAATTTTGAATTCCACTTTTCGGTTTTTCTTTGCTTAGTACTTCTGGCGACTCGCGGTCTGAAGAATTGAATTCATTGCGATGCAGTTTTCTGGGTGTAGCTGATTTTCGACGCCGTTTCGTAGGTACAGCAGCATGAGATGAAGTACTAGCAATTTTACTAGAATTTCTGATCTTGGGTTTTCCTTTTGATTCTGAGGATTTTCTATTTCTATTATTATTTTTCCTTGAAGAATCTTTTGTGGGCGTATACCGTGGTTTAATTTTCATAAACGGTTTTTGCGTAACTTTTTTAAGTGGTGAGCGTTTTAAGCTAAGTTTACTCTTATTTTCTAATCTTGCTGAAGGCTTTCTATCACTTCTTGGTGCGGGAATATCTTCTTTTACAACATTGTCAAACGAACTATTAGCACTAACTGAGTCACTGCACGATGCGATCTCTTCCTTTTTGTTTGAAGTTGGGGTTTTGGTAGTCACTGGGCTATTGTAATAAGATACATTTTTAGTACATTGCCTTACTGGCCGAGACCTATTACTTCTTTTAGGCTGATTCTCTTTGAGTTCAGTTTCTATTATAACTTCAGTGACTTTCTCCTTAGAATTTTCTTTTGAATGCGTAGATGTCACCGGACATATCGTATCATCGACGATGCGTAAATAGTCTTGATCGTCCGGTTTATAATATGAACCGCCACTTGAGTAGTCCGTCGGACGAGACGAATAAGAGGAAGGCGTGGCTTGCTTAGGTTTAGGAGTAAAAGGCGTATTTGAAGTCAAAAATCTAGGCGTCGGTATGTCCGTTATTTTTATATCCGACATAGGATCGTCAGGTAACTCCGGCCCCAAAAACCTAGGAGTTTCCATTTGAATTTCATATAATGCTTGTTTATAGGGAGTTTCTAATATATCTGAAATATTGAGTTTACCTCCAATCTCATTTCTCAAAGACAATCTTTCTACTTCAGGAGTGACAATGTGTTCCTCGTCATTAGATTTATCTTTTGCTTTTTCTTTTTCATGTTCTCCTTTAGCTTTTTCCTGAGCATATTGCATTATACCTATAGGGGACACTGTTGGACTTGGAACATTTTGTTCTGGTTTCTCTTCTGCATCTGATTTGTCCTTTTTCTTTAAAAGTTTATTAGAAGTAGACTCATTGTTCTTTACGCTTGATTTTTTTCGCGCTTTTTCTGTGGTATTCACTATCAGTTTATTTTTATTTGTGTCTTTGTCAACGTTAGTTTTGTTTTTAATCTTCTGTTTGGGTTTTTGTTTAGGCGAAAGTAGAGGTACACGTTTCAAGGGCTGTTGATTACCTGACACTAAAGCCCGGAGATCAGCATCCCAATCTATCTTCTTTTTTTCCATTGTTTTTTTCTTGGAACTTTTGTTTACTTCCGATGTTTTTGTATCATTTATTTTATCTGTTTCGAAAGTAGTGTCCGAAAGGCCAGTATTATCTAAAACTACTGAGCCGCGCGAAAAAGATACATTAGGACTTTTACTTATCATCACTTCAACAGGCTTCTCAGATTCAGTTTCCTCATTAGGATTTTCACTAATTGTTTCATTTAGAATCCTTCTTGGAGTTGTGAAATCCAAAACTCTAACGTGTGATGTTGTACGGCGTGGTGTAGATGAGGATTTCCTCATAGGCGGAAGTATTTGTGGCGTACTCGTCGAGCTAAAGCCCGGAACGGTATTGTCTTTAGGTACTGACGCGTTTCTTAAAGCTTCTACAGTTTTTACTAATCCTTGACCAGTATCAGCATCTTGCATGGTATTTTCTGGCGGTTTGTAAACTGTCGGTACATTACTGGTAATGTTTGAGGATTTATTCGAGACATCGACGGATAATGGCGCTAGTGGAGCCGCAGAAGTAGCTGCGGGTGCCGTAGAGGTCGTAATATTAGAGCTCTGTGCCGACACGGTTTGTGGTTGGCAAACAGTAGGTGCTGTTTTTGGTGCACCTGAAATCAAGTTAAACCTGATTTTACTATCTGCAAATTCATGATAAAGCAGCTAAATAACTGAAACGTTTAAGCTGTAACGACTTTTTTGCATAAACTTAGATAGTTATAGCAAGAAAAACCGTCAAATAGAGAAACTTAGAAAACTTTTCACTATTTCACATAATTTTCGTCAAAGAATAACATCTTGTTCTTACCTGATGCTGGTACTATGATAAGTGTCGGCATCGCCATAATTTCATCTTTGGTAAACTTCATCACTGGCTTAGGTCTAAATATTGGTGTGCCATTTATACAAATCGTTTGAAATTGTAACAATGGTGTTGACGTCGCATTTTTCGGCATTTGTATCAGTCTATCATCACTGCCTACTTTGACATTTGACAGAATGGTTACTTTTTGCTCTTCTGGTTTAGGGTTAGGCGGAGTATCATCTTCAACATCTATGACTTCACTGGTTATTTCTGTGACGTCGTGTTTCACATTGCCGACTCTAAAGGCGCAACTTTTTTTCTGAAATGTCCTTACAGTTTTTTTGCTTGACGTCATTTGTTCTGTCTCGGGTCGTGACAATCTGTAATAAATATATAATACATAACCATCTTGAGTAAACATGTATATTGTTAACAGTATACATTTTTATATTATAAGTTAATAAAGAATTCAACTTACGGCACACTTAAATTTTCTGCAGTGCTCGAATCTGGCACGTTAATATTTGTAGAAGATGCACCTGTAACATTTTGGATAAGTAATTTTTACGAATTTATATAATTTATACGAATAAAATGTGCCCCGCACGTGTTCAGTTGGAATGAAGGAAACGCTTCACTACCAGTCGAAATGTGTAGGTTACATCCAGATCAGCTATCAAAATCAGACAATGAAATATTTTAGGGAACTAAGGTAATCCTCACTAATATTATTAATGCGAAAGTAAAGAATAGTCTGTCTGTTGCCGTTTCACGCTTAAACCGATTGACATGAAATTAGGTATGGATATAGTCCCAGGAAAGAACAAAGGATATCTTTGATCATGGAAATCATCCCTTAAGAGAGTTAATAGCGGGGAGGAATTTACTATGGAAATGCTATAATTTAATTATAATGCAGAAGAAATCACTGACAGAAGCTAAAATGTAAACAAATACCTGGTCCCCTAACTCCTGTACTAAAATCTTGAAAACTTTCAGGTTGGCAGTGAGATATCCTGTTATTATTAGTATTCTCAGTACACATCACACCATTGTTATCTCTTAGACCTGTGACGTGGCTTTTGTTGTAAACTTGGTTTAGTACTGTATTGAATTCTGCTATATTTTGGGAACACTCCAGTGTTGTTGCGTTACTAGGAACCTGGAAAATATTGATTATCATACATTTACACATTTTTCATTTCTTACATAAACACATAAGTTTCGTAAAACAGCCAGATGGAAAATCGAAAAAAATGGTAAAAAGCTTCAAGCTACGTTTAGATAACACCGTAAAAATAACGTTTATAAAACCTAAGTAATACATCCTGTTTTGTGCGTGACAGCTTGGGTTTTTCAATGCACGTATGCACTGATCATGTTAACAGTTAGGTGTATTTTAATTGACTGTTTTATGACGTAAATATAATATCTTATAGCGATTTAATTTACTTGATATTTTCTATAATCTCATAAAAAAAATTGAGGAATAAAGTATTTCCACTGACATCCTATTTACTTTGGCTATTTAAAAACAATAAGAACTGTTTATAATGTAACTTAATAATAGAAATACTAACATTTGGTGGATTTGTAGTTATTATACTAGGATTGGGCTGAAGTTGAAGACTAGGCATAATACTGTTTTGATCGACAGTGCCTTCACCTGGGTAATCATCTGCCAATATTTCTTGATTTGTTCGGTTTGTATGGTGTACTCCAACATGCCTGGTTTCCAAGTCCTGATTACCTGTAAAACATATAACCATTATTTATAAATTTATAATATATTATGTCATGCTTATTGTAAAGCTGCTGATAACTTACCTGCTTATTCATAAATGTCTTACAAGCCACATTTATGTTTTGTCTGTGTCCAGCAAACGCAACTGTCAAAGATACGATAAGGACAAACAATTTTTAGTTAAATAAGGCTTGGAAGACCTTTATGAATATGTTCTACTTCTCGCGTTGATAATAGAAAGAACTTACTATGGGGTTAGCAAACTGGGTCAAAATTACGTAAGTGCTAAATCTTTGTACCTTATTACAAAGCAGTAAGTGGCAAAAATGTAAACATACATTACACATGCTGTACATTTCGGCTGTACTTCTACTGATTTGATATTTATTTCATTTTGATAAAAAACAGTAGTGTTGTGTTCCTGCTGGTGAGTAAGGTTGCCAAAGAGCTCAAAGAGGACCTAGTGTGTTGATGATGAGGGACCCTCTAGTTCCTTTAGCCGTCAACACAGTGAATCCTCCTTTTTGTACAGGGTCGGCAACGCGCATGTGACTCCTTTGGAGTTGCAGGCATCCACAGCTTACGGTAGCTGCTTACCATCAGGCGAGCCGTATGCTTGTTTGCCACCGTTGTGGTATTAAAAAAAATCATTTTCTGTTACCACTTTGCTTGGGCATAAGCAAATTGGATATAACACACACTCAATTGACACAATTCTGCCATCCTAAGCCGAATAGCGCTATCTCAGAAAAAAATTTGAATGCAAATGTATACCCTAAATATTATAGCTCAACAATAGGCATGATAATTTTTTTCATGTATGGTATCAATCTATTCGTTTTGTTGCGAGTCAGAAAATGAGAATTGAGAGTCAAAATGATACGTAACCGTGATGTCAAAGTTGCACACTCGCGCTCTTTAAACTATGGAAAAAAATATTAAATTGCTATTTCGACAGTGAAACAGTGCGTCTATTGCTACACATATTATTTTACAGTAAAATGTGGAAAATTAGAATGGTATAATGGTTTTTTTTTTCGTATTTCAATTGTCACTTTATTAAGATATACACGGTGCCACATTTCTGATTGTTGCTCAGTGTAAAATTCTTTTTTGATGGCGATCTCACCAGTATGGGGCATAGTCTAGACATCTCTTATTGACAGATATCAAAGACCTAAGAAACACTTTGCATGAACTGGTTTTTACGAGAAAAAATGTAGCAATTTATTTTATACGTTACTTTTTTCCAATGACATTTACTTTTTATGTAGAACAGCATTACAAAAAATTCCTTCTTATGACCTCAGAAATGCGAGGTTAAAATCTCTCGCAATGCTCACGGGCACCGTTTATTGCTCATTTTGCGTCCATTTAACTAAATTTCAACATGTGTCCTCATCATCCCTTTTGGGCCTGTTGTCAATTATCGTATGACTAATATGTGATGAAGTTTGCAAATCGTTATAATATACATATCTATATGTGACGTTTTCAAGCCAAAGTTACTTCCATTCCAACTTTCTCTCTCAATTGCTCAAAGGTTAACTGGAAGAAATCCCTTGAAGGGATAAGTTCGCGTTTGTACGTATATGTTGTGTTATATGTCTTTCTTTGTGTTTTCTTGTACAATAAAGTGTTTTATCTACACCAATATCATAAATCCTCTATTCCGCGATCGGAAACCGTATGTAAGTACCACCATTATTGCAACCAGTAACGTAACGGCTCTGACGATGTGGTAAAAACGTATGAAAATCCATTAGCCACGGTAACGTTACCAAGATCCGCGCTTTCCCCGACCACCGGCACGCGCCCGCGCGACCGCCGACACAATCGAGTTGGTCATGGCAGTGCAATGGCGGCCATTCTACTGGTCTCCGAACACATCATTTTAGGATTTATAATATGTGTGTAGATAAAGCAGTGTATGCAACTGTACGTAATTAGGCCTTAAAACACTCGTGTGATCTTATTATGAAACTCGCCTGCGGCTTCGTTACATAAAACCACACTCGTATTTTAAGGACCCTTATTACGTAACAGTTACATAAACTACTATTACTACTACTACTACTACTTCGTTGTCGGTTGTCAATAAGGCGTTTATACCATTAAAATTCATTGAAAAATAAATTCTATTAACAACCGACAATGATGCACCTTTGAAAACGTCACATATCGAGGGTTGCGAGGTGAAATCCGATAAGTAGAAATAATTTTTGATTTAAATAAGCACCTAATGTACGTCAGCTTATTGTTCTATTTTCAAAAGCCTATTAGCTAGAGTTATCGAGTTTCACCTCGCAACCCTCGATATTATCTATATTGTTTTTTTTTTTTTTTTTTTTTTATACTACGACGGTGGCAAACAAGCATACGGCCTGCCTGATGGTAAGCAGCTACCGTAACCTATGGACGCCTGTAACTCCACAGGAGTCACATGCGCGTTGCCGACCCTTTACAAAAAGGAGGATTCACTGTGTTGACGGCTAAAGGAACAATAGGGTCCCTCATCGTCAACACACTGGGTCCTCTTTGAGCTCTTTGGCAACCTTACTCACCAGCAGGAACACAACACTATGAGTAGGGTCTAGTGCTATTTGGCTGTGGTTTTCTGTAAGGTGGAGGTACTTCCCCAGTCGGGCTCTGCTCCAGATTTGAGCGAGATGACATTCACTGAACGTGCCCTACCACACTAAGCGAGATGCCATTCGCAGTGCCCATACCTCTCTTTTTGGCATAGTTTAAGGACATACCCAAGTCCGGACGTAGTTTAAGGACATACCCCGGGTCCATTGTCATGTCATACCAGGTAAATCAGGTAAACTTGTATTTGTGGCATGAGTTCTTCCTGCTTCCACTGCTTCAGAGTTATTGACAGATGTACTTGACACATTCCTTCTTCTACTGGAGCATACACAACTCTCCAATTTAAGGGACAGGCACGCCTCACATCCCGTTCTAGAGGTTGGTTCTTGTGAATCAGCACTGAAATTTAAATGTATTTGTTACGCTTATTGCTTAAAACTGTTGAAAAAGGGCTAGCAGGCTAAGGTAATAAGAGTAGCCCCCGCAAGGGATTTGGTTGTAATTTGAGGTGCAGGACCTAAGAACACTGTATGCGTTATATCAGCCTTCGATCTTCTTTTGTTTCAGACTGTATTTTTAAACTGTTATTTTAGCTAAACCAAGCAAGTGAGAGTAACCAAATAAATTCAGAATTAAGGAGCATAAAATGTGGTTCGTAATGCATATTTTTACAGCCATTCATATCCTTGAACTTGGATGAAAAAAAAAATGGTTTTTTTTTTGCTTCATTTTTAGCCACTTCTCACGGAGACACAACTAGCAAAGCTTTCTATAAAGCAAGTAAAATTCTTATGCAATACAATTCTCAAAATTAAAAATATTTACCTGACATGGCCTCTGCATAAATCCTCTTGAACTCGCTTGACATCAACATACTGCACTAGAAGTTTAACCACCTCCAGTAAATTTGGACATTGGAAAAGTCTCCTTCTCAGGGCTATTGGTTTACAACTCTCAACTGCAACAAGATGACATGTAAACAAAACTCATAATTTTAAATGAAAAAAAACCTGCGAAAAACTAAAACTACTAAAGGTGTGCCTATAATATTTGAAGAGTTCACACGATTTCTCTAGGGTCGCATCATCAGATCCTGACCTTTGACCCTGTCCTGACAATGCAACTAACTGTCATGTACACTCTTTAATACAAAAAAGAACTTTCCAAATTGATCCAGCTGTCTTCGAATAATCATTGAACAGACATAAAATTAAATAGCAAATTAAAAAACCTTTCAAAATCTTGAAGTCGGATGATAATGTACCCTCCCGAATACTGGATATCAAATTTTGCTAGCCTAAATTTACTAGCAAATTAACAGAGTCAAAACTTAACAAACAAGTACTGTTCAACACCTAACCTCGACCACTCGTCACGTTAGGTCGCGGAAGGGTCCTGGATTTTCCCCCGGCAACCATCCCACCAAACAGTCCGCCCGCTTTAGCGCTCCAGAAGCATAAAGCCCAAGTCAGGCTCAAAAAAAAAAAAAAAAAAAAAACCTAACCTCGAGTGTTATAAATGTTATAAAGAAAATTATGTTTACTTTTACTCAAAACTATGAAAAACCAAATTAACATTAATGACAATGCAGTGGAGTATAAAACAGCTATTATACTGACCTTGATGGATACAAGTATGTTCTTAAAAGTGGCATTACAGTTCCCAAACAAACAGATATATACATTCAATAACAGATATAATTTTACTCAGATGGGTAACCATGAGAGTTTTCAGCTATGAGTAAAGATAACTTTATAAATTAATTCAAATCAAATTTTGAATAATTTTTGGGGAATTACATTTATCTCTGAATGCATTATTTGTTTCAAATATTGTACGGATAAAATCAGTAAACTATGGAAGTCATTAAGGATAAATTGACTTATTTTTCAACTACAGAAAACAAAACATTTTAAATTTAACGAAGTAGGTATAGACAGTGGTAGGTACATTCAATGGCATTTGCAAAAACAACCATATCAACAGAAAACAAATTACTTAGATTTCCTAACTAATATAAATATTGCCAGTAGACTAATTTATATGTAGATTAGTAGTACATAATTTAAACTAATTATCAACCTTTTTTAAACAATATTTTACATTAGAACTATTATATAGCTTTCTTGCTCGCCTAAATTACCTATAAATAGCAAAGTATACCAGTTTTGATAACAACATTGATAAAATGTTCATGTCTATTATACATATGCACAATTTGATATTCTGGGAAGACACATATAACTCATTTCCTTTCACTCGTGAGCTACAAATGCTACAACAAGAGAACTGGTACTCAGCCATATGTATTAAATAGAAAAGCTAATGATCACTATACAGACTCATACATTTGAATTGGTCAATTTTTTAAAGACATATGAATGAGGACAAATTAGATTATATAGAGTATAGAAAAACATTTACCGTAAATTTTAACCGCTCTATATTCTCCAAGAAGATGTCTGAGGGGCTGCATCGCAATTCTGTCAAACTCATTCTTTTCTGCATCTAAGTATGGACTCTGATGCAGGAATTCATCATAAGCCGTCATTAATTGTTCCTCTATGAGATACCCTGTAACAATTAGTAACAAAGGGTGAAAATTGGTTCTGAAAGTCCGTTACGATCCCCTAATAAATTCCCGCCAAAGAAAAAAATCTTACCTAGTACGAGCTTGGCCAAATCTGGCGAGGGAAACGGTGGGATCGCCATGATAACTTTAATGTTAATGTGGCACTAATTCTAAATCATAATAAACACATTTATTGCTATACTTATTAGTTAAAAACTACAAAATACGAATGAAAAATGTCAAAACCACACTGAGCAGCACATACAACAAACAATAGAGTACAGACTACGTACAGACAGACTCATGAGCACAGATTATAAACAGACAGAACACAGTACGTGATCCTTGCACACGGAGCATGTAAATGTGTTTCTAGTTACACAATTTCGACGCAAAACTTTTATGATAGATCAAATGCCGCAATGTGTCAAAATTTGGCAGGTCGATGGCAAGTCAATAATGACCTTTACTTAAGTTGCTCGATGTGAGCCATTTTTATTTCGCATTATACCTTCTGGGTGTGTAATTTTTAAGTGATGTTTTTAACCAAAACCTTTCATTTTTTATGATAACATGTACATTGCTAGATCTTTCGCGGCCATTTCGCGGCACAAAAATCGTCTTAGGTACTTTTGATTGCAAATATGGCAAATCTAATTATTTTTTTATTATAGCAGCCCTAAAACAGCAAGCGATAGCGACAGCTGAGCTGACGTGCCGACGCCATTCAATATGGCGGCAGTAGATAACGTCGCGACGTCGTCATAAACACATCGTTTCGAATTATTTGTAGTGCGTCACTAAATTTATTTTGTTTTGTGCTTATTTCCTCTAAATCGGTTCATTTCCTCTGTTTATGATGAGTTCTGCTGCATCCACCCCTCTGTTCGCTTGTTCTCGCTGTTTCTCGAGACATCCTTTCGAAGAACTGTCTCCAGGAGAGCAGCTCTGCAAGGTATGAAAGAGTAAAAGACGATTCGATTATTTGCTAAAAGTAAACTAAGCCTTCGAGTTTTATTGAAAATAATGTATAATTTAGTTTGTTTGTGGTACTAGGTTGACGAGTTTGATGACATGATGACGCACGATTGATACAAGTAATTCATATTTCACTGCGTTCCAGGAATGTCGCGGCTCTTTCCCTGTCGTCAAGTGTACGTATTGCCGGTCGGAGTTTCAACAAACAAGGTCAGTGCCAGCGCAAGTTGCCAAACACAACATTAGAGAACAGTCACTTTCATAAATAAATGGCGTAAATTATTGAGGTCAACAGATGACATTACGGTTTTAGTTAGAAATTAATTATCTACGTAATTTGTTCCTGTGAATTTTTACTAAAAGCATAGACTCCTATGTTCTGGCCCCATTACCTATTTTAGGTCAATGTCTGCCACTTTTATTATAGTAACATTACTATGTATTGTTAAAACTTAATGCTAATTTACATCTATTAATAATTTCAGTAAATCAAATACGTCTTCAATATGCAAGAAATGTGAAGCTAATGTGAAGGCCTATGGGAAACCCTCAGCATGTGAATACTGCAACACCATAGCTGCTTTCATTGGTAACTTCAGGTTTAATTTTATTTTAAATACAATGTAGGATGGTCTAGTTTACCAATCAGCTGATTAAACTGTTACAAATATAGAAATATATGGGAAAAAATTGTTTTGGTCAACAAATTTTCTATTTATAGTTTATTCTTTAGTAGATTTTTTTCATTTTTAGCTTATATTTTGCGAAAAACTTGTATATAAATAAGTATGGACGGAAAACTGACTAAGGTGGACGAAAATGGACGGTTTTTTTGTCTCGGTCTAAGACTGAGAATCTAAATACATTGAAATACTGCATTGTTCAACAACAAAACTGTTAACCTTATATAGATGTCATATACAAAGGAAAAGTGACCTAGGGCTTCGGTGCCCAAGTGACCCGGGTGACCAAGTGGTTAAGGTGCCTGCCGCAAATGCAGAAGGCGCTTGTTCAATCCCAGCCCTGGGCACAGGCACCCTAGGTCACTTTTCTCTTTGTATATAACATCTATATAAGTTTATAATTAATATGGTAGTGTGTCTACTTAAAAAAACCAAATCAAAATATTTATAAATATAATTTGATCTTCAGTTGAACAAAACTGTCATTTCATCATCCCTTAACATATATCCGGGCCTTTGCCATAGCTAAATTGAGCTTGGAGGCGGCTTGGTAACCTAATCCATGAATTGGTCTAGGCAATAGTTTTTACAAAAGCAGCTGCCATCTGATAGAAGGTCAGATGGCAGTCTTTAACTTGGGTTTTAGAATACTTTTTCTTGTATTTCTACCAAGGATGAATTTCTACAAAACCAAACTAAAACAACTAAACTGAATGTACCTTAAAGGTTGACTCGGAAATGTTGTAATGAATTTATTTTTTATTCAGGTAACAAATGTCAGCGCTGTGCGAACTCTGAACGCAAGTACGGCCCAGCAGTGACTTGTGAGCAGTGCAAGCAACGCTGCGCCTTTGACCGTCATGATGATAGCAAAAAGGTACTAACATTTATTATAATGGGAAATTGTTGTTTACTAAAAAAAGTACGGCCAAACTACGGCCCAAAGAAAAGAGCTAAATTTTATATAATAGGGCCCGCAAAAAAGAAGAGGGCACACATGTCCTTTGGGTAAATAAGTTTTGAGACTTGTGCTAAATTCATTTTTTACAGACTAATTTTTTATATACAGTAAGCTATCTCATAGACAAATCACATAGAGAACAGTTTGGGGAGTAATATAAACCATCCAATTCTTGATCATATTCTTTTTAAACCACAATAAGTCAATAACTGATCTGTCTAAAGTTACCCTTAGTAAACTCATTCTTTACATTTAGTATTCTTTACACTGCAGTCATTTAAAAAAATATAATGGAAAAATTAAATCACATGGTTGTTTCATTTCTTTACATAGGTAAATTTAAAAAGGTTAGTAGTGTATTACTATAATAATAGTTGGTAATGGTTTTTAAAAAAGAACAACTCAGATTACCAACAAACTAACTGACGTAGAGCTCAAAGAGAATGCAGTATGTTGACGACGAGGGAGCCTCTTGTCCTTTTAAGCCATCAATCCTCCTTTTTATGAAAAATGTTTAATGAGTGCAAAGAAGAGAGAAAAACATGAAATATACAAAAAAAATTTACACCAAAATGGTTGCCAGTCATAACTCATGACATGATAGCCACATCGCTGATTTTCAGGGCAACCGGAACTTAACAACCATACTTAACCTAACTAGTGACAACAATATTTATAAAGGGTCGGCAACGCGCCTGTGACACCTCTGGAGTTGCAGGCGTCCATAGAATATTTGCTTTGCCTTGCTTGTTTACCACTGTTGATGTATAAAAAATTGTAAAATTTCAGGTTGATGGGAAGCTGTTGTGTTGGCTGTGCACGCAGTCTCTCAAGCGGGCGCTGGCGCGGACCAAACAACACCTCACTCCTGTAGACAAGCACAAACACAGGTCACACAAGTAAGCAAACTTTACATTCAGCTGGAGTTTAGAAATCTCAATTGCCACCGGCTTGTCTAATTTTTAGCTAAAACTTAAATGCTCTTTAGCATTTTCAAAGAGGGTACTTACTAGATTTTCATATGATAGTCCTCAATAAAACAATTTCACTGCTAATTAATAATGACTATTTATTCTTCCACTTTACTCCTCGTCCATACAAAACGTCCATCATTCCTCGAACTACTTGCCCGCTGTCTTCTTCTACCCCTTTTTTTTAATTTTTTTTTTTTCAAAATCTCCCAATCTACCTTCAATCATAAATATTCTCAGTGTTACCACCTTAAAAATGCTTTAAAACTGTATTTTTTTTAATTAAAGATTGATTAAAATTCATCTAACCTTACAGTATCTTAGCAAATTCAGTTTTGTCATTGAATTGTTTGGACCAAATTCGGGCTACACTCGTACCTTTAACGTATAAAGTAAATAATATTTCTAATTTCAGATCAAAAAGCAGCCACAAGGAGAAACGTAAATCGGACATGATGAAATCCATCAACACTTCCGACTCGTCTCTCAACGACTCTCAGCCGCTTGAAAAGAAATCCAAGATGAACCCCATGCAAGGTAACCGAGGTAACTGTTACGCTTCCCTTATTTTTATATTCTTTTGCCATTACAATTTTGTTTACTAGATAAATGTGTATTTTATTGTTGTTATTGTTATTCTATAAGTTACAAGGAAAAGGAAAAGTTATTGGTCTTAGAACAGTACAATTGTTTTGACTGAGCATGTTTTATCAGTTTAATTTTGAAGTGTGTAAATTTTTTTGAGTACTTGTTGTAAAATAAAGTAGTAAATTTATTTAATAATTCAAAGAAATATTGGTCCTACATAAAATTGATATATTATAATAAAATAATATTCAAAAAAATCTTAGATGCATGCAAAAAAATTTTTTTGACAATTTTCATAATGAAAATCTCGACTGCGGGAAAATTTGTACAAAACTAAAAATCTTCAATGTTTTACGTCATTTGTACTTCCATCTTATATTACGGAAAACGCTTTTTCGCTATCCGGTCATAGATGGCACCACCTGTCTCTAGTCACCCGTACCTTACTTATTAACTATTTAATTATTTAAATCTGACAAAAATGACTGTTTTAATATCGTATAGAGATACTTTTATTTGCTTAGGGAGCGTCCATTAATCGCGTCATATTGTATAGGGGGGGGAGGGGGTCAAGAAAAAATCACCAATGATCACCACAGGGGGGAGGGGGGTCTGGACACATATCACGTGTAATTTTTTTGTTCCTTGTGCTGTATTGTATTATGGTCAATAAAATAAAAATTATCAACTTTTAAATGAATCAATCGGTCAAAAGCAGAATAAAATTGCAACTATGATTGTAAATAATTTTTAATGGCATTTGACATATTATTTTGTGAAGTAGGTTTTTAGGGTGCCGTAGCCAAAGGGGCAAAAACGTAACCCTTATAGTTTCGTTATGTCCGTCTGTCCGTCCGTCCGTCCGTCCGTATGTGACAGCTATTTTACTCGGAAACTATAAAACGTATCTTAATAAATATTTAAACATAAGGTGTGTTTTTGTATGCCGCTACTTAGTTTTGTCGTAAAATTGCTGAAAAAGATATTTTAAGGAGGGGCACTACTCCATACATGTAATTATTTGTCAACAAAAAATTTTTTAGTTAGCAAAAAATTACACGTCGTATTGGACAGGGGGGGGGAGGGGTCATGAAAATATCACTAAAGATCACCATGGGAGAGGGGGGGGTCTAAAACAAGCCAAAAACATATGACGCGATTAATGGACGCCCCCTTATTTGATGCGTTTAAGCCAGCTAGGAATTCATTTAAAATACCCTTTCGTAATAAATAAATGTATGATACTTCCTACACTGAATACTAGTCTAGACTTGTACGAGTAGGCTCAACAAATAACTGTCATAAGGTTCAGAATATCGGTAATGTTGCAGGTGAAGTGGACCCGAACAGTTCCGACCACGTGGTGGCGATGACGCAGCTGAAGGAGACCATCGCCAGCTTGCAGAAGAAAGTCCAGCAGAAGGACAACGAACTGCTGGCTAAAGATAAGCTGGTAGGTATCATGCGTTAGGCTTACAGATGTGCAAGTTGCGGAAACTTTCTAAATAATTTGAAATATTCTTAGAAATTTCTAGAGTTTTCACAAGAAGTATTAGAAATAGAAATTTTGTGAAATGGAAAATTTCAATTCCCATACAAAATGTGAAAATGTTCCGAAATATTTATAGCAGCAAAATTTCGCAATTTTGAAAACTCCATTGGCTGCCATCCGTAGTTTTTGTTGGATAATTAAAATAAGGAGTCTCTGAAAAAGACATATTCTTAAAAAGAAGCGTTTTTGCCATTTCATGGGATTGCGTATAATCAATAAAACGGTAGCATCGACACATAATATCAAGACGAGTAAACTCAAACAATGCTCACGTGAAAACCCATTTTCAGGTTTACGAAACTAAAATATCATGTCTTGTTAACCAATAAAATACCCATTCTTAAAGCGTAATTAATATCACACAATGACTTAAGGTTGACTGGTAGAGAATGCCTTATGGCATTAAGTCCGCCTTTTGTACGATAAGGTTTCTTTTGTGCAATAAAGTTAATAAATGACACATGTAACACAGTTTACACAAAGTGTTCAATAGGTGGCGCTAGTAGTACTAAAAAGATTGGTATTTAGTTACATATTTCAACATTGTGTTCCTAAGAGGGCCCAGAGCTACCTTTCAGCAGTGGAGCAGAAACGCTAGGATGATGATGATTACGATTCCATACCTTTCAGTCTACTTTTTGTAAGATCACACACGATGTACTTTGTTTCCATTATATGTCCTAAAATTCTCTAAATGTGCCAGTGCAGGGGAAAATGTCCTCCTTTGTCAATATAGAGGTTATTAGTTTTACAAGAGGGCTGCTAATGGAAGCCTCTACAAGGCGGTAAAATTAGCCAAACTCCGGACTGCATGGATGACAATTGCTTATGATCACAATTCTCAGTCATGAGGGAACAACTAAGAATAAGAATCACTTTTCTAACCGAGCGAAGTTACACGAATCCAATACAAATCGTACAATTAATTTTGTATCAAGCAGAACGTCTGCTACGGACTAGGGTTCCGTACTAGAGATGCGCAAAACGCTTCACTGAAGTGAAAAGATTGATTCATATCTTTCGCTCGCGGAGATATGTATCACTCATTTCGTTCATTTCGCTCACTTCGCTCAGTTGATCTATACATATCTAAACGGTTCTTTCGATCCCTCGTTCGCGAATTGATCTGTCAATTTAGGAAAAAATTAATAAAATTTTAGAGAATTGGCCAATCAGTAAGATCGGATTATTCATATAGATGTTACGTAAGTTGAATTCTCTTAAAATAAATTAAAATTTTCGAGTTTAATTCAGATTATGATTTAATTACAAGAAAAGCATCACACATGGATATTAAAAAAAAATTGAATTTAACACATGATTTTTCGTACTGCGTAAATCGTGAGTTGAGACATAAGAATTAAACAAAATGTATTTTTTCATTTATCGAGACAGTATTTATTTAGAAATAGTTTAGTTCTAATATAAACAGCGGTAAAACTAAACACAGCAACAGTGGTGAAACGAAGCGTTACAATATATCACCCACACAAATACAAAAGAGCGACTCGCACACTGAAGTGGCTCCTATCACTACACTGCACGCGACAAAGAGAGACAAATATATACATTCGGTTAATAAGTGCGAACAGTACAACCTGCACATCGGCCGAGCCGACTCGCTCGCATCTCGCTCGGCTGTCAGTTCGTTCGTAGTGTACTCGAGATCGGGAAGAGTTACTGATATAGTGAGTTGTTTGATTCACAAGTGAGCGAGAGTGAGTGAGTTGAATGAAAAGATATATGTCTTTTGAATCACTCGCTCGCGAGCTACACATCTCTAGTCTGCTGACGATACCACAATGTTTAGTAATAAAGGAAAAGTAGAAAAATCCACTTCCTCAGGCGAGACTCGAACTCGCGACTCTGTGATACATGCCATGCGTTAGCAGACGTTCTGCTGAATACAATAGTAGTTTATGTAACTGTTACGTAATAAGGGTCCTTAAAACATGAGTGTGGTTTTATGAAACGAGCCGCAGGTGAGTTTCATAATAAGATACAAGAGTGTTTTAAGGCCTAATTACGTACAGTTGCATACACTGCTTTATCTACACTCATATTATTTATCCTAAATGCCGTATTCCGAAACCATAGAATGGCCGCCATTGCACCGCCATGGCCAACTCGATTGTGCCGGCGGTCGGGGAGGCGCGTGTCGGCGGCCGCGCGGGAGCGTGCAGGTGTACATTATGTTATCAAAACTCATAACACATCAATAGTTGAGCATGTAAAGTTAAAATTACGTTACTGCCACACATAAAAAGCTTATCATAGTAAAATCGGTTGTGGTAATGCTAGCCATTGCCTACCGTTTTTGAACACGTTTTAGAGGGCTTACAATGTGAGTGTAGATAATAGTAGTTTATGTAACTGTTACGTAATAAGGGTCCTTAAAACATAAGATCACACGAGTGTTTTAAGGCCTAATTACGTACAGTTGCATACACTGCTTTATCTACACTCATATTATTTATTCTAAATGCCGTATTCGGAAACCATAGAATGGCCGCCATTGCACCGCCGTGGCCAACTCTCGTGTGCCGGCGGTCGCGCGGGCGCGTGTCGGGCTGTCGGCTCGACGTCGGGAGGGTGCAGGTGTACATTATGTTATCAAAACTCATAGCACATCAATACTTGAGCATGAAAAGTTAAAATTACGTTACTGCTACAGATAAAAAGCTTATCATAGTAAAATCGGTCGTGGTAATGCTAGCCATTGCCTACCGTTTTCGAACACGTTTTAGAGAACTTACAATATGAGTGTAGATAAAATTAATTGTAGTATGGGGTAGCGCATTGCGACTCCGATGGCCGGTTGAGTAGTGTAAGACTTCTTTGGCAGATGTCGTTAGGCGTCTCCCTAAGACGCATAAAGCTTATAGTGGAGAAATTCGCAGCCATCAGGTAAGTCTCAGTTCGTCAGAGCGATGGGCATTTATCCCATAGTCGGGAGTTGAGTCTCTAATCTCTCTTTTCCTTTATTTCTAAATATTACAAATCGTATCTACTTTCCAGGTATTTACTCCAGGTGTTCCAGCTAAAAATTTAACATAAATATTCTTAATTCGCAGATAACCGAGCTAAAGGCACAGCACCACAACAACACGACCGACATCAGAAACGAGATTAAGAACAAGGACCGTCTCAACGAGACCAAGTTCAACCTAATGAACAGCAAGATCCAGAACCTTCTGAAGGAGGTGGCTACTCTCAGCAAGTCTGCTAAGAAAAATAACAAGAACACTAAGGCTCTGAACACAGAGAACAGCGGCAGTGGAACTGACAGCCCGAGCACCAATTAGGACAATTCAACTACGTAACGGGATCTTTTCGAAGTTTGTTGCAGGTTTTTGAAAATCAATTTTTAGTTATGTTTACGTAATTAGCTCGTGTACGATTTCAATCTAACATTATAACTACAATTTAGAAACACAAAACATAAATACCCCCCCTTATTCATGTCTTTCAAACCACAGTCTTTCAGTGAAGCTTATAAAACGATGATTTAAGGGGTTGGTTTTTTTTTTTTTAATACTTAAACGCCAATTTATGCCGTTATAGACTATTTTTAACCGACTTCCAGATTTCAAAAGACGAGGTTCTCAATTCGGCGTGTATGTTTTTTTTTTTTTTTTTTTTATGTTTGTTACTCTATAACTCCGTCATGTCTGAACCGATTTTGAAAATTATTTTTTTTATTGTAAGTATATATATACAGATTGGTCCCGTTTTTGTCAAAACGCAGTTCTGATGATGGGATCCATGAGGAATCGAGGGAACTCCTCAAATCTTAAAGGCATACATATAGTGATTTTGATATTTTTATCAACAAATCCATCATTTTCATTCAAAACAGTGACATTTGATGAAGTAGAACTGCTGATGATGATCAGAACGGAACTCTTCAACGACGCATAGTTCACGTTTGGCGATTTGTCCTCTTCGCTGTGTTTGTTTAGCAAGTTTAATAGTCAGGACAAATTTTCGTCAAGCTCAAGTTCTGATGACGGGATCCATGAAGAATCGAGGGAACTCCTCAAATCTTAAGGGCTTACACATAGTGATTTTTGTATTTTTATCAACAAGTCAAGCATTTTCATTCAAAAAAGTGACATTTGATGAAGTGGAACTGCTGATGATGATCAGAACGGAACTCTTCAACGACGCATAGTTCACGTTTGGCGATTCGTCCCCTTCGCTGTGTTTGTTAAGCAAGTTAGATTGTCAGGACCAATTTTCGTCAAGCTCAAGTTCTGATGATGAGTTCCATGAGGAATCGAGGGAATTCCTCAAATCTTAAAGGCATACATATTTTTTTTTATACCAAGACGGTGGCAAACAAGCATACGGCCCGCCTGATGGTAAGCAGCTACCGTAACCTATGGACGCCTGTAACTCTAAAGGAGTCACATGCGCGTTGCCGACCCTTTACAAAAAGGAGGATTAACTGTGTTGACGACTAAAGGAACAAGAAGGTCCCTCATCGTCAACACACTGGGTCCTATTTGAGCTCTTTGGCAACCTTACTCACCAGCAGGAACGCAACTCTATGAGTAGGGTCTAGTGCTATTTGGCTGTGGTTTTCTGTAAGGTGGAGGTACTTCCCCAGTCGGGCTCTGCTCCAGATTTGAGCGATGACATTCGCTGAACGTGCCCTACCACACTTAGCGAGATGCCATTCGCAGTGCCCACACCTCTCTTTTTGGCGTAGTTAAGGGCATACCCAGGTCCGGACGTAGTTTAAGGACATACCCCGGGTCCATAAAGTGACTTTTGTATTTTTATCAACAAATCAAGCATTTTCATTCAAAAGAGTGACATTTGATGAAGTGGAACTGCTGATGATGATCACAACGGAACTCTTCAACGACGCATAGTTCAGGTTTGGCGATTTGTCCTCTCCGCTGCGTTTGTTAAGCAAGTTATTTCATTGTATGGAATCTAAGTGCACCATCTACAATAATGTTTCACCGGCTACCCCCATGGAAGTCGGTTTTTTTTTCTTAAAAATTATTTTTAATCGGTATGGCACAGTATCTTCATTTAAAATCTTTAATTCTGTAATTCATTGAGTATATATTGAGTATTCATTAATAATGATGCATTAGTGTCATTATGTAAAAGTGGTGTTTAAAACGCTTGAAGTGTCCACTTCTCGTACAATAGGGGTGTAGACAGTAAACGTAAATAAATATATATATTTTTTTCCCAGTAGTGTTTAATATACATTTATCGATAATCACACTCTCGTGCTTATTTTATTAATAATATCTTTAATTTTTTTTATATCCTTCACGTCACGTGACCCCAAACAGCGCGTGACGTAACGTTCCTCTAAACAACATTTTGACATTGTCATTTGCTAAGAAAAGATGTATTCAACCTCGTCCGTATACATATAATGATGTCGTTGTTTAGAGGATCGTGACGTCATAGCGATGTCTTGACAGAAGTTAGCGCATTAGCGGAAAATTTTGAATAAACATTTATTTTAACGGATTTTTATTAATATACGTGTGTGATATTTTTTTAATATATTTTCTTTTTTTATTTTCTATGTATATCTATAAAATAAAAAGTAAATAAAAAAAATTGTCTACACCCCTATTTCTACGACAAAAGAGTCAGGATAAAGTATACGGGTAATCTCATTGTATATTTTTTGTATTTCTTTTAGTATAACAATTTATGGTCACATGGTTGATTTTTCTGTGAACGCAACAAATTTTGAACAGTCCAGTAAACTAGTAATATTAATCAGACGTGGAAACTATTTCCTCTTATTTTTTTACTCTACAAATGGTTTTATTTGTAGACTTTTTAAATATTAAGCATAAGTAGGTTTCAATTGAATTATTTAAGTTTTAATTTTATTTGTCGCAACATACGTTTTCCAATTTTAACTAAATTACAGGGATAAGTGAATTAAACCGAATCATAATTTAATGATTGTAACTCATGCGGGTCAACTATTATGGTGGCCAATAGGAAAGTGCTCATAGTGTCTTGAGTAATCATGAGGATTTTGTGTTTGTGAGGTTTTTTTTAGTGTCCGACCGAAGTTTCGGGGTCGGCCAGTTTCGGCCAAAAAAACGTGGTTCGGTTTCGGCCAAAAAACAACCGAACCTTTCGGCCGCGCCGAAACTTTCAACATTGTACTTAATCTGACCATAAGTTCTGTCACGTTTTTAACTGATAAAATCGCCGTTGTACAGTCACCGTCAAATATATCAGAGCGGCCACGGTACTCAAAAATATCTGAACATGCACTTTATAGCCGTGACAATAGGAGCGTTATCCAGATATTTGTGAGCACCTTAGCCGCTCAATGTATCTGATGGTGACTGTACAACGGCTGACATGTAACTGAAATAAATATGTACTATTTAACACGTCTATCAAAGTTTCGGTTTCGGCCGAAACTGAACCCAGAGCTGAACCTTCTGTTCCGGTTTCGGCAAAAATGCATGTTTCGGTCGGACACTAGTGTTTTAGAATTCGGTCGCCAACGGTTTTATGCCAACGTCAGTTTCCGCCTGTGCTGATTCAATTTTCTTATAACAAATGCGGTATTCGATATTAAAGGTAAGATGGAGTAAACTGACACATAAAAAAAAATCTGATTCAGGTTTGTTGAGAAATAATAGACCATAGCATACACAACACAAGTCTTAATTTTAACTATAAAACTTTCGTGAGACTCTAACATATTAAAAATATTTATAACGGGTTACTCACGTAATTTAAGTCTATTTTTGCTCGACATGTTTCGATCAAGAAAATGATCATCGTAAATTGATCGAAACATGTCGAGCAAAAATCGACTTAAATTACGCGAGTAACCCGTTATAAGTATTTTTAACATGTCTTAATTGTTTCATAATTTATAGCATGTGAATTATTGAAATAGTAATCATTTATTAACGTGTCCGCTAACGTCAGTTTACTCTTTCAAACTCCGGGTACCACTAAACTATCAACATACCTACGAGGGCCAATTTCAAGGCTTGTAATTAAACCTTTAAAAAACACATTGGCCCTCGTGATATCTGTAATTAATTATGAAACCAAATATTAGACAATCATCTTGAGTCTCAAAAAAATATGACACAGGTGTTAATTTGTGTTCGTTTATAAATTATAATCATTCAATCATGATTTTAGTCTTATACATGCTGACAACTTTTGTAGTAATCATTATTTTTTCTGTGTAGACATACTAAGTGAACTCAATTCATTCATAGTAGAATTGTGATTATTTCTGTACGTTTTCTTGGGTGGATAACATTTTATTTCGTAGCCTTAGTGCAACGACACCCGATATTATAATGTAAATAAGTATTATAGTCATATCATTGCATGCGTGTGATATTTTAGGCGAATTAATTTATTTGTTTGGACACGCGTGAATGTTATATACAGATCAGTGATATGAAATGATAACGGATGTCGATGAATAACGGTAAAAAGTTTTTTATCAGTTGTACTTAGTAATCATGTATAATGTTTGAAAATAGTAGTTTATGTAACTGTTACGTAATAAGGCCTAATTACGTACAGTTGCATACACTGCTTTATCTACACTCATATTATTTATTATAAATGCCGTATTCGGAAATCATAGAATGGCCGCCATTGCACCGCCGCGGCCATCTCGATTGTGTCGGCGTGGCCAACTCGATTGTGTCGGGGCTCGCGCGGGACCAATCGAGTTGGCCATGGCGGTAACATTATGTTATCAAATTCGATGTTCCAAATTTGAAACTCATTGCTTAACAATATTTGAGCATGCAAAGTTAAAATTACGTTACTGCCGCAGATAAGAAACTTATCATAGTTAAATCGTTTGTTGTAATGCTTGTCATTGTCTACGGTTTTTGAACGCATTTTAGAGTACTTACAGTATGAGTGTAGATAAACAGATCTTCGTTGGTATTATTTTAGTTCATTAGGATATTTTTAGACAAGGCACACTACAATTTCAACAGAACAATTTATTTATTACGAATTAATTACATTAAATCTCCTATAATATATATGCAGTCTGCACCTCTGGAGTTGCAGGCGTCCATAGGCTACGGTAGCTGCTTACCATCAGGCGGGCCGTGTGCTTGTTTGCCACCGTCGAGGTATATAAAAAATAAGTAAATCTAGTACCTCACTGGTCAAAATAAGTAATTGGTATTAATGGTTTTGTTATGTGTCATGCAGAGAGTTCTAAACCAGGAGAGGCCCTGAGTATCATTTCCCCTCTGTCAAAAGTATTGGCGGAAAATCTAGTACATCTATAAAAACTATTTCAATAATCGATGTCACGCATTTTCGTCATCGCTGTCAATGGATAACAAGCTCCGTGAAAATGCCCATAATGCGCATAAGCGCTGTTTTTGGATATAAAACAATGTTGTATTTCGTCTAGTTTACAAAAAGATGAAATACCATTTCAGATGTAAGTACAGTTTTACTTTATTTATCATTACTTTCGTAATAAAAGATTGAACCTAAATCGAAAATCAAGCTTCGTTTACAGAATCGATTCAAAGACAATCGTTTTCTTTCTGACGGGCAGTAACTATTTGACGTTTGACATTTATCCATATTTAACGCGCTTAAGGATTGCTGTCTTCTATATTTTGTTTGAAAATACAATCAAAAATGATCCTTGACTTTTTTGTTTGACATTTCCAAAGACTGCATCCAATAATGAACCATATGTTAACATTTGTACAGTCGACTATCTATTGCTCCATTTAGTGTTATGAAGTATAAAAAGAATATGTCAAATATGTTTCGTGTTTTCAAGTCAAAGGTACATCTTTGTCGGTTGTCAATAAAGCGTTGCTGCCATAAAAATTCATTTAGAAATAATCTGTATTAACAACCGACAATGATGTACCTTTGACTTGAAAACTTCACATGCGTGCTACCTCGCCCCCCTCAGATTTTGGCAGACTTTTTTGTTTGGAAAGATGAGGCGAAGCGTACTCCATTTATAGAGCTTTATGGTGTCATGTCATGACACATAACAATACCAATGAATGAAAATTCTATAGATATTATTAATCTAAATCAAAATAATCTTTGTCAAAAAGTTTTTATGTTATACGAATCAGAAAGTCACGGGGAGACATATTGTTAAGTATTTATAAAACTGAAAGATTTTAATTTATAGCGTTTCAAGCAAAACATTTGAACCCTTCATCCTATTACTATTAATCCTATGATAACTCCCAAGTTAACCATAATTAGAATAAAATACTGTGGAACAAACTATTTTACTTAGTAAGTACAATTGACTTTTAAAATGACGATAAAATTAATCATAATTATATTCCACCAAAGGTATTGAGATATTGTTACGTCTGAAGTCCAGTCTGGCAATTTAATTTGTATATATATTTTATAAAAAATATCATCAATTTAATTTATATTGATACCATATGTTAAAAGGTTATGATAATGCAAAAAATGCTCGCTAAAGTGGCGCCATCTAGACAAATAATTTCAAGTCTATCTTTTACTTGTCTTTACAAAATAAATTATCTGACTGAGGCTTTACTACCAAGAAAACTGTTCCACTGTTAATATGTCGATGAGTGAGTGGTATCAATTACAATCCAAAAGTAAAAAAAATGCCTTTTGAAAGGAGAACCAAACGTGATTTACGTAGAGTATTAGCAAAGACTACATTTATATAGACAGCCACAGTGTAGGAACTTTTTGAGGCTCCAAGTCTGAAGAGCCACCAAAGCTGCCTTATAATGTAGGGCAGAGTACTCTCTGCCCGTTAGCGCCATCTAGTAATTACGTTACTATTATTACGATATTACTACGGAAACTTTGGATTGGTCTCTTTCAGACTTGGAGCCTCAAAAAGTTCTTAGACTGACTGATATAAATGTATAGTCTCTGGCATTAGCAGAGAATGTACAAATAAAGGAGCAGTCTAAGAACTTCATTAACGGCCTCCTAGCCTAGTCGGTGGTGACCCTGCCTATGAAGCAGGAGGTCCCGGGTTCGAGCCTGGTCAGGGCATTTATTTGCGTGTTTATCATGATATTTGTTCCCGAGTTATGGATGTTTTCTATGTATTTTATCTATTATATATATCGTCGTCTAGTACCCACAACACAAGCCTTATTGAGCTTACTGTGGGACTAGGTTGATTTGTGTTTAATTGTCCGATAATATTTATTTATTTATATTCATGAGGCTTCAAGTTTGATAGCTTTACTAGATGGCGCTGTACGGCCCCATACGTTATGCGGTAGATCTGAAGCGCCATCTGAACCAGTTACCACATAATGTATGTTTGGGGCTGTACAGCGCCATCTAGTAAACTAATCAAACTTGGAACTTCAACAAGTTCTTAGTCTGTGCTCCTCTATTTAAACATTCTCTTTGGTGTTAATATAAATGATCTCGAGTTATCGGGTTTGACCGCTCACCCCTCGTACTGTTAGGAGTACGACCTAATCGAATGCGCGAATTCCATTTTGATCTGTGAATGAAACTTAAGTGTATGTTCTGTGAAACAATAAAAATCATTTATGTAAATTGTTATTTTATTTCGAATCGGGTTTGAGACTGACCGATTTAAACTATTCTATTTTTACCCAAACGTTAACTAAAGTCTATACGGGGTGTACTCATTGGGTAAGGCGCTTTCGATATCAGTTTAAAGTTTTTTTATATCTGTTATATTTACGGAATAATCGTCTGGCTACACTTCGATTACACTCTGTATAAACACGCCACCCATAAGGATGTTGCTTGCAATATGATTGTGACATTATGATTAATGGTTAACCCGGGCTGTTTTCCGCAACTTGACGTCTACAATTGCGCCTATTTTGCGTACGATTATTACGTCGTTAAACTATTACGATTGAAAATCAAATTTTTGAAATATTGTGTCAATAGGTAACTCAAAACAACTCCAGACATTTAGTGACAATCATATCCCTATTTTGACATTTGTATAAGAAAGGGATAGTTTTGAATGAGTGCAGATTTTCATTATAATATCATAGTCTGCAATCAATTTTGTATTAAGTAGAACGTCTGCTAACGATACCACTATGGGCATGTCACTATTGTATACAATACAATACATGGGCATGTATCCCAGAGTCGCGAGTTCGAGTCTCGCCTGAGGCAGTGGATTTTTCTCCTTTTCCTTTATTTTTAAACATATCATAGTTTTATTTTCGTTGCAAACCTACGCGTTCGGTAAAACTCGCATTATAGCCAGGTGGAGACGTAAAATTGTGTACTCACCACGGGCAGTAAAAAAGAAAGCCCTCTATCGCATATTTACAAACCTCGCTTGCGGCTCGGGCTGCAAATACCTGCGATTTCGGGCTTTATTTCTTTTACAGTCCTTGGTAAGTAATGTACTATAATATAACACTAGGAATGCGAATGGGAGATGTTCCAATTACTCGGTAGATGGCGCTGGGAGCAAGTTACATGTCGCCAACGTTTGTTCGTCGTAGAAACTACTAGTAATTTCTTGGGTGCTTGGTGCAATTTGACAGACGGACGGACTAGGGTTCCGTACTTTCAAATTTGAGTTTTTGGAAAGTCCTCTTATATCAACATCAGGACTCTTAAGTAATATATTTTATATACGTTCAAATATGTTACTACATTAGTGCGTATGCATAGTTGGTATTTGCGTACTATGTCCATGTCGTATGCATTTTAGACTTCAGGTGCGACCACACCGCTGCTTAAAATACGGTGACGCTACGGAATCGCAGTGACGCATACTGTACAGTACGCGAACAGTTTTGAGCTTCGATCACTCACAAGTGCAATTTTCTTTTTTAGTTAGAGAATATGATATGATTACTTATAGTAAAAAATATTTTCTAACAGTTTTTGACGTCGCGCTAGGTATTATATAGATATTTGTTTATAACAACAAGAAATGATTATACAAGATATGGTGCTGAAGAAGTTCCAAATGTCATACGAAGTATCTTATTTCTTTGATATCATCTTCTGGTGTCTGAATGACAGCGTTATATGGTATCTATAAACCGTTTGCTTTGTTATCATGAATTTCCGTAATGCGATCTAATTCTAAGTATTCATTAAATACTTTCTTGTATTCCTGTTTCAGACCGTCATCCTTCTTATCATAGTGAAACTTCTTCAATGCAATGTCTCGTGATCCACCATCGGCGCAAGCTGGTTCACTATTACGAAATGGAAGTTTGACCACATATCGACCCTCTTTATCTCGTGTGGTAGTAGATTGGAAGATATCTGCACACCGCTGCTCTTCGACTGACAGAATCTTCTGTTTGTTGGACGGTTCAGTTTCTATCTCCCAGAAGGACTTGAGACTACCTTGGACCTTGATAAAGGGCCCTGTTCACCTCCCAACCCTGATGTATCTGCTCTGGTTGGTGTGATTTGCAATCCAAGCAATTGAACTGCTGCCTTAGTGATAAAACATTCTTCAGACCCTGGATATATAAGAATCAGAATCAATCGTTTTATTCGATCACGGCACTATTAAGATAATTTGAAAGTACTCACAGTGTTTCTTCTTAAATGGTATGTTACTCGTAACACTGCACTTAGCCTTTATTTGTTGCTTTTGGCGCTGCTCCGATGATTTTATATGCTTTTTGTGAAAATCCTTTGCTCTTTAGTGTACGCCAAAATTCCCGATAATTTTACGACTTTCCGGAAAAATGTCTTGATCCGGTTCGAAGGACCATGCCGTTGATCCTATTGATGTTCTTGCCACTTTTTAGATTGTTTTAAATAATAAAAGCAAAATTACAAAATTTAGCGATGCTTTATTCTTCAATTGACATGAGTGAGTGATTAATACAGTTCTATGACATAATATTCATACTTTGGTTTTTTACAAGTTTACAACTAAAAGAGTTTGCAGTCTGAACAGACATATAGGTACTAAGTGAACTCAATGCATTGCATAGTAGAATTGTGATTATTTGTGTACGTTTTCTTGGGTGGATAACATTTAATTTCGTTGCCTTAGTTTTAAGAAGAGAAGCAACGAATAAGTATTTAAGTCGTATGCGTGTGATATTTTAGGCGAATTAATTTATTTGTTTGGTGATATGGTGATAACGGATGTCGATGAATAACAGTTAAAAAAAGTTCATCAGTTGTACTTAGTACAATACAAATATTCTTTATTGCACACCTCAATAAAATGGAACAGTACAGTACACAGATTAAAAGTAGAGGCAGTCAACAGGCGGTCTTATCGCTAGAGAGCGATCTGTTCCAGACAACCTTGGGGTAGCGGAAATCTAGTCGAAAATAATGGTATGAGTACTGTGCAATAATCATGAATAATGTTTGAAAAACAGATCTTTGTTGGTATTATTTTAATTCATTAGGATATTTTTTACACAAGTCACACTACAATTTCAACAGAACAATTTGTTTATTATGCCTCTACTAGTCCATCTGCTGAATACTTTACACTTTGCACGTCTATTCGTTCAGTGGTCCGTGGTATCATAAAAGTAGTTGGGTTCTATTTGTAATTGTTGTCAGGTGTCATAAAACCTCGAATATAACGAAAATATAAAGCCCTTAACTGGCCCTTTGTATACAGGTTTGTCAAGGCGATAGTATAAAAACAAGCCATGTCGACAAGTAACTTAAGGAAGAATGATTGAATTGAAAACACAATTTTGAGCTCTGTTAAATAAAACGAACACAACTCCTATAATGTATATGCAGTCTGGAGTTGCGGGAGGGTTTCAAGTTAATTGGGATTTTTCTGGTTTTATTAAAAAAGTTTTTGATGTGATTTTACTCATTAGGTAACGTACTTTCGATATAAGTTTAATTTGTCAGTATATCTGTTATATTTACGGAATAATCGTCTGGCTACACTTAACGATTACATCCTGTATAAACACGCCACCCATAAGTATGATTTTTGCAATAATTGTGACATTATGATTAATGTTTAACGCCCGGGGTAATGAGGGGGGAGGGTTATATAGGTATACATATTCATCTATGGGGGGAGGCTCTGAACTTTATCTTGACATCTACAGCAGTTAATCTACTAGGCCAAGTTTAGTATCGTTTTAATATAAATCGGGGATGGCGAATTCATTTATGGTATCATTTTGACACCGCCCCGAAGTAAAAACATGGAATTCCCTATTTGACAAGGAAAACTCATAACTTATAAATTCATAATTATATGAATCATGAAAAAATAAAAGGTGCTTTATAGAACCCTATTATTCGTTCATTAAAACAATGTAATGACCAACTAAATAGTAGTTTATGTAACTGTTACGTTTTAAGGCCTAATTACGTACAGTTGCATAAACTGCTTTATCTACACTCATATTATTTATCCTAAATGCCGTATTCCGAAACCATAGAATGGCCGCCATTGCACCGCCATGGCCAACTCGATTGTGCCGGCGGTCGCGCGGGCGCGTGTCGGCGGCCGCGCGGGAGCGTGCAGGTGTACATTGTGTTATCAAAACTCATAACAGTCATAACACATCAATAGTTGAGCATGTAAAGTTAAAATTACGGTACTGCCACAGATAAAAAGCTTATCATAGTAAAATCGGTTGTGGTAATGCTAGCCATTGCCTACCGTTTTCGAACACGTTTTAGAGAACTTACAATGTGAGTGTAGATAAACGTTATATATACGGGTGACGGGTATATGGAGGGTGAGTACATTTCTCTACAGCTGACCGTACTAAAAAAACTGTAGACGGTGCTAAAAATTGAAATGGAAAAAAATCTAATTTAAATGTTTTTTTCTGATCGTACATGTGACATACAATTTCCCTGGATACTATGGCGCGAAATGCATTACTTATATTATTTATTTTACCACAATAAATGAATTCTTATCCTTATTCAACTTTCCACGATGGTGAAAAACATTTTGATTAGTTTTTTTCCATTTCAATTTTTAACACCGTCAACTGTTTTTTACGTACATAGTGTACATACACCCGTATCTAGGTATAACGTTTTAGTTTGATATTACACTTTTTTTTATAAACGAATAACAGGGCTCTCTAAAGCACCTTTTTTCAAGCACCCCTAACAATTTACATCAAAAATCTTGACGGCTCCACTTCTCAAATCCATCTTTGGATCCTATGGAATAATCATGACATAGGAAATCTTTGGTTCACGAGCCGAATTTACCTTTTCATGTCGTGTAGAGACGCAACTAGTTGCAAGACTGACAAGGTAGCATCGCATATTTTCTTTTATTTACGAATCACATGCAAACAGATTTTGTTTACAATTGACCAAAGTTTTGGTGAATTAAATCATTCTTACAAGAAAACCATTAATTATTTAACACTGAGGAATGCGAACGGGAGATGTTCCAATTACTCGGTAGATGGCGCTGGGAGCAAGTTACATGTCGCTAACGTTTGTTCGTCGTAGAAAGTACTAGTAATTTCTTGGGTGCTTGGTGCAATCTGACAGACGGACGGACTAGGGTTCCGTACTTTCATATTTTAGTTTTTGGAAAGTCCTCATACATTAGGACTCAAGTAAAATAAATGATCTACATACTAGACGGAGAGCTAGCCACGTCAGATATGACACAATAATCAGAGCGACGAAACCCCTCTAGTCAGTTTGCTAAACTATGCTTATTTCTAGATCCGGACATCTGGCAGCTGTAAAGTAGTGGAGGCCGAAGAATGCAAAAACCACTTTAAGAATACAAATGCTAGAGTTCTGGTTTTGAAGCAGTATTATGAGAAATTATACAAATAATTAGATAATATCATTGCCAATAATTTCTGATGGGGGAAAGAAGTCCAAAACGACGTAAAATGTAATTCATAGTTTGTCGCCTACCTGTTTCCGAAATAATAACCAATGTTTTTTGACCTAATGTTAAAATATAGACCCTGTCCTTTATACCTGAGACAACTTCGGCAGTTTTTACCCATTTTGGTATTACTATTTTTCAATTCAAACATTTTGCCAGTCTGGCAATCTGACCTCCACCCATTAAAGGCTGCCAGATGCCCGGATCTGGCAATAAGGATAGTATAACGGGTGTGCTGACAGCTGTCAGATAAACAAGTCGCACAAATATACGCTGCTCAAAATATACCAATAATCTAAGTACAAACCTTGTTATTGTGCACCAAATGGGAAAAGTACGCAAGAAGATAACCTCACAGTTCTGCAACATCATTTTACATAAGCCAGAAACCGTGAGTTTTTCAAATTGAAGCAATAGTAGATTGTGTAACAAGGGAGCAAAATGAAATATTTACGGCGAGGGCGTATATTGATTCCCAAACGAAGCGATGGAGTCTATAATAGAATCCAGAGCGTAGCGAGGGATTCTAAAGTAGACTCCTGAGCGTAGTGAGGGATTCAAGTGTTAACGCCCAAGTTGAAAATAGTTTTGCTCCTATGTGACACATACTGCTTTTCACACCACCTTAGAGGAAAATATTTTTTTTTATTGTTGAATCATATTTATTTTAACTTTATATGTGCTTAGTGTGCTTCTTGATTATAATGAATCTATTAATTTAATAAGAAATTTGATTGTGATGACGGACTGGCTGAAAAAAATACGAATGTCCTAGAACAGAAAAGTGCCACTTTGTTCCCTCCTAGCAGGGAAGAAAAAGCCCGTATACGACTAGGTGGTGTGAAAAAACTGTTTCCAGACATCACTGTTGTATAGTAACGCACACATAGAAAACTCAAAATAACGATTTAAATTTTTGAAAAGCATTATAAACTACCGCACAGATGTTTTTAACCACAAGTTACTGACAGCGGTGACAGCTACTATTTGATTTGACATCCGTGACAATTGACAACAGAAAGGTGCGTTCAGAAACGCTGCGTTCACAGAATAGAAAATCTATGCGTGTATGTATGTTCTAAAATAACGACTATTTTATTATTCTATTTCGTATTATCCGCTATGCCTCCAAAAACAATGAGGAAAAGTTGCAAAAAATGCGATCAAGATATCAAAACGAGGGATTACCTAAAATGTTCTCAATGCAATAGTATTTACCACATTCAATGTACAGCAAACGTAACATATAAGCGTTTCAATCTCATGACTATTGATGACCGTAGCTCATGGAAGTGTTACGTGTGTCATGAAGCTGGTAGGCAAATCAGCAACCAAAAAGGCATGGAAAAAATAGTTAAACCAGGTACATCATATGAAACAAATACTATAATAAACTTAAGGCTCAAAAGGGCAGCGTAGAAGTTATGAATTCCAAAACAATTGAATCACCTATCCCAGGGAATCAGAGCCCGTCTATTTTCAACTCACAAGATGACGAGAGTCTATCCACCTTCTTAGACAGCACCTCAAAAAGCGTACCAGAAATAATAAACGACTCTGCTAGGAGCCTGCCAAACTTGACAATAATAGAAGATTCAGAACAGGTGGTGAATCTTAAACTGGAAATAGTAGTCTTAAAACTCAACTTGAAAGCGCTCACCAAGAGATCGACAAACTAAACATGGATAGTCGAAATGAAAAACTCTTTTTTTATGCACCAAAGGAAATTGGAAATCTGTCAAAAACTGCTCACCGAAAAAAAACCCTCGAAAACATCTACCCCAAAAAGCAAGTTGCCATTAAAGCAAGACTCTACAGATCGTGACTTATGTCCAGAAGACAAAAGTGAATCAGAAAAAAAAAACAAATTGCATGTGAGAAAAGATAGCGAACAAAGCTTTACTCAAAAAACATATTCAAGAGACCGACGAGACTTCTTCGACAGGATTGTCACATGAGCTCAAGGAACCTCCTGCTGCCACGGAATATCCCGAAAAATCCGAAGAATCTGATGAAGCATCCCCAACAAGCCATATACCAAAAACGAATGAAGATCTCGTCCCAAACCCAACAGTCATATTTTCTAGCGGAAAATGTACAGAAACAAAGCGAGAAAACCTATGCTACGGTACAAAATCGAGGGATGACATATCTCGGCGACGAATTGTTATATTCTCGGATATAAAATGCGTCTACATAAGAAGATTTTTGCAAAATCGATTAGGTTGTGCTTTTCTGGTAGAGTGTATTTGTAAACCCGGAGCTACAACAGATAAATTACTAGAAGCATGTATACCGCTTTGCTCACAACTTACTAAAGCTGATTACGTTGTAATTCTGTGTGGGCAGTAAAAAAAAACCTATGAAATTGCAATCGAGCCTGTATCAATACTTAGAAACCATGGTACACACAAATGTACTTATTAGTGATATATACTCAAGTAGCTTTCTTAATGTAGAGGAAGTACGTCAGACACTAAAAATTATATCTACAGAGCTAAAAGAATTTTTAACCATTGCAAGCACTAACACTAAAAAACCAAATTCTTTTCGCTCTTACACTCTAAAATTGGGACAAACATTACTTAACCACATAGAGACATTAAATTACAAATATGAATATTACAATTTCTTGAGGCCTGACCAAGAACACTGTAGTCCCGCATCCTCGCTACAAAATTTTGTAGACGTTGCCACTCAAACAAATGATGTCGAGCTACAGGATGAACATCTATTTCAAGAATCCGAAATCAGAGACTCACCAAGTCGACTTTTTCGTGCCTGAGGAATCAGGACATAAGTTTTACTTATTACATCAGAACATAGCTAGTGTTTTAAAAAAAAGAGACGAATCAGAAGTTGTGCTTAATGATTTTAAACTAAAACAAAAGCAAATTAATGTAATATGTCTCACTGAGACATTCCTAAGGAAAGGGACTGAAAACAATGTTTGCCTCAATAACTATAAATTGGCAACATTTTGGTCACGAGAACATGAAAAACGAGGAGGTTCTTGTATACTTATTGAAAAAACTCTAGAGTTTACAGAACTCAAAATATGTAATGACATTTCACAAATCTATGACTTTGAATGTTGCGGTATAAAGTTAGATATATTAAAGCTACTTATAATATGTATTTATAGAACCCCGTCATCAGACGTGGAAGTATTTTTAGATAAGTTAGAAATCCTATTGAAAAAGGTCGACAAAGCAGGGAAAAAGATAAAACTATGCGGTGACTGGAACATTAACTTGCTAAATAGAAATAAGACATCGCAAGAATTAGAAAGTCTTCTAGATAATCATAATCTTGAAATACACATTAAATCGCCGACGAGAAAAAATACATGTATCGATATAATTGCTAGTAACATACCGCAGGCTACTGGCTTCACGGAAAGTTTAGCTCTGTCCGACCACGACACAGGTCAAATAATCTCCTTTGATGCAGGAAGCTACAAAAAAATGACTACTGGTTCGAATATAAAAGAGATTTCAGTGTTGAAAATGTTAATAAATTTTACCAATGTTTAAATTCCTTATCCTTCAATGAGGTAATGTCCATGGCAGATACAAATAATGCTTTTAACCTATTTCATGATACATTAGGAATTTTCTTGGAATTGTGTTTTCCCGTAATTAAGGTTAAGATCACTAATAAAAGTAAACAGTCACCGTGGATAACAAAAGGTCTAAGGAAAAGTTGTAAACACAAACGTAGACCGTATCTTAGCTATCTAAAATGTAACTCAAGTGAAAGAGAAGAATTAAAAACAAATTACCAACATTACTCGAAAGTACATACATATAATAAAGCTGAAGAGGGTCAAAAGTCTGTACATGGAAGATAATCGAAAAAAAGTTGGCTGGGGATACTTAGAATCGATAACAGAACACGTTACAACAATTTTTAGAATTTTTGTCTGTTTGTCTGTTTATCTGTTTGTCTGTTTATTTGACCGCGCATCACGTGAAAACGGCTGAACGGATTTTAATGAAATTTTGTATAGAGATAGTTTGAGTCCCGGGAAAGGATAATATATAGTTTTAATCCCGAAAATCAACCCTGGTGGGGGTGAAAATGGGGTTGAAAGTTTGTATGGAGAATTTTTAACCGCTGAAACGATTTAGATAGAAATGAGTATGGAGATAATTTAAGTCTCGAGAAACGTCATAGGATAGTTTTCAAACCATTGTGGGGGTGAAAAGGGGGTTGGAAGTTGGTATGACGATTTTTTTACCGCTGAACTGATTTAGATGAAAATGTGTATAGAGATAGTATGGGTCTCGAGAAAGGACAAAGGATAGTTTTTACCCCAAAATCAACCCTAAAGGGGTGAAAAGGGAGTTGGAAATTTGTATAGGGAATTATTACCCGCAGAATCGATTTAGATAAGATTTGGTATGGAGATAATTTGAGCTCTGGAAAAGGAAATGAAATCGTTTTATCTCGGAAATTATCCCTTAAGCGGATGCAAAAGGGGTGGAAGTTTACATGGGGAAGAAACAACCAAAAACCGCTGTACGTATTTAGATGAAGTTTGGTATTGAAATAATTTGTAATTTTTTGATCAAGGTGTTCATATTTATAACATGTTACCCGTCGATGCTTTAAATTTACCTTTACCCGCTCTTAAGAAATATTTGAAAATGTCATGAATGTCAAAGGGTTATTCCAGGTTCGAGGACTATATATGACGGACAAAGATGCATGGCCCAAACCAAAAAACTACTACAAAATCATCTAACATTTATAGGACACCGTTTAGGTAGGAAAACATATCAAACGTTTTGTGAAGCAGTCAGATTAGGATTTATTTTTCTTTATAATTAAACAATGGGTATATTATCTGTCTCTCAAGCTGTTTTGATAATATATGTCTTCTTGAAGAACTACGCATTATTTTGTATCTTTAAGATATAATAATGTATTACTTACTGTTTTGAAAAAAATAAGTCCCGTCGAGTTTCTTTTCGGTCATAAATGTCGTAATACTTCTTGGGCCAGAGGTGTAGGGTTAGAACCGGTGGTAGTTTTGGAACGAAGTTCCTTATCAGACGGTTCGCGGATGGGACGCTAGGCGAAAAAAAGTCACGTGACCGTCACGACAAATCGTCACATAAAAAATATATAAAATAGAATAAAGTGAAGTGAAGTGAATTGTAGTGAAAAGTTAAAAAGAGAAGTGACAAAGTGATAAAAGTGAAAAAAGTCGAGAACCTAAAAGTAAAAAATGGCAAGATTTTCAAAAAAAATCAAAAATTTCAAAAATTTAAAGAATTAAAAAATTTCAAAAATTTCAAAAATTCCAAAAATTTCAAAAAATATCAACAATTTCAACAATTTCAAAAAAATACAAAATCAAATTAAATTTTCAAAAAAAATTTCAAAAATCAAATTAAATTAAATAACATAAATTCGTTCCAATCGCGTGTTCCACGACACTCACGTATTTTATTTTTCTCTGACGTTCATTAGTGCATTGTAATGTGCTTACATTGAAGAATAAATATCTTGATTTATCTGTGACAGTGTGGTAAAAACGTATGAAAATTCATTACCCCCGACCGCCGGCACGCCCCCCCCCCTGGATTTTTAATGTGTGTAGGTAAAGCAGTGTATGCTTCTGTACATAATTAGGCCTTATTACGTAACAGTTACATAAACTACTATTTATTTCTTTTTAGGGTTCCGTAGTCAACTAGGAACCCTTATAGTTTCGCCATGTCCGTCTGTCCGCGGTCTAGCTCAGTTACCGTTCGCACTAGAAAGCTGAAATTTGGTGAGGCCTGATAATAACTTTCAATAAAAACTATATTGAATAAAATTGGTTCAGCCGTTTTTGAATTATCAGTCAAAAACGCATAGTGAAAGGAAGTGCCGAATAGTAAAATGACGTAAGCACCGCCAAATATCCCTTAATAAACGACCTTTTGAACGGATGTTTTGTAACAGGGCGGCCTGTACAAAAAACTACACTGAGCATCGCCCGAGCGAAATAGAAAAAAATCATTTCTGCATTTGTGACCCCCCCCCCCCCCAATTTCAACGGCGCCTGTTCTTACCTTTCATGCTTAGACAGTTTTGACGGGAGGATCGATTTGGATGATATTTGCCGTGGTTTAAATACAAAAGTGGTCCTGTATCGTCCGATATACACCTACTACTCTATGTCGTTTAAATCATGCCAAAAAAAAATATATGATAAAAAAAGTATTCATTTTTGAGTGTAGTTTCATTTAGTGGTAATTGTAAAATATTTTATTATTAGTAGGACTACTGTCCTCTAGCGTCATCTGTCAAATTTACTTCAAGTTCCGCCTCCAGGGTAGCCGGAGAGAAATTAGGGGTGAATTAGCCGCTTACTGACACAGACCGAATTCCACGCGGGCAGAGCCGCGGGCACCGCTAGTGTATGAATAAAGCTCAAAGACTTAATAATAGGTTAGTTATCCAAAACTCAAAAAATAAGTGTAAAGCCTCGTGGACCGTTATAAATCGACAAACTCAATCTAAACCGACACAAAAACAAATTCATAAAATAATATATAACGGACATAGACAATATTGAGGATTTAGCTGAATCATTTAATAATTATTTTATTAATGTGAGTGAAGATTTGCCAAACACAACTAACACGATAAATATAAAAAGACAAAAAAACTCTACATTTCTTGCACCAGTCACAGAAAATGAAGTGCACCGTATTATAATGTCCTTAAAAAATACACCATCAGTAGGATACGACCACATTGACACGAAAACGATAAAACTATGCTCTCATATATTAAAAATTCCCTTAACCTTTCTTATAAACCTATCGATTGAACAAGGAATTTTCCCAGATAGATTAAAATATTCCTTAGTGAAGCCAGTATTTAAAAAAGACGACCACACAGACATGGGGAATTATTGTCACATTACCCTGATTCCTGTAATCTCAAAGGTTTTTGAAAAGAGCGTATCAATAAGACTACAAAACTTTATTACTAAACATAATATATTATGCCCTGAGCAATTTGGATTCCAGCACGGGAAATCGACATCTTTAGCTTGTTTCTCACTAGTAAAAAGTATAACGGAAGCCGTCGACAAACAATTACTTACAGTGGGTGTCTTTCTAGACATGTCTAAAGCATTCGATCTCGTAGATCACCAAATACTGCTAAATAAACTGTACGACCTTGGTATAAGGGGAATATCTCTTGACTGGTTTAAAAGTTACCTAAATGATCGCACACAATCTACAGATATAACCAAAATTGTAAATAAAGAAAAAGTCTCAGCAGTCTCAAAGCCAAAAACGAACAAATGTGGAGTCCCACAAGGCAGTATATTGGGACCACTTTTATTCTTACTTTACATAAACGACCTCCCGGACACAACTAAAAATAAGTGTGTATTATTTGCTGATGACACGACGATTATATTTACTGGGCCTGATAAACAAACTTTTGAAAGTGACATAAATAATACCTTGGCCAATATGATACGGTGGTTGGAGACTAATAAATTAAAACTAAATATAAACAAAACTAAAGCTATTCAATTTAAGACATACCAAAGTGAAAAAGTCACATTAGACATAAGCTATAATAATAATAAAATAGACATCATAAACTCAACGCCGTTCCTAGGCATCGAACTGGATGAAAATTGTCATTGGAAAAACCACGTTGATACTGTATGTAAAAAAGTCAACAGGTTTGTACGCGCCTTAAATCGTATAAGGAAAATTGCCTCAGTACAGACCGCCCTCAGCGCATATCACGGTTATGTCGGATCTGTCCTGCGTTACGGCATTATTATATGGGGCAACTCTGTTGAAGCAAACAGAGTTTTCAAAGCCCAAAAAAAATGTATCAGAGCTTTAGCTAACAAAAGTGGCAGAGCCTCTTGTCAGACCTTATTTCCAGAGCTAAAAATTCTTCCCTTGCCTTGCATCTACATCTTGGAGATGTGCTTGTTTGTAGTGAAACACAGTAGCTATTTTACCAAGATTTCACAACTTAAGCCAAACGCAAGACCAATCTATAGGAACAGAATCTTCATCCCTAAAAATGACCTAAAATTTTTCAAATATAATGTAGGCGGGATGGCACCTAAAATTACCTTCCTGTAGCATTGTTAGATTTACCAACAAAGAAATTTAAAACGGAACTCGTCAAATGGTTAAGTGGAAAAAACTTTTACTCAATAAATGAGTTTTTTAGTGTCAGGCACTAATTGCATGTTAAGCTAAGATTATATTGTAAGATTAGTTTTAAGGTAAATATTTGCATGCCTACTTCTATAAGGTAACAAACATTATTGGAACTTATTTGTAACGCTACAACCACTTGTACCTAATGTTTAGCAAATAAATGATTCTTATTCTTATTCTTATAACAATCTAACTAGAAGGGTTTTGTTGCTCTCATTATTGTGTCATATCTGACGTGGCCAGCTCTTAGACCATACGTTCAAATACGTCGGTGCATATGCGTAGTTAGAAGTTGCGTACTACATATGTCCAAGTCGTATGCATTTTAGACTTAGGCTGAAAGGCCGGGCAATAGTGAGCTTGACCTCGCATTCATTCCTCAGTCCAAAAAAACTTTACAGCATGATAAAGCAGTGTCAGAAGTAGGATGACTTTAGCATTCTAATGCTGAATTGAGCCGGGACAAACACTAAACGCTCGAGGATAATTATGAAATGTTGTAATGTAATTTATGTAATTATAAAAATAACCGGCCAAGTGCGAGTCGGACTTGCGCACCGGGGGTTCCGTACAAACCTGTAGGTACATAAGTAAAAGTTTACACATCACGACAATCGAGTCATAGATACGCGTTCATGAGGAAAGGAGTAGTAAGTTTAAAATTATTAAAAATATTTTTATTATATAACTAACAAAAAATGGATCTCTTGTTATCTGATAAATAAATAAATTAAATTATATGATGTAGCTAAAAATTTACGGTTTTCGCAATTTTTCCTTTATCTGTGCTATAAGACGTTGCTTCGTACCAAATTTCAAGATTCTGCGTTCACGGGAAGTACCCTGTAGATTTTGATTCCCTTGCGAGTTTCGAAAATTTGCGGCATAAACGGCTGTATGTTTTGATTGCGTTGGCTTAGAAGTTTGATTTTTTTACAGCTCCAAGGGACAGTAGACCTGAGTTTTTGATATAAATTTCAGCTTGATACCTTCGCGCGTTCCTGAGAAAAAGGGTCTTGACAGACGGAGGGACAACAAAGTGATCCTATAAGGGTTCCGTTTTTTTCCTTTCGAGATACGGAACCCTAAAAACGGCTAACTGCGAGTCTGACTCGCACCCAGAGGGTCCGTACATCACGCAATTTTAAAAATCTCCGAACATTGCTGTAACGAATATAAAAATTGGATTAAGGGATAAATTTTGTCTTGCCCTTGAAATCTGTTGCCTCCTTACAGCGACATAGGTAGTTTAACAATTATTAACTGCGTCAAAGACAATATAATATACTACGTATAGGGTACTATCGCAATTTTTAGGGTTCCGTACTTACCTCAAAAGGAAAAGCTGCGATAGAAAGGTAGGAGGGGCTGCGATCCTCGCTCTGGATCGTATCTGGTTCAGCAGATCTCCATTGCTGTTCAGCGGGGAAATCCGGCGGGAATAATTTATTTATTTATTATTTATAACAGTTATACACAGTAATGCTGTGTATTACAGTAAAAACCAAGGCACTGCGAACTACAAAATAAACATATAAAAACATACAAAATTACTTAATACCAGGTTGATTTAGGCGACGCAACTGCGTGGCTCCGTTGCGTCGTCTGATCTGGCGTAGGATTCGGCAGATTGCCCCGGAATCGCCGAAACACGACACCCTTCGGCCAGAAGTCTGCACTCGCGATGGTGTCCTGCAGCGGCCGCGACACGCGCACCACAAACGAGCTGAAGTGCACGTAGTGCCAGGACTGTAGCTAGTGCACCCTCAACGAGAAGCCAGTCTTCCGGCGAACGTACTCCACCACATCGTCGGCCACGGTGGAGTAATGCAAGCGCGACACGTAAAGCGCCCTATTCGGTATTGCAATCCATCAACAGAAGGAGAAGGCTTTGCTGGAAGGGGTTCCAGCAAAGCCTTCTCCTTCTGTTGCAGAAAGGCGAGGAAATCATTCACGACAGGTTGACTCTGATTGGAATCACTCATCGTGTCGATTCGCTAGCAGCGGCCTGACCGCGCTAATTTCGCAATTACTCGTAATATTTAATTACTCATCAATGCGTCTACGCCGCTCGGTGCACTGCACTGGACTCTTATTAATGGGCTCTTTCAGTCTGACTGGGTTATATTTAAAAAAACCGGCCGAGTGCGTGTCGGGCCACGCATAATGGACTGTTCCGTACCTTAAATGGAATAAGTATCAAACTAATACCAAAAGACAGACGAAGGGTTATGTTTTTGCCATTTTGGTTAAGGGACCCTAAAATGGACTGTTTAATAATTAATAATGAAATATGTAATTATTTTTGTTAAGAATTAGATTTAATTTCTTTGTAAGTTTGAAATATAACTTATACAAAACCATTCAGTCTATAATATCTATTTTAATACTCATGTCTCCGGTCCCTTGAAGTTTAAAAAAATCAAGCTTCTTAGTCAACGCAATTCAAAGATATGGCCATTTGAACCTTATTTTCTAACACTTGGAGACTCAAAACAAAACCTATAGGTTACTTTCCATGCCTAGAAGGATGCTCATATTGCTAATTAATTGCTATAAAAATAAAATAAAATAAAATATTCTTTATTTCAGACCATATTTCACGTCCATATTTCAATTAAATTAAAAATTATAAATTAAATTAATAAATTAATATTAAATTTTAAATCTAAATATTAATATTAGGTATTCCCCCAACATTTAAGGGCACTATCTAAGGGCATGGAGGCCTATCCACCTCCTCAACACTGGCGAGTCCCAGCGATCAACAACAGCGCGCAGGAGCGTGTTGCGGCTGCCGCCAGTGCGCTGTAGCATGGAAGCGCAGCGCGCGCGCATGATGGCGGCGAAACCCGCAGTGCCCGTGTCAGCGAGCATCGCAGAAGCGCTGCAGTAACGCGGCAGCCGCAACAACGCTCTGTACGCGTTGTTGTATTGCACACGCAGGTCGCTGTATGCCTTCTGCGTATAGTTAACCCATAGGCTGCATGTATAGAATGACTGGCAGTAAGCTTTAAAGAGTGTGACTTTTACTGGCTCAGTACAATTTTGCAAACCTACGGGCCAACATATTGCATCTATGCGCTATGCTACGCGCGTAGCGCTACGGCGTAGCCGATAACTTGAGGATTTCCCTCCGCTAACAGGAATTGACTCTTAATATTAAAATTTTTACTTAGAAACCGTTGTAACTGTTTAAATGAAATAACTTGATAGTGAAGTCTTACTTTTGGTTTTCTAACGGAACGTATCGTGTTAGGGTGGGTTGCACCACGCATAACTAACGAACTGATCAACATTAAATATGGCGACGGAGCTGTGATCCCATAGAAAACTGTCAAACTTTACATACAAGATTTTTTTTAACGATGACGTTGACGTTATCGGACGCTTGGGTGCAACCGGCCCTTAGTGTGGGTTGCACCAAACATAACTAACGAACTGATCAACGTTAAATATGGCAACGGAGCTGTCACCCCATAGAAAACTATCAAATTTTTAATTTCATACAAGATTTTTTTACGATGACTTTGACGTTAACAGACGGTTTGGTGCAACCGGCCCTTAGTCTTCACATTGTGACAATCGCTGATCGGCTGTTACATGATTGAAGCGTTTTAGACACTAACCTAACATAGATGAACTGTTGTCCAGCTATTGCTTGTGCACAAATCACGCGAGGTTTTTTTTTAACCCCCCTCCCCCTCCCCCAACGTGATCTGTCGTGATTTTTTCCTGACCCCCCCCCCCCTATCGAACTTCGCGTGATTTGTGCGCAAGCCCGAACTACGTCATATTACGAGTATTTCCCAATACACAATACAGACGCAGTTGTAAATGACGAACAAGAGCCAATCAACAGTATGGTACAAACAGCAACACACTTAACTGACCATCGATAGACCTTATGTCGTTGCAATAGGGACTACAAATGGTCAGTTAAGAGGCTGACAACACCCGATGACCTTCAAATTGACTTTACTCAAACAGTGTTTTAGCTATAACTACTTGTTTTGAGAAAGTTAAAATAATATATGTTATTATCCGTTATATTTGGAAGAACTTCGTTGATTCAATACACGATTTGGCGAAATCGGCTCGATAGAAAATAATTCCAAAGTTACATCTTAAAATTTGCTTTAAACAGTCGTATGTCTTTAGTTTCTTGACTTATACGTCTATAACTAAGGACAAAATTCCACCGCACTAATACTAAAAACTTCGTTGATTTATATGTCTTAATTAATGCGTATTTTATTTTTAATTCATCATTTTGCAAAATTTGCAATGAGCTCCCATACTAGTAGTAACACAGTGTTTCTCTTTCACTCGCGCTGAAAAGGATAGGGAGGGAATTTAGCTGTTGTCAGCCCCTTAACAGTGTTGACAATGGTAACCAAGTAAGTTCACTATGAAAGAATGACGTTGACTCGTGAGTTTTTTAGAAAATAAACGCTCAACGTCACGACTTATTTTTTTATCTTGTTTGATAATAAAAGCGGATGTTAAACTAAACATCTCAGTTGATAATTACATCCGTTTCCGACGTTGGTTTTTAAACTGATTCACGATGTGACGCTAAAAGAGCAGTGGCGTGCCCAGAGTTTCGGAGTAGGGCAAGCCGAAAGATATGTTTCGTAGTAATTGTTCAATCTTCACAAAAGCATTCAAAATATTATCGTTCGAAAAAATATGCAACGCCAGCAGTAGTACTACAACTTATATTATTTGTATGGAAAGAACCAACAAAACAGTGTGTTTTGTAAACAATCCTACACAATTTTCACTTACTTATACGACTTGCTTATTTGAGAAATAAACGGGAAATAATATTCCGCATATCAAAAAATACTAATGTTTTGATGAGAATTTAGTCTATCCGGAAAGAATAATGTCGTTGAATGTATGAGCTCCCATATAAACTACGACCCTTTTCTTTCCGGACAAACTTTATACTAGTTAGGTTATGGCTATTTTTTGTTGTGCCTTTAATACTAGCCGAAATAAACCAGTCGAGTGTTGATTTTGTAAGTAAAGAAATGATAAGTTAAGTTCAAAGATTTTACCTTGCCTTCGTTGATTAACACTTGGTCGCAGTTCAAACCGTCAGCATCACGAGAAACTATTTTATCCATTATTCAAATAAACACGTTTAACAGTTTTACAAACGAATCAGGCACTTTTACTAACGCGTAAGTCATCACAACAATATTCAATCAATTCACATTATCCTAAACAAAGTGCTTCAATGTTTGACTAAAATCTCTGACGAAAATATAATAACACACTTGAAGTGTCAGTGAACGCGCGGTCGTGCGAGCTTATGCAACTAACTTCACACGGTTCACATCAAAAGCACGCTTTTATCGTCATATATTTCATTGCTATAGATACCAACAAATAGTAGTATAGTTCAAAATCTGTAAGAATGAACTTTTGACACTTCAGTATTGACGTCATTAATGATGGGGCTAAGACGTATCGTTTGTCAAATTTAGCGATTATTTATGAATTGTTCGAATCGATTTTACTACAACCGATTTTTTCTTGTTATATGCCTATATATTTTGTATCACAAACCTTCTCAAATTATAACAATAAGAATAAGAATAATGTTTATTGACTTAAACCTAATACAAGTGTAAGTAATATTTGCACAGTACGCTAAAGAGAGACTTATGTATTAGGTTCGAAACAGTTTCACCGGAACTGTGCCTCTGTCTCCCGAACTAGGCGGATGCCTGTGACTCGGAAGTCAGTGATTCCACCGAGAATATGAGTTGAAATGAGTTGTATGCATTTATGCCTAATATACAAAATAAATTAAAAAAGGAAAACTTAACTATAACAAAGCAGAAAATAAAATTATTTAGGAAATGATCACTTAATAATTGTTATCTACTAATTATGTATGGCATTATAATAATTCCATAATTAATACAATATGATAAGAAAGTCTTATATTGTCTATTGATTACAAAATCGATTTTATTGACTTACGGATTTTTTTTATGAATCGGAACAGCAGACATGGTCACAACACTAAATTTAAAAAAAAGGAGGCGTAGACCGTAACTGTTTGCATGCTAAATTGTTATCGTAAAATATTCAATAACCAAGATATGAAAAAAAATTACATTAATTATGTTCTGTTTATAAAAAGTGAAATATTGTGTTTACGTACATGACAAGCTGTAAAATCGTTATGGGATTTTGTTTATAATTTCAAAGTGTCTTGCGCGTTTACGTTCTACGGGCGTTGCGATGTGTCAAAAGTTCATTCTTACAGATTTTGAACTATAGTACAAGTAGTAGGACGATTTTCACGATGTGTATAGTGAGATCGCTAATAATTAAAGCCTGCTCTGACGGTGCGAGTGGGAGCGAGACAGCCAGCATGCGCTCAGTTCCGTCTGTTCGCCTTAGATTTAAACCGGTATTAGACATAACAATTTGTAGGGCCCAATCTGTCAGGTTGTGAGGTGTCACGCGCGCCAGTGGCGCTACTTTGTGTGTGGCGAAATTCTGTACCAGATCCCAGCGCCGCAGGCACAAATGAATGAGACAGGTTCATTTGGCGCGTGGTTTAAAAATCTAGATCGATAATACGTGATTGCAGTAAACTAACTAAGGCAAGCCCGGCTTTTGGGCTTGTATGGAAGTTCCGCCACTGAAAAGAGCTTGTCCGGATGAATAGTCGATTAGTTTTGTATCGATAGAAGTCAATCTAGGGGCCGCGATTCGAAAAATAAACACACACTGGACAGACACAGCTCCAACCCAACTTAACCCAACTCAACTCAACGCTATAACGACATTGACATTTGCTATTCGAATAGCAAATGTCAATGTCGTTATAGCGTTGAGTTGAGTTGGGTTGGAGCTGTGTCTGTCCAGTGTGTGTGTTTATTTTTCGAATCGCGGCCAGGGGCGTACAAATACATTACAATACAAATACTCTTTATTGAACACCTCAAAAAGAAAACCAGTACAGAAAATGCATACAGTCAGAACAGAGGTAAACAACAGGCGGTCTTATCGCTAATAAGCGATTTCTCCCAGACAACCTTTAGGTAGTGGAATTGTGTTAAATAAACTAAGTCGACGTATTCTAACTTTAAACCACGTTTAGACACGATCCAACTCCAAAACAACTCCAATACATTAACTACGTTATACAGCTAGTGTCTTAACGTCTGAATCAGAAATATCAGAATTTGCTTGAAAATTATTCGATGCAATGCAACTCCAATACCACTTCAATATTGACTGTTTGTTGTATGTTGGAGTTACGAGTATGTTTGAGATAGATTGTGTTTTTAATGTATTTTAAAATAAGAATACGACACATGGTGTCCTATCCATAAGACGAGTGATGCTGCGTGCTGCATCCAAACAGGAGTTAGTGTAGATTAGGTACAGTCGCCATCAGATATATCAGTGGTCATAAATATCTGAACAACGGTTCTATTGTGTGGTTTAACGGCCTCTTACCAGTCTTAGCCCAGTCGGTAGTGACCCTGCCTATGAAGCAGGAGGTCCCGGGTTCAAATCCTGGTCAGGGCATTTATTTGTGTGTTTAACACAGATATTTGTACCTGAGTAATGGATGTTTTCTATATATTTAAGTATTTATCTATATCTATTTATTATATATATCGTCGTCTAGACAACACAACACAAGCCTTATTGAGCTTACTGTGGGACTAGGTCGGTTTGTGTAAGATTGTACTATAATATTATTTATTTATATTGTCAAGGCGATAAAGTGAATGATCAGGTATTTTTGGGTACCCGGGCCGCCCCGATATATCTGATGACGACTGTATCTATAGCAGGTATATTTAGTGTGTAGCAATGAGAAAAAGCACCTTTTGCTTGCTTTTGTTTCTGTCCTGGTTATTTTACCCTACGTCTATGGTTATATTTGCGTCATTGGATTCGAAACAAACGTCTCATCACACGTCATAAGTGACATAACATAAATTGACAGTGACATAAAAACACTGGACCTATGTTGTCTCGTAACAAATAAAGACGCTACCGTATTCGTTGAAAACAAGTCCAAGTCAGTGCGATTTGGCATGCTGTCGATCGGTTGTCCCGTAATCTAATGAGATGAAATGACGCACTAAAGGACAGATACTTTTTTAGGGTTGTCACTAACCTCTCAGTAATTGGCGATTAACTTAAGTAACTATGCTTGTCATGAATTCGTCGCATTTTTCGCATCACTTTTCTCAACAATATCAGAACCTAAAGCCAGGTAAATGTACAGGATGATTCAGGAAACGTGAGCAGGATTAACCCTACACGCTTAGTTAACGATAATCAATCGGCCGCCATCATGTTTAAGTGAAACAATAACGTATTTCTTGGAGTTATGTTTGAAATAAATTGTGTTTTTTTTTTACTTTGTTTATGTAATATTTCGGTGGTTTCGGGGCATCATGTCAAGTTCTACTGTGGAACAGATGATGCAACAAAATAATGCAGTTGGAGCGCCAAATTAATAATGTTTTTATGTTAACCTATATGTTTGTCTGCCTTACGTCTTAGGTGTTTTAAAAATATAAAGCTGGCTAATAGGCCAAAGTAGCTAATTTGTCATAAGAAAAAGTCCTATTTATTAGCTTCACATAAATTATAATAAAAAGGTCGTCGTCGTCCGTTTAGGTTTGATTAACCATACACCTACGTAGGTAAATAGGTATATTATCTTAGTCATACCATATATCACACAGGAAAGGCGAAGTGGGTTGCTGAGTAATACATTATTGGGAATGAAAGGATTAAAATATACCTACCTTTTTGCATGGGACCTATATTCCTTAGTGCATTTATGCTTTGAGGAAAAAATGTAGGTACTTTTTTCTGTGGGTAAAAACTGTTATAGTTTGTCCGGTCGCTTACGGATAGATATCATTGAGCCACCGGACAAACTATACTAAAAAGGGCTTTACATAAAACTAGCTTCCATGAACACGCTTGTGTTAAAACCAGTAAATCACGTGTGACGCAGTTGAAAAAACGGCTTAACCCTTGGGGAAACTTTAGAACGATTTGGATGTTACAGTGTTTTATTTTATATGCTACGTTTTAATACCTATTCTTCATGTTTTAAAGGAACATATGGCACACAAATGCAGGCCAGGTACGTGCAAAGGCAGGGTCCTGATTTGTCCCTTGGCTTTTAATAAAATTGCACGTTATACATCAAGCTCCTTCTTTTAATTTTTTTGCAATGTAACTAAGTAGGTAGTGTACCTATTTACGTATGTAGGTGTAGGTAGATATATACTTATGTAGGTTCTTACTTAGCGCAATAGGTCCAAGGGTCCAATTCGGCAACCGAAAACTTACAGTCACTTAGAATAAGAATAAGTTTATTGCAAAAATAAAAAATTACATGATGTGTCAGGGGTCGCGCAAGAAATTAAGATAAAATGCATCTTAGTTGGACTTAATTTAACTGTAACTGCGGGCCGCACTAAGCTTCGCCTGTATCGCGGTTAACCAGTTACAGTTAAACTTAAGAACTAAGTTACAAAATCAAATAAAATACACAAATTTTCACATTTTAAACTCTGTACCTACACTGAAAAAAATTAAGTCCAACTAATTTCTAATAAAATGTTTGGAATAAATATATATTTATTTATTATATCTAACTTTATGATAACTTCTACTAAGTTCTCTTAGCTTCAAAAGACAAGATCATATTATTAGGCTCATATGCAGTCAAGATTTATGTATGTAGAATATAGATCGTTGTTTAGATATTGATTGTGAGACCATATTGACACATTCTAGTTAGGTAACTAGGTACATATGTCAAAAAAGTAGTGACCTCGCATGGATATCCTCATGTCACAGTTTAACATGTCGAATAGGGGTCCAGGTGAAATTCAACCAAACTCAAAGCATGTAACTAGAAGGTGAAATCTGTGTCGTGATCCTGAAGCATTTTTTCTGACTCTGTAACTGGTATTATTATATGGTAGTAATTTGATCAAAACGGAATGAATGTATTAAGTTTTTTTTAAGTAAAATTGGACGTAGTTTAGGGAAAAGGATCCAGTCCACAAAAATCTGCTAATAAAAATGTATTCTTTATGTCAATACCGTAAGCCATTCATTTCAATGACAAATTTTTGAGGATGGATCCTTTTCGCTAAACTACGTCCAATTAATCTTGAATTAAGGAAATCATGGTCAGCCTACTAGTTTTGACACATGCTATATGAAAAATGACAAGAAGTCACATTAAGTAGGGTGACCTAATTGTATGCCAAAATGTATTATTCCTCTTATCAACTAAAAAATAATTATCAATATTGGTGCCATAAAAAAATGGTTATCGTCATTAATATTAAAATTATTTATTCATGTAAAATTACAGGGATCGGGAGTTACAATATAACGCCAAACTGGAGTGACCAGTTTGTTGGCGTTTGGCGCTCAATCACATACTTAACAATAAAGTAATTGTATACAATAAATATGTGACTTATGTCTATTGTTAGTAGGTATTTAAATGAAAATAAAAAGTAAACATGCATATGGGTTAGGTAAAAATGAATGATATAGTTCAGTAAGTAGTTACACTTTGAGTTTAAATTTAAAGTTGTGATTAATTAGTAACATTGGGGTTGAATATCTCAAACATACTACATTTTATTTTTATCTTAAAGGTCGGTTTTTTGTGTTTTCAGTTACAATTTTGATGTAACTGAAAACATAAAAAAACAGATTAGATTTGATTGGTTCATCATTTGATTCTGTATCATGCCTTGACATACGCTTGCTACACGGCCCCGATTTCACCCTGTATAATTCAAATAGGAGACATAAACATACCATTCCTGAGTTAATTGTAATATTAACTACGACGCTTCTACGCCTAAACATTCCGACAGCGGCAGTAAAAAATAATATTTACTGATAATTTCGTAATAAAATTTACTGCTAAATTAATAATAAATCGAACATTACTTATTAAAAAAAACAATTATGTTTAAATGACTCGTCGGACATGAAATTTAATCTTTACACGCACCTAGCGCAAATATTATTTTCACCGAGAGTTTTTATTAATAGCTTTACATCATTTATGATATGTTTAGTAAATAGACTATCGCTGGGTCAATAAGGAATATTTACTGTAACTTGATTCTGCTAGCTAAATAGCTGGTTTGCTTCTAATAATAGACTAAGAGCTGGCCACGACAGAGATGACACAATAATTAGAGCAACGAAACCAGTCTAGTAAGAATGCAATACTATCTTTATTGCTAGATCCGGGCATCTGGCAGCTTTTAATGGGTGGAGGTCAGTGTGATAGACAAGCAAAATTTTTCACTTGGAAATAAGTAATACCAAAATAGGTAAAAACTGCCGAGGTTGTCTTATTTATAGAGGACGGGGCCTATATTTTAACATTAGAACAAAAAACATTGCGTATTATTTCGGAAACAGAAACTGTAGGCGATAAACTATGAATTAGGTACATTAATACGTCGTTTTAGACTACTCTCCCCCAACAGAAACGTTTGGCAATGATATAATCTAATTATTTATATAATTTTTTATAATACTGCATCAAAACCAGAACTCTAGGATTTGTAGGGTTTGTATTATTTGACCTCCACCACTTTACAGATGTCCGGATCTAGAAATAAGCATAGTATAGCAAACTAACGAGATGGGTTTCGTCGCTCTCATTATTGTGTCATATCTAACGTGGCTAGCTCTCCGTCTATAATAAGAGTGGCCAATATATCTTAAGACGCAAAGGTAGAGTGCACTAAAGCGTCGACCAGTAAGTATTAGGTACTTCTACTGGTCCACAGTCACAACCGAAATACAATTACAACAACATTTGCTACAAAAACAAAAGTGGTTTATATCAAAATAGGTTGTGAATTGTCAAACATAGATTTAGATACTTTTTTGGTAGGTAAATAGTATAAAGGTGTGCGATAGACCAAATTAAAAGAAAATAAAACATTTAATATCGTAAGTAATAAAAACGTAAGCGCCGACCGCCATGTGGTCCCTTTTGACTGCGACTATCAAATTTAGTTCCTAGATGCAGTTCGATGGATAAAACGTGACGAAATGTGATCATTAAACAAGTCAAACACTCAGGCCCTGAAGTAAAAATCTGAAATGATCGCTGTATATGCTTTATCGCAAGATTCGCAAGGTTTATACCGTACCTTGGTTTTACACCGTAACGTCACCCTCGTGTTAAGATAACTCTGAGAACGCAGCGGAAAGGATATCTAGATCAGTTCAGTCAGGGGTAGGCAATTCGTGGCTCTAAAGCTCACGCGGCTCTTGATTTACCGAAAAAAAATTAACAGTGAGTTACCTCACTTTTAAAATTTTCAAACTCGTGCTTTATATACGCTCTTTTCTTGGAAAATTGCGAACCCCTGAAATTAATTTATTCAATACAATTTGATTACTATGTGTTAATTCCGTCTTACCAAAATTATAATGACTAATTTGGGTAACAGATAAATTATTTAATAACTGGAATAATTAAAGTCCGTAGCTACGCTAGCTACATACCTATTTTATTTTATTTTTATTTATCTATGTTTATTGCAGACAACAATGATCCATAGTTACTTATACCTACATTTATTTGCTATCCTTCCTGTTGTACTTTTGGGACAACCCTATAAGTTAGTCAAAGTTTCCTGCGTTATAATTTCGTCACAGGCTTGTGTGCATTACTCACTTACTGTTTACTCTAGTATATAAATACAGTATAACACACGGCTCGCAATCAAAATCACAGTCAACAGTCGACACCGGCGAGCGTCACTTGTTGAAACAATGGCTTTTCGTTTGATCGTAGTTTTGGCCGTAATCGGCTTAGGGCAATGTAAATGTACGTTATTTATTTTTATAATTTCTACTTTAATTAGAAGTTGACTTTTATTTTGTATTTTTAAAAGGGGGCTTAGACAAAAACATATGCATGTATCTACGAGTACGTTCAGTAAACGCTTGAAACATTTGATACGTCGAAGTTTAAATTTCAATCCTAGCTAGTAGTACTGACGGACTGAAAATGAAGAGGAAGACGCTCATGAACATTAATAATTTAAAAACACTTTTGCTGTTTAATTTCAGTGCTAGGTTTGTCGTGTCATCAAATTCGCCAATTTGTGGATGGACACAATTCAAGACGGCTTGAAGTGGCAAATGGGAAAATACACCGGCAGCCAAGTGCCGAAAAAATGAAGTCTGTGGTAAGTTTAATTGAGCATATTTGGAACCTGAGCAACAAATTATAGGGTAATTTTATCCACCAATCGCCCATATAACTCTTAGTCCTTACTAACTTTACCTTTATAGTGAAGTGTAAATACCATTGTAGACTATTTAAGCATGAAATCATCGCTAACCGTGTGCATTGAACAACAAGCTCTTATCTTAACGTTAATTAAATTACCTACTCATAGTGGAAGTTAACATGTTAATGTCCCAAGTCATCAAATTAATTTGTTCCCACGAATAAACTTGGTTGAAGCATAGCATATAGGATAGTTAATATTTATATCAATTACTCAATACAACTTTACAATTATTATTATTTTCAACACACCTGCTCGTAACGAGGTTCTTATTCCACGGCTTTTATGCTCATAATCCTAGATATTAAACACGCGTGCATTTCTCAATAATTATCGAACTAGTGCAATAATTATAAATCCGATCAAGTGACGTTTTTTTGTACTCTAGTACCAAGTTGTATGTACCGCAGACGAATCGTTGTAATTTAGTTGGGTATTACCTTTACTTTTTTTATCTCTTTAGGAGTTTGCATTCTAAAAAAGTAAAAAAGTAAATATATTAAAAATATACGCATTCACGATAGAATACAAATTATACAATCCTGATTGTGAAAAATAATCATTTCAACTTATTATATGACTCGTAATACACAATAAATTATGTTTTAAACGCGAATTGTCTGTTTTAATATTGGCTGTTTGGCATAATACGTCCGCACCTTTGCCTCAAGCTGCACGCACATCCAAAAAAGAAAATTGAGCGCCATTTATAAGTTAACCTCAAATCATTGTTTATTTGTTAGATTTTTCTCGTTGTGTTTTATTAATTTAAACAAATTATATTTTAAGTGAATAAGAAGACAACTTTAGCGTTAATTTAACCTCTGGATATATTTCAAAATTGTGATACATACTAGTAAAATGTTATCATAAAAATCTAGTGAGCAATACGTAAGAAAAAAATACTATAATTTATTGCACAATAAATGTGAAGACTTTAATTTTATGAAATTATTTGATAAAGAGTCCCAGATAGTCAATCCCATTACAAAATAGGTTAGTTAAAATTAATTATCTTAGGTTCGTAAGTACCTCTATCCTGTAAACATTCTGACAATTAATTAATTTATCAAAAGTTATTAATTACACTATTTTGTTATTTCCTCTCAAGTGTGTTGAAAAACGTCGTATGAAACGCGTGTGCTTGATCATTACATAGCTCAGCTTCCTTAGCGCACTCACGTGCGTTCGTGCGCACAATATCGCTTCGTATGTAATGATCAACTTAGCACAGTTGTATCATAATGTACTATTATATATTTCGTAAGTTTACAACTGGAATACTCTTTATTTAGCCATGGTTTGAAATATAATCAGACATTAGGTACAGGTTTATAGTTAGCAATTAAGAGTTAGATTGTTTTATTAAAATTGCTTATCTATTTATAGCTACTAAATCTGTCACCTCACTTCACTATTCGTTTCCTTTTTGTTGCTGGTTTAAAAATAAAGTGTTTTCTTATCGGCAGAAACGTTTGTATGTCTCTCGTGCCTTGAAACTCTTGCAATACTCAAGATTACACTTCTTACTTTGCGGCTCTAAAAAGCCATGATAAAGTAGTAGTCTTTTGGGCCTTGATTTCTATTCACAATAGGCGTTTTCAATCAATGAAAATATTATGCGACAATGTTACACAATTCAACCTAGTCCTACAGTAAGCTCAATAAAGTTTGTGTTGTGGGTACTATACCACGATATATATATAATATATAGATATAGTTTAATACATAGAAAACATCCATTACTCAGGAACAAATATCTCAATATTGTATTACAATTAAAACGGATTAATCGCGTGTTACGAGCGATGTAAAGAGCTATAAACGTCGGGATATTTAAATAAGTACTTAACACGCGATTAATCCGTTTTAATTGTAATACAATAATGAATTACTATCGCAGCAACAAAAGACAATATTATATCTCAATGTTTAACTCCTTAAATTGGTCACAATTGATTAAGATCTGCGGGAACTTTTCGATCAAATTTCTCATTTTACAGTTCCTAACTCCATCCCGTAGACTTGGCTAGTTTAGCCCAATATATATTTCCACCTAAACCTTGTGATTTAGATCATAATATGCCTGCTTTAACAGATTTGGGATGAAGAACTAGCAGCAAAGGCGGCTTATTGGGCTTCTACAAACCCTACGGGTCATAATCCCGATCGAAAAGTCGGTGAGTACTTACATGTCATTATTACCCTACTGTTTAATGAAGGAGAAGCATAACTTTGGGCTTATTCTATACCACATATCTACTTTTCTTAGAGCTACAGTTCGGTTTTGAACACATTATAGGATAATAGCTAACATTTTTATCGATATTTTGATAAAATAATTCCGAAGACTGTTATTAATTCTATGCAATTATGTTTTACGTGTTTTTTCGGTTTGCTTTGCTTCGGTTTAATAAGGTCACAATCTTAAAGACCGCATCATGAAGAAACGATCTTTGAAAAGGTTAGGTACAAATTAATAGAAAACTTCTGTTTAAATTATAACCTGTATATTTTTTGAATTTTATTGCAATGTTGGCATTCAGGATTTGCAGGATTTTCATAATAATCCAAGTTACATAAATTGCACACCAAAAGTGTATTTTCTAACCCTCTCCTGGCTTGCCACTATGACCGCCATCGCCAGGACCTGTATCCCGGGCTCTCCGTCTGTCACATCCGAGTCTTTAAATAGCATCTTTTCAGAATCAGGAAAGTATACAGCAGGCGAAAATCTCTACTGGTATAAGACCACAGACGAAGCGTACAAATTGGACGTGGACAGCGCACTGAAGTCATGGTTTGAAGAGCATAAGGACTATACCTTCGGCCCCATAAAGGCAGCTGATTTTGGAAGCAGCAAGCAAATTGGACACTACACGCAGGTGGGTTTCAGGAGTCTTTCGAATTTTCTTGCCATTACATAACATCTTAACAGTTCAAAAACTAAGAGTCAAAATTAAATAAGTTGTTGAACATTCCGCGCACCACAATGGTCTCTTATACTTGACAGATGACGTCGACATGCTATTGTTCTCGGATCTAATAATTTTATAATTTATCAACATTCTCTTGTGTTTACAAATATCAGAATATTCCCTATGTTCCTCTTTTCAGGAAATTGATTTTTTACAGTAAATAATTTCTTTGAAGGATTTCAAAAAGCCATCTTACTATAACAGCCGAATCCACGAACCGTGGTTTGTCGACCCCTGACTTCTACTTATTACTGAGCGGACTATTTCCTCTCTCATTTTGCAAAGTATGTACTATGTCTTATTAATTTTATTGATACATATTAAATCACAATGAAATTGTTTACAGATGGTGTGGTCCGATTCAACGCGCATCGGATGCGCAGTGTCACAACAACACGAAGGATCTTGGAACGAGTTTACCGTCGTCTGCAACTACGGACCAAAGTAATTCATCTTTTGTTATTTCCTTGGGTTTAGGGTTGCCAGGTGTCCGGCTTTAGCCGGACATGTTTGGCTTTTTACGGGTGTGTCCGGCCAAATAATTCCTCGTCCGGCCTGTCCGGCTTTTGTTAGGCTTTTGTCTGACTTACGCTACGCGCCAGTCACGCCAGTGGCACGATTCGAAAGACCAGCGTAGCGTAAGTCAGTGCATAATAAAAAAAAAGAAATGATTGTGTTTTTATTATAGAATATTGTCCGGCTTTTTGGACAGCCGTCCGGCTTTTCAAAAAGCTATATTTAGCTATTAAAAAGGCATGTCCGGCTTTTGGGATTAAATGTCCAGCTAAATTAAGCGCGGAGTCCGGCTTTTTCATTTTTGGGCCTGGTAACCCTACAGTTGGGTTTACGTTTTGCTTGTTCCATTTTTGGTTTTTGACCCTTTTTAGGGTTCTGTAGCCAAAATGATAAAAACGGGACCCTTATAGTTTCGTCACGTCCGTCCGTCCGTATGCCACAGCCATTTTTCTCGGAAAAAATAAGAAGTTTCATAATGAAAATTTAACATAAGATGTATTTAGTGTGCCGGTACTTAGTTTTGTAGTAAAATTGCTGAAAAAAATATTTTTAGGAGGGCGCTCCATACATGTAACTTATTGCCAAAAAATCTTTTTTACCAAATATCAACATTTCAATCGATAGGTCTTTAAAAATGACACTGAGGTTTCTGTTAATATTTTTCGATTCATTGGACATTTCCAGAAATAATCACCCCGAAGGTCTAAAAAACTGTGTCCCCCCTGTTCTTTTGAACCGGAGATCCAAAAAATATGAAAAAATGCTCCGCCACGGCGTAAATAATAGTATTTACTATACAGAGGTCCCACTGCGAGGTCACGTATCATGTTGTCCCTTAATTGTTAACACATGACAAGTTCTCTTTCTCACTTATGCAAAAGTACCGGGAACTATATGTTGTCAAACTCAATTTTTATTATGACAGAGTTAGATACACCCCCTTGGCTCCCCTCAGACATTTTATAATGTATTCTCACCTATGGCCGCCATCCGGTGCTGTCGCCGCCGCGTGAAGGCGAGACGCGAGACCATCGTAAAGTGGCTAACATCTAACAAATTAGGCCTAATTATGTCCGGTTTCTTTTCTTCGCCTTGTTTTCCTTTAGTACGCTTTCACATTATCCTATCGTATATCAGGTGTCGGATAGAACCATACCATGAAAAATACAAATTTTTAATTTGTGATTTCCATATTGTTTTATTAAAAAACCAAATGTCCATTGCTCAAAGGAAAGCACTAACGCAAAAAAGGTGGACTTAATGCCATAGGGTACTTACTCAGCAGCAGCTTCGTTTTTAGGGTTCCGTAGCCAAAATGGCAAAAACGGAACCCTTATAGTTTCGTCATGTCCGTCTGTCCGTCCGTCCGACCATCCGTCCGTATGTCACAGCCATTTTACTCGGAAACTATGACTACTATGAGACATATATTAATAAACTTTACACATAAGGTGTATTTTGTATGCCGCTACTTAGGTATGTAGTTAAATTGCAGAAAAATATATTTTTAGGGGGGGCGCTCCATATATATGAAACTAAATTTCAATATTTTTTTAAACCAAATATCAACATGTGGCATATCAATCAATAGTTCTTTAAAAATAACATTGAGGTTCCTTTAAACATTTTGTGATTAAGTGAATATTTTCTGAAATAATCGCTTTGAACGTCAGAAAATTTGTGCCCCCCCTTGAACTGTAAGTCCAAAAAATATGAAAAAATTTGAGATGATGCGCCTTTTTGCGATTACAAACTTTCTATGAAAATTGTTTTGAACAGTTTTCATAGAAATCGGTTCAGTCATTTTTGAGTTATCTCAAAAAACTTCTTACATAGGCACCAGATACGACATTTGGTATTAGTTTGGTTCTTATTCCATTAAAGGTACGGAAAATACGGAACCCTCCATTATGCGTGGTCCGTCACGCACTTGGCCGGTTTTTCCTTAGGTCACCTGACGTCCGATATCGATGGGGTCAAAACGCTCTAAGGGTGTGTTCACATTAGCTCTATGGTTGTTGCTAGTTGCTAGATGCAACGCTATGCTATCGCTGACTAGATACCTGGGCATTTTTATTTTAACTTGTAAAGTACAAGACTTAAGTCGTGTTTCAGTAAAGTGTAACCGTCACATTCCTGACAAAATGTATGGAATTTGACATTGACCGTCAGTTTTGTGACGCTAACTAGCCGGCCGTTAATGGTACACAGTTAAGTAAATGCCCACCTGCGAAAGGGATGCATGGGTCCCAGAATTTCGTATCCTATATGGGCATTTTCACTTAACTAGGTATGTACCATTAACGGCCGGTTAGCAATCGTCACAAAACTGACGGTCAATGTCAAATCTCATACATTTAGTCAGGAATGTGACGGTTAGATGTTAGTGAAACACGACTTAAGTCGTGCTTTATTTAAAGCACAAGTTAAAATAAAAATGCCCATATATTTCCGTAACTACTTATCTATTACAATTTCAAAAATACGAGCCAGAACTCGAACCCACTAGCTCAATTAAATTCAATTCAAATCATTCAATGTCATATCATAAAACACAAGTCAGTACAAAATTGGCTCCACTCGACTAAATCTATTCTTAGATGCAATTAAAATCATCTTCATCATCAAGCATTTTTTTTTATTTGTAAATAATGTTTAATGTGAGATTCAAGATTATAATCTAAAATCTAAATAGAGGATATTTTAAGTAGTAACCTTCTATTGATCACACAATTCCGTATTGTTATTATTTTGACGGAGATGAGTGAAAAATAGAAACTGCTTCACTTGCAATAGTTGCAATATTATCTTACACAAACGGACGGGACGAAAAATATATTTTTTATACCACGACGGTGGCAAACAAGCATACGGCCCGCCTGATGGTAAGCAGTTACCGTAGCCTATGGACGCCTGCAACCCCTGACAAATATTATTTTTAGAGCACTACACGTGTCACAATTTTTTACGGCCTCACTTAGTGCAAGATAGTATTGCAATAGTGACGGTACTTACATTAAATACCGTAAGAGCGTATTCATACTGTCTGATCCGATATTGGATATCAGATGGCCCAGGGAAAAAAAGCTGCTAGAGAGTTAAGTACCCTATAACATTAAGTCCGCCTTTTTTGCATTAGTGCTTTCTTTTGAGCAATGGATATTTTTGGTATTAAAAAAAATATACAACGTGTTTTTATTGATTTTTTTCGTACAATAATTCTTTTATCGGTCACTAAAGTAATATAACTAGGGTGTTAGGGTGTAATGTTTAACTCAACCAAGTAATTGAAAATTATGACATGCCAATGTACCTAATTTCGAACATTACAATACTCCGAGATACAAAAGAAGCATATTTTATTGAGGTAACATACGTGCTTCATTTATTGCGGTATCTCAGATTACGAAAATAATTTAATTTAGGTTTAAACAATCACAAAGAAAAAAAAACTATCGATTATCGCAGAACTGGAGCTAATTAGGACACTGGTGACTTTAAAAAATATACTTAATTTAAGCTCAGGAATGTTCCTTTGCAATTAAAGCAAATTAAGCAAATCAACAAAAACACGGTGTAGAAATGCACAAATTTTAAATTTGTCTTCTTATTAGTCTTATACGACATCGGATCGCATAGGTACTTAGTGTGAAAGCGAATTTACGGTAAATAAAATAGAGTTGCATTCAAGAAAGGTTTCTCTAAAGAGTATTATGAAATTAACGAAATTAGTTATAGTTGTAATATTTAGAAACTCCCGCAAGTTTGCAGTGAGCAACAATTATTCCTTACAAGTCTCTGATTTTAAATAAATTTTTTTTAGTGGTAACTGGATAGGCCAAGCGCCTTACACACGCGGAAATGGCGGCCGCAAACTCGTCTGCGGTGCCGGAGACTGCACAAAACAATATGGAAACAAATGCTAATCTCTCATTGGCTGAAACGACTACGCAATATATTTGATTGGCTAATAGTTTGTTATCAACTGTTTAAGTCCCGTTTTATAAGTGCATGCGTTTAATGACGATCATATACCAAGACATCGTATTGGAATACGTTTAATTTTCAGTCAGTTATTTATCTATGCTATTTACTTAAAACCGTGGCAAGGGTGATTTCAAAGAAAGCGTTGCGTCTATCATAGAGTAATTTTTAGTTACATTGATCCTTTCTCTTTTAATCGATTTCCAACGATGTATCATAATATAATTTTAAACAAAAAATAACCGACTTAACTTATACTTCACCTTTCCTAAGTAAAATGCCCGAGCTGGCGAGCTACTTTAAAAAATATTCAAATCACTATATGTAGACGCCTTTAATATTTGAAGAGTTCCCTCGAAATCTCCAGGATCTCATTATCGGATCCTGACCTGGTGACAATAGGACCAACTGTAAAGTATACTCTTTCAAATAAAAAAGAATTTTCCAAATCGGTCCAGCCGTCTTCGAATAATCGGTGAACCTACCGACATAAAAAATTAACAAACAATAGCAAAAACAAAGATCCCGACGAATTGATAACCTACTCCTTTGAAATCTTGAAGTCGGTTAAAAAACAGAACGAACACGTTACGATGTCACCCCGTTTTTCGATAAGTAAATAGGTAAAATTATAGGTTAAGTTAACTTAAGAGGTAGGTACCTCTACCTGTCAAGAGAGTTGAAATGTCAACTTCTTCTAAAATCCTTTACCAGTCTGTAAATTTGCCAGTAAAATTTTTAATAACTTAAGAAAAGGAGGCTTATATTATAACTAAGTATAACATATAAGTACTTAAATATTAAAACCTGTTAGTATTATTAAGTATTTACATTACCGTGACTGTGATATCGGTGAAATAAATAAAATTATAAATATTGATTTGATGTGTTTCGATACTGATTATTATGTTCTAATTTAAACTTACACGATTTTTACTCATTTTTGACAAAAACGGGACTTAATCGCGTACACTTACTTTTATTATTTTCCTGACGTTTCGAGCGTGCCGTAACGCTCGTGGTCGCAGGTAGACTCATAAGTCGTTAGGAAAATAATACAAGTAAGTGTACGCGATTAAATCAAGTTTTTGTCAAAATAATGATTATTATGTTATTATTTATTATCATTATCATACCCACCCACCACGCAGAAGGTCATTGGCGCCAGGGAGCCCCTTAAAACACGAATGCCCCACCTTAAAATTGTCCGTACCCTATCTTAAGGGGCTGACAACAGCTAAGTTCCCTCCCTATCTTTTTCAGCGCGAGTGAAAGAGAAACACTGTGTTTGTGTTATGATTAGTATGGGAGCTCATTGCAAATTTTGCAAATGATGAATAAAAAAAACTACTCATTAATTGAGAAATATAAAACAACGAAGTTTTTAGTATTAGTGTGGTGGAATTTTGTCCTTAGTTACAGACCTATAAGTCAAGAAACTAAAGACATACAACTGTTTAAAGCTAATTTTAAAATGTAACTTTGGAATTATATTCTATCAAGCCGATTTCGTCCAATCGTGTATCGGAATTAATGAATTTCTACCAAATATAACGAATATTAACATATTTTTTTTTACTTTCTCAAAACAAGTAGTTATAGCTAAAAAATTGTTTGAGTAAAGTCAATTTGAAGGTCATCGGGTGTTGTCAGCCTCTTAACTGCAATAGTTTCTGGCTACGGTCCTGCGGTTACTATAAAACATACGGGACCTTAATTTTATATAGATATATAGATAGGCATTTCTTCCCTGGGGTAATAGTAGTGGGAAAGCAGATGATAAAGAAAATCCAGTGTGTGCTGCGAGGTCCAGATGGGACAGTGTAGCTGCCAAGTTTGTTACTCTTTTAGCACCAGCCAGGGATCGCGTGTTGGGTTGTCTAAGCTGTTTCCTACGGACGCAGAGTAACATTGATCCCCTTCTCTTTGGTTATAACAAAGTTATGGGCCTAAGGGCCTATAGGTATATAGTTTCTGAAACAAATTTAAACATTGGTTCTTTGGCAACATCAAACGTGCTAACAAATGTTTTATGTGAGCAATAAACTATAATATCAAACTAGCGATAATATTTGCCATGATTTTATACATATACTTACATACTTATAGGGCACAGCCAGAGACGAGTAAATAGTAGAAACTGACAATCTCCAAACAGAGCTCAGTCGCGCTTAATTGTGACGTTATCATGGTTAGGTACCACTTTGTCGCTAATGGATTCCGAGATATCACTGATTTTGTTAATCAACTCGAAAATAGTGAAAATTGGTTTTGATTAAAAATAGCTTCTACACACTTAAAATAATACGGTGTATTGATAAAAAAATAAACGTTTCAACTAAAAGTAGGAAAAAAACACAGTCAAAGTTTACCGACTAGGGTACTGTGGCCGCCAGGCTACTCTCTGGCGTCAGTCTGCATCAGCGACAACACAGTCTAAATATTTATTTATGCGGATACAGAGCATTCGCTGGTTCGGGATCCAATTCCTCCCACTGTGGAACGGGACTCTCAGTAATAACACTCACTGCACTTGGATTCTTATTTATTACTAAAACACAATCACTCGGTACACTTGGCTAACTATGGCTATTTACACTATTTACAACTTATATCCTAGAACAGGTACATATACCCTGTCCGAGGATAGGCACATTTACCCTACTTCGCACTGTCACTAACTTTACTTGAACTACTTAGTCCACGAACAGGTACATATACCCTGCCCGAGTACTGGCACGTTTACCCTAAGAGCACTAGGTACAAACTGAGACACTAACACTTTACTTATAACGCTTAGTCCATAAACAGGTACATATACCCTGTCATATGAACCCTAGGTACGCTAGGCACTAAACTTTAACACTAGGCACATAGAAAGCCGGTACGCACACTGATATACTGATACTGTCGACTACTGGTCACTATTATCTCTTCTTCTTCTTATTTTTCTTGCTGGAACTGCTTGCTGAACTGAACTGAACTTCGGCGGTGCGTGCCGGCTTTTATATGATTCGAAAATAGCGAGGGTGGAAATATCTAGAACAATCTGAAAGAGAGATCTATCTTCATCTCTTTTACGCTATGGAAAAATCTAGATATTTTAGACAAGGATATCTCTATCTTTTTCACACATTCGAAGAATCTAGAAGTTTTAGACAGAGAAGTCCTTTGTTTACATTGCTATCTCTTTCTTGCACTCGACTTAGGATATTTACGTATTTATTTACATTTTTGCTTATATCTCGAAAACTACTGGACGGATTTCGATGATTTATACCTTGTTAGAAAGGTCTTTGCAAGATCTGTCTATCTAAGACAATATCTTTACAGAATTTCAATAAACTAAAAAGTTGCTTTTTCTTATTAGTTAATTTTGTATGGGAGTGAGCTTCTATCTACTCTAACTCCGGTATCCTAAGTCCGAGGCTTACAAAACTATTTCTACTTGATAGTTTACTAAAAAACCTATCTCTAGAGGTATGTATGACCTATGTGGGATGCGGCATTTTCCGGGAAAATCAAAATGTTTTCGCGGTTCTCGCTTCGGTCAAGCCTTGCTACCTCAGTCGGGGCCCGCGGTCGTCGTTTGGTAATTACGGCTGCTTGGGTCAACATTCAGTCAAATACGCCGCTCCCCCTCTGCCCGCCCTCAGTCGGGCGCGTACCATCACAGAGGGCACACATACTGTTTTTCAGCGGTACAAACAAGTCTTGTTTCTGCACAGACATTAATCAATCTAGTTTTACTTTAATAAAGTTGACCTGTGTGTACCACTTATTTATCACCTTACCTAGACACCTTATTACTAACTAGGTAGAATACAATTTATTTAGGTAGGGATCTAGGCTGTCCGTAACAGTTCTGCCCCCGCTGACGCTCCTGCGGCTGCTCCTGTTGCAACGGTAGGACAGCCAGCTTCGTGACGGGTCTCCGGAACACGCCTCCCTTGGTCTGGACGTCGGCTGATCGGACTGCGCCATCTGGTCCCTGGTACACCTTCGTGACGATCCCTCGCGGCCATACGTTGCGTGGTAAATTCCCATCCACGATAATAACGTAGTCGCCCTCCTGGATCGGTCTCACTCCGTTAGCCGCTGACTGTCGTGGTGCAAGTGTGGGTAGGTACTCGCGCACCCACCGCCTCCAAAAATGGTCCGCTAGAGCTTGGCTGGCGCGCCAAGTTCTTCGGCCGGCTTCCTCGCATGGTCCTGTCGGTGGAACCCCCGTCGATCCGCCCAGTAGAAAGTGTGCTGGTGTCAGAGCTTCTTCATCTTTAGGGTCCACCGAAACGTGGGTCAGCGGTCTTGCGTTGACGGTGTTTTCTGCTTCGGCTAATACGGTCATCAGTAATTCTTCTCTCGGCGCCTTTGTATGCAGAGTGGCTGTTAATGCGCTCTTTACGGAGCGCACCAGTCGCTCCCAGGCTCCGCCTTGATTTGGTGCACCGGGTGGGATAAACCTCCACGAAATGTTCTTCTGCACGCCGAACTCTTGAAGTGCAGGTATCCACTCTTTATATGCGTTGCGTAGCTCGATGTCCGATCCCCGGAAATTGGTCGCATTGTCACTGTAAATGACCGCGGGCCATCCTCGTCGTGCCGCCAGTCGTCGTAGAGCCATTATCGCTGAGTCTGTCGATAAGCTGTGGACGACCTCCAGATGCACAGCTCGCGTAGTTAGACAGGTGAACAATGCAACCCACCTTTTTTCGTGTCTCCGTCCGATGGTTACCATGAGTGGCCCAAACAGGTCCACGGCTGTGTTCGTGAACGGTCTTTTATACGGCTCGATTCTTGCCAGCGGCAAGTCTCCCATTGCTGGCACCTTCGGCTGTGTCTTACGAAGAATGCACAGGCGGCACTTGCCAGCCACTTGTCGCACCGTCGGTCGTAGGTGAATGATCCAGTGGAGCTGACGCAGATCATTCACAACCCGTTCGTTGTTGGCGTGTCCAGCTTCCCGATGTGCTCGAGCGATCATTAGTTTGATCACCCGATGCCTGCCGTCCAGGATTACAGGTCTCTTTTCCAGGCCTTGCACCGGCGTTGCGTTGATCCGTCCCCGCATCCTTATTAGACCATCTTCATCTATTACTGGGTCTAATTCGAAGATCCGACTCTTCCGGTTCACTGGCTCCTGCTTAACCAGACTTCGGTATTCCTCCGGGAAACTCGTCCGCTGCACGTACTGGAAGAGTAAGTGTTCCGCTTTCTTCCGATGTCTCACTTGCAGCGGCATTCGTTGTCGGGTCTTAAGGCACTCGACGAACTGGTAAACGCGTGCTGTCGCGTTTAGCAGTCTGTTGTAGTCGGAGAATCGATCGATGTCGGGAATAGGCTCCTTGTTTACCTTTGGTTCTTCTGTCGCAGCGCAAATTATTTCTTCCCTCTCGGCTGGATCCGTAGTCTCCTGGGACATCTTCTCCTTTGGCTATTCGTTTTCTGGTCTCTTCAGGAAGTCTGGTCCTTGATACCATCGGCTGTCGAAGGTGACTTGTCTTCTGTTATCCGGCCGCGTAGCTTCGTCTGCCGGATTCTCCTTTGTAGGTACCCAGCGCCATTGACTTGGCTTCGTTAGCTCCGCTATCTCTCCTAAGCGGTTGGCTACGTAGGCGCTGTAGCGTTTGGCGTCGTTGCGAATCCAGTGGAGTACTGTTCCACTATCAGTCCACAAAACGACTCGTGCTGGCGTCAGACGGTGCTCTTCTCGGATGGTCTGCTGCAGTCTCGATCCGATGAGCGCTGACTGAAGCTCCATGCGTGGCACGCTGAGTTGTCTCGTTGGCCCCACCTTACTTTTGGCGGCGACCATGCTGACCAGGGCCGTCCCATCTTCTTGGACGACTCTCCAATATGCCACGCATGCGTACGCCTTGGTGCTGGCGTCCACGAAGACGTGTAGTTCCTTGCTCGCCGCTGCCCCCGTTGACAAGTAGCATCTGGGAATTCGAAGTGCTGCAACGCTGTCCAAAGCCCGTAGCCATTCTTCGAAGTCGTGCTTGTCCTCTTCTGGCAGTGGTGAGTCCCAGTCCAGTTTCTTGGCCCACAAGTTTTGTAACTGGACTTTGGCCGTTATTGTGTAGTGACTTAACAGCCCCAGTGGGTCGTACACGGACATCACGGCCGATAGCATTTGCCTCTTCGTCGGCGTAGTCTTCATGTCTCGTACCTCGGCCGGTACCCTCATCATGGCCGTGTTAAACCCGAGCTCGTCCGTTTCAGGGTTCCAATACATGCCAAGGATCTTGTTTTCCTTCTTCCCTAGCTGCGCCGGTGCGTTTGCGTGCAGCTCTTGTGGGATACCTTGCAGTAACTTCTTACTTGCGTGGCACGATGCACGAGCTCTTCCTCGTCCGGATAGCTTGCCACGTAGTCGTCCATGTAGTGGTTACGGACGATGTCCTCTACAGCATCCGGGAATTCTTCGGCGTTGTCCTGGGCGTTCCTGTTGCGAACGCTGCGCGCCAGGAAAGGCGAGCTCGCTGCGCCGAACAGCATGCTCGTCATCTTGTAGAACTGCGGGTTTCCGGTTCGGCGGTCTCCTCTCCAGACGAAAGTTTGTGAGGGCTGGTCCTCACTCCTCATCTTGATCTGGAGGAACATCTCCTGTAGGCCGCCACCACGGCGAACTTCCCTTCGCGGAACCGGAACAGTATCCCGATCAGTGATTGTAGTAAGTCCGGTCCTTCCAGAAGAAAATCGTTGAGGCACTTCCCTTGGCTGCGACACGCTGCATCAAAGACTAATCTTATCTTTCCCGGCTTGTTGGGATTGGTCACAGCGAAGTGCGGTAGAACCCAGGCTACGTTGCTATCTGGCGGCTCCTCCAGCGGCTCAGCATACTTCTTAGCAAGCAAGTTATTTACTTGCTCGGTGTAGCTCGCTGCGAATGCCGGGTCACGGTCCATCTTGCGCTCGATGCTATGCAGTCGATTCAATGCCGTGTGCAGGCTCGGCGGCATTCGTGGCTCCTCGTCCCGCCATAGCTGTCCCACCTCGTAGCGTGGTCCGTCGATTTTCTTGACCGACTTCTCGAAGATATCCAGGGCCCTCTGTGTCCCTGGATCTACCTTCTTGACATTCTTGATGCTGAGCGAGTCTATGTTGAAATATTCCCGCAACATAGAGTCCAGGTGCTCGTCATCCTCTTGGCGGCAGTGTAGCGTCACGTGCTTCTCGGGTGGGTTGACTATACGTGGCTTACCTCCGAAGACCACCCAACCTAACCCTGTCAGTACTGCTGCCGGCTCGTCCAGTCCCCGTATTCTCGCCTCCTGAGGTAGCAACACTGGCCATTGGTCTGTCCCCACAAGTAGTCGCGGTACGGCCTCGTCGTAGCAGGCAGTCTGGATATCCTTGAAGTGCTCCATCTCCATAACCTGCTTGCTCATCCTTTGCGTTCGTAGTCCTAGTCTCTTCACTGTGGTGAAGACTAGGTTATACGCGGTCTCTAGGCCCTTTCCTTGTACGCGAACTCTGACTTGTCTGCTTACTTCTGGCACAGCTTCCATGTTGCTTACCCCTGCCAGGCGCAGCGGCGTCTCGGGTCCCGTGGCTCCTATGGCTTCGGCCAAGTCTGCTTGGATCAGACTCACTGTGCTGCCATCGTCAAGCATAGCGTAGGTATCCACCTTCCCTTTTGGACCCTCTACGGTAACAGGTACCATCTTCAAAAATACGCTGGACGTGCTGTTCACTTGTTCCACCGTCGTGTTCGACGTGATCTCCGGCTCTGTTGGTTTGGCCGCCTGCGGATGTCCGGACCCGTCGCGGGCGGCAGGTTGCGGGGCAGGTGAGGCCGCGCGGGGTGGCAGCCGGCGTACACGCGCTTCTCTCTGCGTGCTGCCCTCGCTGTGCAGTAATCGGTGATGCCATCTGGTGCATCCGTTGGAACCGCATGCCTTTGCGTGACATTTCAACTTGGAGTGTTTACCGTTCAGGCATTTGTAGCATATGCGGTTGCTTTTGGCCCAGTCCCATCTCGCGCCTGTGTCCATGACCAGGACTCGCTTACATTCCGTAGTCCTGTGTTCACCGCCGCAGCACAAGCAAGGCTCCCGAATGCCCACGGTGTTCCCTGTTGTGTACGTCTGCTCGGCGTGGTACTGCGCTTGCGTCCTACGCGCGCCTCTTCCCTGGACTGCGCGACTCGGTGATGGTCGAGCTACCTCCTTAGTCGCCGCTTCCCTCCTTTTATTGGTGCCAGGCATGCGAGCGTGCGAGAATTCTAACTCTGCGTCGCTCTCTTCCATTAAGAAGTCAGCCATCAGCATCAGCTCACACTTGCCGCCCTTTATGTGCTCCTTTGCGTAGGCGCACCATCGACTTCTGAGGTGTGGACTCAGTCTGTCTGTTATCTCTCGAACTAACAACGGGTTGTTGCTATAGTTCCTGCTGTCGAGCTCGCAAAGTGTACTTACAATGTTTACAATCTTCGTTGCGAATTCGTTGAGGTCGATGGCACTGGGTCCCAACGGCGGTAGCCGCTTGAGCTCGTCCAGCGCCTTGTCCACCAGTAAGTCGATGCGCCCGAAATTCTTCTTAAGGAGCCTTATTATTAGCTCTGGCTGTGTCGATGTGGATAACAGATGCTGCACACACTGCCGTGCATCTCCACGTAGACAGTTCCTCAGCCGAGCCATGTTCTCGAACGCACTGAAGTTGTACCGTAGGGTTGACTCCGTGTAGGCGTTGAAGAACAGTAGCCATTCGTTAGGGTTGCCCGTGAATGGCGGCAACTCGTAACACTGCTTCGGCGGTGTGGTCCTGACGGCGTCCCGTAGCTGGTCGGCGAGCCTGTTGAACGCTGTCGCTGCATCACTCGGCAGCGGCTCTACCGACGACCTTAGTCTGGCGTTTTCGGAATACGGCGTCCATTCATGTCGTCCTGGTGGCTGATCACGCGGTTCCACGGGCGGCGGCGCTCGTGCCTCAATACGCGGCCCACGCGGCGGCGATTGGGCGCGCCTGACCCGTGACGGTACGGGCGGCGACTCTACGCGCACTCGATGATGCGGCGTGTCTTCAATAGTGCGCAGCCACTCGTGCACTCGACTATCGGGTTCAGCCGGTCGTTCCCTGGCCGGGCTGATTGTGCGCGATGACCCCACGGACGATGAGTCAGTTCCAGTTCCAGAGCTTGTTTCTTCGAGTATCTCGTCCCTTTTGAGCTCGTACTCCTTCCTTAGCAGCTCTCGTTCCAACTCGATCTCTCGCCGTTTTAGCTCGACCTCTTTCCTGATTTGCTTGAGTTCGAGCTCTCTTAATTTGGCTGATCGGAGGCTGCTTACGTGTGATGCGTGTGATTTCCTCGACGGATGAGACTTGACCGTCGGTGCCTTGTCTGGTGATGGAGTTGGTACCTTTTGTGTCTCCGTGGCCTTAGGGTGGCCCTCTGGCTGGGCCTCCTTACTCCCTTTTTCCGAAACCGGAGACAGGTTCTGCGCGCGCCCACTCAGTTGCTCGCGCTCAACTCGGCGTTGCTCCGCCTTTTCCTTGTGTCGCAGCTGCTTCTTGATCGCTTGCTCGATCCTTCGCCGCTCCAGTGTCGACGGGGAACGTGGTGGTCCCTTATGGACAACCTTCGCGGGCCCAGACGGTACCATGGCTCCGGCCCTTACAGGTACCCCCGCAGAAGATTCTTGACACGGCTGCCCGGCCTTGTCCGTGACCCCATCCTGTGGGGTGCGCACGGTACCGGGTGCCCCTGCCACGTTCGCAGATACGCCTTCCGCAGTATCTTCTAGTCGGCCTTCTTCCTCTCTGATGCGGCCAGACTGCGACCTCGTATTCACTCCTGATGATACCATCTCGGCACTTTATAGCACTATATCACAACACAATGTCACAAATAACACACACGCAAAGTGTCAGTAGTCACTATAAGAATCCACTTTTCACTAGTCCAAGTTCCACTGAATCCCCTGATCCGGCTCGAAGGACCATAGAACTGTGGCCGCCAGGCTACTCTCTGGCGTCAGTCTGCATCAGCGACAGCACAGTCTAAATATTTATTTATGCGGATACAGAGCATTCGCTGGTTCGGGATCCAATTCCTCCCACTGTGGAACGGGACTCTCAGTAATAACACTCACTGCACTTGGATTCTTATTTATTACTAAAACACAATCACTCGGTACACTTGGCTAACTATGGCTATTTACACTATTTACAACTTATATCCTAGAACAGGTACATATACCCTGTCCGAGGATAGGCACATTTACCCTACTTCGCACTGTCACTAACTTTACTTGAACTACTTAGTCCACGAACAGGTACATATACCCTGCCCGAGTACTGGCACGTTTACCCTAAGAGCACTAGGTACAAACTGAGACACTAACACTTTACTTATAACGCTTAGTCCATAAACAGGTACATATACCCTGTCATATGAACCCTAGGTACGCTAGGCACTAAACTTTAACACTAGGCACATAGAAAGCCGGTACGCACACTGATATACTGATACTGTCGACTACTGGTCACTATTATCTCTTCTTCTTCTTATTTTTCTTGCTGGAACTGCTTGCTGAACTGAACTGAACTTCGGCGGTGCGTGCCGGCTTTTATATGATTCGAAAATAGCGAGGGTGGAAATATCTAGAACAATCTGAAAGAGAGATCTATCTTCATCTCTTTTACGCTATGGAAAAATCTAGATATTTTAGACAAGGATATCTCTATCTTTTTCACACATTCGAAGAATCTAGAAGTTTTAGACAGAGAAGTCCTTTGTTTACATTGCTATCTCTTTCTTGCACTCGACTTAGGATATTTACGTATTTATTTACATTTTTGCTTATATCTCGAAAACTACTGGACGGATTTCGATGATTTATACCTTGTTAGAAAGGTCTTTGCAAGATCTGTCTATCTAAGACAATATCTTTACAGAATTTCAATAAACTAAAAAGTTGCTTTTTCTTATTAGTTAATTTTGTATGGGAGTGAGCTTCTATCTACTCTAACTCCGGTATCCTAAGTCCGAGGCTTACAAAACTATTTCTACTTGATAGTTTACTAAAAAACCTATCTCTAGAGGTATGTATGACCTATGTGGGATGCGGCATTTTCCGGGAAAATCAAAATGTTTTCGCGGTTCTCGCTTCGGTCAAGCCTTGCTACCTCAGTCGGGGCCCGCGGTCGTCGTTTGGTAATTACGGCTGCTTGGGTCAACATTCAGTCAAATACGCCGCTCCCCCTCTGCCCGCCCTCAGTCGGGCACGTACCATCACAGAGGGCACACATACTGTTTTTCAGCGGTACAAACAAGTCTTGTTTCTGCACAGACATTAATCAATCTAGTTTTACTTTAATAAAGTTGACCTGTGTGTACCACTTATTTATCACCTTACCTAGACACCTTATTACTAACTAGGTAGAATACAATTTATTTAGGTAGGGATCTAGGCTGTCCGTAACAGGTACCACATTGTCGCTCATAAGCTTAAGTAATATCGGGGCCATTGGAAAATGTAGTAACACGTGTTGTCTAAATCTCAGTTTAATCCCATCCATTTGCTTGACAGTTCGTAACTCAGCTGCCTGTTACGTTCACTTAGCTTTATGTTATGTTACCCTTTTAACAATAGTGGTCAATAAGCAATAATTATTAAGACAAAGCAAAACTCTCTATTTTAATCTGGCCTAAATCAACGCACTAGATACAAAATATATTAATCAAAATTCATATTATGTTAGTTTATTCAATTGGATTGTTAAAAATAAATAAATACATAGATCACATAGGATAATAAAATTATTTACAATTTTAAAGTGCGTCCAGACCGTCTTAATACGCCACGATGATGCTGCTCGTACGCTGCGCACGCGTTGCTCTAGCCGGAGAGCTAGCAACGGAAATAGGTTTGCTATTATATAGAGAAATGAAAATTTCTCTAGTTAGTGTGCCATACTAACAATTATAATAATCCGAGTGCCTGGCAGATGCTTTGAATACTGATTAATTACATAACAAAAACTTAACTATAAATAAGGGGAGGGATATAAGTTAGTGACAAATCAAAACTTTTTAACAGAAAATATAGTTGACTTATATTTAACAAGCTTCTGAGGGACAACCGTATAGATAATCAGTTAATACTCGTACAAAGTAACCAATCTCTCAATCAGACGTAAGAATTAAAATAACTTGGCGTCAGCACTTACCTACGTACCCCTAGGTGCGAGGTTTAGTAGGGAAGACCGGGGACAATTGAAACAATTTGCCTTTAACCTCCTGTGACCGTCATATTTTTAAGAGTAGAAAGATGTACGCTCAAAATATTTCAAGGTTAGTTATCTGGTTCCTAAATAAAATGTATTTGGATGGTCTATAATCCATAGTTTTTTGACAATAATGTAATAAAGATCATGGGGCAGTATGGTTCAATTAACCTCAAATAAGTGTCAATTGAAACACTATGTGAGGTCAATTGAAACAATAAAAGTACTTATATCTGTTTCAATCTTTTTCATCCCTACCTAGGCATACAATGAGCTCATCAAAAGTTTGCAAGCATAACATAAACATTTCTCATTTTATGAGCATCTAAACATCTCGATAAAAAAACTTGGTAAAAAAAAGAATATACGACTTTTAGTTTTCTTTGTCGCTGCTACCTTATACATTTACCTTAACCAAAGTAGTTTTAATGCAATTCTAAGATATAACGATAAAGAATCGCAAAAAACAAGCATTATTATGTTTCATACAAAAGTGCTTGTTTCAACTATAACAATGTTTCAATCATAACCTTTCCCGTACCCTGTGACGAGTGTTGCAGACGTCGGAATGTAAAATGAAATAATAGGCGCAATAAAATAATCAGTTTAAATTGTTTTATTATGTAAACAAAAACATAGCGATATGCCAATTAAAAACAAAAATTGTAAAACTTTCTCAGATATACATTTTAGCAGAGGCCGACCTCTTTAATCAGCCGGTTGGCAGCAGTCGGTTGTTACTAAAACGTATTATTATTATATATCAAACATATCAAATCAACATACGGGGCAAACTGAGAACCTCCTTTTTTATGAAGTCGGTTAAAAACAAATGTTCACATAACCTCGAATAAAAAAAAACTGCAGATTTAAAAAAAAAACTTTGTATATTCATAATTTATCAACTAGGTCAAAAACTACACAAATAAACGTGAACATTAATAGAACAAACATGTGCATCGAATACAGAACCTTATATTTTGAAGTCGGTTACTTTTGGGGACGATTAAAACGCGAGGACGATTGAAACGTTTCAATCGTCCAAAAGCAAGTTGTTTCTATCGTCCCCACACCACGTTTTTCACTTCAAGGTCAAATATTATATGTAAAAAAGGCTCGAACGCTGATCAACGGCCATTAAAAACATTCGTTTATTCCTAACTATAACACCAAAATAATTTGATTAGTCAAAATACAAGAGTAAACGAAGTTATAATAAAATATACGAGAGCACAAAAACTTACTTTTTACCGCGAAAAACTGGTTTGGCTCGTGGACAATCCCGTCTTGCACCGGCGCTCGAGCGCTCCTGGCCAAGGATTCAAACATGGCCGACCACGTGTTCCGAGTGTTGCGTCAGACGCGTAGGTATTATAGTTATCGAGAAATTTGACTTGTTTCAATCATGACGTGTTTCTATTGTCCCCGGTCTACCCTAGTGTAAATCATTTTCATAATGATGTTAAATGCAAATTATTACTTTTGTAAGTAATAATTTTATTATAATAAGTCTTAATAATAAGTTTGATCTTCATAAGTCATAAGGCGACAATGTGGGACCCTAAGGAATGTTAAACTAACAAACTTGATCTAAAGTAGTAGTAGTTGACGAAAAGACTGTTATTTTTTATAAAATAAGCTATTATTGGAGAGAAGCCTGACTTGGTGGCACTAATTTATCCAAGACCAGCTTTGAGCATAGTTGTTTCTCGCTAGACCAATAGATGGCGCTCAACTACCTACCGATTTGCTGCAACTTCAGTCCGCAACAACTTCACGCAAATAAATGGCGCCATATTGCTTTCCTCTGGCGGGCCCCACTTTTGGCTCGACACTGGTGCGGTGCGGTTGTCCCGAAATTCGCGATTATTCTTGTTCACGGGTTATTTAGCTTGAATTTAATTTTAAAGCATTGATTTGTGCGTTTTCATCAATAAATTGGAATTACTTTTGTAGCCTGTGTGTTTTTCCTTATAAATTCTTATCTCCTTGCTAAAATCAGACGCGGGATATTAAGAACTAACGTATAGCCTTATAGTTCTATTGCTTAAGCCGTCTTGATTAAAAAATTAAATTGTCGAATAACAGCTATTGTGTCACGTCACATCGTCATATTTGCTTCGATGCCGATTATTTTTCTTTATGTATGAATTTATTGAAATCGGGCAATAGTTTTTATTACCCTAGTTTTTGGAAGTGATTGTTTTTGCTCATTTTGTGGGTAGTGTTACTTAGCTCTTAGGTACAAATAACGTTTAGTGCATACAACTGTTACGTTTGTGTTTTATTTTTCTTTGTAGGTAACGTATTCTTAAAATTGTAGTAATCATTAAGTACCTACCCAATTGTATCGATAAAGTTTAAGGCAATGACTGATCGGCGGTCACGTACACGAAGTAGGAGTCGTCATCGTAGCAGAAGTCGTCATCGTAGTAAAAGTCGGTACCATGACGACCGTAGATCTAAAAACGTTAATCTTCAAAAAGAAATGCGGAAAAATTTTGAGCGTTTAAGTGCGTTAGAAAGGCAACCATCGCAATCAGTGTCGCTGCCAGCCATAGGTCATCGGGACTCCGGGGGCACGCCGCCGGGCACGCCGCCGGTCATGCCACCGCGTAGACGCAGCCGGTCTATGGTGCACGCGCCTGACCACGTGGCGGCCAGTGCCAGTCCACGAGCGCAGTCTGCAAGCAGTGCAGTGGCTACGGAGCAAGCCACAACTGAAGCATTGGTGAACGCGATACGATCCATCAATAACGCGGTGAGATCTAACCATTCTTATTATATCTCTAACTTTGACCCTAGCATACACGACATCGAAAGCTGGTGCGAGGAGGTAGATCGAGCTAAGGTAACAAACAATTGGACCGACAATGAATGTTTATCTCGTATTGGCAATTGTCTAAAAGGGGACGCTCGAGTTTGGCTCGATGAATGGATTACGAACGACCGCAGCTGGAGCAATTTTAAAAGGGAATTTAAGCCTTTATGTCCGAGAAAGCCTAACGCTGCTAATATTTTGTTTGATGTAATGAAAACCGATTCCGACCAGTATACTACATATGCTGACTATGCGCGGCGATCGTTGCTCCGCCTGCGAGCGGTAGTTGGATTAAGTGACGAACTAACGTCTGCTATTGTGATTCGTGGTATAACAGACCCCCAAATTCGAGCGGCCGCTACAAATGCCAAACTCTTGCCAAGTGATTTAGTTGAATTTTTATCAATTTATGTCAAGCCAAGTTCAACCAAATCTGGTAGTTCTTCTGTTTCCTCATTACGAGCTAATCGCGACGGTTCTAAAGGACGAGAGTGGCAAATGTTTTTCGTGTGGTTTACCCGGTCATGTACAAGCTTCATGCAACAAAAAGGCTAAACTTGAGAACGTTAATACTTCAAGTTCTAATCAGGCTGCTGTCATGCCTGGTACCTCAGCAGCAGCAAAAACCATAGTATGCTCATTTTGCAAGAAGCTTGGGCATAAGGTGGAAACCTGTTATGCTAAAATGAAATCAGAGTCTCGCAACCAGTCAAACGTAAATTTTTGCCGGGAAGTTGATAGTGAGCGTGATGAAGACGTAGTTGCTGCCGTTATACAAGGTGTGCCGGTTGATGTTTTAATAGATAGCGGGTCGAAAGCTACACTTATCTCGTCAGACATTTTAAAGCACCTTAACGTTCCGCGTAAGCCCGTGTTTCGCGTATTAAAGGGTATTGGTGGTGAAGTAGTGGTTACTCAATACGTCACTTTGCCGATTGAATTTAATGATGTCACCTTAGAAATGGATTTGTCCGTTATGAGTCCCAAGGATATGAGTACACCTGTAATAGTGGGAACTGATGTGCTTAACCGTGATGATATTTTGTACGTGCGCAGAGGTGTGAATCAAATTCTTACTCGTGTCACTAACGATCAAGAAACAGTGATGGTGGTTGAGTCTGATGGTCAGCTTCCGATAAATACAGAACTAACTGGAGACGATTTGAACAAACTTCTCGATCTGATCAAAGAATTTTCGCCATTTTTCATAACTGGTACAGCGGTTTCGACTGTTAAGACTGGAAGCATGGCCATCAGGCTTACCAACAACACACCGGTGCATTATAGACCATATCGGCTCTCGCAGGCTGAAACTTTACGCGTCCGGGAAATCACAAAAGACCTGTTAGAGAAGGGAGTTATTCAAGAGTCTGAGTCTGAATACTCAAGCCCCATTCTTTTAGTTAAAAAGAAGGACGGCACAGATCGTATGTGTGTCGACTTCAGAAAATTAAATGAGGTTACAGTTAAGGATCGATCCCCGTTACCACTGATCGATGACCACATCGACCGACTAGGCCGTGCTAAATATTTTAGTAGTCTCGATATGGCCACCGGATTTCACCAGATTCCAATGGACAAGGACTCCATACCGCTTACCGATTTCGTAACGCCAGAGGGGCATTTCGAGTACCTAAAAATGCCTTATGGCCTCGCTAATGCGCCGGTTGTATACCAGCGCATCATTACCAAAACCCTGCAGCACCTCATTGAATCTGCGAAAGTCCTGGTGTACATTGACGACGTGTTGATTATCAGTGAGACCGTTGACGAAGGGATTGCTACCTTACGAGAGGTTTTTTCAACTCTGACAAAAGCTGGGTTCTCTATTAACCTCAAAAAATGCTCATTTTTGTCGACAAAAGTAGAATATTTAGGCCGAACCATCAGTCAGGGTCAGGTACAGCCGAGCGCTCTTAAAGTAAAAGCCCTTGCCGAGTCTCCGATCCCTAAAAATGTAAAGCAGGTCCGTCAATTTCTCGGGCTGGCTGGGTATTTTCGTAGATACATTGAGGGTTTCTCGTCAAAGGTAGCATGTATTGCCAGACTAACAAAAAAAGATGTTCCCTTCGTATGGGGTTCCGAACAAGAAACTGCACGAAAGGACATTATAGCGCATTTGACGAGTGAGCCTGTTCTTGCTATTTTTGATCCGAAACTGCCCATCGAGGTTCACACGGACGCCAGTTCGATAGGTTATGGGGCGGTCTTAATTCAAACGCATGGCTCCGGCGGTCACAAGCGTGTGGTTGACTACTTTTCTAAATTGACCCAAGGCTCAGAACAAAACTATCATTCTTATGAGCTTGAAACTCTTGCGGTGGTCAAGGCCCTGCAACGGTACCTGGTACGCAGTTCAGGGTAGTTACCGATTGTAACACCTTGAAACTGACGCAGAAAAAAAAGATCTACTGCCGCGAGTTGCCAGGTGGTGGATGTACTTGCAGGATTTTGATTTCTCGCTTGAGTACCGCAAAGGCGCCGCTTTGCCTCATGCAGACTATTTAAGTCGCAATCCGGTTAATGTTGTTCGGGTTCAAAAACCCCAAAATTGGGCCCAACTGGCCCAGGCCGCAGATGAAGAGTCTCAGTCCCTCTTACAAAAATTAAATGATAGCCAGCTAGATTCCAATCAATATGTCAGAAAAAATGATCTTCTGTACTATCGGTACTGTCCGACTGGAGAGCAAGCCACTCTTATACTACATCCCGAAAGGCCACAGACTCAGTCTTCTTCGCGTCTTTCATGACGAGCATGACCAATTGGTGTCGACAAAACATGTGACCTTCTTTTAAAACACTTTTGGTTTCCGGGTTTTCGTTCCTTTGTTCAAAAGTACGTATCACATTGTTTGGTATGCCTTTCTCAAAAGAAGTTGCCGCGTGCTCCTCATCAGCCTATACATTCGTATGAAAAACCCGATGTCCCCTTTGAAACCATTCATGCCGATGCACTGGGTCCTTTACCCGAATCGAATGGTCATCGTTATGTCCTCATTATTGTGGACAGTTTTTCGAAGTTTTGCCTCTTATACCCCATGATGCGCCAGGATGATGGCGAGCTAAAGCGACATTTCACAAATGCTGTGTCACTTTTTGGCACTCCTAAGCTTATTGTTGCGGATCGTGGCCGCATGTTCCAAAGTGCAGAGTTCACTAACTGGGTTTCTGAGTTGGGGAGTCAAATCCATTTGATAACTCCTGAGATGCACCAGTCGAATGGTCAGGTCGAACGATATTGTCGAACGCTGCTAAATATGATCAGGGTTGAGAGTAACTATCGTCAGGAAGAATGGTCATCTGTCATGTGGAAGTTGCAACTGGTTATTAATATGACGAAGCACAAGACCACCCAGATGTCACCCCTTAATCTACTAGTTGGAATCGACGCCATGACACCCGTAATCCGCAACGTCGTGCGGGATGTTGCAGTTGAAGGAAGTCATCAAAATAGGGAAAGTCTACGAGAGATGGCGAGACAACGAGTGTCTGAGCGTCTACGGCGAAACCGAGATTTACAAGATGCTTCAGTTAATAAAAATAGGCGCGAACCTCGTATGTTCGAAGTGATCTCTATGGTTTTTGTTGTTAAGAAGGCACAATCCACAGGAAAGCTGGACTCTGGAATGCGGGGCCCATATCGTGTAGTCAAGGCACTGCCTCATGGGCGGTACGAGCTGCGGCTGCTTGCAGGCTCCTACGGGAAGACCACCCAAGCTGCGGCCGAGTATATGGTTCCTTGGAAGGACGAGTGGGCTCCGGACACATGTGCTGCCTTTTTCGAGGGTGAGATACTCCCCTATATTGTTGATAAGTGAGCAGACCTCACTTTGCAAGCAGACCTTGCATGATTGTAACTTTATATAGTGAGCAGACCTCACTTTGTAAGCAGACCTTGCATGCTTGCAACTTTATGTAGTGAGCAGACCTCACTTCGCAAGCAGACCTTGCATGCTTGTAACTTTATGTAGTAAGCAAATCTCACTTTGCAGGCAAATCTTGCATCTTTGTCCTTTTATTTAATGATCAAATATTGTGTTGTGCAAGCAGACCTTACACGATACATGTCCCGTTATCATTTTAATTATTTTGTGAGCAGACCCTCACCAATTTGTAAGCAGACCTTACACGATGCACATCCCGTTATCATGAGCATCCCATTTTGTTTATTTTGACAAGTGTGTTGTTTTTGTTACGCAGATGCAGACAATGTTGAACCGGAGTCTGTCGCGGCGGGTCCAATGCCTTCTGGGTCCACGACATTGGATGATGGGCTCGCTACCGAAAAGGATACTTCCGGTTCCGCTACGACGAGTCAAGATTCATCTACCATGGAAGATTAAGGAAAAGAGACCGAGACGTTCTCGCGTCAGGAAAGGCCGTATTGGAGAGAAGCCTGACTTGGTGGCACTAATTTATCCAAGACCAGCTTTGAGCATAGTTGTTTCTCGCTAGACCAATAGATGGCGCTCAACTACCTACCGATTTGCTGCAACTTCAGTCCGCAACAACTTCACGCAAATAAATGGCGCCATATTGCTTTCCTCTGGCGGGCCCCACTTTTGGCTCGACACTGGTGCGGTGCGGTTGTCCCGAAATTCGCGATTATTCTTGTTCACGGGTTATTTAGCTTGAATTTAATTTTAAAGCATTGATTTGTGCGTTTTCATCAATAAATTGGAATTACTTTTGTAGCCTGTGTGTTTTTCCTTATAAATTCTTATCTCCTTGCTAAAACTATGTTATTGATTCATAATAATATTTGTATTAGATATATGCACTTATAGTGCGGACACTATGTTAAATAATAGAAGTAGAATTCTTATTTCTCTAAACTTATGAATAGCGACAATGTGATACCCTAGATCACTTTACATACAAAAAATCATGTCAAAAGTCTAAACTTTGAAGTCACTTTTTTGATAGAAAACTACATTACTTTTGTGTTTAATTACACTTGATCGTTAGTTTTGTTCCTAAATTATCGTAAACTATGAGAATTAAAAATTATAATGTTGATTTTGTATATTTGTTATGTAAGTGTTGATTTTTCTTGTTTTATTATTTAAAAAAAGTATGCCTTGAGGTATGGTTGTTTCATTATTTTTATTATAAACCTTACCTACATCATATTCAGAAATCAACATAAGCCAGCTGAAAAGCTGTCGATTTTGAGTTATGTAAAATATTTTATTTTTGATTCTTGACTCTACACCCTACGTGCATTATTATTGTATTATTTCTATAAAATGTAAAATGTTAGAGACAACATACGATTTGTCGAGTAATATAATGTATGTGGAACATTTTGAAACCGCTGTCTCCATAACTTCAACCTATAACTAGGTTTTTTAGCCTTTCAAACTTTAAACTCGAATCTCAAAACAGTACAAAGATATGTTGAAACTTCAAAAAAAATTTAAAAATAAAAATACTCAACATAGCGATCTCGTTCTTTTTGCATATGAAGGAGAATATTTTACTTGACTGAATACCGACAATATATTACCTTTACCATGACAATGTCACAATTGATCTGACACCTGTTGAGAACCTAAGAACCTCTTCTTTAGTACCCAAAAGCTAACATCTAGTGAAATACATATCGCCTATCCTGGCCATATATCTAATTTAATTTCATCGCAGGCTTTGAGTCACGTGACAAGTGACTCTAAACTATGTTTGTGCTGGGTATACTAAGGTGTGTTGGGATAAGACCGGATCGAAGGAGGATCGTATAATTCAATTTATTTAAAAACTAGCTATTAACTTCAAATGCTGACCAGCACACCTTTAAACACCATAGTGTTGCCTTCCATTACACACAGTCACACAATTAATTTTAAATTCGTAACTAAGCATGGATTTAAATACAGGCGAATGCTACGTGTAAATTAAGCGAATAAGATCAATTTTGTAAAAAAAAAATATCCCACGAAAGTCCGATCTTTTTCCGACTACAATTTAGATTTTTTTGAAATTTTCAACAAAGTAAAAACAGCTTCTTGTATAATCGAACGGGCGGAGCGTAAGCGAAGCGAAGCTCTAACAAACAACAGCGGAGACACCTGGCTACTGGGACGATTCGGAATTACGATGGCTTTTTAGGGTTCCGTAGCCAAAATGGCAAATACGGAACCCTTATAGTTTCGTCATGTCCGTCTGTCCGTCCGTCCGACCGTCCGTCCGTCCGTATGTCACAGCAATTTTACTCGGAAACTATAAGACGTGTCTTAATATAATTTAGACATGAGGTGTATTTTGTATGCCGCTATTTATTTATGTAGTGAAATTGCAGAAAAAAATATTTTCAGGGGGGGCGTTAGGGGGCGTCCATTAATCGCGTCATACGTTTTTGGCTTGTTTTAGACCCCCCCTCCCCCATGGTGATCTTTGGTGATATTTTCAGGACCCCTCCCCCCCTGTCCAATATGACGTGTAATTTTTTTGCTAACCAAAGTAAGTAGGTACAGTTTTAACACGTGAACCTACTTACGTAACGTACGTACACGTAAAGGGTAAAAAAATGAAACTACATGTATACATATAAAATAAAATAATCTTTAATAGAAAAAAACCGGGTAAGTGCGTGTCGGACCACGCGGTTTCGTACCTACTATCGAAAAAGTAATATCAAAAGGTCGTATCTGCGTATGAAATGAGTTTTTAGGACATAACTCAATAATTCCTAAACCGATGTTCTCAATTTTTTTTTTATATTTTTTGGATCTCCGGTTCAAAAGTGACAGGGGGGGACACAAGTTTTTTAGACTTACGGGGTGACGTTTTCTTAAAATATTTACTAAATAAATAAAAATTCAAACAGACCTCAATGTTATTTTGAAAGACTTATCGAGTGATGTGCATCATGTCGATATTTGGTAAAATAAAATTTTTTTGACAAATGATTACACGTATGGAGTAGTGCCCCTCCTTAAAATATCTTTTCAATTTTACTACAAAACTAAGTAGCGGCATACAAAAACACACCTTATATTTAAATATGTATCTTAATAAATATTTAAACCATAGGTGTGTTTTATAGTTTCCGAGTAAAATGTCTGTGACATACGGACGGACGGACGGACACACGGACATAACGAAACTATAAGGGTTACGTTTTTGGCACTTTGGCTACGGAACCCTAAAAACCTACTTCACAAAATAATATGTCAAATGCCATTAAAAATTATTTACAATCATAGTGCTAGTGCAATTTTACTCTGCTTTTGACAGATTGATTCATTTAAAAGTTGATAGTTTTTATTTTATTGACCATAATACAGTATAGCACAAGGAACAAAAAAATTACACGTGATATGTGTCGAGACCCCCCTCCCCCCTGTGGTGATCATTGGTGATTTTTTCTTGACCCCCTCCCCCCCTATACAATATGACGCGATTAATGGACGCCCCCTTACACGTAACTAAATCTCAAAAAAAAATGTACCAAATATCAACATGTTGCACATCAATCGATAGGTCTTTAAAAGTAACATTGAGGTTTCTTTGAACATTTTGTGATTAAGTGAATATTTTCAGAAATAATCGCTTCGAAAGTCGGAAAAATAGCGACCCCTCCCCTGTAACTTTTGAACCCTAACTTCAAAAATATGAAAAAAATTGAGAAAATGCGCGTTATCATAATATTTTCTACAAAAATCGTTTTGAACATTATCGGTCCAGCCATTTTAGAGTTATTTCCAAAAAAACTACTTACATAGGCATCAGATACGACCTTTTGGCATTAGTTTGGTTCTTATACCATTGAAGCTACGGAACCCTCCATTATGCGTGGTCCGACACGCACTTAGCCGGTTTTTTTTATTTTGAGCGTTTGTGCTGCAATATGTTTAGTAACGTTTTTCTGAACATTCAAAAATTTGTTGGGGTTGTAGCAGAGATACATATAATTTGAGAGTTGGGATATGAGCAGAGTCGATCAAGGGGTTATGTATGGAGCTAGAAGGCGAAAAACGATCTTCATGGGCGTCTTGTCATATTGGTCAATTCGTTTGCAAGTAAATCGCGAGTTCTCATTTCGAGGCGGGTATGCAAAAACACATTTCATATCATAGTTACTCATAACAATTAAAAAAAAATCGATTAATTATTTATCCTTGCATGAAAGAACCAAAAACATAAACCGTAAGGGGCTGACAACAGCTAAATTCCCTCCCTATCTTTTTCAGCGCGAGTGAAACAGAAACACTGTGTTACGATTAGTATGGGAGCTCATTGCAAATTTTGCAAAATGATGAATTAAAATATACCTACGCATTAATTGAGAAATATAAAACAACGAAGTTTTTCGTATTAGTGCGGTGGAATTTTGTCCTTAGTTACAGACGTATAAGTCAAGAAACTAAAGACATACGACTGTTTAAAGCAAATTTTAAGATGTAACTTTGGAATTATTTTCTATCGAGCCGATTTCGTCCAATGAATCGTGTATCGGAATCAACGAAGTTCTTCCAAATATAACGAATAATAACATATATTTTTTTTACTCTCTCAAAACAAGGTGTTTATAGCTAAACACTGCTTGAGTAAAGTCAATTTGAAGGTCATCGGGTGTTGTCAGCCTCTTATTACCAACTAGTTGCAGAATAGTCCGGTCTTATCCCAACGCACCTAATTTGAATCAATGTACCTACCTACTGTATCTGATATTAGAGTTAATTAACTAAATATTACGAACCCATCACACAAACACTTTCAAAGCTCTTATCTATTTACCAAGCAACGCTCCAAAATCAAATTTACCCCGATCAAATAAGATTCCAAATTTAAAATAACAAAAAAAAAATACGTAAGGTTTTATCATTTATCATTTTATCATTGGCTTCGTTAGTTAGTTATATCTTAATCTTTAATGTTTCGATAGCGATAAGTACCGTTGTACTAAATATTGAATATACCATCGGGGTTTTATGATAATTAAATTAGCAAAATCAATCAAATACTTAGTCCTAGTTAGTAGTAGGTAGAGTAGTGTATCGTGAAATAATATAGTTTTGTTTACTGCAATGTATTTGGTAAGTTAAAATATATAATAATAATAATCCTTAAGGGGTTTTAGAGTGTTGGAATTTTGTTCTTAATTACAGACCTACCTATAAGTCAAGAAACTTAAAGACATAAAACTGTTTAAAGCTAATTTTAAGACGTATTAACTTTGGAATTATTTTCTATCGAGCCAATTTCGTCCATTCATGTTCGATACACGATTATCAAAATAATATTGAAAAAAAAAATCTAAATGAAATTATTTTCAAAATTGCTTTCTGGGGTTAGATATCACGTATAATTTGTGTTTTGTTTTGAAAATTATTTTTGTTTTAACTTTAATCGCTCCAAAAAGCCCTTTCATATGATAGCACACGCGATACGTTTAATAAAATTCCATACAAAAAATGACTCGCCACGTTTTTTAAAGAACTGCGGGTAAAAAACATATTTTGGCCTCTAGTATGCGTGTGCCAAATGGCTAAATTGTACATCGATGTGCGGTTTTTCTTTAGAAGTCCACTATAATAATGCTTTTTATAATATAACATTTGAGGAGTCCTCACGGAACCCATAATCATAGATGATCATTGCAAAAATCTTGCTATGAACATTTTACAAACGAAATAAAAAGCCAAAGGTTAAATACATTTCGTTAAGGACTTTCGTTCTGGTCATCATCAGCAGTTGCACTACTGCACAAAATATTTTTTTTTAATGCAAGTGCTTGACTTGTTGACGGGAATACAAAAATCAGTACACGTGTGACTAAATGACTTAAAGAGTTCTCTCGATTCCTAGTGGTAATGGGTACCGGGCCATTATCAGAATTCTATTGTATGCCATAAATTTGACCCAAATACTCCCCAGTATTTATAGGTAGGTACTCTCAAATTAAATATATTTTTTTATTAATCGGTTCATAAATGACGGAGTTCTAATTCTAAAGGAGGTTAATACAAAATTTAATTCAGAAAATAATCAGACAGAAAGGGAAGTCCCCGCTCTAGTTGTTCCTTGTACAAAGGTAATAGCCAGAAATATCAGAGCGGGGCCGTTCCTGAATAATCTATTGAAATAACATAAATATCTAGTTAGCGATGCAGTAACTATATAGCTACGAGTAAATATCTTGTTATTTTTTCAGCGTTTTGGTTAAGTAAGCCTTTTGTTAACACAGAAAAAGGTAAATAGTTTTATCTACACTCATACTGTAAGTACTCTAAAATGCGTTCAAAATCCGTAGACAATGACAAGCATTACAACAAACGATTTAACTATGATAAGTTTCTTATCTGCGGCAGTAACGTAATTTTAACTTTGCATGCTCAAATATTGTTAAGCAATGAGTTTCAAATTTGGAACATCGAATTTGATAACATAATGTTACCGCCATGGCCAACTCGATTGGTCCCGCGCGAGCGCCGGCACAATCGAGTTGGCCATGACGGTACAATGGCGGTCATTCTATGGTTTCCGAACACTTAATTTAATATATATAATATGAGTGTAGATAAAGCAGTGTATGCAACTGTACGTAATTAGGCCTTAAAACACTCGTGTGATCTTATTATGAAATTCGCCTGCGGCTCATTTCATAAAACCACACTCATGTTTTAAGGACCCTTATTACGTAACAGTTACATAAACTACTATTACACATAGACCTTAAATATATATTGCATTAAGTAGGTATAAAAATCATTAAATTTCAATAATCAGTCTCGTCAATAAAAATTACACGTTCGATTGTTGCGCAAAGTATAGGTAATAAAGAGGTTCTCAACAAATTTTCAGTTATGGCTGTTCCTGGTAGCATGCGTTGGGGCAGAGGTCGTGCCGGACCCTCGAATAGTCGAGCCCCCGCTGCGCATCGACATGCCGCCTCCAGAAGAAACGATGCGCATGACCACACGCCAAGTCTTCGAGACGTACATCGCCATGCCCGTCGACCACTTTAATCCGCAGAATCCGGATACATTTTTGATGGTAACAATTAAGTGACCAATTATTAGAATTTTATAAGGTTTTATACCTGACGTTTCAAAACGTTAAACTTAAAGCAAGGTTTGTCAAATGAATAAACCGACTACCTATACACAGCGACCTAAAATCGCATGCGATTGTCATTTGAGTCAATGGTCAAAAGTGTATTGTACTTTATGAAAAAAATCGACCCCTCTGATTGACTGGGTAAAGAGCCCATTTTACTATTCAACTCTCAGAAGTCGCTTTTCTCGTAGCCTGTTATAAGACATATATAAGTGTACCTTTAGGACTGAACGAGAGCCCCTAACCGAGGCCATAACCCTAGGGCCGCGGACAATGCGCTCTAAGCGTTAATGTCTCATAGCAGTCATAGCGTATCCGTGCCCACGAGTAAATAGGTGATTTATCATATCGTCTTTGGAGATCGTATTTCCATATAATAAGTACCTAACGCCACTCTATTTTCACCAGCGCTACATGTTCAACGAAGATTTCTTCGGCGGGCCAGGCTCGCCGGTATTCATTCTGGTCGGCGGCGAGTGGAACATCGCTGCCGGCTGGCTGCTGGCCGGAAACATGTTCCAGATGGCTCAGGAGAACAGCGGCTACATGGTGTACACCGAGCACCGCTACTATGGCAACACTGTGCCTTACACGTACGTACGGTCCCACATTTAAAGTGACATAAGTAAATATGTATCCAAGACTTTACGCCTTGATACTCGTAATAGAGTCGTGGTCAAGGATGATTAAGACATGGATTGACAATGCCTATACAAAATCGCGTTCCTCGAACCTTCAGGTTATACGTCTGTTTTCGGTACTAAGTGCCACAGCGCCATCTGTCGAGTCTGGAGTCGAGTTATTCTGTCAGCGTTAAGCGTCGAACAAAATATTAGAAACTAGGATTTAGTGTTTGTGGTGACCAATAGATGACGCTAGTGCTTTAACCTGAAATAAGGGAACGCGATTTTGTATGGATATTGTCAATCCATGTCTGTATCATCCTCGGTCGTGGTTAACATATTTTTGGTAGCCATGTTATACGTATATACCATAGGAGGGGAACATCGTCTGAACTGACGTTTATCTGACGTGGCTATTTGTACGTTACATATAAAGCCATACATTTGACGTTCCCCTCCCTCGCAAAAATCGCCAGACTTTTTTGTATTGAAAATGACAGAGATGGCCGCTCTGGTTGGTTGAATTCTGTAAGGTTTTTGCTTAATGCTTACAAACTAAACATAATCAAATATTTAATTTATCCATAAATATCACAAGTCATTTCTCCTTCGAAGTTTATATAATTTCAACATGCATTTTTACAGAAACTTCACCACCGAAAACCTGCGCTTCCTCAACGTCGACCAAGCCCTGGCCGACCTCGCGTATTTCATTCAGAACATGAAGGAACAGTCCCGCTTTGCTGAAAGCAAGTTTGTGCTCTACGGAGGTTCCTACGCGGCTAATATGGCGTTGTGGTTCAAGCAGCGCTACCCGCATTTGGTTGAGGGGGTAGTAGCGTCGAGTGGTCCAATTAAAGGAGAGGTTGACTTTACCGGTAAGTAACGTTATCCAGGTATAAATATTAGTAGTTTTTGATCATATGAAGCAACAGCCTCGCCTCGCTTTACGGAGGCTACTAGGCATTGTGGTTCAAAAAAACGTTACCAACACAACACTTAGTCGAAAAGGTTTTGGCCTTCAGTGGACCCTGTGGACCGAAGAAGTTGTCTTTACTACTTGTAGGTTATCCATTGAGAGAAAATCTTCCTCATGTAAAGTATGTTCGGTCTGACGGTTAATGGATGACCTTACAATTCTTTTCAGTTTACGAAACACACTAGTTGACGATTTTCCGTAGTTGAGATCCTGCATGTATTAAGGTTTTTCTTGCGATGATGACCCTAATTTCGCGGCAGTATTTTTATAATTTCACTCTAGATGACGTTGTTCCGTGTAGTAAAACTCCTGAATTTGTTAAGGTTTTTCTCGGGATAATGACCCCACGCACATACAATTCTTTCTTCTTTAATTTACGAAACTTACACTAGATGGCGCTGTTATGCGTAGATTTATAACTGATGATGATGACCCCAGAGAAATGATGGAGGTATTATCAAATTTTCATGGTAAATACTAAATAACCCAGCATGGCGCTATTAATTTTTTTGTTAGGGTGATATGATGGACCCTAATTGTAATTTGATGCAGTATTTTTTATTTTCAAATTGAACGCTAGATGGAGCTGTTTTGTATAGTAAAAATTCTGAAACTCACTAACAAGATTCATCTTCAAATTTCAGGATATTTAGAGGTAGTGCACGATGCGTTTTATGCAGAAGGCGGCGAGCAGTGCATATCGACTATTAGACAAGGCATATTGGACACAGTGGAAGCGCTAAAGACTGAGGGAGGCCGGCGGGAGTTGGAAGCAGCTTACAGGTATTTGTTTATCGTCAATACAGTAAATGAATCATTATTGCATCGATATACAAGGTGTAACAAAAATACTGGTGATCTAATAGGCATGATGACACATGTTGAATTATGCAATAAAATTTAGTTGATAGGATGCAAAATGATCAATATATCCAACTAAAGTAAAAATTTATGAATTCTATTGAAATGGCTCAAAGATATCAAGCTGCAAAATATCTAAATTTTACGATTGTTTAAAGTGCGAAATTTAAAAAAAACATTGATACCATTAGATTTTTAACATTTTACTGTTTAAATAAATTGTATAGCAACCATATACATAAACGCAACATTTCACTGTAAAAAAAGCAATTTCATATTTTTTCCATACTTTAAACAGGGCGACCATGTGATCATGACGTCACTTTTGCACGTCATTTTGTTAGGAGCGTTTTGAGAAACAAATGCAAATCTCGGACTTTAAGTCTCATTTCTGACTTTTGTGTTGCTTTAACGCAATTGGGTACTTTCCTGGGTAAAAAAAAAATATAATTTTATTTAGTCCGTCAGTTAGATTATCAAAAAATATTGGACACATATTTTTTTATTTTGTCAATCAATCAAAAATTGGTGATGATAGCCCGTTAAAATTCCGCGTGACGTCACATTATACTAAAAATTGTACTGAAATGTGACGTCACGCGGAACTTTAACGGGCTATATCTTCACCAATTTTTGTTTGATTGACAAAGTAAAAAATACGTGTCCAATATTTTTTGATAATCTAACTGACGGACTAAATATTTTTTTTAGGAAAGTAGCCAATTGGCCACATATAGACATTTGATCCTCACAATAAAACGAATCGATTGATACTATACATGAAAAAAATTCACCATGCCTATTATGAAAAGCTAAGGAAAAAAATTACGTGCCATATTTTTTTTGTATGGAGGGTTGACCGGCTGGGGCGACGTATCGACGATACCAATTATGCCCTAAGGATCACCAGTATTTGTTACACCCTGTATGTATAGTGTACTAAAATAGTTAAGTGTTTCTGGTAATATTCAAGTACCAGAGCTTACGTGTATCACAGGGAAATTAAGTACAGTTTTTTTCTGAAAAATAATTAATATCATGGTAGAAGAAAACTAGGTATAACTACGTCACATACACCAATTTGATTCTCATACTTTAAATTTTGGGGTAATTTAAACTACCTTAGTGGATGTGGCCACCTTGCGGAGTGCAGGGCCAGGTTAAGGTTCACCAGAGTTGCAGAGCAGAGTATGCGGAATCCACTAAGCCAATCCAATAATTTAGTTAAAATTACCTCTAAATTTAAAGTTTGAGAATTAAATGGTGTCTGTGACGTTGTGATGGAAATACCTTGTTTTCTTCTACCATATAAAATAATTGTAAAATATATACACGGTGCCCGTGAGCATTGGGAGTTGTGAGACGCTACGCGTACGGTAAAACTCGCATTATGGCCAGGTGGAGACGTAAAATTGTGTACTCGCCTGCGGTTCGGGTCACAAATACATGCGATTTCGGGCTTTCTTTCTTTTACGGTCGTTGGTAAGTAATGTACTATTATTGAACACCTCAAAATAATGAAACACATAAAATACAAGTTACAAACAGAATAATCAGAGGTAAAACATACAAAGATCTCTCATAATCATATTAAGAGAAAAATATCCTATAAACTTTTCCGAAATTCGCCATAGTTTCAGAGTAAATAGTACTTACAAAAAATTACATTTTTAATTGTTATTTACTCAGTGTAAAATGCTTTTATGATGGCGATGTCACCAGTACGGGGCATAGTCTAGACATCTCTTATTGATAGATATCAAAGACCAAATAAATACTTAGAACTAGTTATTACAAGAAAAAATGTAGCAATTTATTTTATCCGTAACTTTTTTCCAATGACATTTACTTTTTTTATGTAGAACAGCATTAAAAAAGGTGAAAACAAATTTTTTTTTGGGTTTTACAACTAAAGTCACATAATGTTTTTTCCTTCTTTGACCTAGAAATGCGAGGTTAAAATCTCTCGCAATGCTCATGGGCACCGTGTATCAATACCTAATCTGTAGATTCTGTGGTATTAGATACTTAACTTTTGATTACAGGTTATGCTCGCCACTACTAGACTACGATGACGTATACGAGCTAGGCTATTTCTCCGGCTTGATCAGCTGGAGGTTCTCAGGGAGCGTACAGACAGCGCAGCCAGGCGTTCTTCTCAATATTTGCAATAACTTTGCTGGAACTGTTTACGGTAGGAAACCTGCGGGCTTCAAACTGCAGTAAATGAAATAATAATAATAATAATAATAAAATACTTTATTGCACACTACAACAAACGAACAAAAGAGTTATAATATAGGTACAGCATAGAGGTAGGTAACAACAGGCGGACTTATCGCTAAAAGCGATCTCTTCCAGACAACCTTCATATGTCGAAACGGCGATAATAGTGTAGTTAACGGGCAGTGACAAAAATTGAAATTCTAGGGGAATATAGAAACTTGTGTAAAAATAAAATACATAAACTACAACAAATATATATATTATAATAAAAATATAAACTTCTTAAATTACCACAAATAAATAACAATAAATATATACATATATATACTTATAAATAGAAATACTATACATGACAAAGGTAGTTTCAAAAATAAAGGGTCGTTAATAATGTAAATAATGTAATCGTTAGAAAGAGAATAATGTTTATATCCGAGACGCGTAAATTAGGGTGCATGGCTCGGGCGGCGGTGACCGGCGAATCAAATGTATGAAGACGCTTTTTTAGCTTCCCTTTTATTTTTTTTACTTTTAGATCGTAACAGCACATGGACATACTAGGGCGCTATTATCGTTGGTCCTTGTCATAGTCTCACATTGTGATTATTGCTTTCTTCCAAAAGGCCCTAAGTATAATATAAACGTTTGTTACCCTCCACCGCTTATTGAAGGGGAACAAAGAAACCGACTAAATTACGTAGGCTAGCAACGGTAAGCTTTCATCTTGAAATGCGTTTCCAAATTAGTCGCGTTGCGTGTATTCTGTCCTGTCCTTCTAGATACTTGCTTTGAGTAACAGCATCACATTGTGGCCGCACTGCATGGCCGTTAGGCACTGGTCCCACAGGCAGGCACAGTGTGAACAGCCAGCGATGAACTATAAATATATATCTCTCTCTTTTATTTACACGGAAGCGATTATCTTTTGTTCGTTTCTTGGGCTAGAAAATAGCCGATAGCTCATAGTTACTCGCCCGCGGTGGGACCAGTGCCTTAACGTCCACGGTAAATGAAGAGCGGTTACATACAATCTGATACATTTATTAGCTCCCATCAAATATCGTGACGGTAAAATTTCCATTATAATGAGGGACGAGGTCTTTTTGATAGCAGCTATCAAAACCCACCAGTATTTTTAAAAAATTAAATATGATTAGTGGATTATGACAGCTAGACCTCTCGCCACGGTGCCGCCATCTAGTGAAAATCTTGATTGCGGAAACCCTTATTGCAGTGAACGTTGCTTGAATGCATTAGCTCGATGCACCACCGTTGGACACTCGCTACTGAGGCTGAGGTATACACTCATGTAGACCGTATTACCCTATTAGGGTAATCGCCTGATATCGCTCGTGTACTTACCTGTATTTACTTATTCCAACCGGATTAAAAATGAACGGGATTTTAAATCCGGTTGGAATAAGGATATAGAATAGATATATTATGAGATAGATGGAGACGGGGCCCATATAACCATTTTCGGTCGCCGTTACGACACAAGTCGAAACATTTCGCGTCGACACTGTTCTTTTCTAGTAACAATTTCGGTCGCCGTGTGGTCGCCGTGTGGTCGCCGTTACCAGAAATGGCGAAGAGTCGACGCAGACACATTTGGTCGCACGGTGTCGACGCAGTGTAGGAACAATGTTCCCAGTTTGCGACTGGTTTTCAAAAAATCATTCGTTCAATCGTTCATTTTGTTCGTTTCCATTGAGGAAGTGTCACCATGCAGTGTCAGTGAAAAAAAAAATATCTAAAAATAGCTAACATAAGTGACGTTGACGCCATCGTCGCCATCGCTTTAAGTAGTTCCGCAGACGTAAGTATTTATTGTTCGTTTTTAATATCAATATTGCCAAGATTATTATGGGCAATTAAAATGCTCGAGTGATTTTACTAACTTAGTCTGAATTCATCAACGCGCCACCCCATTATTCAAGTTAAGCCAGTAAAATAATGATAAACAGCTCTGTGCAAGTGTAAACGACTGCTTTATTTGATGACTTTTTGGTGGTCTGAAATATTCTTAGGCAGAATTTTAGCATTAAAAGTAATAAAAACGCATAATAAACATAGAAACTTGTTAGTTATTATGTATATATATGTTTTAAGGTTAAAAAATATTGCAGTCACAAAGTAGTTGCATAGTTACCGGAATGTGTAGACATGTGTCGAGTTGTTACTAAAAGTAGAAACGTCGTTACTAGATTTACAAAATGGCTCCTTGTACTTTTCTGTTTCCAGATATTCTCAAAGTTTACCTCGAGGCATCCCTTGGTCAGTCACTGGTGTGACGGAAGAGGATTACAAAAAACTATTAGGTCCCAGTTATAACAATACGATGAAGTAGCTAGTTAGTAAATAATGATGTACTTTTATGATGAACAGACCTCGGAATTTATAATAACACTTTAAAATTTCAAATATCTATTGTCTGAAATAAAATTTTATACATTATTTGACAGTACTCACTGGTGTTTGATATTTGTGCATTTTTGTAATGTTCTGGATGCGCCCATTTTAAAAAACGTTTGTTATACGATTACCTACTCCAGCAATTATGAATAAAATTTGTTATTGTTTTCTTGTTTGAATGGAAATTATACCAAGCATTGTTGGGCAAACAATTAAATTACAAATTGACAATTGTAATTACTCAATATAACACAGTTACAATAACAATGAAAAAGTAAATTGAAGCTCCAATTACAAAATCAAATTTGTAATTGCTTATAAATAATATTTTGCAATTATAATTCGTAATTAATTACTTTAGCAATTACCTACAAATTACTTTTGTGTCATAAAATATCTTTTTAAAATAATGTTTTCCAAATTAGCTTAAAAAAGCAAATAAGTAAGGCGATTCAAACAAATAGGACTTAAAATGGCCCTTTTGTATTTCCTTTTTATTTAATCTTTAACACTATTTTTATGAAATGTTTCTAACTACATATTTCATAAAATTAGTCTTAAATGTGTGGCGATGGACAAGCTTTTCGCCAGGTAAGAACCCGTGCGTACATCAGACCACCTTTCGGAATTCCGTTGCCTATTTATTTTATTGGTATTTAATCACAAAAAGTAATTAATTAGGTACACCCAATACTGCCACCAAGGTTGTCCCAATAGATTATGGTTCTGATCTGATGATGGAATTCAAGAAGAATTGTCGTTAACTATCTTTTTATCACTCATAATATAATCACTAGAGTACGGACAGGTGGTGGGGGTGGCATTATAGAGAAGTGAGGGCACTGGAGTCGCTCATTTTATGATGAAATTACTAATGATTAAATTATTTTGTTGTCTAAAACCTACATTTCATACTCAAGTAGTGCACATATTTTTGGATCGAATTATTGAATTCCCCTCGTTTTAACCTTTGGCTGATGCTTTAAACCATTTTTTGGTCTGCCTAATTTAATCGAGTAATAGTATGAAAAATAATTCAATAATTAACCTTGTTTTTATGCTATAGAGTGCATAGATTTTACTAATTGCTCAGTAGTTTGGTAAATCTAAGCATGTTTTGTTATTATTTTTCTCATGTAAGTGAATTACTGTTATTCTTTTGAGGAAATAAAGATCTATAAACCGAATAATTCGATTAAAAAACATTGGCACCAATTTAGTATGAAATGACACGCATCAAAGCAATGGAACAGTTTGACAATCTTTGGTATTTTATGTAAATTTTTGGTTACAATGTTTCTACACAGTTAAGTAACGTTACGACACACTGTGTATACTTAATATAAAGTGGTAACGATGTTACTACACGGTTACTACACGTTACCACTTTTCGTTCCTAGTTTTGACATCTGGTCACAAACTGAACGCAAGGTGTATAAAAATGTTTCGAAACAAATGTGATCGAATAGTGTGAACACTGCGTCGACTCTAAGTTACTGAAAAAAATCTGGTCGCATTGTGTGGACACTGTCACCACACGAAGAAACCAAAACTCAACACAGACGCGAAGTGTAGTAACTGTTTCGACACTTCTGGGTTTATGTTACTACTTTGAAAATCCTGCGACCAGAATGGCTATATGGGGGACGTTTAGCAAACCTAAACAGTACCTGCCTAGTCGTTTGTAACACAGTGAACCTTAACCACAAGGTGTTCACAAAGATCTGAACAACGCCTCTATTGTCAAGGCGATAAAGGGAATGTTCAGATATTTTTGAGTACCTTGGCCGCTCCAATATATTTGATGGTGACTGTACAAATATTACTATGTATCTGTCTCACTCCAGCGTACTTTGCCGTTTAGTAACCTATTGAGAGTCAACAGATGGCGCTGTATACCTAATAACACAGTTTTTAATCTTCAGGAAACACACCGATGCAAAAGATTGGCGGTTACATTGCTCAAACTGCTGGTTTGATATCGTGCTGGAATATGGAATACTCGCAGCTGATTGCTACCTACAGTAATCCGCGATCAAACTGTAAGTACCTATTTAATGTGAATAAAATGAGTCAGTAAAGTAGTATTTTTAATTCAAGGCAATAACCTGACAATTCCTGCCATACATAGTAAACCACTTTGTATAACAAGAGCTGTCAGATTAAATGCTACTTTAGTGTATCTTTATAAGCGCGGGTTATTAATTACCAGTGATCGGCACGACCCGTGCAACAACGCGGGATTTTGCGTAAAAAAAAATTACGGACATGACTATAATAATTTATTGAATACTATTATATTACACCCATATAACATATTTTTTTTCAAACAAAAAATCGTGATTATAATTATATCCATATTCAAATTACTATAGGAACGCCGCGGTGTTGCACGGGTCGTGCCGATCACTGTTAATTACACTAACTCAGACTAAAATTGACAGCATTGTAACGTAAGTTTTATAGCTCTAGAATCTAGAATAGTTTATTTTCATTAGTTTTATTCCAAATTGAAGTAAAGCAAAATGTTATTTACATGACTTAAGTACAAAAGGCCTAAATTCCATTGAAATAACATGTACAGTCGACGTTAAATATATATTTCTACTTTAGCATCTTACTCATTGTAATAGGTGTTAAAGTTTATACATATACTAGCCTTTTCCCGCGGCTTCGCCCGCGTACTATAAGTGCTCAAAAAGGATATGATACCCATGTTGATTTTCAGACTTTGTGACCACATTTGCCCCTTTTAGGGGTTGAATTTTCAAAAAACCTGAAACACGTGTTTACTCATTTATCGTTAGGAATACTCCTGTGAAGTTTCGAATAAAATAGTCTAACAAATCTTGATTCGCCATACAAACTTTGGACCCCCATTTTACCCCCTTAGGGGGTGAATTTTGAAAAATACTTTCTTAGTGCATCCCTAGACCTTATAAGAAACCTACGTGCCAAATTTGGAATCTCTAGAACCAGCGGTTTGGGCTGTGCGTTGATATGTCAGTCAGTCAGTCAGTCAATCAGTCAGTCAGTTTCTTCTTTTATATATTTAGATTTAACTTTGACTTTACCTTGGACTTGTGAGCTTGTAACGCTATTTGGAACTATGAAAATTTAAAGCTTTGAATGAGGTTAATCATAATTGTTAATTTGTAGACCTTACCTCATTGAAATAAGGTTGCAATTAGATTTCTGACTAAAAAGTATATAAATAAAGTAATTTGTTTTTATCGACCTTTATAATAGTATAGCTGTTACCTTTTTAGCTCGAGCTTGGTACTACCAGACTTGTACCGAATACGGGTTCTACCAAACCGCACCCAGGAGCGGCACTGTGTTCGATCCTCTTATATGGCTCAGCGTCGATTTCTACGTCGACATGTGCAAGAAGGCATTTACAGAGAGGTAGCATATTTATTCTGTTAAAAAAAGGCTACAACATATACACAATTTGAATTTACGGCCGATTGTCCAACGAGATGCAAATTATATCGCATGAATGAGAATTGAATACCCCAGTGGGGTTACAAATTGCCATCAACTTACCTCTCAACACAAAGGGCACCTCAAGAAGGTATTTTTAATTTATTTAAATTGTATTGCACGTAAAAGAAGTACTAAAGGCGGACTTAATACCTTTAGGCATTCTCTAACAATCAACCATAGGCCAAACAGTGTTCGTAGTACAGTCGTCATCAAATATATCGGAGCGGCCAAGGTACTCAAAAATATCTGAACATGGGCTTTATTGCTTTGACAAAGGCATTGTTCAGATATTTGTGACTACCTTGGCCGCTCCGATATATCTGATGGCGACTGTACCTATTCATTCCCATCCATCGCCATACTGCGTGCGATCGAGGCAGGGACATATGGGAATATACCCTCAAGATTTGGTGTTTAGGTCTAAAGAAACGCGTAATATGATGTTGAGTTTTTCACTCGGTTTTTCCAGTGGTAACCATACAAAACGCCAAATGGCGCGAACTTGCGCTTTAATGGATTAGTTTATAAAAATATGGTTGGTTGGTGCTTGGTCTTGGTTATTGAAAATAATAAAAAAAAATTGGTTGTTTGTAAAGTAGGTTTACGATCGAGATGTTTACGTGATAACGTCTAACCGCTCGTGAGGATTCCGCGTGACAAGTTTCACGGAATGACTGGCAGCGCTCGAGATGAGACGGGAGATCGGTCCGTCTCTCTCTCGTTATACCTGCGATCGCGCTCGTGAGGTTTTGGTGTGACACAAGTTTCTGAACATGTCACCCGACTAAAACGATTTTAAAGACGTTATCACGTCAAAAAATTATAATATGTGTCTCACGATATTTAGTTTTGTCGACTACAAAAAGATGTATCCACTTTTGGAGCTTATTATAACGCAATAAAGTGGATACATTTCTATGTAGTCGTTGAATACAAAATTTATTTCACCGTTAGTTTCGACGAGGAGTTCGTATACGACGCAGTGGAGCGGGTGAACCTGATGTTCGGCGGGCTTGAACCAGACGTGAACAACACCATCAACATCCACGGCTCGTACGACCCGTGGCACGCTCTGGGCGTTTACGAACACGACCTCAAGGAGAGCTCGCCTACGATCACCGTGCCTAGGTAAGCTGAGGACCGGGAACAATATAAATCGAAATTTCGTTATCTGGATCTCTTTCGCTCGTATACGTATCGCAAGTGCGATAGAGGGAGATAACGAAATTTCAACGTTCGCGGTGGGCAGATACTTTTCGACATTTGACAGCTGGACCCCCAAAATTGTATTATTTGGAATGATTTCTATTCAGAATCAAGAGCCTTTATTATTTTAATCGAAAAAGGTACTTTTCGTTTGGTTACGTTTTCAATATACATTACTTTTATGGCTGCAACAAAAAAGACCAACAAAAACTGAATAAAAGGGTGGCTTTTTTCGATTAAAGTAGAAATAATGCGTGACTGCAGGCGCTATCATTGACAAGGAGCGATGAATTCGTACAGATCAAAGTACATACATAGTATAAAACAAAGCCACTTTCCACTGTCTGTCCCTATGTATGCTTAGATCATTAAAACAACGCAACGGATTTTGATGCGTTTTTTTTTTAATAGATAAGAGTGATTCAAGAGAAAGGTTTATATGTATGCATATAGTAGAGAAACATTGATAATTTTTGAGGTTTCTAATGTGATGTAAATAAACATTTTTTTGATCTAAATAATGTACTAGAGTATTGTACATTTTAAAAAGGTCTACAAAAAGTCCGCGATGGTATAAGTCTATCTCTTCACTATCACTACATCGTATAAAATAAAGTCACTCTTCAAGTTGATCTTGCCACGTTTGTTTTTATTGGCGTAGTAGCCATACATTTTTCATTATTTAATTTGGTTTCGGTATTATCCGCGCAGGGCATCGCATTGCTTCGACATGCAAGGCTGGCTGACCACAGACACCATCAGAATGACGCAGACCAAGCAACAAGCGCGACGCATCGTGGCTTCCTGGCTCAACTAGCAACCTTCTAACTGGGCTAACGTGCCCCATTGATAGTGCAGTCGCCATCAAATATATCTGAGCGGCCAAGGTGGTCACAAACATCTGAACGCCTCTATTGCCAAGGCAATAAAGTGCATTAGCATGCATCTGATGGCGACTGTACAATTTGTTTTTAGACAGCTGAGATCGTGATATATTGAAATCAATCACGATTTTCTGCGAACATGCTGCCCTCCCCTAGGGTTATCAAGTGGCGACGCACTTTTAATTCATTTGAATTTCTACCTTATTGGATAACCAGTTACAATCAATCATATCATTAAATCATTATACTATTGGGGGTTATAATTTGAACTTTATTCAGTTTATGTTAAAGTAGAAAATCAAATGGATTAGCTAATTGTCAATCACCCAGCAGAAATACCTGTGTGCATTTCAGTGCAATTTTAATGACTGAATACATTAATACGTTTCCAACATTTGTTGTAGATTTCATAAATATAATAAAATAAAACACCTTTTCAAATCCCGATAATGTGCCGGGAGAACACAATTTTAATATTAGTTTAAATTCCACAATCTGATAATAATATTCCACAGTAAGTCAATTAGAAACTTTTAACGGGTCGAAACAGATCAAAACGTATAGCACAATACTCACTAACCGACCTACGAATAGTTAAAATTCTAAATTCTAATGTCATAAAATGTACGGTTAGGATTGCGCCTAATTAAGCCTACCGGCGGAATCTAGGGTCTACTGCCAACATCGAAATTAGAACATCGTCTCGCTCGAGCATATCAACATGGATAGAGATAGACGCTATTCGAACTCGGATGTCGACGGTAGTCGTCCTATATCATAAAGTGGGTAAATGCACAGTGCACTACTGCCCTGGGGTTGTCGGTGTATTTTCAAAATGGCTCCTTTCCTTTCCTTTTCGGAAACACAACACAAATCGCCCTGCGCGGAACGCTGCGCCACAATAATTGGCTAAGTAATAATTCATGAATAGCAGGTTCACTGACACTTAAATTAAATAGCTAAAACTTAATAAATAAATGGCGAATACGCCACCGCACAGAGCTATATTTGCAGCGAGCAAAAGCTAACTTTGTTGGCTCCTGCTGCACTGTGACTCGGCCAGGGAAGTAGTCTACTCTACCGGTGATCATAGCACTTACATAATAAAGCTCACAATGAAAAACATTCGAGATTGTAAGGCAGTCCTACTTTTAAGTTATAAATAACATTTAAAAATCATTACATAGTTTGCACTGGCATAATTCATCAATTAGGTACGGCATAAACATTATAATAAATCACAAATTCATCAATCCGAACCGAAGATTGTTATTAAAATAGAACTGCCCGGTCGAACCCCTGAACTAACTCAAATTCAGATATGACGGCTCCGTGTTAAACCTACGTGTCTAATGTGTCTAATCTAATGAATGCTTAATAATTACACTGAATCTGGCGATGCCACCGTCGCCGTCGGAACGATTATTCCACAGGCGAGATAGGAAGGGCCATTTTATTTAAAGTTACCGCTCAGAATCACAAGACATTGACTACTTTTTATAAAACAGCCCAGAATCGCGCAAACATAAATCGTCTATAGAGAGACATCGGGAATACGATCCCCTCGCTACAAAGACACACGTAGATTAAGTGTTATATGGTGGAATATGTACAATGTTCTAGAGCTCAGGTTTGAAGTCATTCTACGAGCGGCTTGGGGTTCTCCCACGGGAAGCCCTCTCGCCCGAAGTGGCCGTACGTGCTGGTCTTCTGATATATCGGCGCTCTGAGGTTTAGCTCCCTGAAAACATATTTTTTAATTTTAAAAAGTGATCATAAATTACTAGATAATAAATTTACACTTGGGCTAAGCGCGCACCACGATTGACACGTTGCGACACGATTTTATAATAGCGCTGTTAAAATATTGTAGAAGATTCACTGCGCGCACTGCGACGGAAAAATCGATGGATTTTTCATTCGCAACATGGATTTCGTACAAGACGCTTGTCTTGCCATTTTACTCCTTCGGAGTAGGAAGAAAAAAAGAAATTGTCAATATTGGACTCATCCTTTAACTGCTCAAAGATGTATCAAAGGTATATTTTCCTTTATCATACTATTGCATTAAACTATTTCAACATCATCTGTCATTTTATAACAGTTTGGTCAATAGATGACTCACATTTATTTATACATTCACAATAGATTAAATAGGTAGAAAGGTTATTTATGTGAGATACAACGAACTTCGACTTGGTCGTTTTGACCTCCTGCCACAAACGTGTTTTTAAATTTCTATCACTATATGATTTCGAGTATTTATCCCATAGAGGAGGTTTTGTCTCTACTTCCATTATTAAATGGTCAACGTCTAGCGCCTCGTCTTGGGACTCCATCGGAGAAGCAGGTTCAGACATGTTTACGCTTGAAGAGCAGAACGCCGACTGAGCGCCGCCGCGGGGCGCGGGGAACGATTTTATTATCGCAGTGCGCGCGGGGGCATACAACTGTACGCTGCAATTTACTTTTGCGATAATCGCTGCGATTTTTTCATCGTATATGCGCGCACTGACATATAAACCCATACGTTGCATATCTGCGACAAAATTATCGCACGACAAAAAATCGTGGTGCGCGTTTAGCCTTAGTGTTTAACCATTTATAAGGCAGAGGGACTATAAGGCAGAGGGACTATAAGGCAGAGGGACTATAAGGCAGAGGGACTATAAGGCAGAGGGGATAGAAGGTGTAACAAAATTGCTGGTGATCCGTTTAAGGGAATAATTAGTATCGTATTGTAATTACGGAAAGCTGAAAACTGAAGGGTGGGTTGCCCGGTAGGACGACGGGTCCCTTATGAAAAAAAATGCGTCAAAAATGTTTTTTAATACAATTGCTCAAAAAGTTTACTTTATGTAGCTGCAAATCGTGCGTAAAGTTTGATTTTATGAACTAGTGCTAAAAAGTAATCTGATCTGCAAATCGTGCGTAAAGTTTGATTTTACGCACGATTTGCAGATCAGAATTTTAAATAAATGAGTATTATGCGAGACCCGCTTATAAATGACCCACCTGAACTACACGTGATTTGGCATAAAGGAGTATTATGCGAGACCCGATAGTATTACGTGAACAACGCGCGATTGAATGAATCTGTCTTTCGTACACTGACAGAATATAAATGTAATTTTATTTCATTGTAGTTTTTTCGCAATTGTATTAAAAAACGTTGTTCGACACACGTGCGCAAGTGTCATTTTCAGAGTGTACTCGTGCACAATGACATACTTCTCGCACTTGTATCGAAAACTACTATTTCACGCTACTGTTCGGAAATGTGACAAAAAATGGTCAAAATCCAAGCTGGAAAGTAAGCATTTGCTGTAGCACCTGAACCACCACTAAAGCAATGTTATTGTAGCGATGAAATGTCATTAGTTGGAAAGTAAATTGTCCAGTTATGTCATTGCATTCATTAAAAACATTAAAAGGTCTTTTTTTGGCACAACTTTATGTTTCAAAAATAAAATAAGGTTGTTTATCGGGCCAACTACCTGTTTAAAAAAAAGAAACGTCAAAACCATTTATTCACCCTTAAGGCGTTTTTACTTTTTTAGCCGTTTGTGGTTTTCTATCAAAAACGCCTCTAAGTAATGAGTCGGTTTGAAGCAAACAACAGAAAAACGCTTCTTGAAAGTGAAAAAAAAAGTAAAAAGGCGGGAATGGAATACTGAATGGGATATTCTATTAAAGCATTTATATTATTATGACAAATGTTTTTTTTTATTTCCTCACAGTAGTCGTGAAAAGCACTATGTAATATCTCGGCCGAAAGCGCTATAGGTGGACTCGTATCTTCGAGGGCCTCCCCTGGCGGGTCGACCCTCGAACTAACTCGATCCACCTATAGCTTACTTTCAAGCCTCTACAACAATGTACTATTCTACTATTTTTTCTTAATCGCAATACGACGCCAACCAACTTTTTGACATGTTTCTTTCATTATTTCAGAAGAGGCTAGTTATTAAGTTACTATTTTATTATTAATTGGTAACAACGCTAATAAACTTACTGACCTATTATGTTATTGTAGATAAAAATAAACATTTTCTCTATTACATAATATTTGGTACTGACTCAGTTTTGCACCGACATCGTTAAATGAAGATAAGTCTTATCAATTATGAAAAAAATAAAAACTTTCAGGTTATATTTGTTCGTCTCGGTGTCAGCTATGTATCCATATGAAAGCCAATTTCGATTCATTGCATTCACAATCTTGATTTTTTTATTCGTCCATGATTCTGAACCAAAAACCGTTAAACTACATTTTTTTTATTTAACCCTATATTGATATTTTTCTTTTACACAACCAGGTAAGACAATTAGTTGAAATAGTACATTATATGCTCTTTAAAATGAGGTGTATGACTTTTATATCACTCACGTATTTTTATGGTTATCTCAGAATGAAGTCCGCTACAAAAATTAACTAACGAGAAAGTTGTTCGGCCATTTGCCTTGACTCAGTTTTGCACCTGACAATACATTGCCAGTAACTAATTACAAAAATAAGCCTGATTTAAATGTTTGATAACTAAAATAATGGTCGTGGAATTCCTTACTTTAAATGAGTTACTGAATTGGGAATGCCTAAGAAAAAATGAAATAATGGGAAAAATAAATTAGGTGAAATTTCACAGTTTTCGGTATGAAATTGAGAAAAATGTATAAGTCGGAAGAAAATAATTTGTGAAGCAGTTTTGTAGCGGTACCCAAGGATTAATATTTTACGTTTAGAACTTTTATGTAACTTTGATTGTTATCAAATTATTTACATTTTACTAAGGTACTAATTTTGACTCAGTTATGCACCTAACTGTATGTCTATAACGGATCACCAATTTTTTTGTTACAGTATTTTCCACTATTATTTGAACTTTATTTCAAAATGGTAGGGTTCAATTTCGCCTATGCTATTGTAGATTTATCAAGATGTCGGACCCATACATACAGCTCAGAGAGCCACTAGTACTCGTGTTATTAGAACAGCACAGCAACTCACTTGACGATTTTCCCGGGCCGCAGGTCGAAGTTGTTCTGCACGATACGCAGCAGCTGCTGCTGCGTCTTGTGCGACGTGCCGTAGTCGAACACCGTGATGGACAGCGGCTCGGCCACGCCGATGGCGTAAGCCACCTGGAAGCAAACAAATACCACGTTACAATAATATGCATTACGCAAGCGGGCATACAATAGGCATGACGAATTTTTTTCCTGCATGCTAGCAATCGATTCGTTATGCTGCGAGTATCAAATGTCTATATAAAACCAACTGCGTTAACCCTTTGACCGCCAAACATCGGACGGAAAAATCGTGCCCTCTGTAGTGTATGGTTATTTACGTAGCTCATAGGATACAATAAGTACCATTTACTCATGTATTGATGGCAGTAATAAAGTATCATTTAAGCTGAAAACTGTGTCGCAAGGCAACTCGCTGAAATTTCGGACGTGATATCACGGGCTGGCGCTGATGGCACGACGTTCCGTGCGCGTGATTTGACGTCTTTGGCGGTCAAAGGCCAACACAGGAATCGGAAATGAGATTGATAATCTGTCATTCGCACTGACCGCTCAAAACACAAATCTCATGCTCCTAACAAAATTATATGAAACTGTGATGTCACGGTTGCATAGTCGCCCTATTTAAAGTATGGAAAAATGATGAAATTGCTATGTTGACCGTGAAATTTTGCGTTTATGTATATGCCTGCTATACAATTTATCTTACAGTAAAATGTGAGAAATCGAATGGTATCAATGTTTTCTTTAAATTCGTAATTTAATCAATCGCTAAATTCTGAAACCTAGTGGAGATAAACTTGGTACAATCTCAAAAACATCAAATAGATTTACGATACAGATTTTTTATCAGATGATGATAGTATCTTAAACACAAACATTAAAAAAGCTAATCTTTGTAAATAAACAAAGGATCTTAGGAGTGATCTCAAAGTCATGACTTTGTTATCTTGGTTTGCTTTGTTCGACCTTCACCTACGAAATGACGTGTCAACCCGAAACACAATAAACATGCAAATAGTAACTGTAGGTATCACTCGATTGTATGTATAATTACAGTCACAATTTGCATTTATATTCATTTCTATTGTTGTTGTTGACTGTTTAATAGAAAAAGGTCGGCAACGCCAAGCAGCGTACAGTCAACCAATTTAATTCCTAGGCCACTCTAGAACCTTGTCACAACAGCTAGTTTGATAGCAAATAGGTTACGTTTATACGTATCCACGGGCAACTGTCATTACGTCAAGGTTCAGTGGCCTAGGAATCAAATGGGTTGACCGTACGTTGGTACCCGTGTTAACCTCTATCGTGATATCATTGTCCAGATAAATGTGCCTTGAGTTTGTCTAAAACACAGCTGCCGTAGAGCTGATTTCCTGTCTGATAGAAACCCGATTTTGGGCCCAAACAAGAACTTAACTAACCTATTAAATTTCAAAATAAAAGACAAATGACCGCACTTAGTATGTACATACAACGTTGGACTAGTCCAACGTTCATTTGCAGTCATTTAAGTTAAAGTAGGCTTACTTTAACTTAAATTTTCTATTTAACAGTCTGTAGTGACTGCCTATGAAGCAGGAGGCCCCGGGTTCGAATCCTGCTCAGGGCATTTATTTCTATTTATCACAAATATTTGTTCCTGAGTTATGGATGTTTTCTATGTATTTATCCATATTTGTCTATTATATTTATATCGTCGTCTAGTACATTAATAACACAAGCTCTCTTTTGTGCATAATTTGTCTTTTACCATTTGTATTTAATCCTATCTAATTTTCTCATGGGTTGGCTGGAAGAGATCCCTATCAGGGATAAGCTCGCCTTTGTGCATATCCTTTAATGTTACTGTTATTTTTATGTTATACCTACTTATTTATGTGCAATAAAGTGATACATGCATACAAGCCTTATTGAGCTAACTGTGGGACTAGGTCGATTTGTGTAAGATTGTCCTATATTTATTTATTATTTTTAACAAAACCTTCGTATTTGTAAAGATTATTTCAAACTGCCTAAAAAGTCAAGCGCGTTTAAAGGGACAAAAAATCAAGTTTCGCTTGTTTATATATTATATAGCCTAAAACCTTACTGAAGCCATACCAATATCATAGCAAAGCTAGGAGGTAGGAGTCTAATTTTCAGCTGAAGTACACATTTCAAAGTTGTAACTAGTGAATGAACTCCTATAATACAGTAATTAAAGTCGACATTCGCTCGGTTCTCTTCGGCAAATTAGGGTGTTTTGGGACCTCTTTCTCCGAAGAGGCCGAGTGAATGCCGACTACAATTATGTGTATTTTTCGAGTTTACGCCTTTTGTACATCTCCGCAGCGGAATCGACATCGCGGTAGCTCTGTAGCCAAGCTGACAATCGTTTACAGAAAACGAAACGGTACACGCTCTCCGCTCACTCTACAATATTAGTGCGATAAAGAGACTGATACCGTCTCGATTTGTTTTCTACAAACGAGTGTCATCTTGGCTAAGCCCCCGCGGTGGCGTTTCCGCTCTTGATTCGCGCCGCAATGTTTAGCGCGGTACCGCGGCGTCGATTCCGCTGCAGAAGTGTTGCAGGCGTGAATGTAAGTAGCGCGTGTCCTACCTGGACCATGCAGCGGCGGCAGAGGCCGGCCTTGACGAGCGACTTGGCGACCTGAATGTAAGTAGCGCGTGTCCTACCTGGACCATGCAGCGGCGGCAGAGGCCGGCCTTGACGAGCGACTTGGCGACCTGAATGTAAGTAGCGCGTGTCCTACCTGGACCATGCAGCGGCGGCAGAGGCCGGCCTTGACGAGCGACTTGGCGACCCAGCGCGCGGCGTAGGCGGCGGAGCGGTCCACCTTGGTGAAGTCCTTGCCGGAGAAGGCGCCGCCGCCGTGCGCGCCCCAGCCGCCGTACGTGTCCACGATGATCTTGCGCCCCGTCAGCCCCGCGTCCGACTGTCACAACCACGGCGTTTACTCGTAGTTCGCTCATTGTTTACGGAGGATGCATTAATTTTATTTATTTATTTAAGGTTTGCCAACAGGTGTAATACACATTAATACTTATTGCTAGCCATGACAAACAAAAAAAAAAAAAAAAAAATTGCTTGAGTATATTAATGATAAAGGTACAAGTGGGAACTCGACCGCAAACGCAGTAGACGACGTGACACTGCGACACTACTATACTCTTGTGTATATATTTCTATAGGCACTTCGTTTTTTCATAGAAATACATAGATACTAGTAGAGTCGCAGTTATACGTCTGCTGCTGCTATCTGCGGTTGGGTTCCAACTTGTGCCTTAAAAAACAGACAAATCGTAAATAGTGCCAACTGTCTCAGGTTTCGGCACCCTAAATACAGTTAAGTCTTTTCATAAATCCAAAGCATAACTAACAAGGTGGTTTTTAAGCACTATTGCGCTACTACATTTGCGCGTTTATATTGCCAGGAAAAAACGCTTCGAGCGATATCGCTGGACGCTGCCACCGTCCGCCATACATTTGTTTTAATCAATGTATGGCAGTTAGCGAAAGCGACGAGCGACAACTGAACTGCTTTGAGTGTTACTTCAAGGTCGGGGAGTTAATCGTGTACACTTACTTATATTATTTTCAGTAATATGTAATTGAAATCTGCCTCAAAAATACAACTTTTTATATCAAAAAATAACTCGCACAGATGCAATAAAGTACAAATATATTTTAAACAGCCTTGTGTGTACCAGATCATTTACATCTCGATGTTATGAAATCATGCACTGAAATGTTATATCATATTCGCGTACAATGTTATTATCAAGTTCATGAGAAGTCACAAAAACATGTTATTGTATGTAAGATAAATTTCATTATAATAATATACAGGGATTATAGCATTTTAGACCAAACTCAAAATCTGTTTTATTTCATTTCAGAATGATTTCGCGTACAATGTTATTATCAAGTTCATGAGAAGTCACAAAAACATGTTATTGTATGTAAGATAAATTTCATTATAATAATATACAGGGATTATAGCATTTTAGACCAAACTCAAAATCTGTTTTATTTCATTTCAGAATGATAGGTACCCGTCACAACCATCTTCTTTAAGATTCCCACCTGCCTAATATGAGACAGTTGAACACATTAAGATACAGATTTTAAAGAAAAATCAAGTCAAATTTCCCGCAGGCTAACGGGTTTGTTTGATATGCCGCCTCTGTTAGATATAGCTGGCGTATTACTATACTAACAAACAATAAGCAACTTTATTTCCTTGTAGTAAGGTCTAAGATTGCTCAGCTTACCTGAGGTCCTCCAATGATGAAGAGCCCGCAGGGGTTGATGTGTACGACGGTTCTTTCGTCGAGGTACTGCGCGGGGATCACATCCTTGATCACCTTCTCTCTGATTTCCTCTCGAAGAGTCTCCAGCGTAATCTGCACATAAACCAGTACTTTCAGTCAGTTTGGACACACGTCGTGAAACAAAATATACGTTAACTGATACGCATCTTATTCCATTGTAATAAAGTCGAAATATGTATATCTCTGACAGGCAACCTAACAACACGCGAGTATTCAATATTGAACAATATTACCCTTCGCTTTAAGATCGATATTAGCTCATCAGCCAAATTGAAAGAGTGCATAAATAGATAAGGAGTAAGAGATTTCGAATATACTTGTAAATATATTGAAACTTTGCACAAAACAAAGTGCACAAGGTTATCATTTAAATCAGATAAAAAAAAAAACAAAAAAAAGACATTTGTTTATACAGTGTGTGTTTTTAGCAGCTGTAGCTGTTTATTGTTTAGTAAATTACCACATGGATAGACAGACGTTAGACACCCTTTGAAATAGTTTTTGCTAGGTAAGGTTGTGGATGTTTCCAAGGATTTACGAAGGACGTTAGATACGCCAACGTATATAGTTTTTTTTCGCTTGAATTCTTAATTTAATAAAGAGCTTTTCCGACATTTCGAACACGTAAGTAATTCCAATAGTAGTATTTTACACACCTAAGTCGACAATTTCAAATGAATTTATAAAATTTACAACTCGTCAATCAAAATTTAAGCCAATAAAGACTATGAGTTGATCAATTAAATTGTATTTTTGGCTTTCAATTCACTGCAAATAAATCTAGTTTACAAGCACGGGTTACACAACGTGCTCTCGTACGATTGATACACTTCAGGCTATGCCTACTCTCGAGCCACAGTATGTTTTAAAATAACGACCGATAAGCTGAGAAGCTGACGTAACAACATGCGTTTGGAACCTTATCTTTCACGTCATAGGAGTATGAATAATTTATCAAGCGAGCCTAATCAATTTAGTATGTGTGTTATATGTAAATTATAGATTTGTTGATCTTAAGTAACACGAGCGCCGTATCAGCTGCGGTCGCAATTTATGATAATGGCCAAAATATTGCGTATTGCACACAATATTATATGCCCATGTTAAAAGCGTACAAATTTTATTTTGTGTTACGAACAGAAATAATATGATGTATGTTCTACGCGCTCTCGTCAAATTAATGTATATTTTTGGTGTAATGGTAAAAAATAAATAAACTGTTTACAATAATAAAATACAAATATGCATTCTGCTTTGTATCACGCGGGCGAGATACTATCACTGCACACTTGTGCTAACGTTGCTGTGGGTACACAATATAACTATGTACTTATCCCTTAATAAATAAGTTAATACGTAATTGATGGATTGTAAGATTATAAAGCGAGTCATGGACATTTTTTAAGATGCGTATATATAATGTTATCAGGAAGGACAATCGCTTCGCTTCCGCATTATAATTATGTACTATATACCAGTATTAATAATAAAAGTGACATTTCATGATGTTGATCCACACAGGGTTATACAAAGCTGTAAATCATTGTTTTGATTGCACAACCATTTAGTTATAATCGTAATGGATGAAATTATAGGGGACGTGTGCACATCATTAAAACGTTATTTGAGTATTATCTCAATATTACATAATTGGATTGAATTATGAGGGATGAATGCACTTTATTATGTCAAGAATCAAATTTTTTGAAGTTGTATTACAATTAGATACGTAACCTAGCTACTTACAGATGTACAGCATAGTCCTTTACGATCGTCAACATTCTGTTTTTACAGTCAACTTCAGTTTAGGAAGTAAGAGTGGCTATTACGTTATTTTAATATTCGCCGTATTGCGACTTGTTTGCAGTTTATCTATGTAGTTTAATGGCGGCGGTTAAAAATTATGAAGCGTTTACAGAGAGCGAGAGGTCACTGAACACAGGACTACGTATTTTACTTGTAAACTGTGATGATTCTAGAGCGGTAAGAGGAGTATTCCTCGGGATTGTCTACCATTGACCCGTACAAATGCAAATTTTCTAAAAATTTGGTATTTTTCTGTGACAAACAAGTCAAAACGTACAAAGAAAAATAATACAGAAATAAACAAAAGAAACATGCGTTTGTCCCTCATACTAAATTAGTAGGGGAGCAACTATACGTATTGTTGTTTAAGTGGTCTTTGGTTTAATGGTTAAATACCTACAATCTCTGCAACTCAGTAGTTTAGTAGTTTTAAAGCAGTTGTTTCGGCCTTTTGACCTGAGGTAAGGAGAAATGGTTACCTTTTCAGAGTGTTGCAGAGACACGACTACGGTGTGGACTCTCTGTGGCACCGTCGCGCCGCCGGCGAAGATATACTCGCAAGTCACCTGAAAGTAATACATATTTATAACGGTGTATGAAAAATAATTACGCTTACATTACAATGAAAGCTCCTTCCGCCAAGCCAAATGGTAGCTATTCCGAAAAAGTGTGACATATAGATTGTACATATAGTACAGTAGATTGTAAAAATTGTGACATATAGATTGTACATGTGACATATAGAGTGTTATTAGTACGAGTTATTCTTTATAGACGAAATTTATCCGAATATTAAAGTTCATTATTACACGTTACTTGTACAAATCCGGGATAAATAAAAATAATGAACATTTACAACAGAAATGTACAATAAATTTGCTTGTAATTGACACTTAATTTATATTTTATGAATTTGGTTGTCTTCCTCAACTCACTCAAAATAGGCAGTTTAAATAAAACTTTAGCTCCTAGCCTAGTCGGTAGTGACCCTGCCTATAAAGCAGGAGGTCCCGGGTTCGAATCCTAATAAGGGCATTTATTTTTTGTGTTTATCACGCATATTTGTTGCCGAGTTATGGATGTTTCCTATATATAGTCTGGCAAACCATTTCTGTCAGTAGTAAAACGCGGCAAATTCAAAATACGTACATGTGGCAACCCTTTTTTATGTGACACCGTATTCGTGACGAACAATTCAATTCACATTGAATTTGTTTCTAGTGCATTTCACTCTCTCATCTTAAGCGCGAGTGAGATAGAACTCCTGCAAAGTTCCCAATTAAATTTAAATTCATTTTTAAGCCATATGTCAATTGCCTCAATCAGATTATCTGTTGCAGTTGATGACAGATCAGACGAAATATATCCGTTTCCTTTTTACACACAGTACATGTCACCTAATGAAAGGGGCGGAAACACCAACTAAAATTAAAAACATAGAATTTGATGATCATTGCTGCTTTTTTCACTGATTCTTAGTGTTGTCATACTTCTGTTCGCTGTACATTGCTACTGCGTTCGTTGGCTGGCTAGACTATATTGAAGTATTTATCTATATCTATCTATTATTTATTAATAAACGCTCCCGATATCACAACATCTCGTATAGACTCCCTGAAGTAATAATGTTGTTTTATTACAATTATAAATCAGAGCAAAGAGATAGAGAAAAAGGTTAAGCAATAATATTTTTATAGATTACGTCTCATAAGGTTAAATAAGTATCTAGCAATCGATATTGTATACAACAAATGGAATAAAATTGAAACGTGGCGTGCCGGTCTTGTTCCATTAATACGATCAACTTGTATGATGGCAGACGGTGTCAATTTTATCACTTGTGATCGTTATAGAGACATAGTACCCACGCACGCTCAGCGACGTGTTATGTCATATGATCTCCTGGCAACAAGATATGGTGGCAATAACTTTTTCGCTTTAAAGAATATGATTCAGTTGATACTGAATGATTTATGTACGATATTTTAAATCATCAAATAACATGTTATTGGTTTAAATATGTTTGGGTCAATTTCATAAAGATCATCACAATATTTTCTATATTTGATACCCTCACTAACCCCTTATTGCATCTGCATTTTGCATAATCATCGAGATGACTACACTATACAGTTTGTTGTATGATTGATTACCACTTCGGAATGTGTAAAGTCATGCACGTTTTATATGAAGGGTACACAATAAGAACATACTAGTCACTTATATATAGCAATTTTTTTGTACCTTTATCTAATCTTTTCTTAAGACTCAGTTGCGTTACGAGAATTAGACATACCTACAGTTTATATGGTTACTTACAAGAAAAGATTAGATTAAGGTTTTCTTAATTTTCACATTTGATCCAATTAGATTTTTTTACCTCAGAAAAACAGCTATGATCAGTGCAAGTTGTCAGTGACGTCCAAGTTTTAATTTGAGGTAAAATCCCGTTTTTCAAAAAAGTCCAACTAATATAGATAATGATATACTATACCTGAGTTTTGGAGTCGGGACGAGCCCACCAGAATTCTCCGTTTCGCCTCAAGTCTGCAATCTTTTGGTTTAGTCTGTGTGCAAGGACTACTGTCAGTGGCATGCATTCTTCTGTTTCGTCTGTGGCATAGCCAAACATAAGGCCCTGGAGAAAAATCATAGTTAAAAACTAAAAACTTTGCTTGTATATAGATCCAATTTATAGACACAGGGTTTTAAAGGATAATTATCAAATTTAGTTATCTTGATAATGATCGTGATTGATAGTCGGATAATTTGTCGATGTGATAATAACCTAAATCTCGTAACAGCTGTATGCACAAAAAAAATTGCGCGTGTTGCCCTACTTTAACAGATTTTACAAAGTTAATGATAGACTATTTAGTTGTAGAACTTAGATGGTAAAAAGTGTTACAAAGATCTTTGTTATTGTTTTAATAAAACCATCAAACAATCATTAAGAGTCAATAATTTTATTCAAACAAATTTAGTAAATTTAATACATGCCAAACTTTGTTGTTATTTGGAATGGTGTCTATCTTTACCTACTTTGATTATTATTTTACCCAGGACTTGCTATCTAATGAATAGTTAAGTATAATGAACTTTATTTTAATAATCACCATGATCATTAAAATATTTACTAGAGTATTTACTGTACCAAATAATAACAATGGACATGTTATTTAACTACAAAAAAAAATCATATTAACATTTATGACCACAGTTAACCACAAGTACAGCAAATACCATAGATAAAAAAAATTAAGTCACAAATGTGTATCATGAAAAATGACACCAGATGAGATGGAGAGGGACAGTTACCTGGTCACCAGCTCCTACTTCTTCATCATTTCTGTTCTCATGCACTCCGGCAGCAATGTTCGGAGACTGCTGATCTAGCGCCAGCATGACGCTGCAAGTCTTGTAATCGAACCCTGGTCCCAACATGCCCATTAGTATGATATTTATGACATTTACTACACTATGAAAGTGTTTGGTTTAACGGATTTAGAATTCCCAAATATGTATTTCCAGCGCAGTTTTTTATGTAATAATCCAAGACGAGATTCCGATGCAAAATGTATGACATTTTTACATTCCAGTTTTGTTGGGTTATATTTAGAGTGTGCTCCTGGTACTAGTTTTCTGTATTTATTTGAACTGATTACTGGAACTGGATATTCCCAGTTCTCGCAATACACTGATCAGGAGCATTCCCTAGTTATATTGAAGTATTTTTCAATATTATGAAATGTGTAATTTTCATGGAAAGATACCACTTTCGTAGTTGTTTTTTTTCTGTATATTTGGTTTAATTATGACATTTATGACAACTGACAATATGATACCTTTTCCATGAAAGCTCATGTTTTAGCATGCACTTAGGACTAGCAAGTTGTTGATAGTTCAGCGTTGTTTGAAACCCATAATTGTTTCGTGCAACAGGCTCAAGTGGAATTTATACCTGGTCTCCGGCCCCTAGATCTATTTCTTCTCTGTCTTCAAATGCTTTTGCAATATTTGGACTTTGTTCCTCGAGAGCCAGTAACAAGTTTAGTGTACGCCAATCAAAACCTATTGTGCAGGAAATAATAGTTCAGGTTTCAAATAGGTACAAAAAAACATCATTCTAGATTTTCCTAAGCATTTAAATGTTTCAAACAATATCTGGCACACTGCCAAGCACTCTAGACTTGCTATCAGTGCTATCACTATTTGACAGTATTTCAAGGCCTTTGCAAACCCATGGCATTTTGACCCCTAATTCCTAATGTTTTTGTGTTCAATTTTCAAACCGCACTATGGGATGGGTTTTCAGAGGTTGCTTACCTTTAGATGAGTCATCATATCCAATGTGCTTGACGGTTTCTCTGACTACCTTCTGGTAGTCTACGTTGGCTTTAGAGGTGATTTCGCCGCACAGCAAGACCATCCCAGTTTTTGTCACAGTTTCTGTTAAATGTAACACTTGTTAGTAAACATTCACAGTACTTCAAACAAACACTTCGTAAAATCGATAATGCACTCACCGCATGCCACTTTAGCGTCAGGATCCTGTCTTAAATGCGCGTCAAGGATCGCGTCACTTATTTGATCGCACATTTTATCTGAAACGAAATCGGATCATTTGTAAAACCCATACTGTTATAGTTAACCCACAAATTTACAGTCAATTTCATCATTGTTTGGCTCGGACCACGTGTTGAGACTATTTTGACAAATGTAATTGTCTGCCGCCCATGATGTAACATTGTAATCGACAGGAACTGTGGAACAGAACAGGAGTCTGGTACTGAATTGTATTTCACATGTTAGTCGTCGACACGGCATTGATATTTGTAAATTATCTGCGCACATGCCTTGGGCGGCCATCTTTCGAGTAACATGATTCCTGCAGCATTTGATATTGGAGATTTGTAACTAACCTGGATGACCCTCACCGACCGATTCGGAGGTGAAAAGAAACACTGATCCATCTTCCATATCATAACTGTGTCCATTTGTTTTTGTGTATCCATTCATTTTTGAAGTTTCCGGCATTCTGAATAAGAGTTAGCTCACAAAATAACCCGACTAAAAACCCCTGAATAACACTGTGGAAAAGAGGTCCGGCGCGAGTTCGCGCTGATATTTATAAGGTCGGAGCGGCGGGACAGAGACGCAAATAATGACCAATGGGAAGCGATGACGCGCTTAGTACAGCTGACAGTTTCAAGCGTTCTTATTGGTCAAAATGGTTTGTTTTGACTTTTATGAAATGTTTTCCTAGACCTGTAAGAAAATGAAACGCAACAAATCAATCATGAAATAAATTGCTTTAGTCAGTATTATAGGATATAAATAACTAAAAATAGTGTACTGGCTTAATTTTATATTTGTATAAACGCATAATTTTAATATGAACATGAACAAATGCATTAAGCAGTATTTACTTGTAAAAACACCAAACGTTATCTTGAAGTTATCGTATGTTAAATGGCGGGAAAACTCTAAGAAGGAAAATTCAAAAGCTCAACTCCATGGTTTAAAAAAATTGTGTAAAATACACATTATTAATATTGGCAGCATTAATTAATCCCTTACCAGGTTAAGGGATATATGATGTCTCTTACCTACCTAGTATATCGTTTACCATAGTCCGGTTTCAATTCCAAATCTCCTACAAAACATTATATCAATCCCTATGATATATAATAATGACAGATGGGTTATGCACGCTCCAAAAGTGAAGCATTTAATATGAGTGAATTCAAACAACTGTCGCTAGTCGCGCACCGGCCAGCGTGAGATGCGGACGTGCGAATGAACTCCCGTCACCCGCGTGAGAAAGAGACAAACTGTAATTTTCTAACAATGAGAGTGACAAAGATGTAATGATTGTCAAAATAGATAAACATAGCAGAATCGTTGCTACGTTATGAAATAACTATGGAAGTATTTTTTCTGCTCATTTTGTTAGAGTATAACCCATCCATAGTAAATATCATTGATCAATCCCTGAAAATATGATTTCATGAGCTTCATTCACAGCACACTGCTAACTTCAAAGAATGTATCTTTGGCAGCCAATTGAATACTTTGAATTCACTTGCCCAGTAATAATTTCTGCAGTGATTTGTGACGAAATACGAACACTTCACTTAATTTCGGCGAAATAAAAGCAGATAGGTCGGATTTTTTTTTTTTTTAAGATTTTGAGTGTTGTAAGGTAATGTAATCACTAATCCTATACTTTGCTGAATATTCATGCATTTTTGTAATATGACCAGGATTAGGATGTGGGATGACACTATCCCATTGCCTTGTTAGAGTTTGACTATGTGGGAACTATTCTGCCCATAGCCCGATTAATTTATCTTCTTTAGCGAGTTCAAATAAATACTTAAGCATGAGATTTGGAGTTGAAACCCGAATATACAATCCTACTATGTGGGAGACATACTTATATCACCCTCTGCCTGATCGATAACATAAATACACTAAATGTAATATGCCAGTTCATTACTCAAGACAGGCAATCGGAACCCCGTATCCCAAATTTTGTTTCTGGTTTACAGGAAAAGTGGTTATGCTAGTTTTCCGTCCAGAGCCAGTTTACCGTCCACCTGATTAAATCGCTACAAGTAGCTATATGGGAAAAACTTTTTTAGCTTAACAAATTTTCTATTTGTAGTTTATTTAGTAGATTTAACTTTGGAAAACCTTGAATTTAAGTATACAAATAAGTATGGACGGAAAACTGACAAGTGTGGACGAACTTGTATTGTGGACTAGCACAATTACCTACCCTCTCCGACTTTTGTAAATATATTTTTAACAAGACGTTCAATACGGTTGCAAATCTATAAAAAGATCTTATTAAGACGTTCTTCGCGGCCTGGTAAAGGGTTAAACTCATAGCAGAGGAACACACTTTACAGTGTTATAGTTTTACAAAAACTTTTTGCGAGAACCGAAATCTTACCTTTAACCTTTTTACTTCTTCAAAGCTATATATATATATGAAGATTGCGTCCCTTGTCTAGTGTTATTTATTATATTCTTTGGTGTAGTTAAGAAATGAAAACTTGTCAATACTTTCAAAGTTTCACTATTACTATGTTCACTTGCACACAAACAACTTTTAGGGTATATCGCCGAGAAACCGAACGAAGATACGCGTTACGGCGACAAACTTCAACTGAAACTGTTCAGATTGCATTGGTTCCTTTAAATAGCGGTGCTGCAGTACGTAGGTACCTATGATAGCTATACCTACATAGATATTGTGCGCTAAGATAACATCTTGAATATTTTGCTTAGACTTGAAGCGGGGTCAAGACTGAGTTCAATTCTTAAGAGGCCGGTAACGTTTTTTATTCGATTTTTTTGCCATCCATACTAATATTATGAATGGGAAAGTGTATGTGTGTGTTTGTTTGTTTGTTTGTCAGTCTTTCACGGCAAAACGGGGCGACGAATTGACGTGATTTGTTAAGTGGAGATAGTTGAAGGGATGGAGAGTGACATAGGCTACTTTTTGTCTCTTTCTAACCCCCCACTTCCCCAAAATTGGGGGTGGAAGTTTGTATGGAGCATTCCGCAATTTTCAAGGTAGAAAGCAAAAAATTGGTATGCGGACTATTTGTGACTAACAAAAAAATCGTGCATAAGCTATAAAGACAAATAATATCGTCTACAGTAGCGTATTAAAATAATATACTGTTCCGATTTCTCTTCTGTGTTTTAAATCAGGAAAGGGGAACCGCGTTACCCCGAATTTAACGCGAGCGAAGCCGCGGGCAAAAGCTAGTATTTTATACTCAAAAATTAGGTACGTAATCTCAAGTGGTTAAGGCGTCTGCCGCGAATGCAGAAGACGCTGGTTCGATCCCAGTCCTGGGCACCGGAGGCCTAGGTCACTTTTTCCTTTGTATATGGCATCTATATGACTTTTCACACCACCTGCTCGACAATGCCAAATTATATATCATGCAAACCTGACTGATATTGAAAGCAAATCATTATAGCCCTTGGCTTTAGCCGGGTTATAAATAATGTTGTACTTAATCTCATTATAACCCGCTGGTTAAGAGGGCGTCGTACAAAATCAGCAAAAACAGCAGTCACCGTTTAGGTTCCTGAGTTCACAATTCTTTACAAAAATCTATTTTTATATGTTATTATAACAACAAAGAGTGTGTTTACAATTTAAAGTAATAATGACTCGATTATCATTAGTAGTTATATAACTCAATACAACGAAGTAAAGTTGTACAAAATCTGAGAAAAACGTTTGTGCGGTTTAGGAAAAACATGAATTAAAAATGTATATGATCATTAAATGGTTATAATATTTTGAAAGCCAGATAAATGCACTAGAGAATAAAGGGTAACTCATATTTTTCCTTATAAAAATAACAAAGAAACTCAATTATAAATATAAACTTTCGTGAAATTCCCATACATTCGCCACATCAGTCAAATTGTCTTTGTGACTCATGAAGTTAAATACAATCTGGAGATCATACGTCGACCACAAAGTGAGGCCGAAAGATGTGTGTTGATATTTAGTCAAAAAAATAAAAAATAAAAAATTTTGTTATATGTATGGAGCGCCCCCCCCCCTAAAAATATTTAACTACGTAACTAAGTAGCGGCATACAAAATACACCTTATGTGTAAATTTTATTCAGATACGTCGTATAGTTTCTGAGTAAAATGGCTGTCACATACGGACGGACAGACATACAGACAGACATGACGAATCCATAAGGGTTCCGTTTTTTGCCATTTGGCTACGGAACCCTAAAAATTTATTCTTGATACATTAGTCCATTTTATTCTAATTTTATCTTCTATTTTTACAGAACCTGCAGTTTTACTCCGTATACTGCAGCGTCTTATGACACTCGCGGCATTTGTTTTAGGTATTTAAAATTGAGGTGGCCAGCACGATTTTCCGAATAAATTCGATTTTCAAATCAGTTGGACGCGGCGGCGCGAGCCCCGGCTGGCGTTGCGGGGCTGTGCACCGTGTGGACTTTACGAAATTAGACTTTAAGCACATAATAATAAGAACTATGGGAAGTGAAATCACATTATTAACCAGCGGGTTATAATGAGATTTAGTACAACATTATAACCCGGCTAAAGCCAAGGGCTATAATGATTTGCTTTCGGTGAGGATTGCATGATATATAATTTGGCATTGTCGAGCAGGTGGTGTGAAAAGTATATTTTAACGGCCTCCTAGCCTAGTCGGTAGTGATCCTGCCTATGAAGCAGGAGGTCCCGGGTTCGAATCCTGGTCAGGGCATTTATTTGTGTGTTTATCACGGATATTTGTTCCCGAGTTTGTTATTGTTTTCTTTGTATTTAAGTATTTATATGTATATATCTATTACATATATTGTCGTCTAGTACCCACAACACAAGCCTTATTGAGCTTACTGTGGGACTAGGTTGATTTGTGTAAGATTGTCCCATAATATTTATTTAATATTTATCGATTTATTTATTATACTGCCACTACTACAATTTTTTGTATGGCCTTGTGCCATTTTAGGACCCTTTCGAAAGGGCCTAAAAAGACCCGCGGGCCACTCCTGTCCTGTGTAAGTAATACTTAGGAACAGACCATGTACTTATGTACATTTCTGTAAAAACAGCAAAACCGACCCGCAGCTTTCCGACATCATAGTCACCCTATTGTTTGACAATCTTAACTTGTTGTTAAATCGTAAAATTGAATGATTGTGGATTACCGGTGAAAGGAAAGTCTACTTTATTGTAAAGTCTCACCCCTGCACCCTTTTACGCAACATATCTTGACCATTTTTACTTAAAAATGTTGATACGAAATGTTGTTGAGCTGAGCGGCGTCATTTGAAATAATATCAGTGACATATTATGTCAGTGATGGGACTGATGGGATGGGGATACCAGACCGTATTTTAAATATTACAAAACTTACTACTGTCTGCAATATTAATTGCAATTCTTTAATTTAATGAATGAATAATATTTACGTCGTGAAAAAATTCAAAGCAGCTAAAAGGGAACAAAATATTAATTCAAAATCTTGCAATAAATTATTATAAGTAGGAAGTAACTTCTAGTGTGTTACTAAAATAAATGTACATAAATAAAACAACATTGGTAAGTTTCATAAGTTGGCAGCATTGTGCGAGTGAAACACCGCCCCCTACATTATGCTCCCTATCGGACCGTTTTTATAACTTTTTACTAGTGACCTATGAACGACTGTTTTGCTCGGTAATAAGGTTCAACTGTGGTTAGGGGAATATAGTAAAAGTACTATCCGGATTGTATTCTGATCCGTGTTGTGTTGTGACTCAGATGCCCCACAGGGCTCGTCGCAGGCGGACGTGCTGCTGAATTTTACACTTTGACATTTCATTTTGACAATTATTTTGACAGAAAATCATATAAGTACACGAAAAAGGAGACCAGTAGCCAGAATGTATTCAAAATGAATAGGGAAAACAAAGAGAGACCTGTGTCATATTAAATTGTATTTTTTGATGTTTACATGTCGTAATACTAGAAAAATACAACTAACGATTTCATAAAAGAAACGTTTCTTCCGAATCCTCATAATTCGTTTCTTCCAAAGCTATTTAATGCGAAAAGAGGTTAGGATTACTTTTTAATTGAGGAGTTTTTATTTATTATGCTGGTCATATTATTACGTCATTTAAAAAAATTATACGAACGTCAATAATATGTCAATAAACTTGATTGACAATTTTCTTAGTAAGTACTCAAATCTTATTAACAAATTATTTTACTTAGTATACGCGAAATTTGTATAAGATATATTTCCGCAATTTATGATGGAACCTATTTCTTGTTGGCCGTTTGTGATGTGATGAGATAAATAAGACCAATAAATTAAAATAATGACTAGGCCAGCAGATATATCTGCTGGCCTAGTCATTATGGTTGTTGGCCACACTTAGCGAGATGCCATAACATAACATAAATACTCTTTATTGCACACCTCAAAATAAAGAAACACATAAAATACAAGTTACAAACAGAATAATCAAAGGTAAAACAATTGGCGGTCTTATCGCTAAAAAGCGATCTCTTCCAGACAACCTGCCAATCACAGTGCCCATACCTCTCTTTTTGGCGTAGTTTAAGGACATACTCCTGGTCCAAAAAAGCACACCATCAGAGCATTCCATGGTTATGTAATCGACATTCGTACTATATTTTAAGACTTTACAGGTCTGTTACTCGTTTCATTTGAGTTTTCATCATTTGCTAATTATATAATAACAATACTGTATGTGTACTTAAAAACATCCATTAACTACTTTTGTCATAATGTCCAAGTTCGTAAAGAAACTAGGTATCAGCCAAACGTTATGTAAGCGACAACAAATCAACCTAGTCTGAAACATAAGTGATATTTTCGAAAGTTTTAGCGAAATAAGAGACAAAGAGGAATAAAGAAAAATTACACTCATAAATAATACAATAGTCGTTTATTTACAACAAATAAAAGTTTCGTTCCTCTAATAATTTTAAAGAAAATAAATAAAATGTGTAGCGTTATGTAAGCGACAGCAACGTTATGTAAGCGACACGTACGATTTTACACCAAGAATCTCGCATGCTTTGGTCTAAATATTTTTTCTTGCGTGTCCAATGCATGGACTTTACCTTTTAATATTTCACCATTACAATACAAAATATGAAATTTTGATATTCCAGGAACTGCATCCACCTTTTCCCATGGATTTTTTGCTGCCACTTTGGCGTCTATTTCTGTTTGAAATATATATATTACTTTCGTATTTGACACGAGACTTGACGCGAGGTATGCAAAATCTTCTGCTGATTGTACGGGTGTTACTTGGCCTTGCCACATTGATTTCTGACGCACCAAATGCTTAACATTCCCACCTACACCATCTATTACTCCTTTACCATGCGATGTGGCCGAATACTTCCAAGAAAAGGTTTTCTTATATTTTTTGGATAAATAAAATAACAAACGAACCATGAATTTGTTTTTGAACTCCGAGGATGGGCCATCACTCCAAATCACGTCGGTAATGTTTGCATCGTTGTCTTCAGATATTATTAAGTCGTACAAATGATTTATAAAGACAAAAATGGTATCTTTGTTTTTGGGACAGTCAGAACAAATCACATAAGTCCGGCATACATTTTTGAAAAATACGGCGGCTGTGAATAACGTTACACTTTTTCGGGCCCAGAGGGCACTTTGGATCTCGTTTTGGTACTCGCAGGAATATGACATTGCAAAATCAATTTGCAATATGCGGGTGTTTTCACGTTTTTGGTCGCCGGTAAATTCTTTATTTTGAATTCTCTTTACATACACATGTCGGACAAAATCTCCATAGCTTTCCAATACTTTTTCATATAACTCTCCAGCACTTGTTTCATTTACTTTCATTTTAAGTTTATTATTTGCTAACTTCACCCACTCTTTCCAATAAACAGTTCTTGTTTTATTATTAACACAGTCCAATAATTTTAAATTAGCACAAGTGTCACAGTTATTTTTCCAGCATTCAGACGACAGCTCATCATTACACAGCACGGTTTGCCAAAATGTGTGCGAGTATGTTATGCCTAAACTCTTCAATTTTAGCATAAAATTCTCATGTATTTTACACTTACACTGTTCTGCAGGTGTATTTTTAAGCAGTAGTACATTATCAGGTCGCAAAATACAAAATCGTGAAAAGGAAATTTTGATTTCAGGATTTTCTTGACAGAATACATAATGTGCCTCTCTCAAAAACATCGTTAAATAATGTTTCTGTAGAGTGAGTTTTTGGCCATTTTTCCACACTGCCATGCAGTCTTTCATGCCTGGACATGTGTATACTATATCTGTACGATAATAGAAGTCTTTTACAATATTTTCCTCCTCCGACACATCGTCGTTGCACAAACTGCTCTCCATTTCTTCGGCTAGTTTGATACCCAATCGTTTACACACACCTTGGACGACACATTTCTGCTTCATTGGGCAAACCGGTAGGCTCCGCGTGCACTTTAAAACCGCCTTACTGTATGTTTGAACACATTTGTACGGTTCAATGTGTGAAATTGTAGATCTTTGAGGTTCATTCGATCTGATAGAAGCCAGATTTTCTTGTCGATTCTTTTCCCGCTCTTTTTGTTTTTGCTGCCTCTTTTTTCCCCGTAATTCTTTTAGTTGAATTTGAGTCATCTTAGCTTTTTTCTCCCTCTGAATCTTCTTAATCCGCTCACATTGTTTTTTTTTGTAGTCTGGATCTTCTTTTTTTTTCTCACGATACTTTTTCTGTCTCGCTTTGTTCGAGCTCTTCTTGGGCGGTGGATCCATTAAAATTTGTAGTCGAATCAAGCTTAGAACACGCACTAAACGTTTGTTTAGTCTACGTATTCTAACAAACACGTTATGTAAGCGACCGTTATCTTTTAATAAAATCAGTACGAATAAACACGCAAATCACAATAAAATCCACTCGACAAATGCTATCCTGAACAAATTCTGTTTAGAAAATAAGTATTGAGATACACTTCCCTGAAGTTTGGTTTATAATTTACAAATTATGTTTCTTTGTTAGGTAAACGACAGTTTTCGAGTGCGAGATCATTTTTTCAAATAACAATTAGAAATCACGAAAATACTAATAAATTCATGTGCCAATGTCAAAAATAGACATATAGTTTTGATTTTATACCAGCCATGTTTAATTAAAATCCAAAAAAAAGTTGTTATTAAACATAGAAATCGGGGTTGTTTCCTTACTTGACGCGATGTTTATTACAGTGTTCTCGAAATGTAGCTATTATTTAAAAAAATGTTAAATGATTTACAAGCTGTATATAAATTCTTAAAGATGATACTTTAAGCCGTAATTGAATAATGTGAAATTATATAAAATGTCAAGAAATTTTTGACGAGAAAGTTACCGATTTCCATGGAATGCTCCAATATCGAGTTTTTGCACACAACATATGCGTAATGAAGAACGTCTCTGTCTGCAGCACATACAAATCGAGAGGCGCATGAATCGGTTATCGTTCCTATATGGTACGAGTAGGACCCCAGAGGAACAGATGGACAGGCCTCCCGTCTCGATCATCAGGAGCGCTCGTAACATCACTCCAGGTCATCTGAACGGCTTCTTCTCAACTGAGCGCCACCGTGAGTGCACGGGACGACCAGATCTACGTTCGCCTCCTGGTGGGACCCAGTTGAGAGCGGTGTACGTGATAGTTTTCATCCCGGCGGATTGTGTGTCTGAACTATCTCCGTTAACGCTTAGCGATTTCACTTTGCATTAATCTATCACCTTTATACAAATGTACCTATAGTCTGGTTAGCCAACGAACGCAGTAGCAATGTACATCAAACAAAAATATAGCAACACTCTAGGGTGAATCCACAAAACAGAAAAAACCGTTTTTTCTGTTTTGTGGGTGAATCGAACAGCAGCATTGCTCCATAGAAAACCAGCAATGTATGTCGAACCAACATTTTTATTCCAAGTTGGCTGCATTGGCACGGTCGCTTTGCCATAGATGAATATGTATATAACTGAGATAGATAGGCAACTCTACGGCTCGTACTTGCAGCAGCTAGTGCCACCATCTAGTTTCATAGTGCTACATTTGATCACGTTACAGGGGAACGGGGGAAGGGGTTTACAGGGTTATGGCGGTGGGAGGGGAGGTGTAGACCTCGTCCCCTTCGCCCCTTCCTGACAGCCGTTCGGCGGGAAATCTAAGTTTAGACGTCCTGTAAATAAAACTAAGTTTATGTCACATGCATACAATATTTATTGTACATATCATTATATTTCATTAGGTACATACTATGCACAATTGTTATACCCACATATAACTTAATATCTGACAAAAACCTAAAAACCGGCCAAGCCATAAATAGGTATATCAGTTTAGTAAATACTATATTATACCTAAATATATTAATTTGAAAAGCTAATTTAAATATTAACCTTAATGTAATGACAGACATGGTGCGGTGGTGCCTAGAAATTTGGCATTTCCTGATAGCAGTTACAAAATGAACCTATCTTAGACGATATTCTTTTTGAAAGATCTCACACAATACTCGTTGAACTGAATAAATTCACCCCCAGTTTATGTGTACGGGAGGTACCCAAACAAAACCACTTTGTTTTACAACTTTGTCGGTGTGGTTAATAATACATACACTCATACCAAAGGACCCCGCAGCAAACATAGGGAAAAAGTGGTTTCAGTCAAATCGCATGAAATTTTAGTATGATGTAGATTCAGGTCTCCTTATTAATTTTTTATAAGGGCTCAACTCCCTCAGAAGTACACTGTCAGAAATAATCAAGTTTATATTATTATATTTCTATGACGTGTTTCTTAAAATCTATACTTTGAAATGACCCACAATGATACTTACTGGGGTTAAATATGATCTTAATAACGTTTCTGTCACGTTGAAATCGCATTTTGTTAGTTATTTATATTATGCAAAACCAAAGAGAAAGATTTTACGAAAAATTGGTATGTTACATATGCTTTGTATGAAACAATACTTATTGATTATTTCTGAAAGTATACTTTTGAGTGAGATGTGCCCTTATAAAAAAATAATCAAGAGACTCGAATCTACATTGTACTAAAATTTCGTGAGATTTGACTGAAACCACTTTTTCCCTGTTTGCTGCGGGGTCATTTGAGTTTTCTTATACTAACAATATATCACTTAACTAGTAAGCAGACATACAGACAGAAAGAAAATTATTACGAGGATTTTTTTTCTTCTATTATTTGACGTGACCTATCCCACAATACTTGGTGGAAATGTACCTTCAGTCACAATTAACAATTGACATAAATCTAGGTACAGGGAAATTTTATTTTACTAGTATGTTACCTAATTGTGGCGACAAAAATTTAATTACGCAAATCTGATATACCTATTTATGGTATTTTTTCCGGTACCACAGAAACAATAATTGATCTCGAAACATCGGAGGTAACTATTAAGTTAATATACGCAATTTAGTTCCGTTTTAGTTAATAATCATAATACGTAAAAGACGTGAAAGTTTAAGTCTTATTGGTGTTGACAATAATAACGATGCGTAGGAAGGTACAATCATACATATATACCGTAATTTACAGAAAGTAAGTGTACAATATACATTCTTCTTGAAGTGATAGGGCTCCAGCCTTTTATGTTGCTACATCACCGTATTCTGGTGGGTTCATAAGCCGACTTAGGTATACCTAGAACATAAAAGTAGAGAATAATTGTACATACAGTTACGATCTAACAAATCTAGTCGATTTTTGTACCAAACTATGTGTGCGCGACGATAGTGTTATTTTATGAGATTAATAATTAAAGTCAGTACACAAAAAGAGGCACAGTAAAAGGCATCGCTCAAGCCGGCTTTTGCCGTAGACATTCGATCATACTAATGGAATTGATAGTCACAAAGAACCAACAAAGCGCTTCGTTATCCGACATTTACATTCAGCCCCTGTCGCTGCCCCTCGCGCTGCCGGCATTAATTCCCTAAATACTGCTGCAGCAGGATCGAGAGGAGTGTGTGTTTGCATACTGCCCTACCACTCACTTCGCTTTCAAGTCTCGGCAATGGCAGACGTTGAAATAATTACAGCGGCCGCGTTGTGTCTTTTGCGATCCTCCAGGTGCTCGACGAGTAATGAGCGACGGAGGAGAATGTAATTGGAAACACGTACTGCCGCTCGCGCTGCCGGTACTTTGACTTCGCACAAAAAAACCGCCATTTAGGGGAGCGCCGGGCAGCGCGAGTGGCAATAGCAGTGGCATGAGAAGTATCATGTTTACACACTCGTCCTTCCCACTTCCCTGCCCACTTGCCTGCTCAATTCGGCTGAATGTAAATGCAGTATTAAAATTAAACCAGCGGCAGCGTATTCCGGATAATACGCTAGTTACTAGGAATTCAGTAAAAATAAACATCGTTAGGAAACCAAACTTCTCACAATAAGGTCTAGTTAATCTTTTTTTTTTTTTTTTTTTTTTTTATACCACGACGGTGGCAAACAAGCATACGGCCCGCCTGATGGTAAGCAGCTACCGTAACCTATGGACGCCTGCAACTCCAAAGGCGTCACATGCGCGTTGCCGACCCTTTACAAAAAGGAGGATTCACTGTGTTGACGACTAAAGGAACAAGAAGGTCCCTCATCGTCAACACACTGGGTCCTCTTTGAGCTCTTTGGCAACCTTACTCACCAGCAGGAACACAACACTATGAGTAGGGTCTAGTGCTATTTGGCTGTGGTTTTCTGTAAGGTGGAGGTACTTCCCCAGTCGGGCTCTGCCCCAGATTTGAGCGATGACATTCGCTGAACGTGCCCTACCACACTTAGCGAGATGCCATTCGCAGTGCCCATACCTCTCTTTTTGGCGTAGTTTAAGGACATACCCAGGTCCGGACGTAGTTTAAGGACATACCCCGGGTCTCTCTCTAATCTCTGGGTAATCTCTGGGTTTGAACTAGTTTAAAGTCCAGATGGCAATCGCTTTTGAAAAAGGTTAGTCTTGAGGATAGATTGCCAAAAAGCTCCTTTACTTATAGCAAAAGTCACACAACAGGTCATTTTATACGAATGAATGAATTTTTATGGCAGTAACGCATTATTGACAACCTACAATGATGTACCTTTTAGTTGAAAATGACACATATAATCACCATAATATCAAGATCTGTTATCAGCACTCTTTACCTATACAAATCTGACTGTGGTCGTGTGTGTTGATCCTAATATATGTATATCTAAATGAGATAATAAAATTAAAATGTTTACGCAACAATACCTTAAGTCATTGGAGTTATTTCCCCGCTAACCCGTAGATACTGGAGCTTCGGATTCCAAAAACCTGAAACAATATTATTATAACTAGGTATAATTTGACAGTTACTTATATTTTTAAAGTAAATTATGATGCTACCAAATTCCAAATGAAATTGTATTGAAGAAACACACCTTTTCAAAACTAAGCTGAAGTCTCTTCTATTAAAAAAAGCTTACTATTCCATCCAAGAGTTTATGGAGGATAAACTTTTAAAACAATCCAACTTTTAACAAGCTACTTTTTATATAAGCATGGAGACTTTAATTGTGATATAGTTTAGATTTAGGCTTAATTTTAAAACTTGTTTATTTTTAAATAAAAATTTCATTTCATGTCTTACCTTGAACAGGCGTAGGCTTTGCAGAAGATACAGTAGACACGGGAACAACGTTACTGACTCCTGCTACGGCCACTTCCATTGGCAGTGGCACATCTGCAAGATATTTATAGAACATACTCAGAACACGCGAGTAACAGGACTTAAAAGTTCAGTACGGGAACGCCTTTTTAACCTATAAAAATGAAATAACTCGCAATTCAGATTTTATATCGTGACCGTATACGACTTTTTCGACTTTTTTGACTTTTTTGACTTTTTTGACTTTTTGATATTTTGGCTTTTTTGACTTTTTGCCTTTTTTGGCTTTTTTGACTTTTTTGACTTTTTTGACTTTTTTGACTTTTTTGACTTTTTTGACTTTTTTGACTTTTTTGACTATTTTGACTTTTTTGACTGTTATGACTTTTTTTATTTTCGTACTAACGCGGACAGACGGACATGGCGAAACTATAAGGGTTCCTGTAGTAGTTCCTATAGGAACCCTAAAAAGGACATACATACAGAGACTATATATACTTTATCTACACTCATACTCGTATTGTAAGTCCTCTAAAATGCGTTCAAAAACCGTAGGCTATGACCAGCATTACAACAAACGATTTCACTATGATAAGTTTCTTATCTGTGGCAGTACCGCAATTTTAACTTTTCGTGCTCAATTATTGATGTGCTATGAGTTTTGATAACATAATGTACACCTGCACGCACCCGCGGCCGGCGACACCCGCCCGCGCGACCGCCGGCACAATCGAGTTGGCCACGCCGACACAATCGAGATGGCCACGGCGGTACAATGGCGGCCATTCTATGGTTTCCGAATACGGCATTTATAATAAATAATATGAGTGTAGATAAAGCAGTGTATGCAACTGTACGTAATTAGGCCTTAAAACGTAACAGTTACATAAACTACTATTATTTTGTGCTGAACTCCCACCTTTATCAACCTTGGTTCAATCAAACAGTTTACTTATTCCTATTGTTCATTTTATTTGAGATTAGAAAAAAGTTGATAGAACGATGTACAGGTTTCTTTATCAGGCAAGATACATGTCACATCTGTCAGAGTGCCTACGCCGTCATTAAACATACTAAGGGCCTGTTTCACAATCTCCAGATAAACTTATCTGCCAGTGAAAATTATTGCTATCCTTTTCGCCAGTCATACAAAAGAAAAGGACAGCAAACATTTATATGACAGATATGCTTTAACTGGAGATTGTGAAATAGGCCATAAATATATTTGTATTTATAGTAAAGCCATGTTATATTGAGTATTTAACAATATTTTGATAGTAATTATTTTTTGGAATTATTTTATTATTAACACTTTTAATGTTCTTGTAAATGTTGCACAATAAAAAACCTATAGAAGAAGAGGTTCGAGACGGATGGTTAGATTTTTAAATATTTTCTCGCGTCATCTGTCATTCGTATCTCTCAGACATATCTGGATACTTTTTAATGTTAAAGCTTATAGTAAAGGTATTTGCTTGTTCTATTATTGTGCGATTGGTTGGAGGGTTATGGAGCAATCAGAGGCAGGTCCGAGTGGCATACAACAACAAAAGCCACCTCGTAGTCCAACAAATCTTTTACCATCACCTAAGACAATTGTTTTATTATTTAGTATTATATAATAAAACGATTAAATATCGTTTAGAAGAACTTTTGTTTACGAAATTTTATTAATAAGTGCATATTATGATTGTCAATTAAATAATTTTCGTGAATACTGATAAAGAACTAGACGTTAAGTTTCCGTTTTAGAACGTACATGCTTCACTGTATGTTTTTAAATTTTCACGTAAGTATCTCTTACGTGATAATCAAAACGAAATTGTGTTTTTATTGTTGTGTTGGATTATTTAATCTGCAAATTGTTATTATTTATTCACAAATGTGAACTCTTAATCATGTTAACTAATCGCTTGTTGGTGTGTTTGCAGTGTGTTTAAATTGAACATTTAGAACAGGTTGGCAACTGCTGTTTCTATGTTTACTCAATTTCTAATCTCAAAAAAAAAACGAAGTATAGTATAAACACAATGATTCCTGATCCCATAGCCTCAATAGCTTTGACACTAATGGGAACAATTCTAATTTCTCTAATTTAGTCATGCACATCCTTATAGCGAACACTGAAGTGCTGGTAGCCAGACGGTAAGATGTCTGACTTTCAATCCAGAGCTTTCGGGTTCAAACCCCGACTCGATTGCGTTTTTATGAATTTTTGTACAAAATGTAATTTGATTTACCCGTCGCTTTTTTCTGGAGGAAAATATCGTGAGGAAATCGGACCTCCTTCTGGGTAAAAACTAGCAGTCGCACTAGTTCATAGGTTTTGGTTGCCGACGGTACCCAGGCTCAGAGCCGTAGCAAAAAAAACCGCAACAAGACGAACGCTAGAAGAATTATGATGATGGTGATTCTAATTAAGCTGATTACATTATAGCGTTAAAACTAACCTGGTAATTGAAGCGTTGGTATAGCCAAGCGGTTGAGGCGCCCATTGGGGTAAATATATTTGGCCTCAAAATGGCGATGGCATACCCGCGCATTATTGTAGATCGCCGTGTCCGCCTTGCCCACAATATTTCCACCGATCCTTATTACCCACGTTCGGAACCTTTCAAGTTCTGAAGGGCTTCTGAGATTGGTGGGATTTGGGAATGCATGCATTTGAATTCCTGAAACAAGCATCATTTTTCGTTAAGTTGATCCGGTCCACGCTCTTGGCAGATTGATTATAGAAAAATAATATTATACTAGCCCTGTCCTCGTTGATTATTGCACAAGGGCACGCAGCAATTTGGAAGCGACATTTTTATATGATAATTCATATAATAATTACCCTGCACCCAGAAACTATTTAATTATTATAGACAACTGTCACTATCTTTAAAGCTTGCGCTAAAAGAAAGAAAGAAAAATTGACTTCGCCGCCATCATGATCCCGATTTTTTTTATTTAGCACAAATGTTGCCACAATATCTACAACTTTCTACAAGTGTTTTAAAAATCTATGTAAATCGTGAAGAAACAAACTATTGCACTATTTAACCGTAATTAAATAATAAAATGCATAAAAAAAAGCATGTTTCAATAATAAACTAATTTAACAAAACTTAAACCCAGAATATTTAAAACTTCTATGTTTTTCAAACAGCAACACAGCCGTCACATGCTGCACAGCGCTATCTAGCGTACTTTAGAAAAACCAAAATCACAAGTAGCTCGCAGTTTGTAGATGGCGCAGAAAGTATAAAAATATCAACGCTCCTGTCAAAGTTCTAAGAGACCATAGCATGCGCTTTGCTTTCGTATCGTACCTACGTCAGTGTAGTCAGTCGTAATTTTGTAAATTGTAACTGCATTATTAGATAAAATAATTGAAAACTCTGATATATGTACCTATAATTATGACTTTTCAATAAATAAGAAGGTGCGAAGAAATAAAAATAACCAAAATATAAAAAAGGACAGAAGATTAGAGGTGGAGATCATGCGGTCAAAATACAATAGTTGAATGTTGAAATCCAGGAAGGAAACGAACATTGAATGCTAAAATAATAAGCCCGACGAGGAAATCAAGTTTTCAGTTTAGAATGGAATCGGATTAGCTGCATAATCTGTACGAATAAAATTGTAATGCATATTATTCAGTAATACTCCTTTCATTATGATTTCCTTTCGTCATTCGTTTATAAGACTATTTTAGGTATAATTATTGTGTGAAGTGTATGGTAGTTAATAAACGCACGTAAGTTTTTGGTATTTGTTTATTTTATACATAGCTTATGCGACATATGTATGAAGGGAAACATTAAAATAATTTGATAAAAATCTAGGTAGCGGGGTGCTAGTTAAATCTGATGTATACCGCTTTATCACTTTGTGACAACTATTGAGCACCATCCTATGCAACAAACGTTCTTGGACTTCACTTGGCACCAGTTTTCGCTTTGATTTGTTCGATTTATATACACTGAAAGAAAGAACTTCAAATGATAATTCTATACGAAACTACATAACCTCAAAGTCATATTTATCACGCAAATTTTATTATACCTGCACGAGGTAGGTACCTACATTTATATCTTAGCTAAGCTTTGTTAGTACATTTTATTGAACGGAGTTGGCAGATATTACATTGATAAATAATAAAGTACGCAACCTGAAACTGAAAAACGTAAGTAAACAAAACTAACTTCTTAAATTAAAAATGTTACATGCCACAGATAAAACACAAATTATGCACAATTTTCGAATTATTCAAAGACAGGTGTTGCCACCAAGCGATTTTTCAAATTTGCTGCGCTTTTCTACTGACAGAAATGGTTTGCCAGACTATATTTATAAAATAAACCAATAATCATTGTTGTTTTCTGATTTTAACTTACACCATTTATCCGGAACTTTTTAGTCATAGCTGGAAGGAAGAAAGTAACGTCGCGTTCGAAACCTCAGGCGAAATAATAAAAGTAAGTGTACAAAAATTCAGTTTTTATTTCATCACTCATCAGTATTCTGTGCAAATAAACTTATTTACTGGACTGAACCAGAGTTGGGCAAAAATTATCTATTGGGAAGATAACTAAATCATCTTTTATTTGAAATAACTAAATAATCCATAATTTTTTATTTTGAATTTATCTAGATCAGTTTCATTTTTATCTTTAGATTAGAAGTTAGACAATTATCTTCGAATAAATTTATTTCAAATAATTATATAGATAAGAAATTATCTAAATAACGCCGAACTCTGGACTGAACGAAGTATGTAGTGTACAGTCGCCATCAGATATATCGGAGCGGCCAAGGTGGTCACAAATATCTGAACGACACCTCTTTGTTAAGGCGATAAAGTGCATGTTCAGATATTTTTGAGTACCTTTGCCGCTCCGATATATTTGGTGGCAACTGGACCTAAATTTTAAAAGGCAACTATCCAGCCATACTGTAAATTTATCAAAAATATTACCGGTTGGCTTCTTTATGGCATTGTAGAATCCATCTGTGATCATGAAAACGGGCCTTAAATGGGCACTAGCAGTGTTGTACCATTCCCGGGAATATTCACCTCGAGGGAATATTGGGGAATTTTGAAATTGTTGTATAAACACATATTATTTTCAAGGAATAGGTTAAACGAAGACCACAAAACTTACCAGGACATCAAGCACAGTACCTCCACCGGAAAACGAAATTCCCAATATTGCCAAGTAATTACTCAATTTGGTTTAGTGAATCCATACTTAATTTTATAAATGCGAAAGTGTGTTTGTCTGCCTGTCTGTTACCTCTTTACGCTGACACCGCTTAACCGATTTAGATACAATTTGGTAAGTATGAAGATAGTTTGAGTCCCAGGGAACGACATATGATAGTTTTATCCTAGAAATTATCCAGTGAAAAGGGGGGTGGAAGATTGAATGGAATTGCTGCTCACTGTAAACTTAAATAGCATGTGCGTTAAATTAATATTTGCTATGAGATTTTACTACGGCGTTTCATTAATTCCTTCTGGCGAATCAGGGACTGGAAAACCCCTTCGTTTGATTAATCGTTTCAATACGGTAACCTTATTAAAGTCTTACCCTGATGTTATGGTTACCCTATCATTGGGTTACCCTATCGATATGGAAATCATTTTGAATAGGCTTAACCCTTTTCAATGTGGTTTCCGAGTCGAATGGGGTAAAGATAGCTTCAATATTTACCGCTTACCTTTTAATAGGGCTACCCTTTTCCTGTCTCTTTTCCGCGCAAGCAGGCGGTTTTATCTTTCACATTTGAAATGGAACAGGAGAGGCGACGGCGAAACAAATTCAGTGAATATCAGATTTGCAGTCCTCACGCACATACACAACTTTAATTTAAATAATTTCTGTTAAAGAAATGTTTCTTATCTTCAGTTTATTTTTGCATAGTTTGCACGTATTGATGATTTGGGCAAACATTTTTTTGAATAAGAATAAAAATAAAGACTCATTTTTATTCTTATTATAATCGATTTGAATAAAAATTATTCTTGCACTCGTTATCCAAAATAAAATGAATGGGAATAAATCACGTGGATCTTATTTTAAATAAATAATGAAAAACGGAATAATTATTATAGGATAGGGTTTATTCCAAATAACGTTTTATTCAACTAAAATGTTATTTGGAATGAAGTTAAGTTTGTGGTACAAACGAATACAACCATCCTCCTAGCGTTTGTCCCGGTTTTTGCCACGGCTCAATTGAGCCTGTGATGAAATTGACGTAGGGACTAGTCGTTTTCAGCTAATTAGGGGTTGTAGATTTCGAAAACTACATCTGTTTTATAATAATCCAAGATGGCGGATTTTTTGGCCTTATTTTATTTTAATTTTTGATCTTCAAATTTTCACAGTACATTAAGTAATTTCAAGACCCATTCAACAAAACACAAATACCAAGTTTAAATCCATTTCGGTTAGTCCGTAGTGTACACTTTATTATACGGAAAATAGTGATGACGGAAATTCCTTTTTCAGAGTTGTTCCTTTTGGCTCTTAGATTAATTTAAAAAGGGGAGATTATCACATTTTTTCATTTAAGTTATTAGTTAGCCCTACTATTTTTATATATTTCATTTCAGAAAGTATACATACATACCTACGATATATTTTAAAGGGTAACGTGAGTAAGTATGTGAGTGAAAAAAAAAATACTCTTACGGAATAAAATAACGATATCGCTATTTTTACGGTACTTATATCTTTATAACGATATACAGCCGTTATAATTTCGGTACCAAAATTATTGACCGTAGCTTTTACGATTTAGGTTCTTGCTACGGTGGCGCGAGCGGCGATAAAGGATGTGAGCATGGGGCGGGGAACGGGGAGTCGTTTAAGAAAACGGTTAAGGTATCGCAAAAAATTGCGGTGCTGTTATATTTCGGTACAGAAAATTTTGGTTGCGCAACCGAAACCATACCGTAACAAACGGCATGACGTCACCGTACCGTTTTAAAACTGTTGTAAACCTGTGTGTCTACATTTGTTTTTCAATTATGATGTCCCTGATCCTTTCGGCGAATAAGGTCCCTTCAGACAGTTTAAGACATTTAAGTTTATAATGTGCGGTCTGAAACGCCCGCCACAACACTGTATGGAAGCAAATCGCTAAGAAATATGATAAATTTAAATACCCGTGGCTCCAATACTATACTAAAATAAATTCATACGAAAGAAGTATGCCAAACGTAAGTTAAAAATAAAATTGAAATGGATTGAAAGTAGAATTATTGGTTATTCAGTACTGCATGTAGAACCACGAATATATATCACTCAAACCTGGAGCAGAGCACCTTACAGAAAACTACAGCCAAATAGTACTAGACCCCACCCATAGTGTGGTGTTCCTGCTGGTGAGTAAGCTTTGTCAAAGAGCTCCCTCCCTCTTGTTCCTTTAGCCGTCAACACAGTGAATCCGCCTTTTTGTAAAGGGTTAGCAACGCGCATGTGACACCTCTGGAGTTGCAGGCGTCCATCCATAGGCTACGGTAGCTGCTTACCACCAGGCGAGCCGTATGCTTGTTTGCCACCGTCGTAGTATAAAAACAATGTATAAATTAACATATTTCTTTTGCCAATTTTGCATAAAAAAATTAAAACTGTAGCTGTGTAGATATTGTCAGTCACGTCTGAAAATATGGATACATTGAATATGACAAAAATATGTAACCACGATTCTATTACCAAGGCGTAAAGTTTTGGATACATATTTATGTCACATTAAATGTATCCATATCTTCAGACGTGACCGTACGTAAATCCGCCCAAAGACGTTGTTCAATCCTATTAGGTCATTTGATTTTATACCTTATCGAGAGCCATATAAAGTGGTTCTTGGCATTGTCAATCTGACTTCTACAGATATCTTTACAAAACTCGTATCTCAAAAACGCAACTAATCATTTAAATACATATACTAAATATAAAATACATTATTTCACTGTCTTCTTGAAACGCATATATTACCTATGGTTTCAGTTTCTCTAAGGAGGTGACGTGTAATCAAACTTATAATGGCAACCGAAAAAAATAGTGGTCAATGACCTGTCTCCCCAGAAGTGTGGTAGTGTGTGTGAAGTCTGGTAATTTGACAGAATCTGAAAATTTACCCTCCTCGACACAGTCTTAATAACTGATTTGAAAATCGAATTTATTCGGGAAATCGTGCCGGCCAACAAAATTTTAAATAGGTACCTAAAACAAATGCTGCGAGTGTCATAAGACGCTGCAGTATACGGAGTATGGCACTGGTCCCACCGCGAGCGAGTAAGCTATGAGCTATCGGCTATTTTCTAGCCCAAGAAACGAACAAAAGATAATCGCTTCCGTGTAAATAAAAGAGAGAGATATACATTTATAGTTCATCGCTGGCTGTTCACACTGCGATGAACTATAAATATACAGCCTTGGCCAGAAGTGTTGAGCACCCTTGCGATTTTCATACAAAACTCGAAACTTTAGTCCAGCGTTTCTATCTTTTTTGAAGTTATTTTATCAATTAATTCAAACTGAACAGGCATGTTTTGTTGAAGTTAGTAGTAACTGCATAGAATATTTGCAATTTGTCGCACCGACCTAAAGTCGCATTTTTGTGACCTTAAGTTTTCATGTTTTATAGGTACCTTGAAATTGTTATTAAGTGAAGTTTTCTAGATATATAAATAAAATATAACATTTTACGTCACCGTACCTACATTGTTATTATTGGGAAATAATACTTAACATCAAAACTGTAAACAAAAAACTGCTATGCTCAACACTTCTGGCTAAGGCTGTATATTTCTCTCTTTTCACACGGAAGCGATTATCTTTTGTTCGTTTCTTGGGCGAGAAAATCGCCGATAGCTCATCGTTACTCGCCCGCGGTGGGACCAGTGCCTAAAACTAGAAGATAAAATTCGAATAAAGAATAATGTATCAAGAATCAAGTTTTACTTTTAATTTACTTTAATAAAAATCCGTTTCTAGTAGCCTGAGCTATTCTATTGTCTCGCAAGAGGTGAGAAAAGTAGAGTATACTCCTCGGGGATAAAGCTGTTTTTGTCACGGGCACGCTTAAACCCCTCACTGCCCTTAGGACTCAGTCTTAATTCCCTCGCTACGCTCGGAAATTAACTCATAACCCACTCGCGCGCTCGGGAGTAAAGTCTGGAGTCCTTCGTTACCTTCAGGATTCAATATCACGCCCGTGACATTAAACAGTGCTTTATCCCCTTGGTGTACAATCTATTACGTAATCACTTGTAAAAATAGCATTGTAAAGTCTAACTGCACTGCAGCTGCACTGATTATTAAGTGCAACATCCCGACATGACTCAGAGACTATAAATATATAGACAGCCACAGTCTAAGAACTATTTGAAATTTGAAACTCCAACTCTGAAGTGCCATTTGAACGAGAACAACCTTATAATACCCGTTACTATAGTACGCTACTCGTTACTAGATGGCGCTGGCAAATGTCATTTCCTTTTACAGTTTGGGTATCTTTAGGTTGTTCTCGTCCAGATGGCGCTCCAGAGTTGGAGATTCAAAATGTTCTTAGACTGTCCCGCTCTATTAAATACCCCCTAATTCATAAACGTCTCTCCCGCGGGCTGAATTAGTTAATTTATGTTTGGTCCTCATCTGTCACGTTGACAGTTCTGTTTGTAGAAATAGGCAAAACATAATTTAAGTAATTGATGCCTAAGACGAGTTTATGAATAAGGGGGATAGTCTCTGCATGACTGTTAAAATGAAAATACGTTGGTATCTGCAATTTTTTTTTTTTTACACCTCTAAATAATTAAATGAATACAATATTGTATAAAAATTTTTTTTAGTATAACATTACATTATTAACTTATTAATTTTGTTTCAGTTTTTTCATGTCATGTCTTATGTTTGTAGGGTACTCGCTGCGCTCGTGATTCTATTATAGAATCTTTCGCTTGCTCGGGACTCAAAATAAACACTCGAAGCAAAAACGAACTTTGCTCTCTTGTTGCACAAATATCTATTTTACGCTACGACGATTCGTCGAATGTGACTAAGTGGCTCTCGCCAACCAATAAAATGCTACAAAAACATTGTTGTAGTGGTGTGTGGTGTAGTTCAGTTGTACAGCTAATGTTTATTTTTCAGCTCAGATTTAGACCACCTTTTGCCACATTACCGGAAAGTGGCGTGAAAAATACTTACCGACTAGAAAAAATGCTGAAAGGAAAATAGCAAGAGTTGTAGTACACAAGTATAAAGTTTAAGGAACTCAGCTATAGGAGTTAATAGCGTTATCGATATTTAATTACGGACTACCTATCCGGAAATGTTGGAATTATGCTAATGATGGTCTCTTATGCTACAACTACGGCAAACTATGGCAAAACTAAACAAACTACGATAATCGACTTAATATGTAATTAAATACCTATCTACTCTTTCTCTGAGCTAAAAAATTCCAAGCGCCTTCCAACCATCTGCTGCGAGAAGATCCTCAAATCCTTTGGGCATATAATGCGTTCCGACCAGCACCAGCTCTAAAAAAGCATTATACTGAGTCTACGAGTCTTCGTAGAGGGCGAGCGTACCAAAGGACCGATAGTAACTAAATGGTGTAAATACCATCCGGACGGCGTGTGGCTCCATGTTGAGGGCGGCCCGTATGGCTCTCGACCGCGTCACATGAAGGGACGCCACAGTTGGTCACGATAATCAGTCATGTCATGAGGGAACGATGAAGAAGAAGAAGAAGAAGATCTACTCTTTAATCCGGCTGGAAGGACTATTAACTTATGGAATATTTAACGGTTTTTAACGGCCTCCTAGCCCAGTCGGTAGTGACACTGCCTAATACAAAGCAGGAAGTCACGGGTTCAAATCCTGGGAGTCTATTCGACATGGCATAACTGACAGTCGCATGCGAGACAACTATGATATCACACTCTTGTGACAGTTGATTCACCTAACCACCTACGTCAAAATCAACAGGTCTCACTAGAGGAATTTCTCTATTGGCATGGGCGCCATCTTATTGTTTTGACGTTGACGTCAGTAAATTATGGGAATCCCACGTAAGGCATTTGTTTACCTCTAGTAGGTAAAGAGAGCCTTGAAGCATTTTATGAAAACTCATTTGAAAGCGACATCTCTGAATGTCTTCTGAAACTAAATACGTGTATGAGTATGTGTGTAAATCATACGTGTATTTTCGTGCTACAATACTAGGCTAGAATTAGGGTAATCTACATAGACGGCTTACAAGCAATTTTTTAGATTTGACGATGCATTTTTGGGTGTGGCAACGATGACGAAACCTGTGCTTTGGGTAAAAGATATGTGACAAATATTACATATTGAATAAAAATGACTGGTATGAATGATTTTAAGATTTATTGTAACCAATAAATGTTTTTTGTCACAAGAAATAAAACAATATATTGACTTGTAAACCGACCACGTAGATCCAATATTATGTAGAATAGGTTTAGTGTAAATAAATTATAATATCAAGAATACAACCTTCATATCTATCTCACGTGTTTATATCGAGACCCGAAAAAGGGAATGATTACAAAATTATAACTAGTGTATGGTTAATAAAGTTGTATCTTGAGCGTTGCGGGGGGCACTAGAAGCAAACAAACTGCTGCCGAGAGTATTACAACATTTTTCACCACCGGCAAAAAAATACAAGCTTAGGTAAATACATACAACAAAACAAATTAATTCTGCCAAATATTTATGGTTCAAAATCATCGTTCTATAACGTAAAGTAATAACCAGGGCCCGTAATTTTCATGCCGATGATATCAATTTGACGTCACGCTCCATATAGGGTGATCCCATATAGTTTTATTATAAATTATTAATCATTAGTCGTCAATCATTTTAATCATGTACAAATGACTTTATAAGTACTCTATTTACACATGGAATAAATAATACCTACTTGATACGTGAAACGTAAATAAAACTATTTGATTTGTTTTTATACATACATTTTATTAAATGGTATTGTTAACAACACATTACAATTGTTACGTAGAAAACAGAATTCCTCTCTAACGTAAAGCACGCCATCCTTCTTGCATTAATTCCCATGCAAAGAAAATCTAAGTCATCTTCGCGTTCATACGTAATGCAATATTCATAAAAATCATTTTGTTTTGTAATCGTATTTTTGTTTGTTGTGTCACACATTTGGTTAATTATTCCAAATTCTCTGCTAAAAAAAAAATGTATAATTGATGGACACATTTTTTCTGATTTTAATAACTAATACAATTAGGAAATCAGTATTTTTATTTCTCAGTGGTATTTTTGACAGAACGTTTTTTTAATGAGAACGAATAAAAAAGGTTACATTTAAAAAGGTTTTAATACATATTGATTTATAAACAGCCAAGGAAATTGATTTGTGTAACATTACGTACTTTGTCATAGTGACAATCAACATCTAGACGCTAGAGCTTTCATATTATTGTCACTGTGACCAGGTTCTAAATGGTATGCAAATCAAAGTCCTGGCCCATACCTACACGAATAACTAGATACTTAATGATATTATCTACAAACGAGGTTTTGTACATTATTATATACAGCCTTGGCCAGAAGTGTTGAGCACCCTTGTGATTTTCATATAAAACTCGAAAGTTTAGACCGGCGTTTCTTTTTAAACTGAACAGGCATGTTTTGTTGAAATGAGTAGTAACTGCATCGAATATTTGCAATTTTTCGCACCGACCTAAATTCGCATTTTTGGGACCTCCATTTTTCATATTTTATAGGTACCTTGAAAGTATTATTAAGTGAAGTTTTCTAGATATATCAATAAAATATAACATTTTACGTCATTGTACATTGTTATGATAGGGAATTAATACTTAACATCAAAATTGCAAGCAAAAAAGAGCTATGCTCAACACTTCTGGCCAAGGCTGTACAAGTTAGTTTTGTACATACTCGTAATTATTTACAAATTGATTTAAAACATATTTACATTTCTACTTTTTTTGCCCCTTATGTTTTGATTCGAAATTGATAATTAGAATTTGCTCAAGGTTTTTAGGGGTCATACTGCATCGCCGGTTTGTAAAAATCCATTTTAATATTGAAAAGGACCTTTCAACTTCTACAGATGTAATAGGGGCATACTTAAAATCTAAATATATAAAAGAAGAAACTGACTGACTGACTGACTGACTGACTGATTGACTGACTGACTGACTGACATATCAACGCACAGCCCAAACCGCTGGTTCTAGAGATTCCAAATTTGGCATGTAGGTTCCTTATAAAGTCTAGGGATGCACTAAGAAAGGATTTTTCAAAATTCATCCCCTAAAATGGGGGTCCAAAGTTTGTATGGCGAATCAAGATTTGTTAGACTATTTTATTCGAAACTTCACAGGAGTATTCCTAACGATAAATGAGTAAACACGTGTTTCAGGTTTTCAAAAGGGGCAAAGTGGTCACAAAGTCTGAAAATCAACATGGGTATCGTATCCTTTTTGAGTACTTATAGTACGCGGGCGAAGCCGCGGGAAAAGGCTAGTAAGACCATAAATCTATTTTCCTATTGCTATGCTTCCATCAAGACGAACTTCCTTATTGTCGTTTAAGTCAGCCATTATTTGCATGGTTGGTAATTCCTTGTTTTTGTGTAAGACTATTTTATGCTTTTTATAAATAAATTTTCCTTTTTCATGCAGACTAACCCTTGATAATTTGCCTGTCACAGTTTTAACTACTTGTAGCGACTCACTCAATGTCAGCGTAGAACTCTCCATTTGCTTGGTAGCTTTTACTAAAACTCTGCAGCTTTCAGTTATGAATATTAAATGATTTTTCAGATGATGTTTCCCAATTGCTACATAGAGTCACGCTGCATAGAGTATGATTCCGATTAAATTCGTCATAATTAATCATTTAACAAAATTGATTTATACAAAAAGAGAGATACGGTACCAGGCGCTCGATTGTGTGCAATCAAATATAGGTTCCGGGACCTATATTGAATTAGTCGTGTGGCAGAGTCTCTCAGTCACACTTTGTGCAATACTTAAAATATGGAGGTCTCGCTTGCATAGCCGTGTTAACTATATAGGTTTATCTCTTTTCCCCATGATACACATGTATTAATAACTGGGGCCACACAATTACGTAACTTTTTATTAATCATATTTAATTTTAGTTTAATTGGCGTTAGACACAACATTCGGTGCTTGATTATCCATATTTATTTTATTATTATATAGAATATATAGATCAAGACACTTGGAGACCTTATACATCTCTAAGGATAATTTTGAAATAGTATGTTTATTGTATACTAGAATCACATACTTTTTTTTTATTTAAATTCAAAATTTGTTTCTAACTGTTGATGATGGATTATTATAATTTGGAAATTTATGTAGAAGACACAGTTCAGGTAAGAAACTATATCAAACTTGTATGTAATTTATTTTCAAATAGTCAGATTTGGACTCATCTCTTTTCTTTGGTATTTTTCTTAAACTATAACCTATTGTTGGTTAATCTAACCTTGGTTTGATATGTTTTCTTATAGAAACACGCACTTATGTATTGTTTAGTTTTGATGTACTGTTGTTTTGAAAAAATAAGTCCCGCCGAGTTTCTTGCCGGACATAATTCTTCTCGGGTCAGAAGTGTAGGGTTAGAACCGGTGTAGTTTGATTTTTTTTTTCTCTCTTTGAGTTTGAGTACAGCGGTGTGTAGCATTTTACAAGTGTGTAGGTGCTGGACCACATTTCAGTTTTGTTTACTATGAACGTCACTCATCTTCCTTTTTGTTTATGTCTATGTTGAACAACCTCTGCAGGTAACCGATATCGATACTTGAAATAATCAGTACCATGTCTAATTGACTTATATAGCTGTCAGCTTAAAATAATACATATTGTTGTGTTTTAATTATTGTTAATTTATTTGTTAGGTATTGTTGGATAAATATAAATAGGCACAATGTCATCTTTACACCAGTTTTGCTACAGATATCCGTTTTAATCGTATACGACAAAAACGTTTATTGTTCCTGTTGTGATCAATATATAACATCAAAAGTCAGCAATGTCACAGCACATTTGCAAACAACTAAACATATTGAAAGAGAAGAAGGAAAATTAACACAAAATGAGTTTAACCTGGATCTTACGAATTTTATGGTAGCGTCAAACATACCATGGTTTCAATTAGAAAATGAGAATTCCCGTAACTTCCTTCAAAAATGCATTGATGGCAAGTATGCAAAAACAACAAAAGTTCCATCGGAGTCAAACTTAAGAGTACAGTATTTACCTAAAATGTTCAAAAAGGTTTTCGATTCTATCAGGAATGATATCGCGGAATCGTATATTTACGTAAGTGTTGACGGGACGAAAGACTAATTGGACCAAAATGTGGCTAATGTCATCGTTGGAGCACTCAGAAAGACTAACGCAAGTAAACCACACACAATAGCTTCCAAGGTCCTTGACAGGACTAATCATGCCACTGTAAACAATTTAGTAATCGAATCGTTGAAAAATCTTTATGGAAATGACAATTACAATGAAAGGGTGGTGTTATTTTTGACTGACGGGGCTCCCTATATGGTAAAAGCAGGAAAAACTCTACGGAATTCATTTCCAAATATGATACACGTGACATGCTTGGCCCATGGCTTCAACCGTGTTGCTGACACAGTTCGAGGTTTGTATGAGGATGTAAACGAGTTGATTTGTAGTATGAAAACGACATTTTTAAAAACCCCATCACGAACAAAAAACAGTTATATCCTAATATGCCACAACCTCCCCGTCCAGTTATAACAAGATGGAATACGTGGATTGAGGCCTGTATTTACTACACGACTTACTTCGATGAAATCAAAAACGTTCTTAATAATCTGGATGACCAGAATACCGCAAAAGTAAGACGGGCTAAATTAGCAATTGGAAAACCTCATCTGAAAAAAAATTTAAAATTCATAACTGAAAGCTGCACAGTTTTAGTAAAAGCTACCAAGCAAATGGAGAGTTCTACGCTGACATTGAGTGAGTCGCTACAAGTAGTTAAAACTGTGACAGGCATATTATCAAGGGCTAGTCTGCATGAAAAAGGAAAATTTATTTATAAAAAGCATAAAACAGTCTTACACAAAAACAAGGAATTACCAACCATGCAAATAATGGCTGACTTAAGCGACAATAAGGAAGTTCGTCTTGATGGAAGCAATGAGAAAATAGATTTATGGCCTTATTTTAAGTATGCCCCTATTACATCTGTAGAAGTTGAAAGGTCCTTTTCAATATTAAAATGGATTTTTACAAACCGGCGATGCAGTATGACCCCTAAAAACCTTGAGCAAATTCTAATTATTAATTTCGAATCAAAATATAAGGGGCAAAAAAAGTAAAAATGTAAATATGTTTCAAATTAATTTGTAAATAATTATGTACAAAACTAACTTGTATATAATACTGTACAAAACCTCGTTTGTAAATAATATCATTAAGTATCTGGTTATTCGTGTAGGTATGGCCCAGGAGTCCCAGGACTTTGATTTGCATACCATTTAGAACCTGGTCACAGTGACAATAATATGAAATCTCTAGCGTCTAGATGTTGATTGTCACTATGACAAAGTACGTAATGTTACACAAATCAATTTACTTGGCTGTTTATAAATCAATATGTAATAAAACCTTTTTAAATGTAACCTTTTTTATTCGTTCTCATTAAAAAAACGTTCTGTCAAAAATGTTACAAGTGCCACTGAGAAATAAAAATACTGATTTCCTAATTGTATAGTTGTTAAAATCAGAAAAAATGTGTCCATCAATTATACATTTTCTTTTTAGCAGAGAATTTGGAATAATTAACCAAATGTGTGACACAACAAACAAAAATACGATTACAAAACAAAATGATTTTTATGAATATTGCATTACGTATGAACGCGAAGATTTTCTTTGCATGGGAGTTAATGCAAGAAGGATGGCGTGCTTTACGTTAGAGAGGAATTCTGTTTTCTAATGAATTTTAATGTGTTGTTAACAACAATAATGTATGTATAAAAACAAATCAAATAGATTTTTACGCCTCCCGTATCGAGTAGTTATTATTTATTTCATGTGTAAATAGAGTACTTGAAGTCATTTGTACATGATTAAAATGATTGACGACTAATGATTAATAATTTACAATAAAACTATTTGGGATCATCCTATATGGAGCGTGACGTCAAATTGATGTCATCGGCATGAAAATTACGGGCCCTGGTAATAACTGTTCTCCCTTGTGAAAAAAAAAACAATTTTACCGACGCTTTAAAAAAATCAAGATAGGCGGTGGTGCTGATGTGGTGAAAAAGCATTCACACACAAGAAAATAATTTTAATAAGAAAACCTAACTACTAATAATATAATTATTTAATTTTGCAATGTTTCTGTCTGTTTTAATACCTACTTATAGTGCTGCAGTCTTTGTTACGTCAACGTCTATGGAAAGTTTGAGGCATTTCAAAAACATCAGAAAAGAAATTAAATTCGAGAAATAAATGAATCTTACACAAATCGAACTAGGCCCACAGTAAGCTCAGTTAGGCTTGTGTTATGGGCACTAGACGATATATATATATATTTGATAAATATGGATAAATACTTAAATACATAGAAAACATCCATAACTCAGGAACAAATATCTGTGATAAACACACAAACAAATTCCCTGACCAGGATTCGAACCCGGGACCTCCTGCTTCGTAGGCAGGGTCACTACCGACTGGGCTAGGAGGCCGTTATTTCTATCGGTAGCCTGGTAGTCAGTGCCTTAAAGCCCTTAAAGGATTGTTTGACATTTGATACTTCACGCAGATAAACATAGTAGAAAAATGGAACAACAGTATAGTAATTATCAAAACAAACTCTGGTAGCCTGGCGGCCAGACGCCCGACTTACGCTCTAAGGATCGCGGGTTCAAACTTGGCTCCTACTACTGCCTCCTAACTTAACTAAGGTTTTAGACACTTCAAACAATATTACACATATTCTTCATAGATTCTAATTTAATGTAAGACTCTTATATTACAAAGGTATTCCTAATCCTGAGAGTTGAGGATGTTATGGAAATATAAACATATCAGGTAAATAAATACAGTGCACAGTAGTACTAGTCATAATCCTCATGATTATAACTAATTGCCACTAACAAGACCCAAGTTTTGAATTACTATTTAGGAGACTCGGGATATGAAAACCAATGGGTCTTCATTTCAAAAAAGAAGTTGACGTTTACTGCAAGTAAATGTAATTGTGTATCTGACTGACTTACGTGTAAGTTATATTCCAATATTATATCATATTATATTTCTTATATAATGAATTGATATGGTTACACATGGCACTTTAAACTATACATACTTGTTTCTTTAAACATCGATTTTTTTAAAGGGTGTTCAATTTTTCAGCTGCTTTCGCCACCGCATCTGTATGTTTATTGGATCCGGTAAGATGAGAAGCCGCCAGTGTGTCTACGCATGTAGTATGCACATGTACATGGGGAATGGCTATACAGCCGCATACAGTCAAGGCGTTGTAGGAGATTTATTGCTAGTGGCTTGCTTAATCTGAGGAAATCTACTCTAACATAGCATCCAAATTACACAAAAGAATGCAGGGTACTGTAGAGATATTCTCAACAGCAGGGTGGAAGAACCCTATAACTCATCGCAATTTTTGATGTTTATCCATTCGCTCCTCGGCCAGATATCGACATTTCTTTTATGGCATATTAATTGAACTTTAGGTTAAATAGGTAATGCCAATCATATTATATTTTAACAGTTATATATTTTTAATAAATACCTACAATTAATAATCATAAAAATTATAAATATTAATGTGCTCTCAGTGAAAATGTCTTAAAATCATATCAATTTTAATATAATACTTCTAGAGGTATCTTACCTAGTTTGAACAGTCAGAAATCAACTTCGCGCAAAAGTTTCGTGGGGGCAATTACTAGAGGTCGCCTCCATCATTACTATCGGTAGCCTGGTAGTCAGTGCCTTAAAGGATTGTTTGACATCTGATACTTCACTACTTAAACATTATAAATACTGGTGCCGGCTATACTGTAAATTTATCAAAAATCTAAAATTACCGGTCGGCTTCCATATAGCGTTGACAGCGTTGTAGAGCCCATCACGGAGATATTGAAAACATAAGTCTTAAAGGTCATAAATGGGCGCTAGAATGTGTGGCGTCAAGTTAAAAATACAAAAAAAAACCAGCCAAGAGCGTGTCGGGCCACGCTCAGTGTAGGGTTCCGTAGTTCTCCGTCCGTCACAGTAAGTATCCACACTTAAGAGTTAAAATAACACCGCCATGTAGGATATGATATGAGCGTTCCACGTACAGCGACATCTATCGGCAAATTAAGTAAACTATTGCGCGCGAGCTTAAAGTATGGAAGATGATTTTTATGGGATAATTCTTTATTGCGTGAACTGATTTTCACCGTTTTTACTTTATTTGAAAGCACGTCATTTCATTGTGATTTCGTAGAAATTACAGGTACAATAAACACCTGCTTATACGGTTAAATTACAAACTTATTACAGAATTTTTTTTGTATTTTTTTTTCAAAAACTATTCAACCTATCAAGTTCAAAATAATTTTCCTAGAAAGTTTTTCTAAAGTTCTACTTTTGAATTTTTTTTATATTTTTAAAAGTTATGGTTCAAAAGTTAGAGGGGGGGGGACACATTTTTTTAAATTCTGGAGCGATTATTTCCGAAAATATTTATAGTATCAAAAAATTATTTTAGTAAACCCCTATTCATTTTTAAATACCTATCCAACAATATATCACACGTTAGGGTTGAAATGAAAAAAAAAACACTCCCCACTTTACGTATAGGGGAGGTACCCTAATAAAAAAAAATTCCACTTTTTATTTTATCACTTTGTCGGCGTGATTGATATACATACCAGTACCAAATTTCAGCTTTCTAGTGCTAACGGTCACTGAGATTATCCGCGGATGGACGGACGGACGGACGGGCAGACATGGCGAAACTAAAAGGGTCCTAGTTGACTACGGAACCCTAATACGTTAATTTATCGTTACGCTTAAATTTTGACACACGGCGAAGCCCACTTACTTAACCACCCACAAAATCTACATACTTACCAAATTTAAGGCCATTACGGTGGGCGTATAAGGTTTTAAGACCAGTTGAAATCGCAATTTGTTGAGCCTTAATTTATTTTTGAGCTTACTGCTCGAAATTTTTACAGAAGCTATAAGACCCGTTTAGTAAGAAAATATCAAATTTAAGACCATACCGGTGGGCGCATAAGGATTTAAGACCATTTTAAGAAATAGTCGGCTTCATAACATCAACTGTAAGACACTCCTCCGTCTACAGCTCAGCCAGCCTCGTAGGTAAAGTCACTAAAATCTTACAGGACCCCCACCCCCATACCATGGAACTGTGGGCTTAGAGGAGGCCAAAAAAGCTTGGTGAAGTGGTTGGCGGGTCAGGATGTTTTTACCCATCCAAATTGTCAATGGAGCTGGGAAGACGTATTGTGCCAAATTTCTTATGAGTCACTCACTCCTACGCCGCAGCACTGGCTACCGGCTTACAGTGTGGACAGCTTTTCCAGACACTGTCAGTAATAATGACATTAATTCTCTACTCATCTTGCTCATCCTTCATTCATATACATAGAAAAGGATGGGTACAGAAATATTGACATTATTACTGGATAGAAATAAGTCAAATAATAATAACATTAAATAATTAAAATACTTTAAAAAAAAGAAAAAGAAAAAAAATATAAATGTACAAAAATCTATAACATAAAAAAGTTAAAAACTAAAATAAAAACGTCTTCTAAGGCTTTTCCACAAAATATGCACTTAATGAATACACACAAATCATATGTAAGTTAACCAGTGAACGCACCGGGTAGTTCGGTTTAACTGGTCCCTATGCACAACATTACATTGTTGCATTGCGCTTGGTGTTACCGAGCGCCTTTGTTCTTAACTCGTCCACCAGTTTTTGCATTCTACCCTCACCCATTTAGCTTTAAGATAAATATTGTTTTCTCAGTAAGTGATTTATGTAAATCTTTTTGAGAAATAAATGTCTTAAACCATATAGTATCTGGACCGGCACCTGATTGATTGAAATCTGATTTGAGTCCGTGTTTGTGCTCCACACAGGTGTTATTGCGGTACTTAAGTAAATACTACATGCGTGCCTGTGGGATGCTATATGCGTAGACACACTGGCGGCTTCTCACTTCACCGGAACCAATAAACAAGCAGGTGCGGTGGCCAAAGAAGCTGAAAAACTGAAGACCCATAAAAAAATTTATACCTTTCGTAGTCGAGACCCTTGGCGCGTGGGGATCCAGTGCTCAGTAACTTTTTAAAGAACGCAAAAAGAGGCTCGTCGACTCAATTGGTGACCAAAGAGCTGGCAGCTTCCTCGCTCAACTCATAAGTTTTGCGATACAGCGGAGAAATGCTGCCACCATCCTCGTTTGCTAGTTTCTAACATGTCGATACATATAATATATATCGGAACCTCGACAAAACAAATACCCACGGTAAATACCCCGTTTTAAATAGTTTTTGTAACTTCCATAAAAAAATTGCGTTCTACGACGTTAAAAAAATTGATTTATTTAGAACGTCATATAAATATTGAATACCATTTTTTTTTTCAAGAATAAAAAAATATAAGGATGAACATTTAAAGCATTCTTTTAGAAACATGAATGAATGAATGAACGAATGAAAGATTTATTCATGACAATTACAAAAAACATAATAAACAATAACATATACAACCCGAAACATTAATTGCCACGAAATCGTCGCAACTCAGCGTTAAATGCCGGCAGGGCCAGCGCTGGTCTTCCGTTGCAACCATTTGACGACACGGCGCATTGACGCCACGATCACATCCCCAAAGTAAGAATACCTTAATCAAAACAAGAGAAAAAAAACAATAAAAAACAGGAAAAAAAAACATATACCTGTTATACACTTTATAACGGCATGTTAAACTATAAGCCACTTAAACATGGATATCCAGTTATGCGTGTGCCAATTAAGTAAATATTTGAAACTATTCTTTTTCAAAACTGTCCCGCTAGGTTAACTTTTACGGTTTAAAATTTAAAATAAGACGGTGAAGTGCCTAGTTAATGGTCAAAAAATTTGGAGTGCTAGCTCAAAAATGATACAAATGCAAAAATTGCGATTAGATTCCAATCTTAAAATAGGCATGATGACACATATTGATTTATGCAATAAAATTTAGTTGATAGGATGCAAAATGATCAATATATCCAAGTGAAAATTTATAAATTCTTTTGAAGTGGCTCAAAGATATCAAGCTGCAAAATTTCAAAATTTTACGATTTTTTAAAGTGTGAATTGAAATGATTTTTAACATTGTACTGTAAAATTAATTGTATGGCAACCATACACATAAACGCAACATTTCACTGTAAAAATAGCAATTTCATATTTTTTCCATACTCTAAACAGGGCAACTATGTGATCGTGACGTCACTTTTGCACGTAATTTTGGAGCGTGTTGAGAAACAAATGCAAATCTCGGACTTTAAGTCTCATTTCTGACTTTTCTGTTGCTTTAACGCAATTGGCCCCATATATACATTTGATCCTCACAACAAAACGCGTCGATTGATACCATACATGAAAAAAATTCACCATGCCTATATTGTATGCTCTTACCGGAATTTGGTATGTAGGTTATTTGAAGTAGACTTTACCGTAAGTACAAATTTGGTGCGGTAAAACCACTGATTAATTAACGTTATTATCTTGTATTTTCAACTTGACGCCATATGATATGATATGATATTTATTCAAGAACAATTTACATCGTGTTATACATACATTTAAGACCTAGTAAGACTTATTTTTTCATGATCTCGAAGATGGGCTCTATATCGCTATATGGAAGCCAACCGATAAGATTTTTGATAAATTTACAGTGGGGCGGGCTAACAAGGTGTAATCTGTGTTCGTATCACGGATTTATATGAAGTGGATCTTTTTCTTAAACCTTGTCCCTAACCAAGGATGTGCATTTCTGTCATTGAATTTGACAACTAGTATCCGATATGTTTGCTTAAGTGAAAAAGAGAACTTGCCATGCGTGAAGAAGGGACAACATGATTCGTAACGTCAAAGAGGGACCTCTGTATTTATTTAAACTTTATTGCACAAAAGAAAAACTTGATGTACAAAAGGCGGACTTAATGCCAGTAGGCATTCTCTACCAGTCAACCTTAAGGCAAAGCAGAGAAGTTGTGGGCGGTGCTTACGAGAACAAAAGGTGAAGAGTTAACTACAAGTAAACAATGAATAAAACAATATACAATACAATATATACATAATATACGATATAGTACTATTGTATACTCGGTGCCCTAGCCACAGTTGAAAATTATTACCGAGTAAAAGAGTCTTTCATAGGCGACTAGCATAAAACCGGCCAAGTGCGTGTCGGACCACGCATAATAGAGGGTTCCGTACCTTCCATGGAATAAGAACCAAACTAATACCAGAAGGTCGTATCTGATACATATGGAAGAAGTTTTTTGCCGATAACTCAAAAATGGCTGAACTGATAATGTTCAAAATAATTTTCGTAAAAAGTATGTAATAGAAAAATAAGATAATCTTGTCAATTTTTTTTAAGTTTATTATATGGACTTCGATACGGGGGGGGGGGATTCACTAAATTTTTCTGACTTTCGAGGCGATTATTTCTGAAAATATTCACTAAATCACAAAATGTTCAAAAAAACCGCAATGTTATTTTTAAACACCTATCGATTGATGTGCAACATGTTGATATTAGGGGAAAAATTGTTTTTTGTAAATATTTTCTCCTTCAATTTAACTACATATAGTCTGTCCAGCCAACGAACGCAGTAGCAATGTACAGCGACCAAAAGTATGACAACACTAAGAATCAGTGAAAAAAGCAGCAATGATGATTAAATTCTATGTTTTTATTTTTAGTTGGTATTTCCACCCCTTTCATTACGTGACATTCAGGTGTGTAAAAAGGAGACAGATATATTTCGTCTGATCTGTCATCAACTGTAACAAATAATCTGGTTGAGGCAATTGACATATGCCATAAAAACGAATTTAAATTCAATGTAGAACGTTGCAGGAGTTCTATCTCACTCGCGCTTAAGACGAGAGAGTGAAATGCACTAGAAACAAATTCAATGTAAAAGATATGTGAATTGAAATGTTTGTCACGAACACGGTGTCTCATCACCACGTCGGCACATGTACGTATTTTGAATTTGCCGCGCTTTTCTACTGAAAAAATGGTTTGCCAGACTATAATTAAATAGCGGCATGAAAAATACAACTTATGTCTAAATTTTATTTTATTCGTCTTATAGTTTCCGAGTAAAATGGCTGTGACATACGGACAGACGGACTGACGGACAGACAGACGGACATGACGAAACTATAAGGGTACCGTTTATGCCATTTTGGCTACGGAACCCTTAAAAGTACTAAAAACGGTCCGATAGAGAGCATAATAGTGGGGGGCGGTACCTCACTCGCACTCGTTACAAAATTGTCACATTTGACACATATTCACATTTTGATTGTCTGCTGACGTCATTACCTCCTTAGTCAAAACGAGACACTCCCTTAGATAAGCTTCTCTGTCGGCCTCACTTTGTGACCGAAGAATGAGATCCACTTCTTATACATCCCATGAAGTTAAATACAATCTGGAGGTCATACTTCGACCACAAAGTGAGACCGAAAGAGAGGGTAATGTAGGGGGCTGCATCTCATTCTAAGTAGAGTGACCATATGTACTATGATGTATGTGGGATTGGGATAGTATAAAGATAAATATAAAATTAAATATGCTTGTCGTCTAGTAAGTATTGTCCAGAAAGAGAAGTCTCATAGTTCATATGGAAACTTATACATTCTACTGACTTAAGGAGCTGGCCACTTCAGATACGTTGACGCAATAATGAGAGCAGAGCACCCCTCTAATTAGTTTACTATTTTAAACTTATTGCTAGATTCAGGCATCTGGCAGCTATTTATCGGAGGACGTCAGAGAGACAGACCAGCAAAAAAATTCAGTTAATAGGTAAAAACTGTCGAAGCCTATCGCTAATATAATAACAAAAAAGTAAAAACATTGCGTATCGCTACGGAAAACAGTAGGTAGGCGACAAACAATACATTAACGTAACGTCATTTTGCACTATTTTCCCCCAACAGAAACTCCTGAAAATGATATAATCTTATTAATTACATGATACTACACTGCATCAAACCTAGAACTGTAAGATATTTATTTCTTACAACTCGTTTGCATAACACCGATGAACAATTGCCAGATGTCCGCGTCTTAAAATAGGGGATAGTTAGTGTAGCAAACTAAAACTAAGTAAGTACAGGGGGTTCGTGGCTCACACTATTGCGTCATATCTGATGTGGACAGTTCTCCGACTTTAATATACTTAAAGGTAAATAAAGAAAACATCAATAGCATCAAACAGCTCAATGGTTGACTGGAAGAGATCTCTTCCATGTACAAATATTGTATATTCTTCCTGTTGTATTTTTCTTTGTTGTACAAATGTTGTACAATAAAGTATATTTTAACGGCCTCCTAGTCTAGTCGGTAGTGACCCTACCTATGAAGCAGGAGGTCCCGGGTTCGAATCCTGGTCAGGGCATTTATTAATGTGTTTATCACGGATATTTGTTCCTGAGTTATGGATGTTTTCTATGTATTTAAGTATTTATATGTATATATCTATTACATATATCGTCGTCTAGTACCCACAACACAAGCCTTATTGAGCTTACTGTGGGACTAGGTTGATTTGTGTAAGATTGTCCCATAATATTTATTTCATATTTATTCATTATACTGCCACTACTACAATTTTTTGTATGGCCTTGTGCCATTTTAGGACCCTTTCAAAAGGGCCTAAAAAGATCCGCGGGCCACTCCTGTCCTGTGTAAGTAATACTTAGGAACAGACCATGTACTTATGTACATTTCTGTAAAAACAACAAAACCGATCCGCAGCTTGCCGACATCACAGTCACCCTATTGTTTGACAATCTTAACTTGTTGTTAAATCGTAAAATTGAATGATTGTGGATTACCGGTGAAAGGAAAGTCTACTTTATTGTAAAGTCTCACCCCTGGACCCTTTTACGCAACATATCTTGACCATTTTTACTTAAAAATGTTGTTACGAAATGTTGTTGAGCTGAGCGGCGTCATTTGAAATAATATCAGTGACATATTATGTCAGTGATGGGACTGATGGGATGGGGATACCAGACCGTATTTTAAATATTACAAAGCTTACTACTGTCTGCAATATTAATTGCAATTCTTTAAGTAATTTAATGAATGAATAATATTTACGTCGTAAAAAATTCAAAGCAGCTAAAAGGGAACAAAGTATTAATTCAAATATTGCAATAAATTATTATAAGTAGGAAGTAACTTCTAGTTTGTTACTAAAATAAATGTAGATAAATAAAACCACATTGGTAAGTTTCATAAGTTGGCAGCATTGTGCGAGTGAGACACCGCCCCCTACATTATGCTCTCTATCGGACCGTTTTTATTACTTTTTACTAGTGACCTATGAACGACTGTTTTGCTCGTAATAAGGTTCAACTGTGGTTAGGGAAATATAGTAAAGGTACTATCCGGATTGTCTTCTGATCCGTGATACATCCATGGTTCGATACCTACGTATACCTACTAAAAAAACCACCGAACTCTCTGCCATGGGATTCCCTACGTCCTGTCAACATATCTAAAATGGTGGCCTTAGCCATAGACAAAACGCTCTAGCGAGACCTACTGACAGCTTGACAGTTAGGTGTATCACTCTATCACCTAGTGAGACAACTGTGAGAGCAACGTCTTACAGTTTGGCATCTCGAATAGGGGCCCTGGTAAGGGCATTTATTTGTGTGTTTATCACGAATATTAATTGTTCCTGAGTTATGGGTGTTTTCTATGTATCTAAGTATATATTTATCTATAAGTATGTATATCGTCGCCTAGTACCCATAGTACAAGCTTTGCTTAGTTTGAAACTAGGTTGATTTGTGTAAGATTGTCCCCCAAATATATATTTATTTATGCATATTATAATGTTAAATGGGTATTTAGTCGTAAGTAAGTCAGTTATTATGAGTAATTAATACGTAGATATATTATATCGGCCAAGGGATTAGTATTTCTGCTTAATTATATAAACAGTTTATTTAAACTTTGAACTTCTGCAAAGAACCTAGCTCGCCATAGTGGTGACACATAAATATTATGTAATAATACTAATAATATCCTCCCTAGTTTTACATAACATGACGCAATTTTTTGCGCGTCTTGAATCTTTTTCTTGTTTTATATTTCGTTATCGTATAAAAGATTATTTAACCTTAACATGGAGGTTAGGTTATCACGTCAATATCCACGTATTTGCGACTAGTACAATGCAATTTTAGAAAATTGTGTTTTATTTTAAGACTGTGTCGACCGTCCAGTGGCCTCATTGGGGGGATTGTATTTCCTAATAAACGAATCAATTTCTGTATAATCCCTCAGTGTTAAGTTGTAGTCCTACTGATTACGCAACTTTTGATCTTTGTCACATAGTTTCATTTTGCGTATTTCTTGCTTCATTAATCATTACCTAAACGGCAAATGGTGGCCACTTTTTTCCGTTTAGGTGATGAAGCCAAAAGTAAGTAAGTAATATAAAATTAGTAGGACTACAATTTAACATGGTGTATTATACATAAATAGATTAGTTTATAAGGAAATACAATCCCCCCTGGAGGGTGCCACTGGACGGTCGACGCAGTCTTAACAACTACAGTTCCTTCGGCTACAGTCTCTACAATAAGCTAAGTGCAACAGCTATGTCACCTTTCGCCTTTGTGATGATTTTCTTTTAAATGCAGTGAGCAGTGACGCAATCACAGACGATCTAGCTTGATAATAAAAACCCCGAGAAACGAAGACCAAACTGGTGACAACACTTGTATTTTCCATATTTTGTATGACGCAGAAACTTGACTTTCAAGAAAGTGATCGCGCACAAAAACTGGCGAAAAGTGCTGTGTGTTTATTCCTAAGACTGCGTAAAGGACTAATAGTCAATTCTTAGGGAGCTCAACAATAAAGTTAGGTTCTCCAACACACAGTCAGGTTCTCGGGAGTATTTTCGGGGTCTTAAATCACTTCACATTGCCAGAAAAATTTGAAGACGACTATTATATTATGGTCTGGGGTTAAATATTACATATATTGGAGCTTAACAACTAATTAAAAGTTTTAATGTTTAGTATGGATTCGAGCTTACGGTAGGACATAGTCTATCTGAAATGCAGTATTTGCTCTCTAAAAGTGAAACTTTTGGTAGCCAATCATTTGTTAAACAACATTTCATAAATAATCATTTTACAAACAACGTTTGGCAAATTAACGATTCACAAATAGGACTTTGATTGATTAAAATATTGTTTTACAAATAGTTCATGAGACCAAATATTTACTTGATAAAACATCATATTATAAAACATTAATTGGCATATTATTCATTTATTATTCGTGACAATCTACAAAATAACGCATTATCGGAACAAGTAAGCAGTACCTCTACCACGAGTCATTGCAGAAAATTCTGAAACCTTTCTGCAGTCGTTAACGAATCAACGGGCTTCGAATAGTTTTCCTTCGGTATCGACAGCAAGAAATTCGAAATCTCTATGCTGACATACATCCGTCTCATAGGTAGAACGAGACGGATGTAGTCAGTACAGTTTGTTATCGATAGGCACTAATTTGACATACGTCACCGAAAAATACCGTATCGACTGTAGAAAACTCTTTCAGTATCAAATTGTAGGGTGAGATGTCAAAACATGGTGAAAGTGAAAACCATTCGTATTTATTGTGTTATATTTATATATTATTAGTTGATGAAATAATATCGACAAAGCCTTATATTAAGCATAATTTGTTAAGAAGACTGCATACTATGATAACTGGAAAACCAAACGGTAAATTTCAAGCCGATATGAGAAATAGAAATATCCACATCAACACTTCAATAAGAATAATTTTAGAAAAGATATCTAGACTCAAGAACTGCTGAATATTTGTGAGATTTATGTATTAATAGTCAATCAAACAGATTTTATATCGACACAAAAATACCAACTCTAACCTAAAATGAATGGTAAGTAGTTGAAATTTGATATGATAAAGTGGGCACCAGTTCAAATCGAAAACATTTTTAGTTATAAACACTTTGGAAGGACTGTACAATATGTGACATCGAGTTCAGGCTTCATTTTTTTTTTGTAGCTTCTACTCGCCAAAAGACAACTTCTCACCAAATTTTAAGTTGCGGAAACGCTTGGTTTGCGAGATAAAAAATAATCAAAGCTCCATATAAAATCCCGTTTTTACACCGCCATGACACAATATTTTGCAGAGGAGAGGGGGGGAGTGTGATAGTGTTAGGTTCTGGCGCTTCGCCGGCCGCTGCCGCGGCACGCTCGCTTCGCTCGCTCGGCTCGCGCGCTGTAGGGTCGCAGTTCTACCTAACACTCCTCCTCGCTTCGCTCGTCGTCGTACCTACACCGACCTGCCTTAGAGTCTGTCTGAAACTACTTTGAACTAACCTAAAAAGTTCCTACAAAGTGTCACGTCGTATCCCCCGCCCGCAGACACCGCCAATTCTATTTGCGTTTTGTTTTACGCGTTTTAGTAAAATCGTACCATTTTTGATAATTATTAATCAACAAATTTCCACAAAATAATGCTTATAAATTAAAAGAATCATTGAATAAATATCATGTAACTATTATTGTACACAAATAAGTCGAAAAAACTGTATTTATGTAAAAACTGAACATAAAACAAATCATCACGTTTTAGTTTTTCTCAACACGTTTAACGAAACGCAAAATATTGTGTCATGGCGGTGTAAAATCGGGATTTTATATGGAACTTTGATTATTTCCATTATTTTTTATCTCGCAAACCAAGCGTTTCCGCAACTTAAAATTTGGTGAGGAGTTGTCTTTTGGCGAGTAGAAGCTACAAAAAAAATATGAAGCCTGAACTCGATGTCACATATTGTACAGTTGAGCCTTACAGGTTTTTGTGCATCATTCATTTATGATTGATTGCTGCACATGTAGCAGCTAACTTATCACCGGCAAGAGGAAACTATTTATCCCAGGAAGGTGTATTATTTTATATTCAAGAAGTAACAACTGCATTACATGCCGGAGTCTTCGAATTATTGCATCCAAGTCCTATAAAATAGTGCTGACTTAACCCTTTTTCAGGCGTAGTACGATATAACGACCACATCCGTTTCAATTGTATTTCAACCTTAATCTTTGGGTTTAAGGTTGGAATTAGGTTGGACTATCGCTAAATTCTACTCGCCTTTGAATGAATTACCAAAACCTAACTATTTTGAAGATATTTAGGATTATTGAAATAAAAATCTAGATTGGAGCGGCCTGGAAAAGGGTTAAAAAATATCCAGATTTATACAGGGCACTTTGAAATTATAATGTACGTATAATGATATTAAAGATTTATTTATTGCGAAATAGCCTTTTAAAGTAACATTTTCACATACTAGAGACTTATAAGTAAGTACTACTAACAATTACTCTTACATGTAACTTATAAATAGAAATAAAACCATCATTATGCAAGAAGCGGCAAAGCCGCAATCCTGCGTTGTGTTATGAAAACCGGCGGCTTGCTGGAGCATCTTTAGCTTCCCTTGTGCGTCTGTTAGGTTAGGTCGTGAGGCTCCGTGCCCCTTGCTTCACGGATCGATTGCCTCGACACCAACAATAGTTAGACGAACGACAACTATATTTAAGTCTTGTAGTGATTTCGGATGTCGGGCGCCGCTCCGGCTTGTTTGGTGGTAAATAAATTAAAGGACTTCGCCAACGTGTCGGCGTCGACGCAGGTGGGATGTGTAACAGTAGCGCACTGCCTAATACTTTCTCTAAAGTATTGTTGATTCTCTAATCAACAACATCCTGAAAGGGTACTTATCCTTTTGTGATTATACAATAGACCTAAATAATAATAAATAAACCTATGATCCACTATGATCACTAAAACTCGAACTGTCATGTTGACAAAATAACCAAACAAATTAAGAATCACCTACTTATTACATATGGACGTAGTTCTAGGACGTTTTAAACTAGTAGTGTTATTTGTACATTTGAAATTTCATCAATTTGGTTTTCTTAGGTAATCCTATATCCTACGACGAAATAAGTATATGGATGGATGGATGAAGTACTGACAGTTTTCACCCCTTTTCCTAGCTTTGAATATGTATGACGAAATACGTAATTTCCCTGTTTAAAAAAAGTTGCAATCGGTGAACATTATGAAAAAATAGTGAAAATAAAGATCCTGACGAATTGAGAACCTCCTCCTTCGAACTCTTGAAGTCGGTTGATAACATTTTATGTGTTCAAAGTCACGCGCGTTTAAATAAGGTAAAGGCTTACTGTCATAGCTTGTATTTCCCGGCTCCGATGGCATGAACCGTAAGCCAGGAACAAATTTCATGGCCAATCGCAAGGCGTCCCAGGCGATGATAATTTTTGAAGTGGTTATGGACGAAGTATAATGATGACTCGCGTAGGATCAGCTGTCAGTATTTGATGCTCTTATTATCAGGAAAATCGTCAGCCGGCTGTATTGAGGTAGAAAGACCGTCTGCTGATACCCTAAATACCATATATTCATGTGACTAGTTTACGGTCTATTCAGTGGTATACAGACGGCTGATGATTTTTATTTTATTTGTAATAGCATATAAACTATCACCTGTTTCAACTAGGACGCGATGATCATTTTATTTTATATGTATTTTATGTGAGAAAATGCCTGCCGTTCCTCAACCCACTCAAGGAACGGCAGCTGACCATCACGAAGCTTGATTATTGACCGCCCTTAACGACTTAAAATTTACCGCTTGGGACACGATGACAAACGGAAATTATTCCTGGTTAACGGCCTAGCAAGCGTATTAAACACCCACAAAAAGTAGGGTAATTTTTCAGAGCTAGTACGATTTCTATGCTTATTATTGTTCACTGCTCATATAATTTTTCTACAGTTCTAAACCTTCAGATAAAATGTACTAGGAAGTAAAACCTTTTTGGCTTACCTACAATCAGTTTCGGTTGGTGTGAAGAATGTGACGTTTGTCACGTCACGTCACTTTGTAAAGTATTGAAATCTACACAAACGAAACAAACAATCGAGCTTTCGTAAGCGAATTGCGTAAAGGATAATTTAACTCACGGTATGGCAGTAATTTTTAGTTCTATAAGTGACCGCTAGAGGCTCTGCACAAATTCTCCATACAAATAATTTACAGATTCGTGATCGAATCCCGAATTGGGCTTATTTGTCTGACTAAAAATTACTGCCATACCATAAGTTAAATTATCGTTTATGCAATTCGCTCACGAAAGTTCGATTGCTTGTTTCGTTTGTGTAGATTTCAATACTTTACAAAGTGACGTGACGTGACAAACGTCACATCCTTCACACCAACCGAAACAGATTGTAGGTAAGCCAAAAAGGTTTTACTTCCTAAGTACATTTTATCTAAAGGTTTAGAACTGTAGACAATTATATGAGCAGTGAACAATAATAAGCATAGAAACCGTACTAGCTCTGAAAAATTACCATACTTTTTGTGGGTGTTTAATATGCTTGCTAGGCCGTAAACCAGGAATAATTTCCGTTGGTCATCGTGTCCCAAGCGGTAAATTTTAAGTGGTTAAGGGCGGTAAATAATCAAGCTTCGTGATGGTCAGCTGCCGTTCCTTGAGTGGGTTGAGGAACAGCAGCCATTTTCTCACATAAAATATATATAAAATAAAATGACCATCGCGTCCCAGTTGAAACAGGTGATAATTTATATGCTATTACAAATAAAATAAAAATCATCAGCCGACTGTATAGCACTGAAAAAACCGTAAACTAGTCACATGAATATATGGTATTTAGGGTATAAGCAGACGGTTTTTCTACCCCAAATCAGCCGGCTGACGATTTTCCTGATAATAAGAGCATCAAATACTGACGTTCCGCAACCCACCAACGGAGCGACAGCTGACCTACGCGAGTCATCATTATACTTCGTCCTTAACCACTTCAAAAATTATAATCGCCTGGGACGCCTTGCGATTGGTCATGAAATTTGTTTCTGGCTTACTGAAATACAAGCTATGACAGTAAGCCTTTTTTTTACCTGATTTAAACGCGCGTGACTTTTAACGCATAAAATGTTATCAACCGACTTCAAGATTTCGAAGGAGGAGGTTCTCAATTCGTCAGGATCTTTATTTTTACTATTTTTTCATAACGTTCACCGATTGCAACTTTTTTTTAAACAGGGAAATTACGTATTTCGTCATACATATTCAAAGCTAGGAAAAGGGGTGAAAACTGTCAGTACTTCATCCATCCATCCATATATTTATTTCGTCGTAGGATATAGGATTACCTAAGAAAACCAAATTGATGAAATGTCAAATGTACAAATAACACTACTAGTTTAAAACGTCCTAGAACTACGACCATATGTAGTGTTAGGTGATTCTTAATTTATTTGGTTATTTTGTCAACATGACAGTTCGACTTTTAGTGATCAAGATCATAGTGGATCATAGGTTTATTTCTTATTATTTAGGTCTATTGTATAATCACAAAAGGATAAGTACCCTTTCAGGATGTTGTTGATCCTTTAAAGTATAGGCAGTTCGCTATTGTTACACATCCCACCTGCGTCGACGCCGACACGTTGGCCAAGTCCTTTAATTTATTTACCAGCGAACAAGCCGGAGCGGCGCCCGACATCCGAAATCACTACAAGACTATTACATATAGTTGTCGTTCGTCTAACTATTGTTGGTGTCGAGGCAATCGATCCGTGGAGCAAGGAGCCTTACGACCTAACAAACGCACAAGGGAAGCTAAAGATGCTCCAGCAAGCCGCCGGTTTTCATACATAACAACGCAGGATTGCGGCTTTGCCGCTTCTTGCATAATGATAGTTTTATTTCTATTTATAAGTTACACGTACGAGTAATTGTTAGTAGTACTTATAAGTTTCTAGTTTGTGACAATGTTACTTTAAAAGGCTATTTCGCAATAAATAAATCTTTAATATAATTATGTACATTATCATTTCAAAGTGCCCTGTATAAATCTGGATGTCTTTTAAGTAAGCACTATTTTATAGTACTTGGATGCAATAATTCGAAGATGCCGGCCTGAAACGCAGTTGTTACTTCTTGAATATAAAATAATACACCTTCCTGGGATAAATAGTTTGCCTTGCCGGTGATAAGTTAGCTGCTACAGCAATCAATCAGAAATGAATGATGCACAAGAACCTGTAAAAGATGTTTCAATATTATTTGTTATTTTTCACAGTTTTATTGTAATTATTATGATTGAAAATTAAAGTGTTTATAACTATCATATCAAATTTCAACTACTTACCATTCATTTTAGGTTAGAGTTGGTATTTTTGTGTCGATTTAAAATCAGATTAATTGACTATTAATACATAAATCTCACAAATATTCAGCAGTTCTTGTGTCTAGATTTCTTTTTTAAAATTATTCTTATTGAAGTGTTGATGTGGATATTTCTATTTCTCATATCGGCTTGAAATTTACCGTTTCGTTTTCCAGTTCCAGTTATCATACTATGCAGTCTTCTTAACAAATTATGCGGCTCAACTGTACAATATGTGACATCGAGTTCAGGCTTCATATTTTTTTTGTAGCTTCTACTCGCCAAAAGACAACTCCTCACCAAATTTTAAGTTGCGGAAACGCTTGGTTGGCGAGATAAAAAATAATGAAAGTTCCATATAAAATCCCAATTTTACACCGCCATGACACAATAATTTGCGTTTCGTTAAACGTGTTGAGAAAAACTAAAACGTGATGATTTGTTTTATGTTCAGTTTTTACATAAATACAGTTTTTTCGATTTATTTGTGTACAATAATAGTTACATGATATTTATTCAACGATTCTTTTAATTTATAAGCATTATTTTGTGGAAATTTGTTGATTAATAATTATCAAAAATGGTACGATTTTACTAAAACGCGTAAAACAAAACGCAAATAGAATTGGCGGGGTCTGTGGGCGGGGGATAAAACATGACACTTTGTAGGAACTTTTTAGGTTAGTTCAAAGTAGTTTCAGACAGACTCTCAAGGCAGGTCGGTGTAGGTACGACGACGAGCGAAGCGAGGAGGAGTGTTAGGTAGAACTGCGACCCTACAGCGCGCGAGCCGAGCGAGCGAAGCGAGCGTGCCGCGGCAGCGGCCGGCGAAGCGCCAGAACCTAACACTATCACACTCCCCCCCTCTCCTCTGCAAAATATTGTGTCATGGCGGTGTAAAATCGGGATTTTATATGGAACTTTGATTATTTTTTATTTCGCAAACCAAGCGTTTCCGCAACTTAAAATTTGGTGAGGAGTTGTCTTTTGGCGAGTAGAAGCTACAAAAAAAATATGAAGCCTGAACTCGATGTCACATATTGTACAGTCCTTCCTGGTTTTCACTTTCACCATGTTTTGACATCTCACCCTACAATTTGATAGTGAAAGAGTTTTCTACAGTCGATACGGTATTTTTCGGTGACGTATGTCAAATTAGTGTCTTATGGTAGCGTTTTAATAAAACCTATCGATAACAAACTGCACTGACTACATCCGTCTCGTTCTACCTATGAGACGGATGTATGTCAGCATAGAGATTTCGAATTTCTTGCTGTCGATACCGAAGGAAAACTATTCGAAGCCCGTTGATTCGTTAACGACTGCAGAAAGGTTTCAGAATTTTCTGTAATGACTCGTGGTAGAGGTACAGGTAGGTGCGGCGGCTAAAGCGGCCGAAAAACTAAAAACCTCTAAATACCGGGGACTCGGCTCCGCTTACTTTTTCATGCCATTCGGAGGCGAGACCCTTGGTCCGTGGGGTCCCAGCGCTCGTCAACTTTTCAAAGAGATGTCGAAAAGATTGATCGACTCTACTGGTGACCGACAAGCTGGCAGCTTCCTCGCGCAACGCATCAGCATTGCAATACAGCGGGGAAATGCTGCCAGCATCCTTGGCACCATGCCGCGGACACCTAATTTTTTTGATGTTTTTGATGTTTATTTAGTTTTAGTTTTTAGTTAAGTTTTACGTTAATTAGCATTTATTTTTAATTTTAGTTTTAATTTATAGGTAAAGCTTAGTTTTATTTTCATATGTATCTTGTTTTCTGCCAATAAATTGTTTGAATTATAAAAAAAAAATAACGCATGATAAAACAACGTTGATAAAATTAATTATTTGCTAAAAATTTTGATTAATAATTGATCATCGTGTGGACGTATTCATACGTATCTAAGAAAAATATAAACATAATCATAAATTATTATAGAGACATTTTAGTGTTCAGATAGTATGAAGCCAAATCAAGCAACACACCTGTCACATTTTAATAATTCCTGACCTAATAATCACTTTTAAGTCATGAAATGTATACGTGTGCCTCGCTGTGATCAACTGTGTAGTTGTGTTACTAAAAAAGCGATAGGGCCGCTTTTAGAGATAGATTTTTAGTTTTTAGTATTTTTAAGTTAGTTCTGGTTTGTTTACATACCTAAGTAAGTTTATTTAAGTGTTTAAGCTGCCGCCCACCACTCATAAGTATATTTAGGCACTCGTTAATACAATTGTACACAAAATCGACATACAGAATTTATACCTTCAAGTCGCGGAACAGTTTTGCGTGCCGTTTACTTTTTTAATTTACCCAGAATATAACCATGTAAATTTATTATTTAACAAGCGTTAAAAAATACATAAACCTATTTCTAGTACAATACCGGCAATACCTATAGTATCGTCCTACATGAAGGCCACAAAAATATGTGACACGCTCTTATTTGTAAGGTCATAAGAGCGCGTCACATATTTTTGCGGCCTTCGTGTAGGAAGATATCGACTATTGCCGGTGACTGTACAAAATTGTTTTATTTTGTATGAACTAGTAAAGGATGGTTTTTTTGAATCGTTACATAAAGGAAATTTGAAATTTTAAAAGAGTGCATTTGGCACCAATTTAAGGCTCAGTAAATTACCGAAATGCAGATTTAACAATAATTACGGATAACCTTCATAGTTCGTAACGCCCTGCGTTTCGTTACACGGAATGATATTTTTATGGAACAATAGTTTATCAATTGACGTTTTGCAAAATAACTGATTTTAAAAACGAATTATTTGTGAAATAAATATTTTTTAATTAATAATTTGTTTTGTAATATGTTTACAAAGTGTCATTTTTACTAAATGTCTATTTGTCGAGTAATTATTTAGAATGAGCATTTTTAAAAATTACAGGTTTGTGAAATAAATCGTTTGTGAATCGTTGTTTGTTAAGTGATTATTTGCGAAATGTTGTTTAGCAAATGATGATAAACCGAAACTTTTCTTATTCATCATCATAATATCTATTATTTATGCAAGAAATTTATTGTACTTACCTAATATGTATCGTATTTAAACTTATTCATTACCAATGTTGATTAAATTTATTTTTTTAAATAAAGGTACTAATGTTTTTCTTTCTTCTTTGTCGCAAATATTGCAATAAATTTAAGTGCATTTTATTTTCATTAATATAGAACCCGTAGCAAATTTTGTATAGCTATACCTATAGTTTGGGTCGCGGGAGAGTCAAGGGACATATTGGGATAGTTGTTATCACGGAAATTATCCCTTAAGGGATGAAAGAATTGTATATGATGTAATTAAATGATTGGTTTGCTGGTTGGGTCTAGAGGATGGGAGAAGAGTAAAAACTGGCCAAGTGCGTATCGGGCCACGCATAATAGAGGGTTCCGTAACTCAAAAATGGCTGAACCGATAATGCTCAAAACATTTTTCGTAGAAAGTATGAGATAAGATGCATCTTCTCCATTTTTTTCATATTTTTTGGACTTACGGTTCACAACACATGTTACAGGGGAGGGGACACAATTTTTCTGACTTTCGAAACATCACTTAATCACAAAATGTTCAAAGAAACCTCGATGTTATTTTTGAAGACCGACCGATCGATTGATGTGCATCATGTTGATATATGGTAAAAAATGTATTTTTTTATTTAGTTACAACTTACATGTACGGAGCGCCCCTCCAAAAATATTTTTTTATTTAGTTACAACTTACATGTACGGAGCGCCCCTCCAAAAATATTTTTTTATTTAGTTACAACTTACATGTACGGAGCGGAGCGCCCCTCCAAAAATATTTTTTTATTTAGTTACAACTTACATGTACGGAGCGCCCCTCCAAAAATATTTTTTTATTTAGTTACAACTTACATGTACGGAGCGGAGCGCCCCTCCAAAAATATTTTTTTATTTAGTTACAACTTACATGTACGGAGCGCCCCTCCAAAAATATTTTTTTATTTAGTTACAACTTACATGTACGGAGCGGAGCGCCCCTCCAAAAATATTTTTTTTGCAATTTATCTACATAAGTACACAAATAAATAGCGGCATACAAAATACACCTTAAATATGTGTAAATTTTATTAACAATATTAAGATACGTCTTGTAGTTTCCGATTAAAATGGCTGTGACATACGGACGGACGGACATGACGAAACTAAAAGGGTTCCGTTTTTGCCATTTTGACTACGGAACCCTAAAAATTAGTAAAAAGAGCATATTTGGGTCTTCCACGGGACGCCATCCTGTCGGTCATCCTAATGTATCGTTGGGTGGCCAGAGTAGAAGCAGATCTTGTTGCCTGTTGTTTGCCTCTTTTAATGTTCATCATGTATTTGTTCTAGTGTATTGTGATTTTCTGAGGTGTGCAATAAAGCATTCATTCAGGACCGAACCATAGCCTAAGTTTACATGCCGAGGCAGTGCTTTTCTAAAAAAAATGCGTGAAAATTAAACCTAAAATCCTAAAATCATGTATTAAATACATGATAATAGTGTTAGTTCCGTTATCTTATGATATCATATTTATTCGAGCACACATGAAATTTGTAAGTTTTTGTTATACCTACATTTTGTCACGTCACTTTTTTTAAATTTGGAAATGTATGACTAATAAGAAGGATTTCATTAAAGGTATATGTCTGTTTTAGATTCAGATTACATTTATTAACGTAACTTTTTTTTAAATTTTGAGTCGCGTGTTACATGCACAAAAAGCTTCGAAATTCACATTGAAATTTTATCCTTCCATCCTTACAGATGTTTAGGCTTCCATGACGTGTGTCCTGTAAGGATTTCTACTTTAGTCAATGTAGTAACCTAGAAGCAATCATGGACGGGTTCTACTCTAACAAAATGAGCACAAAAAATACTTCCAGAGTTATTTCATAACCTAGCAACGATTCTGTTATGTTTATCTATTTTGACAATCATTACATCTTTGTCACTCTCATTGTTAGAAAATTACAGTTTATCTCTTTCTCACACGGGTAACGCGAGCTCATTGGCACGTCCGCATCTCACGCTGGCCGGTGCGCGACTGGCGACAGTTGTTTGAAGTCACTCATTTTTAGTGCTTCACTTTTGGAGCGTACATAACCCATCTGTAATTATTATATATCATAGCCTAGAAGTACATAGATTAGTTTGGTACTATTCACTCCATAACTTCAAAGTACCTACAAGTGTATTTTTGCTGTCCGAAACTGTCCGTTTTTCTCAGTTGTCGCTTTTTCACTAGGTCAATTTTAAAGGTTAATAAAAAAATAACCATTACACATAGAGACTTAATTTTTTAACTAATAGATAGCAAATTTAATGTAGTTTTAGGAAGTACGAATAACTCCATATCGACAAAGTGGCCCCTTTTCCGAAATAGCCGAACATATTGTTGTGTCTGTGTTTAGAACAAATACTTCATTCATTAATTCATATAACGTCTGTCTCCAACACGGCACGGGTATATGAATCATGTTGAAGATGATCTTATCTCACTATGACCCATTTTTAGGGTTCCGTAGTCAACTAGGAACCCTTATAGTTTCGCCATGTCTGCCCGTCCGTCCGTCCGTCCGTCCGCGGATAATCTCAGTGACCGTTAGCACTAGAAAGCTGAAATTTGGTACTAATATGTATATCAATCACGCCGACAAAGTGGTAAAATAAAAAGTGGATTTTTTTATTTTATTAGGGTACCTCCCCTATACGTAAAGTGGGGAGTGATTTTTTTTTTCATTTCAACCCTAACGTGTGATATATTGTTGGATAGGTATTTAAAAATGAATAGGGGTTTATTAAAATCATTTTTCGATAATGTAAATATTTTCGGAAATAATCGCTCCAGAAGTAAAAAACTATGCGTCCCCCCCCTCTAACTTTTGAACCATAAGTTTTAAAAATATGAAAAAAATCTCAAAAGTAGAACTTTATAAAAACTTTCTAGAAAAATTATTTTGAACTTGATAGGATGAATAGTTTTTGAAAAAAAATTACAAAATAATTTCTGAACTAAGTTTGTAATTTAACCGTATAAGCAGGTGTTTATTGTACCTGTAATTTCTACAAAATTACAATGAAATGACGTGATTTCAAATAAAGTAAAAACGGTGAAAATCGGTTCACGCAATAAAGAATTATTCCATAAAAATCATCTTCCATACTTTAAGCTCGCGCGCAATAGTTTACTTAATTTGCCGATAGATGTCGCTGTACGTGGAACTCTCATATCATATCCTACATGGCGGTGTTATTAACTCTTAAGTGGGGACACTTACTGTGACGGACGGAAAACTACGGAACCCTACACTGAGCGTGGCCCGACACGCTCTTGGCCGGTTTTACTAATGCAGAGCCCAGAAACGAAGAGTTGATTTTAAGATTAGGATACAGCTCATTATCATAATATTAATGGTCTTTAGCATTATTCACCATAAAATGATAATAATTATTTCCGGTCTCTTTGTATTTTTGATCAACTACTTTGAAGGCAGAAATATTTCTTATAAATATTATCTAGTTATTGCGTAAAGTGACTGCATGGTGACCTAATGATAAGAGGGTATATAAATGCTAGTTAAAACCAGATTTTATCTTTAGCTCGTCAGAAATAAATATTTTCACTTTTAGAAAAATAACAATTGAGCAAATCTATGTTATTCTAGACACACAGCTTGCTCATTTACCAACACCACCACCACATAACAATATGTAGCATGACGCTACGTTTATCGTACGACATCTGTCGACTTTCTTTAGAACTTCTGTGTCTAAGGGAGGTCTAAGGCTAGGTTGCGGTTGATATATAAAAAAGCGTACATTGTGATTCACGGCATTGCAGGTAGATGGCGCTTATATCAGTCCGCATTTTGAGATACACAACTGGCAGTTATAAATTGAGATAATATTCGCGCTAATTTTGAATATGAATTTTTGAGGTATTCCAGATTGTCAAAAAAGGGAAAAGTTGATTTTGATGGAGTGTGTCAGATGGACGAGGAAATTTTTAAAGAAAAAAAACATATTCTGGTTTAGTCTGAGGGTTTTGCTATAATTTGCTTAGTTGCAACGTGTTGAAGTGCGATCTATTTCTCTAGATCTTTGCGTTCGAACATTATATAGCAAGTGCTAATACATTATTGAATTAAATACAAATTCTTTTTAAAAACCAAATACGTTGCCGGACAAAAAGGCCACCAGTGGGACCGCCTGAGCCGGAAGGACTCCGGAAGGCGCTTGTGGGTGCCGGACCGGCGAGACGGTCTGCAACCGCCGCGTGTTCCGCGTGATTCTTCACCGTCATCGGAGAATTAGAGCCCGCATCCAGCGGGCTCTCCAAGTGAGAAAGAGAGTTCAGCGAGCTGTTGGGTCCGCCTAAACCAAAGGAGACGCTTGCCCACGAACTATATTCAAATTCAACTACAGTTTTAGCCATCCTGTCTTTCGAGAATATCATATTATTTACATTTTTTTAAAAACGTTATAAATCCGATTCCTTTTTTTTGTATCCAGAGTTTTTGTGCCATAATAGCTTTTTTTTGTTGTTTTGCTAAAATATTCCCAAAATTCTAATTGCCTCGTTTGACGGGCGTACAAAGACCTGGCTCTTTAATTTAGGCTACGTTCAGCCAGCGAATCATCTGTCACCATCCATATCACCCGCCTCATTAATCCATTATTTTCCTGCAGCCAAATTACCAGCTGAGTCTTTATTTGTACTTACCAGTTTTGCTAGTACTCCATCCTTTTTATTTTCCTTTTGTGCGGAAAGTAGACGTTTACGATACTAAGGTAACTATTGAATGTGAAATATCCTTATATAGATACCGTTATCGTCATTTTTATGTGAAGTGCTAATTTTAAATATTCTGATTATTGTAAATTAATTACATTCTAACCACTAAGGAAGTTATTGAATGCGAAATATCTTTATATAGATGCCGTTATCGTCATTTTTATGTGAAGTGCTAATTTTAAATATTCTGATTATTGTAATTTAATTACATTCTAACCACTAAGGAAGTAATTGAATGCGAAATATCTTTATATAGATACCGTTATCGTCATTTTTGTGAAGTGCTAATTTTAAATATTCTGATTATTGTTGCTAATTTTAAATAACTTTACTTACTTTATCTTCAAAATTAAACGTGTTAATGCAATTATAGAAGTGTTTTACTGCAAATAATATTATATCTACTCTATCTATCTTAAGCAAATCTTTATAAGCTTAAACTAGATACTTACCTAAGGCGCACACGGCACATGTCGTGTGAGGTTATTGAAAGCACAGTGAATCGAGTAGAACAGAGAGTTCAAAACCCCTCATCAAATATCCCGAAACTACATATTAGCCCAACTAAATCAATACAAAGTAATGTGTAGGTACTTATATTTTTCTGAGACTCCTCATTAATGAGATAATAAGCAATTAGGGTTCCTTAAAAAAACAGTTTTTCAGATCCATAGATTGTTATTTACACTTATAAACCTACATTAGTAAACTAATATTAACTTAAAAACTATAACTTATTATTTATTTATTTTAGGTTGTATCACATGCAGGTCGGTGTATCGGCGCAGAATATCCGCATCCCACCACCCTGCTTCATTCTCCTTAATATCTGGAGTAGTACTTAATTACTCTCGACTTAAACACTTATTTGCGCATAGTCTAAGCTAAGATAATGTTATGGTTTCTGTTCGGATGTAAAGATACTTACAGCATATTTTGACCGAGCTCACTAGCGAAGCTTCTCTGTCTCAGCTGGAGCAAAAATGTTTTCGTATGACCTGCTGTTCTCCATTACACGTGGCGTTTCCAAAAGTAATATTAACACTTTCCGTACTACCTAGTGCTACGCGCTAAGCTCGTAGCCCGTAGCCACGTATATATCGTATGTAGTGCGTAGTAGCTACGAAGAGAGAACCCGACAGTCGGGTTCCTGGTCTGGAAAGTGTTAAAAGAAATTAAAACTAAATAACTTAATGTAATTATTATTTATTTGGGTACGTCCATTTTTGGACGTAGGCCTCCTTCATGTTACACCACAAGTTTCTGTCGAATGACGGATTGGGCTTTTAACGCCTATGGCAATTTCCTTAGACACATGGAATATGTATAAATAATATTACATTGATTGAAAATTGTTATTGTAACTATGTATAACAACTAATCAATATTATACTGCGTAATTATCAAGAGTGGTCATAGATCAGCCCGTGTTTTCCCTGAGACAAATAACATACTTTCGCTTAGTAATCCGATAGCACTAAGGTACTTAACCGCATAAATAACGACTCAATGCGTAAATGGTTTATCATCTTTAAGTCATATAATTCTAAATAAAAATAATGAGGTCAAACTTCAACTGTTCCTTATATTAATCTATTTAAAATTCTTATAGTACGTAGCAAAAATATATATGAGAAGAAAAGAAAATGGAACCTGCTAAAAAAAATTACAATCTAAAGTTCGTCTACTGTGTGAAATACTGATCAGGCGTTGGGTTTTCATAATTTTTTTTTTATAAAAGTACTATAATTTAATACCTAAGTATGTAGTAGGTACTTAGGTTACCATTTAGGGTAAAACGGTAGACAACCATTTGATAAACAACATTTCATAATAATCATTTTACAGACAACGTTTGGCAAATTAACGATATTTGCAAAACAACTGATTTTAAAAACGAATTATTTGTGATTTGTGAAACAAATATTTTATAAATAATAATTTGTTTACAACGTGTCATTGGTACTTGTAGAGTAATTATTTACAGAATGAGCATTTTTAAGAATGACAGGTTTTTTTTTATTTTTTTTATTAGTGTGTTGTATCGAGAAACTTTGTGAAATCAAAAGTACGAGTACCTATATGAATCGTTGTTTTTTAAGTGATTATTTGCAAAATGATGTTTACCAAATGATGATAAACCGCTAAAACCAAAGGTGACGAATGCTTGTAATTTCATTACTTATTAGCAAACTAAGTACTTACCTACTCGTAGAGCGGGAAGATGTAAATGAATATACGCAGTAGAAAGCCGTGTTTTCCTTGATCTTATCTAAACGCCTAGCTAGTACTTACCTTAAAATAAAACTGTTCACGATTCACTACTAAAATAGTAGGTACCAGCATTAAGGATGTACATTTATGTACAGCCAACAGCAGAGGTAGCTTAGCGGGTGAGGTGTCTAAAATGACCTTCATATCTGTTATTCTCTTAACAGTAAAGTTGTAATTAGCTCGTTTTAAACACCTCACCCGCTTAGCGTCAGCTGCAGACTGTACCTAGATGTTGATAGGGATGACACATGTGTCATCACGCATGCTTGAGGATCGAAATGGAACGAAAGCTGGTTAAAGTCCTAGAACTGTAGTTAAGCCAGGTTTAGATGAAGGTGTAAAATACGAGCACAGAATATTGTTTCTCACCAGACTAAACGTGGCTAGTTTTTATTAATTAATAAAGCCCGCCAGCTTGAACATGTCATGCTCGCTTAAAAGGCTCTGCTTATGGTGGCATCGTTGATCGGGTCGCCAAGACTTTCCCGAAGAAAGGTTGAGGGAGGCGATGGCTGAGATATGCGTCATACTCGTGAACGGGTGCTGTTTGTGGAGACCGGTCTGTTTAGGCTAACTGGGGCCACACAATTACGTAACTTTTTATTAATCATATTTAATTTTAGTTTAATTGGCTTTAGACACAACATTCGGTGCTTGATTATCCATATTTTTTTATTATATAGAATATATAGATCAAGACACTTGGAGACCTTATACATTTCTAAGGATAATTTGGAAATAGTATGTTTATTGTATACTAGAATCACTTACTTTTTTTTTTTTTAATTCAAATTTTGTTTCTAACTGTTGATGATGGATTATTATAATTTGGAAATTTATGTAGAAGACACAGTTCAGGTAAGAAAGTATATCAAACTTGTATGTAATTCATTTTCAAATAGTCAGATTTGGACTCATCTTTTTTCTTTGGTATTTTTCTTAAACTATAACCTATTGTTGGTTAATCTAACCTTGGTTTCATATGTTTTCTTATAGAACAACGCACTTATATGTATTGTTTAGTTTTGATGTACTGTTGTTTTGAAAAAATAAGTCCCGCCGAGTTTCTTGCCGGACATAATTCTTCTCGGGTCAGAGGTGTAGGGTTAGAACCGGTGTAGTTTGATTTTTTTTTCTCTCTTTTACTTTGACGTGTAAAAGTGTACTTACTGAATAAATGTTTGAGCCAGTGCTGGCTGCCAGTGCCAGCGCTGGCTTTATTATTGGCCTCGTATAAACAGTAATAAGCCAGCGCTGCTAAGCAGTAAGCCAGCGCTAATATTAGCGGAAATAGAGCACTGGCCTATTTTTGCCAGCACTGGCTTCGTCTAAAACTGGCTTTACTCTGTGGAAGTATTGGGAAGTACATAAATCTGGAGATCGGTAGTGAGCCTGCCTGAGAAGCAGGCGATCCTGGGTTCGAATCCTGGGGCATTTTTGTGTGTTTAACATAGATATTTGTACCTGATTTTATGGAAGTTTTCTAGGTATATAAGTATTTATCTATATCAATCTGTTTATACTACCCACAACCCACAACACAAGCCTTATTGAGCTTACTGTGGGACTAGGTCGGTTTGTGTGTAACATTATATATCCAATAATAAACGGTTGGTCGACATAACCGCGGGGATAAAAGAGCTGACAGCTTCCTCGCCCAACAACGCCTAAGTATTGTGGTCCAGCAAGGAAATGCTGCCAGCATCCTCGGGTACACATCACAGGGGCCAACATTAGAAATAGATTTATAGGTGTATTTAATTAAGTTTTTTTTATTGTAAAGTTTTTTTTTGTTATTTTGGATAGTTTAGTGTTATTTTGAAGTGATATATTATTATTGTTTTTATTTTATTTAAGTTATACAAGATGGGCATAATTGGTATCGTATTTTAATTATGAAAAACCGGCCAAGAGCGTGTCGGGCCACGCTCAGTGTAGGGTTCCGTAGTTTTCCGTCCGTCACAGTAAGTGTCCCCACTTAAGAGTTAATAACACCGCCATGTAGGATATGATATGAGAGTTCCACGCAATAGTTTACTTAATTTGCTGATAGATGTACAGCGACATCTATCGGCTAATTAAGTAAACTATTGCGCGCGAGCTTAAAGTATGGAAGATGATTTTTATGGAATAATTCTTTATTGCGTGAACCGATTTTCAACATTTTTACTTTATTTGAAAGCACGTCATTTCATTGTAATTTTGTAGAAATTACAGGTACAATAAACATCTGCTTATAAGGTTAAATTACAAATTTAGTTCAGAAATTATTTTGTAATTTTTTTTCAAAAACTATTCATCCTATCAAGTTCAAAATAATTTTCCTAGAAAGTTTTTACAAAGTTCTACTTTTCAGATTTTTTTCATATTTTTAAAACTTATGGTTCAAAAGTTAGAGGGGGGGGGACGCATATTTTTTTACTTCTGGAGCGATTATTTCCGAAAATATTTACATTATCGAAAAATGATTTTAGTAAACCCCTATTCATTTTTAAATACCTATCCAACAATATATCACACGTAAGGGTTGAAATGAAAAAAAAAATCACTTCCCACTTTACGTATAGGGGAGGTACCCTAATAAAAAAAAAATTTCCACTTTTTATTTTACCACTTTGTCGGCGTGATTGATATACATATTAGTACCAAATTTCAGCTTTCTAGTGCTAACGGTCACTGAGATTATCCGCGGACGGACGGACGGACGGACGGGCAGACATGACGAAACTATAAGGGTTCCTAGTTGACTACGGAACCCTAAAAACTAAGAAAAAAAATTTTTCACGCGAAATAAATAATTGGTTTTGTATGGAGAGTCGGCCGGCTAAATCACGTACGGACGTGATTTAGCCGGCCCGGCTGTTATTTTTGCGCCCAAAAATGTTTTCTTCTACTTTTTAACCGACTTCCAGAATTCAAAAGAGGAGGTTCTCAATTCGGCGTGTATGTTTTTTTTATTTTTTATGTTTGTTACTCCATAACTCCGTCATGTCTGAACCGATTTTGAAAATTCTTTTTTTTATTGTAAGTATATATATACTCATATTCATATTCATATTCATATTCATTTAATCCATTGTCATCATGTGCATCAGTACAAAATTGTGGTCTTAAATTTAATTTTAGTCGGTACATGATACCCTGTTAGGGCGTACAATATTGGACATAAAATTGCTTAATACTATGCTTACATACTAACATATTAAATTAAATTAAATTACAGTTTAGCAATTATTTAACAGATATAAATATGTAGTTGCATGTCAAGAAGTAACTAATACATAGGTTATAGATAATGTCAATTATTATTATTATTATCATTATTTTTGTTTTTACGTGTAATTATCATATTATATTTCCAATTCATGTATATTTATTTACAATGCAACATATTAACGATATTTATTTAAGATTTAAAATTATAATTTAATAAATTATCCTCAAAAAATTCGTCTACTGTATAATAACTTTTTTCAATAAGCATTTTCTTTAATATATTTTTGAATGTCTTTTCATTACTTAATTGTTTAATTGACGCTGGTATGTTATGCATTATTCGGACACATCGGTAGAGGGGCCCACTCTTAACTAATTCAAGTTTAGAAGGCGGTAACACTATTCTTACTTTCCGTCTAGTTTCAGGTCTGTAGACTACCGTTCCTTCGAACATATATGGGTGTTTTCTAACAAAAAGTGCCGCCTCCATTATGTACAGAGAGGGTAAAGTTAATATTTTAAGTTTTTTAAAATGCGGTAAACTAGTGTTTGGTAAGCATGTATTTGTTAGGGTACGGACACACTCTTTTTGCATGAGAAATAGTTGGTGTGCGTCTGTGCTGGCTCCCCATAGGACTATACCATATTTCAGCCAGGAATGCGCGAACGCGTAGTATGCCGACAAAGCGGTCTCCAGGTTAGTTGTTGTTTTTAATACACCGAGCGCGTAGTTAAGCGAAGCAAGCTTGGATATACAGATTGGTCCCGTTTTTTCAAAACGCAGTTCTGATGATGGGATCCATGAGGAATCGAGGGAATTCCTCAAATCTTAAAGGCATACATATAGTGATTTTTATATTTTTATCAACAAATCCATCATTTTCATTCAAAACAGTGACATTTGATGAAGTGGAACTGCTGATGATGATCAGAACGGAACTCTTCAACGACGCATAGTTCAGGTTTGGCGATTTGTCCTCTCCGCTGCGTTTGTAAAGCAAGTTATTTCATTGTATGGAATCTAAGTGCACCATCTACAATAATGCTTCACCGGCTACCCCCATGGAAGTCGGTTTTTTTTTCTTAAAAATTATTCTGAGTCGCAATACGATGCCAATTATGCCCTTAAACGGATCACTACTATTTTTGTTACATCCTGTATTTCAAAATAAAATAATTTTAAACAAAAAAGAACCGACTTCACTTAGCATCCACCTTTCCAACACCAAATGCTCGAGCTGCTGAAAAAAATACTCAAATCACTATAGTTGTGCCTTTAATAGTTGAAGAGTTCCCTCGATTTCTCCAGGATCCCATCATCAGATCCTGACCTGGTTACAATGGGACCACCTGTAAAGTATACTCTTTCAAACAAAAAAATAATTTTCCAAATCGGTCCAGCCGTCTTCGAATAATCGGTGAACATACATAAAAAAAAAAAAAAAAAAAAAATAGCAAAAACAAAGATCCCGACGAATTGATAACCTCCTCCTTCGAAATCTTGAAGTCGGTTGATAAATCATGTAGTACCTCCATAATATTTATATATATATAGACACAGGATAACTAATGGCGTAAGAATTGAAGTTATTTCATTTGCTCTCACGGAAAGAGACCGTGACTTGAGAATAACATGTTTAAGAACTTTAAGATGGAGTTTCATATTGATAGATAATGTTCCCGTTTTATATACAAGATGTACTATTAACAAAAATGCTGGTGATCCTTTTAAGGGCATAATTGGCATCGTATTCTAATTATGAAAAAGTAGGAAAAAAAAATTTTTCTCGCGAAAAGGATATTAGTTTTGTATGATTTTCGTGTCAAAAACAAATTCTCGTACTTTTTCTTACTCACAATAAACTTAAACGGATCACCAGAATTTTTTACACCCTGTATTGCATATAGTCATGTATGTATCACACTTTAGATGCGTGGCCCAATATTTTTATTTTTATGAATACTTACCTAATTTGACGATCTTATATTTGACCCAGTGAGCTAACCTACCTGATAATAAGTAATAAAATAAGACTAATAAGTAGTGATGACCACTGCGGGTCAAACTTAGAACGTGGACAACCGGTCTTATCATTATAAGTAGTTGGGTATATTCATACGGAAATGATTGCAGAGGACAGGACTTACATATTAATTTACTTGGAATTCTTTTTCCTTATTCATTTGAGTACGCCCACTTGTAACCGATCAGTCTTCTACTTCTTTATTACTCTTTCGGAAAGGAAATCATGCCAATCCAGTCTGCCAGCCAATTAAGAAATCTAAGAACATGCAGATTTAAAACGAAACGACTGGAACCGAAGAGCACAAAACAACGATCCACCATTCAGCAATGACTTAAAAACAGATCAGAATCTTTACATTCCGTCCGATGTTACAAGTTTCAGTCCGATGAAATAAAAATCACAGCTCAAGTCGATTCCGTTATAGCAATCACGGTATATGCCTCATTCCTGCAGATAAACGCCCAATTAATCTCTAGATAACAATTGATTATAGTTATAGATAATTTGTAAACACACCGAATAACAATACGGCACAGACGTCAGAAGATATGTGGACAGTATATCATACATATAACAAAAGCTGTTATGATTTTGACCTGTGAGGAATGCATTGTGCATCTGTTGTGATCTCAAATGCATCGCGTCCGCAATCAAGTGTACCAGTGAAGCTAAACTCCTCGTACCTAGATGTGTTCGAAGTCTATTTTGACTAAAACATACCACTATGTGTGTTAAGTGTGTAAAGAGTGCTAAAGTGAAAAATGTGTGGACTTGGCAAAGGGTTGTTCTACTTTATTACAGTTTTGGCTTTAACAAAGGTATTAGAACTAATTGATGATGTACCTATGAGCTTTATATTATAGGTTTAAACAAGAAATCGTTAAAATATGTCGCCAGGTTACATAATAATTCCATATAGGGCATCCAATCCCACGGCCTATATTCAATCCCACGAGATCCCGCATAAAAAAATGCTTTTGCGTGTATTAGAAGTAATCAAAACTAACTTCCATTTTATACACCTTTGATTAGAGATCAACCAATATGTTCTCTTTTTTGTTTAGTCTGGCAAAGGCCACCCCTCTTTCCCGCCATTAGGTTATTATGTCTAAGGGACACTTCCGCTAATATGCTTCACAATAAGTATCCAAGTTCCAGATCAGCGCTAGCTTTCGGGTCAGCATAAAGCTGAGGCGGGTCCATTTCGTGGGAAACTGTGTATTAGTTATGTTCTAGATTTCTATTGTTTTTTTTTTATACTTTTGTATGCAATTATGGTTTATCACGAATAAAACGATTGATTCTGATTCGGATTCTGAAGTTGTTTCGCTATCTCCGGCCTGGTCTTCCCCTACCTCAATATCCTGTGGGATCCAGTCTGTGGGAAGCTCGACCCAGCGTTCCGGATGCATCCGGTTGACGTGCCTTGCCCTGTCCTATTTTAGCTTGCCAGGCTTCATGATTACATCCAACGATACCGATTTTAGAACGCAGTTCGGTGTTTTCCGATGCGATCAGTTCAACGTGCACCCAGAATGCTGCCTTTCTTTGCTGTCTAGCAGACTGATTCTGGACTTTTGCTCTGCCTTTAGCCCATAATCGGGCGCCGTAGTTCCAATTTCAGCTTTCTAGTGCTAACGATCACTAAGCTAAGCTGCGGACAGATAGGCAGACGGACATGGCGAAACTATAAGGGTTCCTAAATTAACTACGGAACCCTAAACATAATAGTCACTGACTGAATAGCCATGACTCAAAAAGACATTGTCATTTTCTATTACTTACACGATTACGTCATTTATGTATACGTCCGATTTTACTCGTTGATTCCCGGAATCCGAATGTTCTTCTTAGAGTATCAGGCGCGGATCCAGGATTTCGTTCAGGGGGGGGGGGCACTTTCCAGAATTTCGTTCAGGGGGGGTACTTTCCAGGATTTCGTTCAGGGGGGCACTTTCCTTCACAAAAAATAGGTTTGCGTTTCAGGGGGGGGCAATTGCCCCTGTTGCCCCCCCCCCCCCTGTATCCGCGCCTGTAGAGTGTATATACATTACAAATACATATGTATTACATTTACGTCAATCCGGGTGGTAAGTGAGATTTACCGCCCGCGCGCCCAGCGGCAAACTTTGCTTCACTAGAAGAAGACGTAAAATTCTGTACGCACCACAGGCGGTAATAAAAGAAGGCCTTAAATCGCTTGTTTTGGCCCTCACCTTCGGTTCGGTACACAAATGCCCGCGATCTGAAGCCGTTCTTTATTTTACCGCCCTGGGTACGTAATGTAATATTACCGCACTGCTTCAGGGCGATAACCATTACTACGATCCGCTGAACCCTGTGGTGAACTCTGTTGGCTCGTGGAACCAGCATCGCAATAGCCGGGATGCAAGTGACGACTTTTACGTTTGTGAGGTAAGCTATTTGTATTGGTTTTTATCAGACATGCTCGTAATGCGTGCTATTTCAAATAGGTGTAGCGGGAGCGAAATCGTAGTGTACTCCCGCGGAGTTATATAGTTAGCTTTTTTAAATTAGGTATTTCTAGCCCCTATGAACCAAGAAGGTTTATAGAAGGTAAGATTGTATTTTTTTTAATTAAACTCTGAACTAGTGTTATTTTTAAAATCTGACGTTTATAATTTTTTTTTTCAACACACCTGCTCGTAACGAGGTTCTTATTCCACCGCTTTTATGCTCATAATCCTAGGTATTAAACACGTGTGCATTTCACAATAATTATCCAACTAGTGGAATAATTTAATAATCCGATCAAATGACGTTTGTACTCTAGTACCAAGTTGTACGTACGCAGACGAATCGTTGTAATTTAGTCGGTTATTACCTTTACTTTTTTTAACTCTTTATGAGTAAAAAAAGTAAATCTATTAAAAATATACATATTTACGATAGTATACAAATTATACAATCCTGATTGTGAATAGGAATCATTTCAACTTGTTATATTACTCGTAATACACAATAAATTATGTTTAAACACGAATTGTCTGTTTTAATATTGGCTGTTTGGCATTATACGTCCGCGCCTTTGCCTCAAGCTGCACGCACACCCAAAAAAGAAAATTGCGCGCCATTTATAAGTTAACCTCAAATCATTGTTTATTTGTTAGATTTTTCTCGTCGTGTTTTATTAATTTAAACAAATTATATTTTCTATGAATAAGAAGACAACTTTAGCGTTAATTTAACCTCTGGATATATTTCAAAATTGTGATACATACTAGTAAAATGTCATCATAAAAATCTAGTGAGCAATACGTAAGAAAAAAATACTATAATTTATTGCACAATAAATGTGAAGTCTTTAATTTTATGAAATGATTTGAAAAAGAGTTCCAAATAGTCAATAACATCACAAAAAAGGTTAGTTAAATTTAAATATCTTAGGTTCGTAAGTACCTATGTTTACGGGATAGCCTGTAAACATTCTGACAATTAATGTATTTATCAAAAGTTATTAATTATACTATTCTGTTATTTCCTCGCAAGTGTGTTGAAAAACGTCGTATGAAACGCGTGTGCTTGATCGTTACATAAGCTCAGCTTCCTTATGCGCACTCACATGCGTTCGTGCGCACAATATCGCTTCGTATGTAATGATCAACTTAGCAGACTTGTATCACAAGGTACTATTATGTTACAAAAATAGTATTTGAATAATTACAAATCCGTTTAATTTTTGTTTACTATTTTCAATCGTGGCTGTAGGTACTTAGGTACCTTACCTATGTCGATTAGCATGGCTTCGATGCCTGAGACTTAACCTGTGAAAAATATCACGATATGGCGATTATGGCGGACGAATGTCACTTCCAAAATTCTACTGTATTGTATGTAAGATTAATTTCCTTAAAATTTTGTTTTTTTTTGCAAATGTGATGAAAAGTATTGTGTTCATTTTTTTTGCCTATTCATCCGCACGTCAGTCTATTTATGTTATGATTATGACGCATCAAAACACGAAAGCAAATTGACATCATCAGCATCATCATTTCATCATTCTTTTTAGCGGATTGCTGACGAATTATTACAAGGAAATAAAAACGATTCTGTACATACCCACTGGGGCCGATTCGACATGCCATAACTGACAGTCGCTTGTGAGACAACTATGATATCACACTTTAGTGACAGTTGAAATCGGGGTGGAATCACTCAAGAGTGATATCTAAAATGGTGGCCATAGCCATAGACAAAACGCTCTAGCGAGACCTACTGACACCTTGACACGGGTGGACAGGATGGATATCTATCCACTAGCGATACAAGTGTGACATCCACGTCTCACAGTTTGGCATGTCGAATCGCGGCCCTGACTAAGCATCTTATTATCATGGTAGAAGAAAACAAGGTATCTCCAGCACTACGTCACATACACCACTTTGATTCTCAAACTTTAAATACACAATACAATACAAATACTCTTTTTTGAACACCTCAAAAAGAAAACCAGTACAGAAAATGCATAAAGTCAAATTAGATGTAAACAACAGGTGGTCTTATCGCTAAAAAGCGATTTCTCCCAGACAATCTTTAATGTTGGGGTAATAGTAAGTTAATTAGACAGAATCCGTCGATGCTCCGCAAATGTCCACCTTCATCAAACATCTCGGTGAAGCCATCGCTGACCGGTGGAACAGATCCCTTAGTGTAGTAATGGGCTGGCTAAGATCCAAAATTATGATTTCGATAATCCGAGCCATCAGCATGTGCATCCGCGGGACACGGCACAGATTCAAATCCATCCAACATTTCTTCGGTTTCAATGACGGTGCGGGACTACCTCTACCCCGTACTAGCGACATTTCCTTGTTGTTGGCCATTTCTGTTTTTTATAATTTTGAATTTTTAATAAATAAGTGGATGTGGCTTAGTGGATTCTGCATCAGAGTCTATTTCTAGAACGGCATTAGACTAATTGTGTTCTTACACGTTTTCACTATAGTTCTTGCTTTGTTCAAAAGAGTAAAGCGTATAGCTGAGCCGCGAACCCTTTAGTTTTGCTGCAATGCACACAACCTTTCTAACTGGGTACCTCAACTGTTGTTTTTTTTGACGTGATAACGTCTTTAAAATCGTTTTAGTCGGGTGACATGTTCAGAAACTTGTGTCACACCAAAACCTCACGAGCGCGATCGCAGGTATAACGAGAGAGAGACGGACCGATCTCCCGTCTCATCTCGAGCGCTGCCAGTCATTCCGTGAAACTTGTCACGCGGAATCCTCACGAGCGGTTAGACGTTATCACGTAAACATCTCGATCGTAAACCTACTTTACAAACAACCAATTTTTTTACTTATTCTGTGATGTGTTATTGTTATATTTTTACTGGTTGGTGGTTGGGGAGTGTTATTGCAGTAATCAAATAAAATATTATCTCATCATCATCATCATCATCATATCAGCCGAAAGACGTCCACTGAGACCAAAGAGTGCCACAATGACCGGTCCTGCGCCACCCGCATCCAGCGGACTCCCGCGACCTTCACCAGGTCATCAGTCCACCTTGCGGGGGGTCTACCCACGCTGCGCCTTCCGGTTCGTGGTCGCCACTCGAGAACCTTTCCGCCCCCACGGCCATCGGTTCTACGAGCAATGTGCCCCGCCCACTGCCACTTTAGTTTAGCGATTCGGAGGGCTGTATCGGTTACTTTGGTTCTGCTGCGGATGGCATCATTTCTGATGCGATCAAGCAGAGAGACTCCAACCATAGCCCTCTCCATTGCCCTTTGGGTGACTTTGAGCCTTCTTATGAGGCCCATTGTAAGCGACCACGTTTCAGTTCCATATTTCATCACTGGCAACACACACTGGTCAAAGACTTTCGTCTTGAGACACTGCGGAATATTGGACAAAAAGATGTGCCGTAGCTTCCCAAACGCTGCCCAACCGAGTCGGATTCTTCGATTGACCTCTTTCTCGAAGTTGGACCTACCTAACTGGACAGTCTGTCCTAAGTATATATAATCGTCCACAACTTCGAGTGTAAAGTCTCCGATTGTAACGGGAGTTGGTGCTACATGGGTATTTGACATGATCTTCGTCTTATCCATGTTCATCTTTAGACCAACTCGCTCGGAGGCTTTACTGAGGTCATCGAGCATCGTACTCAAATCCTCCATGGTCTCAGCCAAGATTACTATATCGTCAGCAAACCGAAGGTGAGTGATGTACTCGCCGTTTATGTTGATGCCTCTTGTTGATGCCTATGAGGATGTTTTCAAGACTCTGGACTGGAGAAGGCTAGGGCCTTCTCCAGTCCAGAGTCTTGAAAACATCCTCCAGTGCAGCGGTAAACAGTTTAGGAGAAATAACATCTCCTTGCCTGACTCCCCGCTGCAACGGAATAGGCTTCGAGTTCTGGTCCTGGAGTCGGACTGACATAGTGGCGTTCTCGTACAAACACTTCAGCACTTCGATATAGCGATAGTCCACTTGGCACCTCTGGAGAGATTGTAGTACAGCCCAGGTTTCGATCGAGTCGAAGGCTTTCTCGTAGTCCACGAACGCTAAGCAGAGGAGCAGTCTTCTGTATAACCTGACGGAGCGTATGGATGTGGTCTACGGTACTAAAGCCTCTTCGGAAACCGGCTTGTTCGGGAGCCTGGAAGTCATCTAGCCTGCGTGCGAGACGGTTCGTAATGACTCTTGAAAACAGCTTATAGACATGGCTCAGAAGTGAAATGGGTCGGTAGTTCTTCAGTAACGCGTTATCACCCTTTTTGAAGAACAATACTACCACACCTCTGTTCCATGCCTTAGGCGTTCTCCCTTCTAGTAAAACGTTGTCGAACAACTTCTGAAGGGCCATAAGGACCGGTTTACCACCCGCCTTCAGAAGTTCGGCTGTAATTCCGTCTTTACTAGGTGCCTTATTGTTTTTGAGCTGTTTAAGAGCGTAATCGCCACGCTTGGCATGCGGGTTGGCGATCGCAATATCTCCACCGCACTCCGAGGATGCTGCTGGCCATCCCCGGTGGTCTTGGCCGTAGTTTTAGGACATACTCCGGGCGAAATATTAATATTATTAAATATTATCTATCTATCTAATATTATTAGTGCAGTCAAATCGTATGGGTTTCCATGACATTACGCTAATAAATAATATTAGTCTAATACCGTTCGAGAAATAGATTCATATGAACACTTATGGATTTCTGTGTCAACACACTAAAAATATTTGTCTAATACCGTTCGAGATAATGGACCATTTTCATTATTATTTATAGAAGTAGGTAGGTAGGCACATATTAATTATGTAAATCGATCATAGTTTCACATGAACAACGGCCTAACTACTTTTTAATTCACCCTGATGAACTAGATTTCTGTACATAGGTATATATACTAATGAAAATAGTTTCTAACCCTTAATTTGGGAATGTATGACCTGATTCAACATAAGATATGACCATATCTTTGTATTTTTTTCTTGCTCAGAATCTTTTATACTATTGAGGATCACGGAGGCTAGAACCCACGACCATGGATATTTTGAGCCAAATTAAGGGCTAATAGTAATTTGTATGGATTCGAAAAATTCGTATTATCCTGATAATATCCGGATAATTGCCGCCTAATCCTACCTGAGTTTCACAGACTTTATAAGCAGGACTATTGTGTATGGATTTGATATATCCAAAGAGATATTTTTTTAAAGGAATACACGGCCTTGCACGTCCTCAACTGCTCACTGAGTAAAAGAGTGTTTAAATTTCAGGAACCACCCGACACCGTCCTCCCAGAATCCAACGTAACCTGCAGCTACCGAAACATCGATTACCAAGAGCAAATCTACAAGTGGGTGGCGGGCCGCGGCTGCCTGCTCTACACACCAGACTTTCTCTATGTTGACGGCGTCAATACTATCAATTTAAACAATGCGTGTCTTTATGGGAACTTGAGGGCGCCGTGTTTGGAAATCGTAAGTTTTGCGTCTTCCATCTATAATACATTAACGTTCATTAATATTCTGTCTAATTATTAATTCGCTCTCTATGTTTCATACTCATACTAATTTGGATGTTGATAATGCGATCATGATCGTCGATGACGTTTACAAATGTGATTTGTGGATCCAGATGATAGCGAATGAGCTTTTATTTTTTTCATACATGGTGTGATAATTGCCTAGTAAATACCTATACATACTCGTATGTTATTGTTATATGGTATGGTAGCAAAATGACTTTATCTTGGGGGTTAGCGCTTTGATTTCTCACTGCGTTCTGAACTTCGAAAAGCCACTTCATTCAGGTAAATACCAGTTTTAAAATCATAACCGATAAGAGATTTAACTTATTCGGATGCCGTATTAATTTTAAACTTAGTTTTAACTTTAATCAAAATAGAATTCATATTGTAGCCATATATCATATTGTATTCATATAAAATACATTATCTATTTGCAATTAGTACCTATCACGATGTCTAATGACGATTTATCGTGATACAGGGTCACAGTACTCGGTCTCTACACGCTCTATATTGAGTAATTGATAAACTTAATTACATCTCGTGGGTTTCGTCACATCATCGCAAAAGTGATAAACGCATCTACATTGTTAATGCCGCATCCACACTTAACGCACGAATCCTACACGGAAACCGTTCAAAGGAACGGTTCGTTGCAACAGAAGTGAGGTGGCGTGAGGTGTCAATATCAGTTACCTATTGATTGAAAATTAGGCCACAAGGTCAATAAATGGTATGTCGTCTGTCTCACATTTTTGTCATGGGCTCAAAACAACACAAATCCAGGAACAAAAGCAATAGGTAGGCAGGTAGTGAATTTAATTAGTACTTATTAAGTTTATAAAGGCATAATTAATTTGGCGTTATATTTGAACATACTTAAAAAAGGGTAACAATTCTTATTCGACTTGAATGAAATTCAATTGAGTATATCATGTCTGAGACGACCCTGGAAATAAGATCGAAGATTCATCTTAGATAAAAGACAAAATAACTTCCGATTATATGCCAGTTTTTTGATAAAAACACGGTTAAATTTCATTTTTTCCACGAAAACCCTATAAATAATTTGCCCTAAAAATATTACCATAGTAAAAATTATACTATATTTCTATCACGATAAATAAAATCATCGCTACAGTGGTACATTTTAATTTAGTATGAATTTTTAAAAATTACCTATAAATCACACTTCACAGGACAATTTCTGTAAGAATCGTGTTTTTGGGTACTTAAATAAATATTAAATAAATAAATATAAATATTATAGGACAATCTTACACAAACCGACCTAGTCCCACAGTAAGCTCAATAAGGCTTGTGTTGTGGGTACTAGACGACGATATATATAATAGATAGAAATAAGATAAATACTTAAATACATAGAAAACATCCATAACTCCGGTACAAATATCTGTGATAAACACACAAATAAATGCCCTTACCAGGATTCGAACCCGGGACCTCCTGCTTGGTAGGCAGGGGGTTACCGACTGGGCTTGGAGGCCGTCATAAATACTAATAAATATGGTTCAAAAGTATTTTTTTTAATTACTAATACTTCAAACTTATAAAAGTCTTAAGTTACTAGAATATTATTTATTATTTCGTTTTGTAAACTTTAATTTAAATGGCGACAATTTAATAGAAAACACCCTTTAGGACCAAATTCAGTAATATTTTACTATTCACGTTTCGTCATACCACGCGCTATTTGAGAAAAGTGTGTAGGAGGCATTACTTTGCATATCCATATCATAGTTGGGTAAACAACCTAAACGAATCTAAGAAGTTTTTTTAAACCTCTACGGTGGCAAACAAGCATACGGCCCGCCTGATGTTAAGCAGCTACCGTAGCCTATGGACGCCTGCAACTCCAGAGGTGTCACAGTATGCACGTTACCGATCCTTTACATAAAAGCTTTTTACAAAAAAAAGATAAACCGACTTCAAAAAGGATAAAATAAATTATTATATTATTTATATGCGTTACAAACTGATATGTTTGAAGTCGGTGCCAAGCCAAAAAGTTACAATACCGGTCAAATCAGCTTCAAGTCTGAAAATCACAAAACAGTTAATATGAACGAGGCGTATTTCCTCAGTGAATTGTTCTTCATACTATAGAACTATTCTAACACGGTATTGACTGCACGTAGGTTTTCATTCAAGTACAGAAAGAAAGTATAATCATGCGTCTTATAATGTTTCTTAATAAACTTTTTTACTAGTTTTCGGACTAACCATAATATATCTCGAACGGAGCCCGTGCTTCGGTTTGAATTATTTATCCTACTTCATCTAAGGTGTAATATCGAAGTGTAAAGGAATTCAATGGCTAGATTGATCTTTCTATACTCAGACACACTGGGTGTGTGGGACTCACCTTTTCAGTAGAAAAAGGCGCGATATTTCAAATTTTCTATGGAAGATCAACCATACATGTTTTTTTTAATTTGCCGCCTTTATCTGATTATTAACAAAGTAGACGTGTATCAGAGTATATAGACATGGGTACCACATTTCATCAAAATTGGATTAGTGGTTTAGACGTGAAAATGTAACAGATAGATTCACATGCACCTTTGCAATGTAAGTAGGTATCGATATGTTTTGTGATTTTCAGAGTTGAAGCTGATTTGACCGGTATTGTAACTTTTTGGCTTGGCACCGACTTCAAACATATCAGTTTGTAACGCATATAAATAATATAATAATTTATTTTATCCTTTTTGAATTCGGTTTATCTTTTTTTTGTAAAAAGCTTTTATTTTTCCATCTTTAGTGGATATAATTATCATAATCGGACAACGGATCTCGTAATAATCGGTGAAGATATAAGAAAAAGTTCATAATACCTACTCAATGTAAGGAAAGTTCCACATATCATATGTGGTCTTCATCATTAGGTCCACTCCATCAAATTAGTGGTTTTCGAGTGGAAATGCTTGAATTGCTTAAAAAAGCTACCAAATCACCATACATGTGCCTTTAAAAATTGAGGAGTTCCCTGAATTCCTCATGGATCCCATCATCAAAATAGAACCAGATTAATGTGAAACTATCTTAGAGGTAGTTCCTTTCAAACAAAAAAGAATTCCTCAAATCGGACCACGGGTGTCGGAGTAATCGCTGAACATCCTACATTAAAAAAAATCATCATCATTATCATCAAAACAACCATCATCATGAGGTCCACATTATCAAATTAGTGGTTTCCGAGAGAAAATCCTCGAGTTGCTTAAGAAAACACCCAAATCACCATACATTGCCGTTAAAAATTGAGGAGTTCCCTCAATTACTCATAAATCCCATCATCAGAACAGCACCAGATTAATATGGGACCACCTTGGAAGTAGACCCTTTCAAACAAAAAAGAATTATTTAAATCGGACTACGCGTCTCGGAGTAATCGGTGAACATACATAAAAAAAAGCCCAAACCGAATACAGAAACTCCTCCTTCTATGAAATTGAAGTCGGTTAAAAAAATGAATGATTACCTATTTTAAAATTATATTGTTGTTTTATTTTCTAAAGAAATCTAATGCAAATAACAAATCGAGAACATATTGAAACAATTTACCGAGATTCTTTGTACTTATTACATGCATATTCACCACAAAACAGAAAAAACGGTAGAAGCGGCTTACGTCGTGATTAGTACGAGAACCAGTGTCGCCAAAACGCACACTACTTTAAACACAAACACATCAGTATCTTAAAGATGATTGACTAAATTATCTTGTTTAAAAAGTAATATGAGCCATGACCGGTTATATAATTTGAACTTTATGACTAATACCACATAGTCGAAATTGTATTCGTAATACTTATTCCATACAAAGTAGCGTCATCTAGCGTCGAATAGCTTGACCTACGGTATTTCCAGTTCAGCAACTCGACAACAGATGTCACAAATATCAAAATCTTCGTCTATATTCTTTCTCCCTTACACTTGCGTGGTCTTAGTAAGAGTAAGCGAGATAACATGGAGATAGGGCTTTACGTCGTAGGATGCAATAGTGATGTAGAAGAGTCGGTGTCATATCGATAAATAATAATTAGTATAGTTTTCCAAGTAAATTAGGTACTTATTTTTTTATCAATACATACAACAATACATAGTTGCGACTTGCGACATGACGTGTGAAATTTTTTTTTATAATATAAGTAGGGTCAGGGAGGGAACAGTCGCTCGGTGGGAACAGTGACTCGAATGTGCCGTGCGAGAAACAGAAAGAGCTTTATGTCTGTCCTCTACATCAATCGGAACCGTTCCGTACCCGACCACGTACGAACTAGTTAGTGAGGCGCTCCGGCACCATGCGAATGTGTTATGGTGCGTTTTTGTGTTTAATGCTATCAAAATTACATTTCCAGATCAGTTTCACTCCTCTTTTTTCTTAACTCGTACGAGATTTTCAATTACTTATGTTATTATCGAAGAGTGTGTCTAATCTACTTAGTATTGGCTGATAATTCAAGGCCCTAGGTGTTTGTTTGTGTTTTTAATTTGAACTAAAATACAAATTGACGCCAAGGTCAACAGACGTTCGTTTTGGAAAAGTACACGGTGGCTCGCGAACCACTGTGCACCTTACAGAGTTGGACTAAAATTTACTTGAATATGAATAAGAATAAAAATTCTGTGATTATTAAAAGTAATTCATGCACTCTTTTTTTTAAATAAAATGAAAGTGAATAAATCATGCGACATTTAGGTAGGTACCTATTTTAAATCAAGAATGAAATCAGGAACGATTATTCCGGGGGTTGTGCTTACCTATTCTAATTACCGTTTTATTCAACAAAAATGTTATTTGTTATATAATTTAGGTTCGATTCCTACGTACCTAGCAATTGTGTACTGTTAGAACTACTGTTTACAGGGCGTAGTATACAGTGACTCGAGCCACTGTGTACTGTTAGAACCACTGTGTACTAGCGGGTCCTAGTCACTGTGTACAGCAACCGGTACACAGCGGCTCGATTCCCAATTTCTAAAAAAGAATGGATATATCTTTTTTGGTGAAAGTAACAGCAAATATATTTGCTACATATGAAAGTGTAATAATGCACGGTGCTCTGTGCTTGCAACAATTGGTTCAGGGATTTATATTTTTCATGCAACAGCCTGTTGAAAAAATCCTAGCGACTGTTCCCTCCCTGACCCTAGCATAAACTTGTTTGTTCAAAAAGGTTATGTATCATAAATAAATTATATTGTCGTTTTTTAATACGACGATGAAGGCAAACAAGCATACGGTCCGCCGGATGGTAATATGGAGCTTCCGTAGCCTTTGGATGCCTGCAACTCCAGAGGTGTCACATGCGCGTTGCCGACCCTTTACAAAAAGGAGTTTCATTGTGTTGACGACTAAAGAAACGAGAGGATCCCTCGTCCTGTTACAGCTCTTTCTTTGGCAATCCTACTCACCGGCAGAAACACAACTCAAGATTTTTCGTTTTTATCCGACTTAAAAAAAGAAGGATCTCAATCCGACCTGTATGTTTGTATGTATGTTCGTTTGTTCACGATTATCTCGTATTTTGCCGAACCGATTTTGACGCGGTTTTCAAAAAAGTATTTGTTACATTCTGAAGAAGGTTTTGGTATACAACAAGGCGTTCATTTATATTTATATATTATACGTAAGACACTTTTTGCCACTTTTTGACATCTTTATGTAAGAAAAAACAAGAATAATAATAAAAAACCTCCTATCGTAAGTAGAAGTAAGATGGTCAATTTTCAAGTTTATTCCCCTGAATCGTCTTACGTAATAAACTAACAAATTAATGACAATAATAATAAATACGTAAATACATAGTAAATAAATGAACTTACGCACGGAAATTCAACACTATTATTAATGGTACGTTTCCTCTTTTCAAATTATTTAATTATTGAAATGCAGTGAGTGTTATACGAAATAAATTATTAGGAACACATAATGTTAACATCAATCAAAAACCATTACGTATATATAAATATCGATATCGATAAGTTTTTTCTAACATTTTCCTCGCACTGACTTGAGTAGCGGACGATAGTTGAGACATTCGAGAAAGTTCTTTAGTGTTATGCTAAATAGATATCGACCTTATGTCTTTAAGATACAGTTGAAGTTTCTATAACGTATTAAGAAATGTTTTCCGCAAAACGAAATATGTAATAAATATTTATAAAATAATGAAAATAAGACTTAACGATGGTATGAAATGCCACCATGGGCAAGATTTGACCTCCGGCTCTCGTTTTTGTACTCTAAAATAGCACAATAAGGCATATTTGTATATTTTTCTATACTTTTCAATGCACATCAGTCTCGCTTAACCGCTCGTGCCGTCCGTGACGAACTGACTGCTATCTGTGGTCAGGGTTTGAGTTGCTACTCTTACCTTTGCCACACGCGCCGCGCATACGATACGTTACGTTTCTATAGTTTTTTTCTGTTTTGTGTTCATAATACACCCGCTTAACTTAAGGAAAGTTCCAAATGTCATATGTGGTCTTTATCATTAGGTCCGTTCCATCAAATTGGTGGTTTTCGAGAGGAAATGCTTGAGTTTCTTAAGAAAACACTCAAATCGCCATACATGTGCCTTTAAAGATTGAGGAGTTCCCTCAATTCCTCATGGATTCCATCATCAGAACAGCACCAGATTCATTTGGGACCACCTTGGAAGTTCATCCTTTCAAACATAAAAAGAATTATTCAAATCGGACCACGGGTCTCGGAGTAATCGCTGAACATCCTACATTAAAAAAAATCTACATCATTATCATCAAAACAATCATCATTATCAGGTCCACTTCATCAAATTGGTGGTTTTCGAGAGAAAACTCTCGAGTTGCTTAAGAAAACACCCAAATCACCATACATGTGCCTTTAAAAATTGAGGAGTTCCCTCAATTCCTCATAGATCCCATCATCAGAACAGCACCAGATTAATATGGGACCACCTTGGAAGTATATCCTTTCAAACAAAAAAAGAATTATTCAAATCGGACCACGCGTCTCGGAGTAATCGGTGAACATACATAAAATAATTTTAAACAAAAAAGAACCGACTTCACGAAGCATCCACCTTTCCAACACCAAATGTTCGATCTGCTGTAAAAAATATTCCAATCACCATAGGTGTGCCTATAATAGTTGAAGAGTTCCCTCGATTTCTCCAGGATCCCATCATCAGATCCTGACATGGTTACAATGGGACCAACTGTGAAGTATACGCTTTCAAACAAAAAAAGAATTTTCCAAATCGGTCCAGCCGTCTTCGAATAATCGGTGAACATACAGTCGTGGCCAGATAATTAAGGACAAGATTATTTTTGCCATACAACTGCATACAAATATGAAATTTTAAATAAGATAAAAATATAAATTTTGCTTATGCTATTTATATTTTTAAAAATACTGACGTATCCGTGTTTAAACAAGACTTAATATGAGCCATAAACATCTTCCATAAATTTCGAACTTTAAAAAATACAGACGGTCAAATCAATACTTTTTGTAATTAAGAACGATTTTCATACATTGTTCCTAATTATAGTATGAACTTATAAAAAGTGTTGATTTGACCGTCTGTATTTTTTAAAGTTCAAATTTTATGGAAGATGTTTATGAACCATATTAAGTCTTGTTTAAACACGGATACCTCAGTATTTTTTAAAATATAAATAGCATAAGCAAAATTTATATTTTTATCAAATTTAAAATGTCATATTTGTATGCAGTTGTATGGCAAAAATAATCTTGTCCTTAATTATCTGGCCACGACTGTATATATATAAAAAAAAAAAATAGCAAAAACAAAGATCCCGACGAATTGATAACCTCCTCCTTCGAAATCTTGAAGTCGGTTGAAAAAAAGCCCAAACCGAATACAGAACCTCCTCCTTCTATGAAATTGAAGTCGGTTAAAAAAGGAGGAGTCACTGTGTTGACGACTAACAAGAGGGTCCCTCGTCGTCAACACACTGGGTCCTCTTTGAGCTCTTACTCACCGGCAGGAACATAATACTGTTAGTAGGGTCTAGTGCTATTTGGCTGTGGTTTTCTGTAAGGTGGAGGTACTTCCCCTCTTTCCCCAGTCGGGCTCTGCTTCAGATTTTGGCGAGATTACATTCGCCGAGCCGTGCCCTACCACACATAGCGAAATGACATTCGCAGTACCCATACCTACCTCTCTTTTGGACATACCCGAGTCCGGACGTAGTTTGTCCCTTTGAACGCCAAGAACTCCTAATGTGAGGGGTGTATGAGTTCTCGTGCCCACAGCGCCAAGAGCCACTATATGGGTTATGGCGTACGCTGTGAAAGTAACCTTAATACTTTCAAGTAAGGTTTATATTGGCTCGCTTGCGCCAGTGATCTTGGCGTATGAGTGACGTTTTGTGTATAACGTATGGCGTTCAAAGGGTAAGGACTTTGGATTTTGTGACTCCCTAACCCCTTGTCACAACTCTAGTCTTATATATAGTTAGTACGTGGGCACTAGGAAAGTTTTGAGATACTTCAAATTTAAAAAAGAAACGGCACTGGTTTATACTTTTTTTTTAAAGATTATTTGTTCAGCATTCAAACATAGAAAACCATTTGATGAATCATTTCCAAATTTAAAAAATACGGTTATTTTTTAATTCAATTCCGCGGTAATTTTTCGTCAACCATGGATTTTTCGCGAGAACATTTCCGTGCGATGATTTTGTACGACTATAAATTTGGGTTGAATGAAAGTGAGTGCAGAGAGCGTTTAGTTTCAGCATTTGGGGACTGTGCACCGTCGCGTGCAACAGTTTTCAGATGGTTTACCCCATTCAAACGTGGAGACTTCTCCTTGAATGGCGATGAAAGAAGTGGTCGTCCAGCTACTATAGTTACAGAAGAAAATATCTTAGCTGTAAAAACAATTATAAAGGAAGATCCAAAAGTGACTTATAAACAAATAGAAGAGGTTCTGAAGATTTCATCGCCGGCCATTAATGATATTTTACAGAACCGGCTTGGTGTCAGGAAACTATGTTCACGATGGGTGCCTCACGCATAGAATGAAGAACAAAAAGGAGCTCGCGTCGCCTGGTGCAAATATATGCTCAAAAAATTTAACCAGGGTGAGGGACTGACCATCTTTAATATTATTACTGGAGATGAGAGTTGGTTTTACCAATACGATCCACCAACTAAGCGGCAATCGACAGTTTGGGTGTTTCCTGACGATGAATCTCCAACAAAGGTCCCAACTAGCAAAATTTTCTCTTACAAATGTCCTAAAACCAAATTTTATTTACTCTTACAGTACACTTTCAAACCTCTTTAAGTGTGGAATTGGGCGCACTTTATAAGGGCATTTCTGATTATAGTTGTTGTATAATGGTCTTATTAAGTGTGTTTTTAATCCTAAGATCATCTTGCTAATGCTGTTGTAAGAACAAATAGACTAACAAATATCTTACAGTGGCATGCTGTCAGGTTAATGAGTCTTTGAGTACTCTTACTAATGCCGTTCTAAGCATGATTCCCCTTATATTCCTCCTGTGATCTCATTGTAAGAGTATTAGCACAACCAGTCGAAGATACCATTGCAGAAAACATGTTCGGACAAAGTGATATTATATTAAAAATATAAATACCCAGGTCAGTCTATATTTTTATATGTACTCTTACTAATGCTAACTGTTATTTCTTTGATATGCAAATTATCTTGGTATTATATTGATGAACAACTTGCGAAGTACATTTCCTCGATAGTTTTGTAATATTATTAATAATATTTTCACGGGCCCTTGTGGAATGTCTCTAAATATTAATTATTTGTTAAATTATTTGTGAAATTGAAATGTGTTTCAATAAATGACATTGTAAAAACAGTTAAAAGTACAATTACTCTTTTTTAAGATGCATGTAAGGCTGATATTTCTTATTTAATACTCGTTAAGTCAATTTTAAGCCTTTCGCTCTTATTAAACACTTATCTAAGGCTATCTACCTGTGGCCATTTTATGAAATGATCTCGGCTAAATAAATTTAGGTTATATCAGCCATGCGATACTCTTAATAAAGAATGCCAAAGGTTCTTGTAAGGTATATTGATCTTATAAAAGACTTATAACATAGCTCCTAATCTTACATGTGGCTTAGACAAGACCAAATACACTTTAAATTGGTTGGTTTCAAAGGAGTTGTATACAAGGCTTTAGTAAGAGCAAGAAGTCTGATAAAACACTTATTGCAGACTCAACTAAGAACAAACTGACTTCTAAGGTGCTTTACTATGTGTAAATAATGATCAAGACCAATTAGTCTTATGAAATGCACTAGTAAAACCTATGTTCTGATAAATATTTTATAATAGTTTCTTATAGATGTCTACAAGAGTAGTTAATAAGTTAAAATTTTCTCAAGACTAATTAATCTTATAAAATACACTTATAAAACCTTGTTCTGATAAATGTTTTAAAATAATTTCTTATATACGTCTACCAGATTACGTAATAAGTTTAAATATTCTCAAGACCAATTAGGCTTATAAAATGCACTTGTAAAACCATTGTTCTGATAAATATTTTATAAGAATTTCTTATATACGTCTACAAGAGTACTTAGTAAGTTTTAATTTTCTCAAGACCAATTAGTCCTATAAAATGCCTTTGTAAAACCTATGTTCTGATAAATATTTTATAAGAATTTCTTATATACGTCTACAAGAGTACTTAACAAGTTTAAATGTTCTCAAGACCAATAAGTCCTATCAAATGCCTTTGTAAGATGTACCTTCTTAGTCACGATATATATAAACCTTTTATAATGTCTTACTTCTTATAAAGGCATGTTTATACAGCAATTTTGCTAGTTGGGGTGAAACGCGGGCGAAGTGTCGGAAAAAAATGGTGGCCACATTTTTTTCCGCAAGTGGTCATGTAGCTAAAATTTCTTTGGATGACCAAAAGACTGTGTATACTGAAGTGTGCTTACCGGCTGTGTTTAAAAATTTGACTGAAAAACGACCTAAATCTGGTTTGAGGGGGCTATTTCTGCATCATGACAATGCGTCGCCACACAAGGCCATTCTCACCAAAGACTTTTTGATGCGTACGGATATCGAAGAGTTGTGTCATCCTCCATATAGCCCCGATTTAGCTCCTTGCGATTTCTTTCTCTTCCCGAAAATCAAACTCGGACTTCGTGACACGCGATTCAATAGTCCTGAGGATGCTCGGAATGCCTACTTGCAGGCCGTAGAAGACCTTCCTAAAGAAGAGTACCGGGAATGCTACAAATCATGGTTTAGGCGGATGAACCGTTGCTTAGAAGCTAACGGAGAGTATTTTGAGAAACTGTAATAAAAAATATTTCAATAGCTTTAGTAGTTTTTTGTATCTCAAAACTTTCGTAGTGACCTAAGGTATGTACCTACCTACTGCAATGCCTTATCAGGTTGCTATGTGTGTCTGAACTATTTGTAACAACTTTATGTACGATGGTTTACGCAATAAACTATTATATTCTATAATGTTCCGACAGCTTAAAGAAGACGGCACCTACGCCTGCTACCCATTCGACCCCGGCTTAGAAGAGGTAGTAACTGCAGTGAAAAATGCGATCATCCCATCTGCCCACGGTCGATGGGAAAGATGTTTCAACGAGGCTGCCTCTTGCTGCAATCAGTATATGGGTCTCGAGAGTGCTAGAAAGAGTCTTCTTATCGGTCAGTATAAGAGTTATTTAAATAATTTTTTAAACACCTGCTCGTAACGAGGTTCTTATTCCACCGCTTTTATGCTCATAACATAATCCTATATATTAAACACGCGTGCATTTCACAATAATTATCCAACTACGAGTTGAATTTCTAATTATAAAAAGTGACTTGACACATGACTGACAGTTAAAATGTTGCCTGGAATAGCAAAAATAAAATAGTCGTGGGTATATGTCGATAAAAAGTATCGAAAAGTGTAATGTTGTACAGTCGCCATCAAATATATCGGAGCGGCCAAGGTGGTCACAAATATGTGAACAACGCCTCTATTATCAAGGCAATACAGTGCATGTTCAGATATTTTTGAGTACCTTGGCCGCTCCGATATATTTGATGGCGACTGTACTAAACACTACCAATACGATTCCATTTAAAGGATCCATAAACGTTAGGAAATTAAATTATCATGTCACAGCCTGAAATGCTACAATATTCAAATCAGACAAAAGTTTTGAAATACGTTGTCGCTAATAAATCGTATAGTTATGTTATACAATATATCATATATTTTTCTATCTCGTCGAACGAGCGGAGCCTAAGCGAAGTGAAGTTATAGACAGCTTCGGATGAAACGGAAACGGAACTGTCAGCTGGCTACCTGGACATCGCTGCATTTCGATGGCTTTTTGAATAGTTGTTCTGCGGTAACTGTAGTAACGTTATTTCTAATCTTTATGAAATTTGTTGGGGTTATAGCAGAATTCAATACAATTTGAGAGTTCGTATATGAGCAGGATCGATCCATGGGTTATGGAGCTAGAAGGCGCAAAACAATCATCATAAGAGTCTTGGTATATTGGTCAATGCATTTACAAGGAAATCGCGAGTTCTCAGTTCGAGGCGGACTACAAATAGTTTCTGTAAATTTGAGCTCTTTATTATGCAGGCGACATTTTGGATGAACATTGTTCTGGTTCTAATTCTTGCACGTCAAAAGGAATCCGTAATCCGAGGCAATATCACTTAATAATTGAATTCAACACTTCTACGAGTAATAACAACAAAACGTAACGATATTTACGAACAGTCAGAAGACGATATTTCTCAAAAATACCTACTTAACTACTTCTAAAATAGAAGAAAAGATACTTGGATAATTATTCGTCCGCATAGAATTCGGTTATCGTGTGGCCCTCTAAAAAGGTTTTTTTTTTCGGGATAAAAAGTAGTTAAGTATCCTATGTCCTATTCCTCACTCTAAGCTACCTCTGGCGCCATTTTAGAGACGTGCATTCAGCAAGATATTCACTCACAAACTGAACGGCAGGCATGTGTGTAGAGAAATCCCAATATTGGCCCGACCGCCGTGCGCTTGGAGAATTTAACTAACCAGAGCGGCCATTGACAGGCTTTCCCCTCTGCCAAAAACAATGGTCAATAAATATAACCAGTGGTCATATTTATTGTACGGATTGACGTTTATCTGACGTGGCTATTTGTACGTTACGTACGAATAGCCATACATTTGACGTTCGCCTCCCCCGCAAAAATAAGCAGACTTTTTTTGTATAGAAAATGACAGACATGGCCGCTCCGGTTGGTTGAATTCTCTAAGCCATGCGCCCGGTATTAAACCTACGGCAGGTGTATGAGTAGCCGCCTTTAGAAATTATTATTGTCTCCAACAATAGGATGTACAGAAGTTATAAATTGACTTCAATTTGACGCGTACCGCATAGTTTTATCAACAAGTAATAGTCATTCCGTAAAAGTAACATATTTTCCACATTATGTTGCAGCATTCTTCAGCCTTTAAGCCTTAATCAAGTTGCAGCGACAATATCGTAACCAATAAGTCGCGGCGTTTGTAGAACTCTTAATAAATAAAAATATCGATAAGAACAGCTCTGGCCGAATTGCGGCAACATTTGTGTTTGTTGACTTGTCAAGTCACTCCGTACAATTATAAATTCTACCTTAGTAGAATAATTTAATAATCCGATCAAGTGACGTTTGTACTCTAGTACCAAGTTGTACGTACGCAGACGAATCGTTGTAATTTAGTCGGGTATTACCTTTACTTTTTTTAAACTCTTTATGAGTTTACATTCTAAAAAAGTAAAAAAAAAGTAAATATATTAAAAATATACACATTTACCTGATTTACGATAGAATACAAATTATACAATCCTGATTGTGAATAAGAATCATTTCAACTTAGTATATTACTAGTAATACACAATAAATTACGTTTTGTCTGTTTTAATCATCGACATATAATATTTCTTCCAAGGTTTTAATATTGGCTGTTTGGCATTATACGTTCGCGCCTTTGCCTCAAGCTGCACGCACATCCAAAAAAGTAAATTGCGCGCCATTTATAAGTTAACCTCAAATCAATGTTTATTTGTTAGATTTTTCTCGTCGTGTTTTATTAATTTAAACAAATTATATTTTCAATGAATAAGAAGACAACTATAGCGTTATTTAACCTCTGGATATATTTCAAAATTGTGATACATACTAGTAAAATGTCATCATAAAAATCTAGTGAGCAATACGTAAGAAAAAATACTATAATTTATTGCACAATAAATGTGAAGTCTTTAATTTTATGAAATGATTTGAAAAAGAGTTCCAGATACTCAATAACATCACAAAGAAGGTTAGTTAAATTTAATTATCTTAGGTACGTAAGTACCTCTATCCTGTAAACATTCTGACAATTAATGTATTTATCAAAAGTTATTAATTATACTATTCTGTTATTTCCTCACAAGTGTGTTGAAAAACGTCGTATGAAATGCGTGTGCTTGATCATTACATAGCTCAGCTTCCTTATGCGCACTCACATGCGTTCGTGCGCACAATATCGCTTCGTATGTAATGATCAACTTAGCACACTTGTATCATAATGTACTATTAAACAAAAAAGAACCGACTTCACTTAGCCTCCACCTTTCCAAAAGCAAATGCTCGAGCTGCTGTAAAAAATACTCAAATCACTATAGGTGTCCCTGTAATAGTTGGAAGAGTTCCTTCGATTTCTCCAGGATCCCATCATCAGATCCTGACCTGGTTACAATGGGACCAACTGTGAAGTATACTCTTTCAAGCAAAAAAATAATTTTCCAAATCAGTCCAGCCGTCTTCGAATAATCGGTGAACAAAGTTACATAAAAAATAAAAAATAAATAGCAAAAACAAAGATCCCGACAAATTGATAACCTCCTCCTTCGAAAGCTTGAAGTCGGTTGACAAGGTGCTTCGACGAATCCGCTGCTGAAATATGTTAGGCCCTGCACGGTTAGACCAAGTGAGCAGCGACAGTATCTCGCGGGCGAGATAGACATCTGCCACTTTCTAACTGTTCATCACATACTCGTTATTACTTTTAACGGAATTCTTAATAGTATTTAACTCATTTCGTCTGCCGACGGACATTGCTGCAGCCTGCTGAAGACATTGGAAAGTTCTAAAAAGATTTACCTTACCGGTCAGTATTAGGTAATAGTACATTACTTACCGAGGATTGTTAAAGAAAGAAAGCCCGAAATCGCAGGTATTTGTAAGTATGCGATAGAGGGCTTTCTTTTTTACTGCCCGTGGTGAGTACACAATTTTACGTCTCCACCTACGCTACGCGTGCGGTAAAACTCGCATTATGGCCAGGTGTGACGTAAATGTAATTATTAAATGTTGACTATTATAGCAAATTGAAAATCATGATGTCATAAAATAAATAAAAGTATTTGGGTTAGTTTTTACGTATCTTCTAGTGTCATTTGTTGACATAAATACCGAGCTTTCATTTAGTTAATTATTTGTTAGGTATATCTATGCAAAGTTTGCCTAGATAGATACACCTACAATAATGAACATCATCAGTTAACACACTAGCAGCTCTGGGGCCCATTTCTCGAATGATATAAGACTAATATTATTAGTGTGTTGTCATGGAAACCCATACGATTTGACAGTTCATGGACTAATAATATTGGTCTAATACCTTTCGAGAAATACGCCCCTGTTAATACAAACTTTAAAAGCTCAACTATACGTCAAGCATATTCCGCAGATATCCTAGCCGACTACGCTGACCTTGTAGAAGAGGAGTGCAGCACAACATTCGACGGCTGGACCTGCTGGCAGTCGGTACCTGGGGGCACGACAGCCGTCGAGGTGTGCTCTGAATTTGCCTACTCTAACCAAGGACCGACTTGCCATCGTAAGTTTTGACCTTCATGATAAACTACATTAAGGTTTATCAATGATTAGCATTAAGGTGCGACCACACCGCTGCTTAAAATACGGCGACGTTACGGAATCGCAGTGACGCATCGTATCCGCACCGTTTTTATCGCATGCCCTCCACACCGCTGCTCAAAATACGCTGACGGTACGGAATCGCAATGACGTGCCGTAAACGTCACGACTTTCACGCATGCTCTCCACACCGCTGCTCAAAATATGCAGACGCAACGTGTACGCAGTGACGTGCCCCATACGAAATATTTTTGACGCGAACCTTCCAAACCGTATTTTGAGCAGCGGTGTGGAGGGCATGCGATAAAAACGGTACGGATACGATGCGTCACTGCGATTCCGTAGCGTCACCGTATTTTGAGCAGCGGTGTGGTGTGGAGGGCATGCGATAAAAAAGGTATGAATACGATGCGTCACTGCGATTCCGTAGCATCAGCGTCACCGTATTTTAAGCAGCGGTGTGGTCGCACCTTTATATCTAAACGCTTAACATTTCTTTTTTTTTCTAAAATCCGTTTGAACTGATTTAGATTCAATTTTCGAAATTGTGATACCATACACCAGCAAGCCTGTTTGTATAATATATTAATGTTACTTATAAACGTTTGTCAAATTGAATATGCCGTTGATAATCTTTTGTGTCATTAACATATCTCATTCAAATATTTCAATCGATATTAGGCTAACGCCTTCTAGTTCACGAATTGTGAAACAAGAGCCAATGACACAAATATTTCGAACGGTATTAGACTAATATCATCAGTGTCTTGTCATTATAGGTTTCCACTACAACACTAATACTTACTACTAGCTGTGCCCGCGGCTCCGCCCGCGTGGAATTCGGTCTGTGTCAGTAAGCGGCTAATTCACCCCTAATTTCTCTCCCGCTACCCTGGAGGCGGAACTTGAAGTAAAGTTGACAGATGGATTTATCCTATTAATTTTTATTGGCATGATTTAAACGACATAGAATAGTAGGTGTATATCGGACGATACAGGACCACTTTTGTATTTATACGTTCATGTCCACGGCAAATATCATCCAAATCGATCCTCCCGTCAAATCAGTCTAAGCATGAAAGGTAAGAACAGGCGCGGTTGAAATGGGGGGGGGGGGGGTGTCACAAATGCAGAAAGGTTTTTTCTATCTGAGGACTTAGTAATCCTTAAGGGGTGATTTCCGGGATAACAATGCAAAAAAAACCGGCCAAGAGCATGTCGGGCGATGCTCAGTGTAGTTTCGTAAATGCCGCCCTGTTACGAAACATCCGTTCAAACGGTCGTTTATTAAGGGATATTTGGCGGCGCTTACGTCAGTCTACTATCCGGCACCGAACCGATTTTATTCAATATAGTATTTATTGAAAGTTCTTATCAGGCCTCACCAAATTTCAGCTTTCTAGTGCGAACAGTAACTGAGCTAGACCGTGGACAGACGGACGGACATGGCGAAACTATAAGGGTTCCTAGTTGACTACGGAACCCTAAAAAGAGATAAATAGTAGTTTATGTAACTGTTACGTAATAAGGCCTAATTATGTACAGAAGCATACACTGCTTTACCTACACACATATTAAAAATCCACTGAAACCATGCGTGCCGGTGGTCGGGGGGGGGGGCGGATTTTGATTACGTTACCGTAGGTAATGAATTTTCATACGTTTTTACCACACTGTCACAGATAATACACTGATGTTACGTTACTGGTTACAATAATTGTGGTAATTACATACTTCAAGGTAAGCACATTACAATGCACTAATGAACGTCAGAGAAAAATAAAATACGTGAGTGTCGTGGAACACTCTGTTGGAATGAAGTTATGTTATTTATTATATTTATTAAATTTTTGACTATTTCGTAAATTTTGTGGTTTTACTTTTTTTTGTATTTTTATGAAATTTTTGAAATTTTAAAAATTTTTGAAATTCTTAAAATTTTTGAAATTTTTGAATTTTTTGAAATTTATAAATTTTTGAAATTTAATAATTTTTGAAACTTTAAATTTTTGAAATTTTTGAAATTTATGAAATTTTTGAAATTTAGAAATTTTACCATTTCTGACATTTTTTACTTTTAGGTTATCGACTTTTTTCACTTTTATCACTTTGTCACTTCTCACTTTCACTACAATTCACTTCACTTCACTTTATTCTATTTTATATATTTTTTATTTCATTCCATTTTACATGTTTCTCAATCGTATGGGTGTCGCGTTTCGTGACGTGACGCTTTTTCGTGACGGTCACGTGACTTTTTTTCACCTAGCCCCCCATCCGCGAACCGTCCAATAAGGAACTTCGTTCCAAAACTACCACCGGTTCTAACCCTACACCTCTGGCCCAAGAAGTATTATGACCGAAATGATACTCGACGGGACTTATTTTTTTCAAAACAGTAATACATTATTAGATCTTAAAGATACAAAATAATGCGTAGTTCTTCAAGAAGACATATCAAAACAGCTTGAGAGACAGATAATGTACCTATTGTTTAATTATAAAGAAAAATAAATCCTAATCTGGCTGCTTCACAAAACGTTTGATATGTTTCCCCGACCGCCGGCACTATCGAGTTGGCCATGGCGGTGCAATGGCGGCCATTCTATGGTTTTCGAATACGGCATTTAGAATAAATAATATGAGTGTAGATAAAGCAGTGTATGCAACTGTACGTAATTAGGCCTTAAAACACTCGTGTGATCTTATTATGAAACCTTATTATGAAACCACACTCATGTTTTAAGGACCCTTATTACGTAACAGTTACATAAACTACTATTATGTAACTGTATTTGAGCATGTAAAGTTAAAATTACGTTACTGCCACACATAAAAAGCTTATCATAGTAAAATCGGTTGTGGTAATGCTAGCCATTGCCTACCGTTTTTGAACACGTTTTAGAGGACTTACAATGTGAGTGTAGATAAACTACTATTTCCTACCTAAACGGTGTCCTATAAATGTTGTAGTAGTTTTTTGGTTTGGGCCATGCATCTTTGTCCGTCATATATAATACTCGAACCTGCAATAACCCTTTGACATTCATGACATTTTCAAATATTTCTTAAGAGCGGGTAAAGGTAAATTTAAAGCATCGACGGGTAACATGTTATAAATATGAACACCTTGACCAAAAAATTACAAATTATTTAAATACCAAATTTCATCTAAATACGGACAACGGTTATTGGTTGTTTCTTCCCCATGTAAACTTTCCGTTTAAAGGATAATTTCCGAGATAAAACTATTTTATTTCCTTTTTTAATTACTTATCTCCATACCAAATTTTATCTAAATCGATTCTGCGGTTAATAATTCCCTATTCAAAGTTCAAGATGAAATTATCCTTTGTCCTTTCTCGAGACCCATACTATCTCTATACCAATTTTCATCTAAATCTGTTCAGCGGTAAGAAAATCCTCATACTAACTTCCAACCCCCTTTTCACCCCCACAAGGGTTTGAAAACTATCCTATGACGTTTCTCGAGACTCAAATTATCTCCATACTCATTTATATCTAAATCGTTTCAGCTCTTAAAAATTCTCCATACAAACTTTCAACCCCATTTTCACCCCCACCAGGGTTGATTTTCGGGATTAAAACTATATATTATCCTTACCCGGGGCTCAAACTATCTCTATACAAAATTTCATCGAAATCCGTTCAGCCGTTTTCACGTGATGCGCGGTCAAATAAACAGACAAACAGATAAACAGACAAAAATTCTAAAAATTGTTGGAACGTGTTCTGTTATCGATTCTAAGTATCCCCAGCCAACTTTTTTTCGATTATCTTCCATGTACAGACTTTCGACCCTCTTCAGCTTTATTATATGTATAGATTAGTCTAATACCGTTCGAGAAGTGGGGTCTTAACACTACTCAGTCACTTACCTACTTAATCCTCCAGATTTCAGCAGTAAGGAATGCTACCAAAACGGAACATGGGAGCTTCAAACCGACTACAGCACCTGCAGCATCACCTCCCGCCTACTCCGCCGGTATCGCTTCTACATTGCCATGTTAGCTTTCTCCATAGCTTCGTGCTTGCCGGCCGTGATCATCTTCTTTCTCTACAGGAGGCTCAGAGTGACGAGAGTGTCGTTACATAGGAATCTGCTGATTGCTATAATAATAAGGAATGCTTTGGTCATTATTAGTAGAAGTGAGGTAAGTTGTTTTTGGGTACTTTTTTGTCGAAAATAAAACTATTTAGGAAACGAGCTGACACTATTTTTACTCATTTCTTTACAATGATCAACTAACTACACATTGATTTTCACGCAATTTGTTCGGAAATGTGACAAAAGATGGTCAAAATCCAAGCTGGAAAGTAAGCATTTGCTGTAGCACCTTAACCACCACAGCAATGTTATTGTAGCGATGAAATGTCATTAGTTGGAAAGCAAATTGTCCAGTTATGTCATTGCATTCATTAAAAACATTAAAAGGTCTTTTTTGGCACAGCAACTTTATGTTTCAAAAATAAAATAAGGTTGTTTATCGGCTCAACTACCTGTTTAAAAAAAAAAGAAAGGTCAAAACCATTTATTCACCCTTAAGGCGTTTTTACTTTTTTTGCCGTTTGTGGTTTTCTATCAAAAACGCCTCTAAATAATGAGTCGGTTTGAAGGAAAAACGCTTCTTGAAAGTGAAAAAAAAATTAAAAAGGCGGGAATGGAATACTGAATTGGATATTCTATTAAAGCATTTATATTATTATGAGAAATGTTTTTTTTATTTCCTCACAGTAGTCGTGAAAAGCACTATGTAATATCTCGGTCGAAAGCGCTATAGGTGGACTCGTATCTTCGAACTAACTCGATCCACCTATAGCTTACTTTCAAGACTCTACAACAATGTACTATTGTTATACGTTGTGAGTTTATACTAGATGTTACAAAAATATTGGCGATCCTCTTAAGGTACTTAATTAATTAATTAATTTTTGACGACAAGAAAAATCGTTTTGTATCCATTTATAAACAACGATAGTTGGCCCGCTCCACATCCCACGGTACATACACGTGTCCCATGCCCCGCCATTAGATTGAATTGTCATGGAATTTAAATACATGTGACATGTATTGTATATGACAACAGCAATAGCGGGTTAACTCACATAAATAGGCAATAAATTGTATCTAGTCTTGTTTAAACTATTTAAACGATGGTTCATTAACAACATTTGCCACTCAGATTTACATCGACGAGCTAACCAACTCCGGTGAAACCGTAATGTCCACCCACACCATAGCATGCCGGATACTTGCTATCCTGGAGAGGATCGCCGGGAACGCAGTGTTCGTATGCATGCTGGTCGAGGGCGTATATCTGCATAGGATGATTGTGACCACCTTCAGACGGAAGCTGAAAGTCAGATGGTTGTACGCTGCCGGAGCCGGTATGTATATTTTTCTTTGTCAGTTCCTCATTAGTATCCTGATAGTGACTTATCGTACTTTTTCCGGTTGATAGAAATTATGCAGTGAGTACGCAGTGACACAAGTGGCCCTGCCAGTGCTTTTTCATAAAGAAATAAATATTAGGGACAATCTTGCACAAACCGACCTAGTCCCACAGTAAACTCAATTAGGTTTGTGTTGTGGGACTTATGGGTGACTATATAGTATATATACTATAATCAATAGATATAAGAAATACTGTAGGTACATAGAAAACATCTATGAATTTATATTCAATAAAAAGAGCAATAAAGCAATAAAGAGTATTTATGTTATGTTATGTTATATTCAATATTTCCGCTGCCGTTGTTTTGAAACCTTCAAATTTCACAGTGATCGCCATACTCCCAGCGATCGCCTGGTCTGTCGTCATGGGGCTATTAGACGACCACTCCTGCTGGGTGGTGTACACAGTGAACAACATTCAGTGGATACTCGACGCACCGCGTCTAGCCGTGCTGCTCATTAACACGGCACTCTTCATTGACGTGCTGAGGGTGCTTCTCACTAAGATTAGGAACAGCGAGAACGCCAATCAGCTGTGAGTATTCTATTTTTCAGCATTAATAAATACAGCAGTCTAATAAAAGCTGATAAATACTGGACTTGGAATTCATGTTTTTAACCCGTCACGCTATTTTAAAGCCTTTGGTTCTTATTTAAAAGTCCTAGTTAGTGAGCCTTTAACTCAATGTATAAATGGCATTACGTTAAAACTGCGATTCAAAAAGCGCGAACACCGTGGTTTAGATTTTAGATTAACGAAGTATTTCTTTAGACACTTTTTATGAATTAGATATACTTATTCAGTTAGATTAGATCATTAAAAACCGACTATAAGTTATTATTATAGGACTCGCTCGAGTCATTTTCAGTCACGACTCTGTTATAAGATTCTGAAGTTTGAGCGCAGAATCGTAAAACTGAGTCAACCTCTTCTAATTTACATTCATCGCATAAGTTCGAGTCCATATCAATTAGAATTAAAGATTCCTTGGAGATAGGCCGTAATAAAAGCGTTTGAAATCAACAGGAGCACAACGAAAGCCACGCTTTTCCTGATGCCGATATTCGGCTCCCAGTTCCTCCTGACCGCATTTCGGCCGAACACAACCAATTGCAACGGCGAACAAATCTACTACTACATTACCTACACAGTGGAAGGGTTGCAGGGCTTCATAGTCGCTTTGCTGTACTGCTATGTCAATAAAGAGGTTATTTTTTAACGCTATTTGAAAGTTCAATTGTTCGGGGCCCCTTTCTCGAGCGTTACCTATTAGACTAATAACGCATTTTTTTTGTGTACTGAAGCTTTCAGTTTCATATTACACAATTGAAAGTTAGTGTTATTTTTATCGTTTTTTTTCTGTTTTTGCAAACCGGGTCATCTACTAATTTCAACACAATATTTTTCCCAGGTTCGCATGTTGATAAAAGCAACGTATCAGAAAACAGAAAATGCAGTCGTTTCCCGCGTTCGTGGGGATGCCTACGCCCGGCCGAGCCTTGCCCCAAACTCCAGGAGAATGACCTACAGCACGAACCTTCCCTCTCACTTCGAGGACCCGAAAGAAGACGAAATAGTATACAATAGAAAGCTACATGTTGCTGAAATAATATCAATAAAAGCTACCGAAAGATTAGCAGAAATATTAGACCCCGTTTATGAAACTGTTGATGTAGGAGAAACCAATGAAGGCTACGATTCACAACAAGATTTATCTCGCTTTAAAAATAAATATAATAATTATCCAAACGCTTCAAGTACCTCTTATGAGAATGAAGATTGGATTCGATCTGTTTCTTCTCGTGAAAGCGCTCCTACTGATCATTACGAGTTAGATGAGAAATCTAAACGAAATAAACTCGCAAAGGCTAACAAACCTAATAACGATGTGAATGATATAAATAATATAAAACATAATAAAAATAATGACAATTCGGAACAATTAGAAAATGATGCTTATGATGATTCGCTAGATGGCACAGACAACGACAGTGTGTTCGAGGAAGTATTCCAATACATAGATTTAAATAGAGATATTAATGCTCGCTTCGACCCTGTACTTTTCTCTCCAAACAGACCTAAAGAAGACCAAATTGTATTTGTAGATGAAGAAATAAAATAAGTTATTTTTAAGTATATTTGGTAAAGGGATAACATTTAGTTTTAGTCTCCTATTTATTTTCAATAAACTTAAATTGACATGATTTTGCAGTGAACTCGTTTTCGCAACAGCCTAATGCTTTCGGCACACCTATATCCCTACCGACATAAATCGATCTGTCAACTCGTTCAAAAATCTAGATCCTTTCAAACCCGCGCTTACAAAAGTGAGAGGTCGCGGTGCGCTCGCGCATTTGAAACTTGGACCTTAAACGGACAACTTGTATTGATACAAACATGTGGTCGTTATTAGTGGCTATTTTATTGTGTTGGGGGGTTGAGGGTTTTCCGGATGGGGCGCCAATAGACGCCTGTGTTAAGGATCGGCCAAATCAGCCCAACCATGGGCAGCACCGAACGCAGCCGCTCAACACGCTGCCGTACAGAGTGTACGCTTCAGCGACCAATTATGGACCTAATGCTGCGATTACAGGTTAGTTTTCAGACTACGGGTAACCTCTGCAAAAAATAGTTAGAAACTATATTTTTACTTATACACAGAATATTATAATTATACAATATCTACCCATTGCAGCTACTTGATCTTGGGAGTTTCCCTAACTTTATATAAATAATAATTTAGGAATGTACATCACAGCTATCGAGAGCAACTTTATTATCTAAATTTCATATTATTTTGCATTTTGGGTAAAAGGCTATATTGCCTTCTTTGTAAATTTGTGTGCTTGTGTATACAAACAAATGGTTCTATATATCTCCAAAATGGCTTGTCTAATTTCGTTGTGATTTTTGGCAAAATATTTGTGACAGATATGATGGTTCTTAGAAGTTAGATATGTTTTAACGCGCTAGATGGCGCTGTTATGTTTTTTCCAGAGAGTTTAAAAAATTGTTTATTGTTGTCATTTCTCATGGCATTTCTCTAAAGGAACAAAAGTTTATTAACCACCAACCAAAATTAAGGTAGTGCATTATAAATTACAATTCAAAAGGGTCTCTATAAAATAAGTAAGACATTCTGGATTGTATGGGAAAGTTTTCTTGGTTTATGTAGTTTTTCATAGCATTTCTAAATTTGGTTGGTTTCTAAGAGGCTCATGGATTAATCCATTACAAAAAATTGTCAATTGGATATTTAAAAAATATATAAATTTAGGCACTAACTACATAATAAGTAAAGTATGTACGTATTTGTTTCTATCATTGTTTTTCGAAATTGAGTGAGGGTGAAAATGGGGTTAAAGTCATGACACAAGATAAAAGGACATAACACACTCAGCAAACACCTCTTCAATATATGTAGGACGGCCCTCTGTGCCGAGCATATATGGAGGCGGAAGAAACAACAAAACACATTCTGCTAGACTGCAAACAGGTAGAAGTATACAGAACTAAGCACCTTAGGGTCTCCAAGCACCTTACACGACGCGGTAAGCAACATACAGGCTTTGTTAGAGCAGTTTTGAGTAGTGCCACCCTCGTTTCACGCAAAATAGGCACGCTGGATGTCGACTTGAGGAAAATGCCCAGTAAAACTAACTAACATGGGGTTTCTAACGATTTTTAACGCGAACGCGGGCGAAATACCTAGAGGTTAGTACATTAATAAATACCATGACCTTGTACAAAGGGTAAAAGCATAATTATTCACTGAGGCGCTTAAATTAATACAATTTAAATTTCATGATTTTTTTCTACGCGTCTCAATGTCAGCCTCAATAGGTAGGTACTAAAATGCGTAGCATACGCGATACGCGTCACGATCGTGAATACCATTGCAAAAATGTTTCATTACAAAACTGTTGCAAAACTTAGCTAGTATTCCGAGTAGGTACTGAGTGCACATTAAAATAAATGTCCTGTGAATTGCCCAATAATTAAAAAGCACAATTTACGGCCGCTTCTCATTCTTGAGTGGTGATGGTGACGATTCGGTATTACCGTGTTAAAGGTTTTTGACCCTTAAATATGTAGATACACAGTAAATATGAAACAAGCACATTAGTTAATGGATGTTGTTAGTTCTAGGCCTCGCGTAAGAATTATGATCTTTTGCCATCATTCAGTCACAAATATTTGAATAGATTATTATTTTCAGTTACATGTCCTATTCTTGAACGGTTTTAGACTAATGAATAATATTAGTGTAGTGTCATGGTAATGTCCTGTGGACTATTATTTTTAGTCTAATATCATTTGAGATATTTATATTTACGTTTCCATGACAACACAATATAATTAATACCGTTCAAGAAGCGAGCCCTTTTTACAAATATAATAATGTAGTAAATAAACGATGCCTTTTTGCAGGTCAATGATGGCTGCAGTTATCGTGTGTAGAACATGATTAAGATTGTAGAAAATTAAAGCTCTCGATATTTTTATCATTCAGATGATGATTTCGATCACCTTGTCACGTTATCCACGCGACTTTATATCACTTGTGATAATGATATTATACCATCATTGGCCTGTGTAAATGGACACGAATATGTGGTAGAGCATTTAATGAACGACAATATATATAAATGATACGCAAATGATTTGGTTAGGTATAACAGTTATGGAAATTTTTTCATTTAATTTTATCAATTTCAAAATTGGACAATGATGCTACTACGGCTTTAGCATGTAGCATTCACTGTGCTGTAGCAACGATTCAAATAATAAATGCCAAATAAAGTGTATAATTAATTATACCATAATTTTACACTATTGTTTCTGTTAAAGTCACTTTGACGGTAGAAATGGTGTTGCTTTGAGGATACAATACAATACAATACAAATATTCTTTATTGCACACCTCAATAACATATAACAGTACAGTACACAGATTAAAAGTAGAGGCAGTCAACAGGCGGTCTTATCGCTAGAGAGCGATCTCATCCAGACAACCTTAGGGTAGCGGAAATCTAGTCGAAAATAATTGTACGAGTAGGTGCAAGGCAAAAGAAACAGTGAAAATCCAGTAAACAATAACATATAATACAATAGCTTAATTATACATAAACATACACAAATAAAATAATCAATAAACATACATATACTACATACACAGAGTAAATAAAAATAAAATGATAAAAATACAGTCAGCAAACATTTGTGTTAAGGGAGAGATAGATAATACTCCTTAAGGTGTTTCTTGAAAATAGTTAGGGATATATTAATGAATGAAATAAAAATGAAATGATTTAAATTAAAAAACAGAGATATAGAGCAAAAATAACAAAAAAACCGGCCAAGTGCGAGTCGGACTCGCGCACCGAGGGTTCCGTACAAACCTGTAGGTATATAGGGGTATAATAACATTAAAATTAATAAAAAAAATTTTTTATTAAGTATATGATGTAACGAAATTTACGGTTTTCGCAATTTTTCCTTTAGACGTTGCTTCGTACCAAATTTCAAGATTCTGAGTTCACGGGAAGTACCCTGTAGGTTTTGATTCCCTTGCGAATTTCGAAAACTTGCGGAAAGCGGCATAAACGGCTGTATCTTTTGATTGTGTTAGCTTAGAAGTTTGATATTTTCACAGCTCCAAGGGACAGTAGACCTGAGTATTTGGTATAAATTTCAGCTTGATACCTCCAAGCGTTCCTGAGAAAAAGGGTATTGACAGACGGACGGACGGACGGGCGGACGGACGGACAGACGGACGGACAACAAAGTGATCCTATAAGGGTTCCGTTTTTTCCTTTCGAGGTACGGAACCCTAAAAAGAAAACAAACGAAACAAAATCTTTTTTGACGCCGGTTAAATAGACGTGAGATAAAAGTGTAGATAACAATACCTACTGCTTTGTTTGATAGCGTTCATTGATAATAGTAGTTTATGTAACTGTTACGTAATAAGGGTCCTTAAAACATAAGTGTGGTTTTATGAAACGAGCCGCAGGTGAGTTTCATAATAAGATCACACGAGTGTTTTAAGGCCTAATTACGTACAGTTGCATACACTGCTTTATCTACACTCATATTATTTATCTAAAATGCCGTATTCGGAAACCATAGAATGGCCGCCATCGCACCGCCATGGCCAACTCTCGTGTGCCGGCGGTCGCGCGGGCGCGTGTCGGGCTGTCGGCGGATGCGCGGGAGGGTGCAGGTGTACATTATGTTATCAAAACTCATAGCACATCAATAATTGAGCATGAAAGTTAAAATTACGTTACTGCCACGGATAAAAAGCTTATCATAGTAAAATCGGTCGTGGTAATGCTAGCCATTGCCTACCGTTTTCGAACACGTTTTAGAGAACTTACAATATGAGTGTAGATAAAATCTTTTATGCAAGTGTAGTAAGTATCGTACGCCGCGGTTACTCAATGCCATGCTTTGCATTGTAGGTCAGACAACTTATGGCAAGCCGGCAGACCGGTTTGCAGTCGGCACTTCCAGACAAACTGGAGCGCTGTCAAAATACTTGACAATGTACCTACTTTATGTGTAGAATGTAGAATGTGTAATGTATAACATCCATACTAATATTATAAATGGGAAAATGTGTGTGTTTGTTTGTTTGTCCGTCTCTCACGGCAAAACGGGGCGACGAATTGACGTGATTTTTTAAGTGGAGATAGTTGAAGGGATGGAGAGTGACATAGGCTACTTTTTGTCTCTTTCTAACCCCCCACTTCCCTAAAATGGGGGGTGAAAGTTTGTATGGAGCATTACGGAGGGCAAAGGGGAACCGTGTTACCCCGAATTTAACGCGAGCGAAGCCGCGGGCAAAACCTAGTTTCATTATAAATATTGTTTTTGTATGACTCAATAAACGATGGAATATACCGTAGATATCAAAAACAGACATCGGAAACTCAACATAGATTACTTTTGGCTTGACGCATTCAATTAATAATCGAACCTTTATAAGTCCCGAGCTATTAATCCAATCATTGGGGAATCATCTCCATACATTGCCTTACAAAAGGTGGAGTAGAAAATGTTTTAATGGTTATTGGTAGGCTATAGGGTGGTACTTAAAATACTAGATTTGAGACCTTGAGGGGGGGGGGATGATTATTTTAAAAGATATTCAAAAGTTGAATTCACCCCTAGAGCGCTTATAGAGGGGGTGAAAGTAGTAAGTCTCACACACAAAATTAATGTTCTATTACTCATCATAAAATACTACTAGGCGTTGTCAGGTATAGCTATCGATCAATTCGGGTATAATTAATTTAGATTTGACAAAAAACATATATGCTTACATAGATTTTTTTTAGGGGTGAATTCAACTTTGGAATATTTTTTAAAAGAATTATTAGAAGATGACAAAACTGTGGTAGAGTCTTCATTTCCTTATCTCGAAGCACAAAACTTTGAAGCTAATAAATAAAATTCTTATGATATAAGAAAATTAATGATGAAATAAGAAAACACTTTTTCACCCACTGTATCTTTATATCTGTAAGACTTACAGATGTATTGTGTATGGAAATATTGTAGACAATTTTATCTTCTTCATACGTTCCATAGACATTTTAGGCATACTGATAACCGTTTAAGCGCCAAGGTTCAAAAACGGACTTATGGCACGTTTAAACCAAGATGGCGGCCAACGCTCCCCCCCCCCCCTCAAGGTCTCAAGTCTAGTATTTTAATAACCACCCTATAGCCTACCAATAACCATTAAAACATTTTCTACTCCACCTTTTGTAAGGCAAATGCTTCCAATGATTGCGCTATATGGAATCATGATGCATTCGAATTCACTTTAAAGACTTGACTTGTATCTAAGTTACATTTTTAATTAATGCAGCTGTTGCAGTGCCAATGTTTTTTGCACGCCACTGCACGCAAAAGGGGCAATAAATAAATCCAAGCTAGCAAGTTGAGACTATAGTTTAATTTTATACTGAACTACCAGTCTAACAATGTTTTTGTAATCCAACCATCAATGAAACACAGTTTTTGTCAAGCTATGATATATAATATTTAATGACAGATGGGTTATGTACGCTCCAAAAGTGAAGCACTTAGTATGAGTGAATTCAAACAACTGTCGCTAGTCGCGCACCGGCTAGCGTGAGATGCGGACGTGCGAATGAGCTCCCGTCACCCGCGTGAGATAGAGACAAACTGTAATTTTCTAACAATGAGAGTGACAAAGATGTAATGATTGTCAAAATAGATAAACATAACAGAATCGTTGCTAAGTTATGAAATAACTCTGGAAGAATTTTTTCTGCTTATTTTGTTAGAGTATAACCCATCCATAGTAAATATCATTGTTGTCAAATACCTTTTTTTAATACCACGACGGTGGCAACAAGAATACAGCCTATTGCCGTAGTGCCTAGTGCCTACCTAAGTAACGAGATGGGAAAAGCTTTATTAATTAATTATATCGCTATTATAGTTAGTTAATACAATCATTTTTGGGTTTTAAATAGGCAAGCCATTTGATTGTTATATGTAGGTAAAGAGCATGTAAAGAAAGTGCTTACAAAAATCAAAACATGCAAAAAAAGTTGTCCATTAAATAAATCCACTTCACGTTCCTTACGTGGACTGCTTAGGTCGGAGTAAACTTGCAGAACGAGTTTTGTAAATGCTCACCCTTTTTTAGAAGATCGCACCCTCTATTTCCAACATTATTTCCAGTGACCATCGAAGGGGCTGAGAGTTTCAAAGGGTTCTTCATCCAAGCGCGTTCGGTCGAGGACGACCGGTGGCTAGGCTCATGGGAGCAGGCGCCAAATACTACAATCCATCCTGAGTGTGCTGCCGTGACACACGCTGATCCCAGGGAGAAGACGCGGGCGACGCTCGTGTGGCGTGCCCCGCCCGACGGGCAGGGGAGGGTCTACTTCACGTAAGTTTATGTTGTATTGTTTAGGCTCCTTATGAAAAGTCTTACTTAATTCATTTGGTCAAGGACGACCGGGGGCTGCAATTATGGAAGCACGTCCGGAGAACTAAGTATCTTCACAAAATCTTCAAATTCTAGTTCAAAGGCTGTTGCTTTAATTAACTGCCCAACGTTACTAACGGTCCCAATCACAAGTTTGTAAATGGGTATAATAAACTGCAGTGGCGAGACGTCCTTAAAACGCGATTCCTGCTAGCTTGTCTAATATCTAGAAAAGTGCACTTTTCCTACAACTACCTACTTAATGATGAAAAGGATAGCTAAATTAGCTCAGACTTTCGATAAATATTATCGACGCGGCGCAACTGTAGATAACTATTTGCAAGAGTAAAGTACTCGCAACTATAGTATAGTAGCGTAGACATTTTTGCAACTGACGGTACCTAAGGCAATGCGAATATACATTGCAGGATCTAGAGTCTATTGCTCCTAATCCCTTGTCGTCTCATATCATACATGTACATACGACCCAGTAAAGTTCCTTTCACTTGATCGCATTTACGCCGTTGCGTAACGTAACATTCGGTTTAACGGCTGACCTTCAGATAAAATCCGTTTCAACTAAAATAGTTCATCGTTAAGAAACATCCGTTCATACATTTTGACCTTTGTGGTATGTTCATTTTTATTGACATGTATTTTGAAATGTGATTACTGGTTCATGAGGGTGAGTAATTTATGTAAGTCAGTTACTTAGTACCAAATATGAATCAGTTTACATTTGATTGCCTATTAAAGATCATTAAGTATGTTAAATCGTCACTTTAACTACATAGTTAACATGCATAAACCGTGACCGTGGCCTGTGGACAAAAAATATAAACAACATAAAGTTGTAATATGCCTACACCGTGATCTTATTATTGGTTAAAATCTCCAATTAATTTTAAATGGAACGTTGTATTAGAAACACGCTTTTGTCATAATATTGACTACTTAGAAGTCTCGTTTTAAAACATGACGCAAAAGGAGTGTTTTAAGTTTAACTGTATTGTATGTCTGTCTCTCTGCGTGCCTAATGTGTCAGTACAGTAGCTTAAACGAGTGAATCGATTATGAATGTATTTTATACCCTTTTAGGCCGCACAAACCCAGACGATTTTTTTCAAATATCCCAAATATTTTTTAAATATAGTTAAAATTTGGTTATTCGTTTAAGGTGACACGTAAAATTGAAGTGTTTTTGTGCAAGTTTTGTAGTGACATCAAAGCACTAGGGAGCGAGGATGTGGCACGATCTGAGGGGAGATATAGTCAGGTGTTATGTGAAGATAATAGTTTTCTCCTGTATATCATCATTAGGTATATACACGAGTATAAAGTGATGGGATATTTTTAACCAATTTGTAGGGCAGCTACTAGATCCCGTGCCGCTACGCAAAAATGGTCTTAGAAGACCTTTCCTAACTTTTTAATTTATTATTATTGCCATTGTTTATTTTTTTCAAAAATTGTACAGTCAGCGAAAGTTAGATGGTAAATATATGTAAAATGTTTTCTTTTATTACATTTCCTAGTGCCCTGACCGGGTTGCTTCCATAAAAACTTTTAATCCCTGATTGAAACTGGATCGATTGGCAATTTTTTTTTAATTGAAAAAGAGCGATTTTCTTGCCGACTGTATACAAATATGCCCTCACTTTATACCCCTGTATAACGGGTTGGCTTAAAGTAATTAGAAAACATTGAAAAATTTAAAAATAAAGTCAATAGCTACAGGTTAATGGATTTTTTGACGAGGAACTAGAACATATTAGACATTACAAACAATCACTACTATATAGAAAAAGGCCCTCCAGCTTCGATCTTTTGTAACGTGCTTCTGACCATACGCATCATACCTTGGACAACATTTCTTAATTGTCCATATTATCCTTAATTCTAATGGTTTCGGAGAACTGGCATCCTGCCCGTAACCTTATACTAACCTACTACAAATATCCCATGAAGCTTCGATTGCTCGAGATTTAGGGACTTTTGCTGGGTTGGCATCTTTTGATACATAATGTAAGGGATTGCTTTTTAAACAATTTTGACTATTTTTGGCATTTAATCTAGTGTGACATCTCTAAACGTTGAACAATCAGAGATTATTTGGCAATTTTCAAAAGAATGGTAAGTAGTGATGCGTAGGAATCCAATTTACCAATCAAATACAATTTTGGATAACATATTAAATTTCAAAAAGTCAATTTGTATGATGTCCAAGGTGTGAGTGGAACAGCCAGAAGCAAGTTACGAAAGTTTGAAGATGGAGGGACTTTTCCTATATTTTAATGTTTGTTTGTAATGTTGAATATGTTCTAGTTTATGGAAATACAACTTATTAACCTGTAGCTATTGACTTTATTTTTCGATTCTCCAATATGAAAATTCTCATTACTTTAAGCCAACCCGTTATACCTAATTATAATATACAGGAGAAAACCATTATCTTCACACATAACACCTGACTATATGTCCCTTAAGATCATGCCACATCCACGCTCCCAAGTCCGTTGATTTCATCACAAAACTTGCACAAAAAATACCTCAATTTTATTTTACGTGTTTGCGTATCCCGTCACCTTAAAGGAGAGTTCAATTTTGACACAGCCCAAACTAATTTGAAATTCAATTAACACGGATTCGGTCGATAAGACGTACTACGCCTGGAAAAGGGTTAAATCAGGTTTTCTAGCGAAGGTAGACAATTTTTTAAATCGGTATAGGCGTTTCTGCGTTGGAAGTTTTTTTAGGTTATTTTATTATGTGTTTTATTGAGGCGCTTAACCAACTTATTTGATTATGTAATCATTTTGCAGAGGCACCGTACTGAAGAGCTACTCAACATTCTGGTCGAATTTGATAGCGGAGGCGCCACAGGACCCAACACAGCTGCAGATACTTGGTTGAAGATATAAACAAATACATAGTTATAAGCAAAATTAAAGTAAAAAAATATTGGATATAAACATTTGTAACAAAATAATCCATACAATACGAAGAGATCCATACATAAAATACAATAAGAGAGAAGACGGATCCATTTCTCGAACGGTATAAGACTAATACCGTCCGAGAAATGGGCACCTGTATTAGACTAATATTATTAGAGTTTTGTCATGAAAATCTATACGATTTGTTATTTCGTGGACTGATAATATTAGTCTAATGTCGTTCGAGAAATAGGCCCTTGTTGCAATAAACACTCACAAGTCGTTTGTATCGGATAACTTCAACCTTTATATGCTCTAGGTCTGCGTACGGATTTATCAGTTCTCCAGTATCAAACAGGGCAAGGATCTACATTAATTATCCTTAAGTCAACCGACGTCCAGTTTTCGAACGGTATTAGACTAATATTAGTGTGCTGTCAACATGGCTTTCTATGAAGTGGGTCTCATTCTTCGGTCACAAAGTGAGGCCGACAGAGAAGGTTATCTAGGGGACTGTCTCGTTTTGATTAAGGTAATGACGTCATCAGACAATTTTGTAACGAGTGCGAGTGAGACACCGCCCCCTACATTATGCTCTCTGTCGGACCGTTTTTACAACTTTTTACTAGTCACCTATCATGGACTAAATTAATATTCTCTTGGTCACCTATGAACGACCGTTTTACTCGGTAATAATGTTCAACGGTGGTTAAGGAAAAAGTGTCAGAATTAAATCCACTTTATATAAATCCATGGCTGTCAAAGAACACAATTTGACAGTTTGACTAGTAGAAATTCGAGAAATGAGACCCAATGCGTAGACTCATAATTTATTCTAATACCGTCAAAGTGACCGTATAAATGACTTCAGAAAGTTTTTTTTTGTAGTATTTTAACCTTTTGAACGCTTTCTCTCGCGCATCAAAATGTAGCATACACGCCAACATCTCAACTAGTGAGAAACGAATTTAAACCTTTATCTGTCAACAGTAAAATGGCTTTGACAGCGTCTGCCATGACCACTTTAGTGGTCGTTGGCGTGGTAGGCACGACAACACACGACCACTTTAGTGGCTCTTGGCGTTCAAAAGGTTAAACATTTTTGTAAAATTATGGAGACGCAAACGGTTTATGCAAAAAATGTGTGAAAGTGCAATAACTAATTATAAGTGTAAATGTTCGAAAATGAAACAATGTCATATGGTAAATAAATATTTTATTTTACGCATGGTTTTTGTTACATAGTTCATTTAAATAATCTCCAGACGAGTCGCATGTATAAAAAATTAATAAAAGAAAATTATTTGAGACGGTCATCATATAAATATCAATAAAATAGTTAACAAACAGCAACACTCTTAACGGTGGACCTTATTACAAAAGTCATAAGGTCCACCGATGGGCAGTTAACAGTATGTGCGATGGTACCTAGTAAAAGAAATTTGAACCCTCAACTTTAACTTTATTGCGGTTATGAACATTAATTACGGTTTTACAACCGTGTACGGACGCGATGCAGTCACTAAGACAACTTAAAAGGTCGTAATAGCGTTTAAATTATGACGTCAGTAAAACCGTAGTATCAAAATTGTGGTTCAATCTTCATTGACCAGACTATCGTTTACAAGAAAGTTTAGTTAAAGCATTATTATTACAACAAAACGGCGAGCTAAATAACCAAATTTCATGAATACTAATAAGTCAAAGGCACTAAATATATAGGCTGCAACTAAAGCACCACTTTGGATTAACCCAAACGCCTCTTCTTGCTAAGCATACATTGTTACACAAATACAGTCCTTAGTGTGTTAGTTTTAAGGGGCTTTTTGCCTCATTACTGGCCGCTTAATGCCCATGAGATCGCAGAGCTCGTTCCTTATTGGTCGCAGTTCCGTGACGTCTTTTTCCCAGTCGGTTTGTTCAAGAATCGTCATCACCTAGAACAATACAATTTCCAGCTTTAAAATTTCAATTAAATATGCGATGGTATGTGACGTTATGACCTGTTGTGATTAATTTGAAGAGTGTATTCAATCCGAGGGTAAAACTGAAAGTTTCGGGAATAGAAAAAAAAATGCAGTATAAGTGAGTTTATTTATTTTTATTGTCTTTCAAAATATTCTCCTTTGTATTTCATACACTTATGCATGCGTTCAAACCAGTCCGTAAAGCACTTTTTGAACTCTGAAGTAGGGGTCGACAAAATGGCTATTTTATAGGCCTCCTTCTTCTGGCGTCTGAAACCGCTGACCACGCAGTTTGTCCTTGATTCTGGGGAATGTAATAATTTTTAAGAAAAAAAAACCGACTTCAATGGGGGTAGCCGGTGAAGGATTATTGTAGATGGTGCACTTAGATTCCATACAATGAAATAACTTGCTTAAAAAACGCAGCGGAGAGGACAAATCGCCAAACGTGAACTATGCGTCGTTGAAGAGTTCCGTTCTGATTATCATCAGCAGTTCTACTTCATCAAATGTCACTCTTTTGAATGAAAATGCTTGATTTGTTGATAAAAATACAAAAGTCACTTTATGTATGCCTTTAAGATTTGAGGAATTCCCTCGATTCCTCGTGGAACTCATCATCAGAACTTGAGCTTGCCGAAAATTGGTCCTGACAATCTAACTTGCTTAACAAACATAGCGAAGAGGAAGAATCGCCAAACATGAACTATGCGTCGTTGAAGAGTTCCGTTCTGTTCATCATCAGCAGTTCCACTTCATCAAATGTCACTCTTTTGAATGAAAATGCTTGATTTGTTGATAAAAATACAAAAATCACTATGTGTAAGCCCTTAAGATTTGAGGAGTTCCCTCGATTCTTCATGGATCCCATCATCAGAACTTGAGCTTGACGAACATTTGTTCTGACAATTAAACTTGCTAAACAAACACAGCGAAGAGGACGAATCGCCAAACGTGAACTATGCGTCGTTGAAGAGTTCCGTTCTGATCATCATCAGCAGTTCTACTTCATCAAATGTCACTGTTTTGAATGAAAATGATGGTTTTGTTGATAAAAATATAAAAATCACTATATGTATGCCTTTAAGATTTGAGGAGTTCCCTCGATTCCTCATGGATCCCATCATCAGAACTGCGTTTTGAAAAAACGGGACCAATCTGTATATATATACTTACAATAAAAAAAAGAATTTTCAAAATCGGTTATGGAGTAACAAACATAAAAAAAAAAAAAAAAAAAAAAAAAAAAAAAAAAAAAAAAAAAACATACACGCCGAATTGAGAACCTCCTCTTTTCAAATCTTGAAGTCGGTTAAAAAGGTCGTTGGGACTTAAGTCAGGGCTATATGGAGGGTGGTCCAATATTTCGACTTTTTCACCGTCCAAGGTACTCAGTTGTTGTCCGATCGGTGTGTGGGCTGGCGTTGTCGTGGTGAAGGATGATGCGACGACTAGGGTTTGTTTTTCGGAGTTCAGCAAAGATGTTCGGCAAACAAATAGTGGTGTACCAATCAGCATTGACTGTTCTACGATACTTAAGAGCAACAGTAGCTACGTGACCAGATTTAGAGATAAACGTAGCCACCATCTTCTTAGCCGTGCTGCGAGAACGAACAACTTTTGTCGGTTTGAGCTCGTCTTCGAAGACCCATACTCGGGATTGGTTTTTAGTTTCAGGCTCATAAGCGTATATCCACGACTCGTCACCTGATACTATGCCAAAAACTGCATTTGAGCGTCCCTTATTAAATTTTTTCAAAGTTTTGCGGCACCAATTGACACGGACTATTTTCTGCTCGTCAGACAATAGGTGAGGTATCCAACGGGAAAATAACTTCCTCACGCCTAATTCTTCTTTTAAAGTAATTTGTATTTGACTCATTCCAATACCCAGGCACTCTTGAATTTCCCGATATGTCACATGTCGGTCTTCATTTATCAGGCGACGCACAACATCGAAGTTTTCTTGCGTGACTGCCGATTTTGGTCGACCTTCACGTACTTCGTCGGTGAGGGATACACGGCCACGTTGAAATTCTGAATACCACCTGTATATTGTAGGCTTTGAAGGTGCTTCATCATTAAAAGCAGCAACCATCCGCTCTTCACATTGTTTTTGTGTTAGTCCACTTTTAAACTAATAATAAATCATAGCTCTAAAATTTTCACGGCACAATTCCATTTTAAGCAGCGACTCGACGACTTCAATAAACAATTGAAACCGAACCTTAGATTTTTTTTCTAAGTGGCCAGTGTGTTGAGATAAGGAAATTTCAGAGATTATAAAAAGGTATAATACATGTTAAAAATAAATTAATAAGTATTCGATTCCCGACACTTCCAGTGCAAGCCTCGTATAGCTAAATTTAATTATCGAGAATAATTGCAACTTAGATTGATTCACGGAAAAAATCGTAACGGTAGGTAGTACCCACTACTTTTCCATACACCAGAAAATATATATTTAATAGAGCGGCACAGTCCAAGAACTTTTTGAAACTTCAAGTCTGAAGCGCCATCTGAACGAGAGCAACCTAAAGTTACCGTAGTAATAGCATAATGATAGTAACGGTAACGCTATCAATTACTACTCTGTTCTAAATTTTTGGAAACTATGTTTTTGGTAACTCTCGTTTAGATGGCACTTCCTTGGAGCTTCAAAAAGGTCTTAGACTGTGCCACACTATTAAATATACATATACTATCATTATGGCAAGAAGTCATTTATTTGATAAATGATATTATACATATACTATCTGCATACACTTAAGTGTGGACACGTCACGACATGTGATTTTTGTGGCTAAAGTGTAATGATGTGGTATATTTTTTTAACAATCGTCTTAAAAAGCCCTTTCATATGATACAACACGCGATAGGTTTCTGAAAAAAAAACTCCCATACAAAAAAAAAATATGACTCCGCACTCTCCATCTAATCTAAGGGATTTTTTTTAAGAACCACGGGTCAAAAAAATTGTTTTGACCTCTAGTATGCGTGTGCGAAATGACTAAACTGTACATCGATTAGCGGTTTTTCTTTGAAATGGGGCTCGTACACCGTCCACTATTATATAGAGAATGCAACCCGGGTTTTTCAACAGACTTCAAGATTTCGAAGGAGGAGGTTATCAATTCGTCGAGATCTTTGTTTTTACTATTTTTTTTAATGTTTATTCACCGATTATACGAAGACGGCTGGACCGATTTGGAAAATTCTTTTATTGTTTGAAAAAGTATACTTCACAGTTGGTCCCATTGTAACCAGGTCAGGATCTGATGATGGGATCCTAAATCGAAGGAACTCTTCAACTATTATAGGCACACCTATAGTGATTTGAGTATTTTTGACAGCAGCCCGAGAATTTGCTTTTGGAAAGGTGGATGCTAAGTGAAGTCGGTTCCTTTTCGTTTATTAATATTAAATAACCCGGGTACTACCTCAAAACCAGGGTTTCTTCATACTAAAAAACCCGAGTTGCATTCCCTCGTATTGAAGTACTGTGTCTCCTTAGAATGGTTCACTGACCAACCTGTTCAATGTTCTCGTCGGGCACGGAGCTCTCGTCTCCATACAGGGTGAGCGCCTCGTACAGGCGCGCCGCGGCGCAGCGTCGAACGTAGCGGTCGACATAACACAAGTAGATCACTAGCTGGCCCAGAGACTTTCTGCATACTATGCCTCCGACCTAACAATATATATATATTAGGTACATTACATATATTAAAGATATGTGGTATATTAGATACTAGAGTCCGCCCCGGCTTCGCAAGGGATAAAAAATGGTTATTGGGGGTTATCCCTAGATAGACATATACCATCGCGGACTTTTTTGTAGAGCTTTTTAAGGTGTACAATACTGTAGTACATTATTTTGTATCTCGTAGGGTTCAGCCAGCGTTTGCAATGTAAGCGCAAAAACATTAGTTTATTTACGACTGCCTGGAAAAGTGTTACACTTGATACTTTTACAAAACGTTATGGACTTACCTGAATCAATTGGCAAAGAACATTGATAGAATCTAGCAGCTTATAAATATTCTTTCCACCTCGTAGTTCTATTAGCAGGTATTTGAGAATATCAGCGGCAAACGTAGATTCAGGGTCCTCTAGTATTAGCGAAACCGCACCTATGAGAAATAAATACGTGATTTAGAAATTGCGTAAATAATTAATCACTCGTGTTTGAAGTACTTTATTTACCTGCATATTTGGAGAAAGCTTTATATGTCGCTGATCCAATATTACAGGGTTCTCTGTTTAATTTTTATCAAATTGAAATTTGAACAGTATCATACTGACACTTAAGTCTAAATTTAACTACCCTGAAAAAGTAACATATAATATAACCCTGTAATATTGGGCCAGCGATGTGCTTTAGCGGGAATAGCAATTCGTGGATTCGTCTTATATTTTCGCTCGCTAAATTCACTGAGTCACGAATTGGCCTTTCCTGGCTCTTCAATAATGTATTATCTATTAATGATCAGATAACTTCAATGAAATTAAGCTATCAATTATCAGAAGAAATGCACAGTTGACGAAGGCGGCGAGGTGATCAAAACGGTTTTCACACACTCTTGTCTTGACAATGGTGGCTTTTATACGTCAGATATCACGATATTAACAGGGGATCCAAACGTATGGAGTAGTAATTGCGGTGCGGTAATAGTAGATTGTACACCAAGGGGATAAAGCACTGTTTTATGTCACGGGCGCAATATTGAATCCTGAACGTAACGAAGGACTCCAGATTTTACTCCCGAGCGCAGCGAGGGGGTTATGAGTTAATTACCAAACTACTACCAAAAGGTCGTATCTGGTGCCTATGGTTTTTTTGGAAATAACTCAAAAATGGCTAAACCGATAATGTTCAAAACAATTTGCGTAGAAAGTATATGATAAGACGCATCTCCTCAATTTTTTTCATATTTTTTGGACTTACGGTTCAAAAGTTACAGGGGGGGGGCACAATTTTTCTGACTTTCGAAGCGATTATTTCAGAAAATATTCACTTAATCACAAAATGGTCAAAGAAACCTCAATGTTATTTTTAAAGACCTATCATTGATGTGTCACATGTTGATATTTAGTAAAAAAAAATAGTTACATGTATCGAGCGCCCACCTAACCTAATTTTTTTTTTTCAAATCTACATAACTAAGTAGCGGCATACAAAATACACCTTATGTGTAAATTTTATTCAGATAAGTCGTATAGTTTCCGAGTAAAATGGCTGTGACATACGGATGGACAGACATACAGACAGACATGACGAATCCATAAGGGTTCCGTTTTTTGCCATTTGGATACGGAACCCTAAAAATTGATTCTTGATACATTAGTCCATTTTATTCGAATTTTATCTTCAATTTTTATAGAACCCGCAGTTTTACTCCGTATACTGCAGCGTCTTATGACACTCGCGGCATTTGTTTTAGGTATTTAAAAAAGGTGGCCAGCGCAATTTTCCGAATAAATTCGATTTTCAAATCAGTTCGACGCGGCGGCGCGGGCCCCGGCTGGCGTCGCGGGGCTGTGCACCGTGCGGACTTTACCAAATTAGACTTTAAGTACATAACAATAAGAACTATGGGAAGTGAAATCACATTATTAACCAGCGGGTTATAATGAGATTTAGTACAACATTATAACCCGGCTAAAGCCAAGGGCTATAATGATTTGCTTTCGGTGAGGTTTGCATGATATACAATTTGGCATTGTCGAGCAGGTGGTGTGAAAAAGTACTTCTATTAGTTCTATTACCCTATTAATATATTATCACTATTACTTAAAATACATAGTATAAAACTACTACACATATAATAATATACATATACACAAATACTTACTTTATCTTGCCAAGAAAAGCACTTTTGGAGAAGATACAAAAAAAATTTTGAGCTACCAGCAAAGAAAGCTCACACAGACCTTTTATTTATTTTATTTTATTTATTTGGAGATCCAACAGCTGTGACACAAACATTATACATTTAAGAAAATACAGGAAGCCAATTATAGGAACTCACAAAGGGTTTATCGCACACAAATACCAGAAGTGCAAAGCTTTTTTGCTACCCGATTCGACCCATTTATATCTAGTTCTGTCTACAATAGGGTCGTAAAGAAATGTCTCGTAAAGAATAGCTCAGTTTACGAGGCGAAAAGGCTGTTGCACAGTTGGTTAGCTGGTCTGTCATATGATGAAACGGAAGAGTTACTTAAGTAAAAACCCAAAATATTGTTAATTTGTGTCTGGCTCTCGCTAAACTTATTAAAATTTTGATTAATTATTTAGACCTTATCTACATTGCTTTTCTTGTTTAATTTGAATTGGATCACACTTTGTTTTAAATAAATAAATAAATAAATAAATATTATAGGACAATCTTACACAAATCGACCTAGGCCCACGGTAAGCTCAATAAGGCTTGTGTTATGGGTACTAGACGACGATATATATAATAGATAAATATGGATAAATACTTAAATACATAGAAAACATCCATAACTCAGGAACAAATATCTGTGATAAACACACAAATAAATGCCCTGACCAGGATTCGAACCCGGGACCTCCTGCTTCGTAGGCAGAGTCACTACCGACTAGGCTAGGAGGCCGTGTTTTGTTTGTATGTACATATGTCAATTCGAACTCCTGTTGAATGAATGTATGTTAATTAAATAGTTTCCACCTCATCAATTTAAATGAACTTTAGGTAACCTTTTTAAATATTATTATACCGACCACATCTTTTCTGTACCTCGTTGTGAGCTGGCCTCCGCGATACAGGCTTTGCCTAGTGCGGTGACCACCGATACCGAGATTGCTTACCATGTTTAAGATAAGTTTAATACACAAGTCAATGTATAAGTGATCCAAATACGTGTACTTTGTTGTAGTGTGTGTACTTATCTTTAATAAATATATTTTAAATTTTTTTCATTTTCATTTTTTCACAGGTAGTGACAAGATACTTATCTGATTGGTACTAAGGTTACGCACTAACGCAACAACATATGCAAACAAAACGAATACAAATCATACTCAAATTGATAGTTTTCACTGAAACTGAAGTAGTTTCAAGTTAATTACTCACGCATTAAGTATGTGATAAAAATAATTTGGTAGTAAATTTAAAAAAGTGTAGCTGGACGGTGCTTTTTCACGGTAATTAAAATAATATATAAAATAAATCAATTAAAATGTGGCTCCGCTGCAAATATCGTGACGGTGACGTCACCAAGCGACCAATAGGGTGCCTTTCCACCAGAGCTATGCTATGCAGCTATGCTGCGAGGATGTGTAAGCTACGCGTTTCCATTGGTTGGTGTTACGCGTTGATTGATAGATTCAAACGCATCCATAGCGTAGCTACATAGCTTAGCTCAGGCGGAAAGGCACCCTTACCAACTTTTGGTACTGATTTCGTAATGCTACGGCCACATTATCGGGGATTCAGCCGAATATTCGTGTTCTATCTTTTTACTATAAAATAAGAAAGAGACGCAACACAAATATTCGGGCGAATCCCCGAAGTGTGGCCCCAGCGTAATGTGATGATTATCTTGCATTCATTTACCTGAACTCAACAGTCTGTCCAAGAAGTTGAATATCGCCGCGGTAATACGCTTCACGTTGATATTATCGGCGAACACATTAATAATCGTGTCACAGATCGATTTCAGCATTTCCTTATCGCTGTGTAACGTGTTCAAATACGCGTATAGAGACTGCGTCGTGTGTTTTACCTACAATAATGCAGTTAGGTTTAGTATAAGCAGAGAGTATATACAAGGTGTAACAAAAATGTAGGGTATAATAGGCAAGATGCAATATTTTCATTTATGCTTTAATTTGAAAGAATTACACGTAGACCACGAGACAATAGACCACGAGTATATTAAAAAATTAAAATACTATAATTTATAGTCAAAAATTGCTGTTACAAACTAACAATTTAAATTTTCGCGCCTAACCGGGTCTACAGTTCCTGTGACGTCACTCGTGTGTGTGACTCGCATATTTGTTCGTCCACAGCATGAACCATGAAGTAAAGGACCGCCATCTTATATAGGCGAAAGGCCGAGAAAGTGTCCAGCTATAAGCGTAAATAATAGTTCCAAATCTCTCCAGGTGGCGCTAGGGTATAGTTGAGCGTATGAAATGAACTTTATATTGTAAGTGTCTAAATATGTAAATATTTAAGAGCTGCTTTAAATACGCTTACTTATGATATTTATTAAATTTGAAATTATCGATATATGACGTTCTAAATAGAATTAATATTCAGAGTGTTTTTCTTCTCCGGAAATAATTATTTTGTAAATATGTATGGATATTTATTTTCTTAATATCAAAAATCATAATATACATAATAAGTTAATAACAAATATCCGTTAAAACATTAAAAAAAATAATGCCTTGACCGGGATTTGAACCAGGGAGCCTCTGCTTCGTAGGCAGGGTTAGAAACGTATGCTCATGCTATTTGTGGCGCCATCAGTTTAGCGCCTTTTGACGGACACTTTTGTGACATAGAGATTCCTATCCTTACCTTCTACCATCCATAGTCCAGTGTCAAAATTTTTTTTTTTTTTAATTTTAACCTGGATGCTAGCCCTTTAAGCCAAATCCTATAGACAGTTGCCAAGGAATCAAATTAAATAGTTGATTTCTGAAAATTCGCACGTGTTTTTCACTGCTTTCATTTTACTGGCTGCAATTTGTGTCATTCGTCTTTGTGGCTAGTTATTACTCGTTACATACTAAAGTGTATTCGTAGGTTAAAGTCTTTAAATGTAAATTATTGTTACAACTTAAAAGAACTTACCATACTTAGACGACGTTTACATTGTTTATTAGACTAAGTACAGATAGTACACATGGTACAGGATTTAAAAGAACACAACATCTGATATATTTCTCATTGAAATAAAACCGAGAGCCATGGGTGTTGATTTAGTTGATTATGACAATACGCTGCTATAGCAAGGAGGATGTAGTTAACTGAGCTATTAAATGTGTTTTTATTTTTTCTTATTATAAAACTACAAAAAAAAGTTAAAGCCCGGGCAGATCGCGATAAACTGATTTAGGATAGGGCGGCATATCTTAATTTTGTGTCGTACAGTAAGTCTGTCTAGCACTTCCGAAACTCTATCTCAATAGTCTCAATTGTAAGTTGCCAACCCCATTAGTTGTCATAACAGGACTGACGTCACCAGACGCTGATTGGTGGATTAAAACACGTTCCATTTCACATTACTTCAAATCGTAATTATTATTTGAAATTAGTATAAACTAAAGTAAAAACGTTGCAATAGCTTTTATTTTACGTTTTTTTAACATTTTGATCACAAAATAATGGTAAATATTATAGCCGCATCTTCCCTATTGTTATCGTATTCTTATTATGAAAAACTAAGAAAAGAAATTGTTTTGTATGAAGGGTTGGCCGGCTGGGACGACGTCCCATGCAAAAAATAGTAGTTTATGTAACTGTTACGTAATAACGGCCCTCAAAACATGAGTGTGGTTTTATGAAACGAGCCGCAGGTGAGTGTTTTAAGGCCTAATTACGTAGTTGCATACACTGCTTTATCTACACTCATATTATTTATCCAAAATGCCGTATTCGGAAACCATAAAATGGCCGCCATTGCACCGCCATGACCAACTCGATTGTGTCGGGGAGGCGCGTGTCGGGCTGTCGGCGGATGCGCGGGAGGGTGCAGGTGTAGATTTAGATAGATAGAACATTATGTTATCAAAACTCATAGCACATCAATAATTGAGCATGAAAAGTTAAAATTACGTTACTGCCACGGATAAAAAGCTTATCATAGTAAAATCGGTAATGCTAGCCATTGCCTACCATTTTCGAACACGTTTTAGAGAACTTACAATATGAGTGTAGATAAAAAAAATTTCGCAGCGAAAAAAATTATCTCCCAACTTTTTCTCAGTCGCATAACGATACCAATTGTACAGTCGAGGTCAAAGATATGTTTACACTTTTGCACCTTATTCCTTTGTAATAGGGTGCAAAAGTGTAAACATATCTTTGACCTCGACTGTACCCTAAAACGGACAACTAGTATTTTTGTTACACCCTGTATTTAATAGAGCGGGACAGTCTAAGAACTTTTTGGAGCTCCAACTCTGAAGCGCCATCTGAACGAGAACAATCTTTTTTTTTCTCAACCTCAGTTTTTTTTTTTTCTTTTTCATAATAAGTAGACCTCGTTATCGGAGATGCAATTTGGTAGCTTGACATTCTTAGGGATAGGTGAAAATATTTATGATGTCGATATCGATACTCTTCCTATTTCTTGGCAATTAGTTTTATATACCATTTTTAGACTAAAATTTACATCTACATTTTTTTTTGTCACCCATGATAATCATTGTCATTAGAAGTAGAAACCATTATCAGTAACAATACCGATATGGTTGCTATTTTACTTTTCTAATGTTTCGAGTTGCAGGGCCGTACCTGAACGCTCGTGAGATAAACCTTACCATAGAGGTATAATACTGGCCACCTATGCTGAAAATAAATTATTTACGTCAATAGATAGTCAATGTTTCCGATTATTTCTCACTACAATATTTCCGATTATTTAGCTGTAATTACGAGCATATTTTATTCGTATATAATGTTTCATAATACTGAAAATGTAGTCACTTCTCGCAGAATACCCTGAACTCCAAAAAATTTAAGATTGTAAATTGTTATTTATAAAAATGTTTTTTTTATCGGTCGTTTTACAAAATAAACATGTTTAGACTCTCATTATGGCACAGGAAAAATATCGACATACAGCTAGTATTTCAAAATATTTTTACCCACATCCCTACGAATGTCAAGCTACCAAATTGCACCTCCGATTACGGGGTCTAATAATAAGAATACCATACCAAATATGCCTTTAAAAGGAACAGCATTTTTGTCACACCTTGTATCTCATACATTTTTAAACGTCGCCTTACAAAGCAAAACTTACCAAGCTCTCGGTCAACTCTCCAGCGCTAACCACCAGCCCCTTAATCACGCTATACCGATACGCCGGGTAGTTCAACAGCTGAACAAACCTGGGCATAGTGTGCCCAGGGAACAGCCATAGTACCACATTTGTATTCTCACTCGTTGGCGGTACATCTTCGTTATGGGCTTGTGGTTTTAGTTCCACTTCTTCGGGCGGAAAGATGCGTTTCAATGCGTCGTGGTGTGGAATGTTATTGATTTGCGGGTCGCTGAAATAAGAGGGGATTAATGTTACTCTGCGGCCGTAGGAAACACCTTAGACAACCCTACAAGTGATCCCTGGGTGGTGCTAAAAGAGTAACAAACTTGGCAGCTGCACTGTCCCATCTGGAGCTCGCGGCACTCACTGGATTTTCTTTATCATCTGCTTTCCCACTACTACTACCCGAGGGAAGAAATGCCTATAAAAAGTGACATGTAGCCATATGATAAATAAATAATAAGAGGCAAGTAATCTAAAGCTGTTTGTTTATTGTAGGTAAAATAAGAACGTCCCAATTTAGTACAGTAAATGCCAAATACATGCATACATTTCTGAACCTTATTACAAAGGAGTAAGGTGCTAAAATGTAAACGTATTTTTAATACAATTGCTCAAAAAGTTTAGTTTATGTAGCTGAAAATCGTGCGTAAAATTTGATTTTATGCACTAGTGCTAAAAAGTAATCTGATCTGCAAATCGTGCGTAAAGTTAGATTTTACACACGATTTGCAGATTTTACGCACGATTTGCGATCAGAATTTTAAATAAAGGAATATTATGCGAGACCCAATAGTATTACTTTAACAACGCGCGATTGAATGAAGCTGTCTTTCGTACACTGACAGAATATAAATGTAATTTTATTTCATTGTAGTTTTTTCGCAATTGTATTAAAAAACGTTGTTCGACACACGTGCGGAAGTGTCATTTTCACTCGTGCAAAATGACATACTTCTCGCACTTGTATCGAAAACTACTATTTTGGCGTTTACGTTTGAATGTACAGCCGCCATGAGATATATCGGAGCGGCCAAGGTGGTCACAAATGGATATTTGTGACCACCTTGGCCGGGATCAACAACGCATAGATTTTCAAGGCGATAAAGTGCATGTTCAGATATTTTGAGTACCTTGGCCGCTCGATATATTTGATGGCGACTGTACTGAGCGATGCTTTTAAGCACGAACAGCGAGCGCTTAAGGTCTTCTCTTAACTTGGCATTAAGGAATTGGGGTGGTCAATGGTCATCAGGGAACAGCGCTAATCAATAATGAATACTGCCTACTACACCAGAAGAATTAAAAGAATTAAACTAGATTCTTCGTGTTCTTCCTGGTGCAGCACATCAGCTGGTGTTCCACAGGGTGGTGTGCTGTCTCCTCTTTTATTTTCTATCTTCATTAATTCCATAACTCTTGATCTCTCCTCTTCGTATCACCTCTATGCCGACGACCTTCAAATATATTCGCAGGGTATGCATAGCGATCTCAATTCAGTTATAGAAGCCACGAATCTTGATCTGCTCCGCATATCAAATTGGAGTCAAAATTACGGTTTAAAAGTAAACCCCCTAAAGTCACAGGTAATTGTGATGGGTAGCGCTAAACAAATCTCCAAAATTGACTTTCTCAGGCTCCCTCCGATAGTCTTCGATGGTATCCAAATTCCTTTTTCCAACCAAGTGAAAAATCTTGGCGTAATCATGGATCGTTGTCTATCATGGGTGCCTCAGGTGAGTGAAGTGAGCAGGAAGATGTTTGCTGCCATAGGGTCTCTCAGACGGCTCCGGAATTTCCTGCCAAATGCTACTAAAATTGCGCTTGCTCAGTCGTTACTTCTCCCCATTCTTGATTATGCAGATATCTCCTATTTAGACCTAACCGAGGAGCAACTTAATAAGCTTGAGCGTATTCAAAATGCCTGCATTCGGTTCATTTTCGGATTACGCAAATTCGACCATGTTTCTAGTTTTCGTTCTCAACTCAAATGGCTCCCTATCCGTCACCGCCGTAACTCTCACATACTTTCTTTACTCTTTTCTATACTTTTTAACCCTGCAACTCCCCGCTACCTCAAAGAGCGTTTCTCTTATCTTAATTCTATTAGATCCTCTCAAAAATTGCTCCTAAAAGTGCCATCTTCATCTTCCAAATTTTATAATTGCTCATTTACGTTCCAGGCCGTTCGTTTGTGGAATTCTCTCCCTCTCAACATTAAACGCGCGCAATCTATTGGTAGCTTTAAATCGCAACTTAAGGAATACTATTTATCTCTTCCTTAGGTTTTTAAGTTGACACTGTTGTTTCTTATTGTGTGTATTATATATGTATATATGTACGTATATGTATGTTTATTTTGTATTTATTTAAGTATGTATATTCATATGAATGTGCTGTGTTATCTATTTCGTCTCTTTTGTTTCTATGCACCACCTACTGCTTATTGTTTTTCTCTAGTCTCCACTACCCAAAGGTTGTCTGGAAGAAATCGCTCATTAGCGATAAGACCGCCTGTTGTTACCTCTACCTAAATTTATCTAATTGTAAAATTTGTGCTTGTAACTGTATGAGGTGTGCAATAAAGAGTATTTATTATTTATTATTATTACACCGACCCTGGACAGACACATCAGGGGAAATAGTCTCAGTACGCCTCGCATATCTTGACTTGTGACGCGCGAGTTCATAATTCAACCGCAAGTCGAATTATGAAGTGACAGACGACAACGTAAGATATGCTAGCCCTACATGTGTGAACGCTCAAAAAAATTGAAATAGTGTTGTGAATAACGCTCATTTTGCTTCATTCAGCTTTTTTAACGCGGACGTAAAAAACCGTCTTTTCCGGCTTTGAGTCGTTAAGTCTCGACAGTGTTTACGGTTCGAGTCTTTAAACTTCGAAATAAGCATTCTTGACAACACTAGTATGAAACGAACTTGTATATGGGCGACGTGAATACACAATGACGACATATCCTGATAATGTAACACTAATTTGTATATGAGCGACGTGAATATCCGTCCAGCGTGAGCTCGCGTGCGGTCGATCTTTTCGACGGCTTGTTGCGCGACGCCGCTCGCCACCGCGCTTACTACGTCCGGAGAGTTTAGCCGAGGAGCCTCCATAGCACAATGACGACATATCCTGATAATGTAACACTAACTTGTATATAAGCGACGTGAATATTCGTCCAGCGTGAGCTCGCGTGCGGTCGATCTTTTCGACGGCTTGTTGCGCCACGCCACTCGCAACCGCACTTACTACATCCGGAGAGTTTAGCTGAGGAGCTTCTACGGCGCATTGGCGACAGATCGACAGCAAACCTGGTGAAATTGTAATGGTTGAGTATTAACCCTTTAACAGGCATAAGTGTGTCAGAAAATATGCAAAATTGAAGCCTTCTAACTGATACATCATAGCAAGCAACTGAAGCAAAGTCTTTAGTTGCAGGTTGGCGTTTAGAGTTTGCACAGCGTATCATTATACTTTGGTAGATTACAAAAACAGTAAAATAGGGTAAATCGCCAGCAACTGGCCACCTTTCAATAACTCGCCCCTCACTTGACCTTACAATATTAAAAATAAACTCTAATCACCTACAAACAGAATTCAATTTAGTATAACTTGGCCAGTTATTAAAGGGTGCTCAGTAATTAAAACCTTATACTATAATAAGTTCATTATTAGTATCAGGTACCCTATTTTGTTTTTTGCGTGTGAGTAGCAATGGTAGAGTTCTATGCATGTGATTGTTTTTGCTTAGAACAAGTTGTGATTATTCAACAGTGCTCGATCAACGATTCATACATACTTTTTGCTTCGCTTTCGCGACACGGCTCTAGCCTGGCTAGCTGCCTGAAGTAAGACGTCAAGCGTTGACGTAATATGTATATATTATAAAGCCTGAGCGATTTGTGATATCGATCCCAATGATCATAACAAGAGTAACAAAACATGCGATCGTTCATATCTTGTTATTCAAATTGTTTGAACCCATTTTATGTTGTTGTTATGCAAAGTTGGGGACAAAAGTCTATGGTCAGAAGGTTATATAAATAGTCTCACCCAACAACTATTATTCATTACAATTAACAGTTATATCAGTAACTAAATATAAACCATTAAACAATAACCAGGTATAAAGGAGGTATTATAAAAAATAATCACTGTTTACAATGATACAGTCAATGTACCGGGAGAATTAACAGGTGTTTCAGATAATTCTGTCAACTACTGAATTTGAACTCTGACGCTATTTGGTGCCAAGGTAACAGAAGGACAGCTCTGATAATAATAAATAGGCAAGTTGGACGGAAAAATGGTGTAAATAACAATAAAAAGAATCATGATTGCAGGATTTTTCGCGTTTATACCGGACAACGGTAGACATTTTATGGAATACTTAATACTAGGTCTTGTTACACGCAAGTAATAAGATATTTCCCTAACCGTATGGTATTTGATTAAGTATTCATATGTACATTTATTTATCCTTACAATTAACTTTTCTGCCATCATTGTTACGTCTATGAAAGACTTCGATTAGAGATGACGTGATGAGGTATCTAAAAACACGGCGAAAACAAACTTACCGGTCATGATAGCTTCACGTACACATTCTACATAATACTATACTTCTATAGATAATACAATAGCCCCTCTCTTCACTGGGCAACTTATTTCTCTACACCATCAGCTATTCATAATGAGGCTCCCAAACTCACGAGCGATATTAAAACCTTTGAGTCTAAGGACAGACTTTACCTCCTATGTGTGTTCCATCGCTTGTACAATGGGTTGTGCTCTGAAGAACTGTTTGATATGATGCCCACGGTAGATTTTTATCACCGCACCGCTCGCCGCCGGCAGGGTGTTCATCCCCACACCCTGGAGCTCAAAGGGTACAGTACGGTTTAAGAGGAATTTCCTCCCACGAACGCTGCGGCTGTGGAATGAACTCCCTGCCGAGGTTTTCCCAGTGGGCTACAGTATGAAGTTCTTCAAAAAAGGAGTGTATAGGTTCCTAAAAGGTAGGCAACGCGCGTGTGAATCCTCTAGGGTTGCAGGCTACGGTAACTGCTTACCATCAGGCGGGCCGTATGCTTGTTTGCCACCGTCGTGGTATATAAAAAAAGAGGCACATTTCTGGCGGGCACTATAGGGTATCTAAAATCGACGAAAAGTTACTTACCGGTCATGCTAGCTTCTCGGACCCACGCACCGATATCTCCCCTCATATCTATAGTGTACTCCGACAGACAGTGCAACAGCGCCTCTATAATCATAGGCACATATTTCTCTACACCGTCAACTATGCCCATAGTTTGGCATACTTCTGTGAGGCCAACTACTGCGTCTCGTCGCGCCTCGGCCCATTTCTGTGTGGTTTCGGTGACTTTGGTGCAGTCTATTAGGGATTGGATGACGTTGGGCAGGTATTCAGAGAGGACGAATTTCGGGAGAGATCCTGTGAGAAAAAGTCTAACTTAGAACTTGGACGTATTATATCTAAAATACATGCTTAATAACATCAATGATCTCACCGTTTTTTTCATTAGGCGGTTTAGTTTATAAGCAATGTCACAGAAACCCATTTGTACTAAGTATTTCGAAAAATGCATCATAAAAGGAAAATATCCGACCGTTATAAACGGACTCTCGTGGACACCTATGTGGCCTCTTCATACATTTTCATTATCAAATTTGCAAAAATGTGTGCACAAAAATTATTTAGAAACGCTCGAATTAAGACGGAAGTCGTGGTCCTAGAGTTAATCGCAAATCACGTCAGTGTAGCGAGGACTTAGAGGGTCAGAAGTATTTTGTAAATTAGTAATATAAAAAAACCTTGTCAACAATAACATGTCTTACCAACTGCCCTTGCATATCCCATCCTCAGCACGAGCCCGCTTACTCCCGTGTTGCCCAGCTGCTCGCAATATCGCTCCATAAGCTGCACTCGCTTCTGCTTCGCAGTCATGTCACCATACACCGTGTTGTCGTCGCGCAGGTACTGGTCGAATACGAGCGGCAAAGCTATGATGGCTTTCTCACGGATGATTTGAACTTCGTGCGCGAGGCACTCTTCGATTAGGTTCAGCCATTCGTCTGAAAAGAGTTCCGATAACAGTTTTAACATGTATTGTAGGCCGTAATTTCATAGCGAAGTCGGTAACTAAGTAATACACATTGCACGAGTCAAATAGATATACAGGGTGTAATAAAAATGCTGGTGATCCGTTTAAAGGCATAATAAAAATAAAATAAATAAACAAACAAAAGTTTTATTTATTTACTCATATCGGCATTGCAAATTTACAAATTAACAAAATACTAAAATCTACTTAGACAAAATATCTCGTGTGTATCGTATTCTGATTATGAAAAACGTCGATAAAAAAACACGCGAAAAAAAATTGGTTTTGTATGGAGGGAGGGATGACGTGTCCCATACAAAAAAAACTTTTTGTCACGTCCAAAAAATATTTCTTCAACTTTTTCTTAGTCGCAATACGATACATTATGCCATTAAATGGATCATCACTATTTTTGTTACAGCCTGTATGTATAATCTATATATATAAACGTAAAAGTCCTGACTGACTGACTGACTCACTTAAATCAACGCCCAGCCCGAACCTTTGGACCTAGAGAGCTGAATTTTTCACAATAGGTAGTTTTTATAGTTAGTATCCACTAAGAAGGGGTTTTTCAAAATTCATCCCCTAAGGGGGTAAAAAGGGGGCTGAAAGTTTGTATGGATGGGGTTTAAAATTTTGAGTCAGAGACTTCGTAAGTTTACTAATAATTAAAAAACAATAAAAGCAATTTCAGCGTTTTGTAAAATTCAACCTCTAACAGGGTAAAAAAGGGGTTGAAAGTTTGTATAGAGATTAATTTTTGACAGACTTGAAAGTTCGTTTGTAAGCTACCTACTTCAAGGCAAAAAAACTAATTTCAGCGTTTTTCAAAATTCCACCCCAGAGGGGTTGAATTGAAACGAGGTTGAAAAGTTTGTATTAAAGGGAGGCCGTAACTACTGAAGCTAGAAAGTTATAATTTGCAGGACGAGTTAAATTTATAATTTGTACAACTATTAAGGGTCGGGTATATGTGGGAGAATTTTCAGATTCTGTCAAAATACCCTGATTCACACACAACCAGAATTCACGCACACTACCACACTTTCGGGGGACAGGTCGTTGACCGCTTATACTTTTTTACAGGTTGCCATTATTAGTTTCATACTAATCACACCTCCTTTGAGAAATTTAAACTGTAATGTTTTCCTTTGTAAGCAGACAGAGAAATAACATACTTTATCTTGCTTTCCTTGTCTATCCTGTTTATGTCACATATGACGTATTATGGTTGATTTTAAATGATTAAATGACTTTGGTAATACGTTATCGAGATACACGTTTTGGAAAGTTAGCTAGCCGAACAAATACATAATAGACTTGGCATATAACCGCGAACCACTTCGGTCGTCGAATCGACTATTTGCATCACTCTCTTTCAAATATGCAAGAGCGATAGAAACGGAGATAACGAAACGTCGGTTTTCGAACTCGCGGTTGGCCCGTTGTAGACTAGAAGTCACTTATAGGTAGAAGTGAACGGAAATATGTCTGAATAACTTCTTAAGAGTTTCGATGAATTGTAAATTAGGTAGGTATATCTATACCTAGCTTAGTCAATTTTCCATGCAAATATAGTAGTTTATGCAACTGATACATAATGAGGGGCCTTAAAACACGAGTGGGGTTTAATGAAACGAGCGCAGCGAGTTTCATTATAGGATCACAGGAGTGTTTTAAGGCCTAATTATGTACAGTTGCATACATTACTTTATCTACACACATATTGCAAGTACTCAAAGATGGGTTCAGAAGCCGAAGGCAATTGACCTGCATTACTAGGTAGATAGATACAAGTGCTGAAACATACCCACAAGTGTAAGCTTAATAAAAATAAATAAATTAGAACCGATAAGGAAAGTATATTTATTTATTATAATATAGTTAATAGTAAACATTTACATTTTCGCAATTAAAAATGTTTCGACAAACAATAACTGACAAGTTGATAACAGAAATGGCGGCCGTACAAACCATAGAGAAATATACAGGGTGTAATCGTTAAGTGTGGCCAGGCCATAATTCCGTAAATATAACAGATATCAGAAAACTTCCAACTGATATCGAAAGTGCGTTACCCAATGAGTAAAATTACATTAATAACTTTTTTTAAATAAAATCAGAACTATCCCAAACATTAACTTCAAACCCGGACCGACGTTCGGATAAAGACTAGTTTGTACCGTCTAGTCATTTCACCGTTATCAAATTATTCATGAATTGTTTTATTTTATTCCATATCAATCAATTATCATGTTATTACAGTTTATTCGTGCAAATAATGAATCTCAAGCAGTTTTATCTCTTACGGCTCCGACGTTCTTCTTTGGGAGTGAGTCGTCGTAGGTACTAACTGTATGGGAGCGTTTAAACTTAATATTTTTAATATTAATACTTTTATTTAAAAAAAGTTATTAATGTAATTTTACTCATTGGGTAACGCACTTTCGATATCAGTTGGACGTTTTCTGATATCTGTTATATTTACGGAGTTATGGCCTGGCCACACTTAACGATTACACCCTGTATATATGTACAAACTTCTGTCGCGAGTTTTTTTTAATATTAGCCAACGAACGAAGTCCTTATTCTCATGTCATCCGAGATCAAAATGTCGTGCGGTTTATGTCAAAAAATATATCGTACGTTATACGTGTCGTGTCGTTTCGTATCGACAACATTTTAAAATCTATGGATACTAGAATAGAAACCCATTGAAATTGTGTTGGTTTTGACAGCTGTTCCAAATTTGAAACTTATAACTTAACAATATTTGAGCATGTAAAGTTAAAATTACATTACTGCCACAGATAAGAAACTTATCATAGTGAAATCGTTTGTTGTAATGCTGGTCATTGCCTACGGTTTTTGAACGCATTTTAGAGGACTTACAATATGAGTGTAGATAAAATCTAAATGTTATTCTACGATTGAATTTATTGGTTTTATTTACTAACTAATGTTCTGCATACCTTCGTGTGAATTTAGTTTTAGTACTGGAGCCGGCCATACTATAAATTTATTGAAGGTCCTAAATGGCCGCTAGTAGGTATGTGGGTGAAGGACACTTATTACCTTTTATGATAGAAAAACTTAGCAGACGAGTTTAGGATGATACTAATTATGAAGCGTTATATAGGGACAAAGTGCTAGTGCGTAGCAACGTTACGTTACGATACGACACATAAATAAAAATATATATTTTGTTAAACTGTTAAATATATCTTTTGTAAAGTATTGGTTTACTTGTCTTAATAAACATGTAGCCGAATTGTAAACAATCTATTAGTTTTGAAAAAAAAAATACTTTTAAAAAGTTGATTCACCCATATATTGCATCAATTTGAAAATACACTAAAACTACATTATGTAATTTATCTTCAAGTCTACCGCTCCAAATATTTGCGACACGGGGTGCACTTCAAATAAGCTACATACCAAATTTAAGACCCGGTAAGTGCTTAGGATTTTAAGACCATTTTTAAGAAAGAATTGTTTTTATATGAAAAATAGCTAATGACTTTAAATCCCTTATACAAATATATTTAAACGGCCCAAACACACTTGCAGACTCATACATATTTAATTACCATGACATAACATTTGATATGCCGTAAAAGTATACTATACTAAATCGAATATAATATTACTGAAGTCACTGGCGGGCGTAATGCCTACAATAATTTCCTGCTTATAACTCCAAATAGATAATATCAAGACTGATGCAAAAAAATTTCGTAAATATATTTTGATCCCATCGCTCCAAACTTTTGCACATCAAAAAAAAAATCTTTATTTCTTTAACATGAAGTACATAACTATATCTTATATTGACCGGCGTCTCCTTGTAAGTTATTTACAAAATAACCTGTGCTTGGAGGCACCGCTCTTCCATATCTACAGTTTATAATTAGTATTTTTTCAATTTATAATAATCTAAATATATAAAAGAAGAAATTGACCGACTGACTGACTGACTGATTGACTGACTGACTGACTGACTGACTGACTGACTGACTGACTGACTGACTGACTGACTGACTGACTGACATATCAACGCACAGCCCAAACCGTTGGTTCTAGAGATTCCAAATTTGGCACGTAGGTTCCTTATAAGGTCTAGGGGTGCACTAAGAAAGGATTTATCAAAATTCACCCCCTAAGGGGGTAAAATGGGGGTCCAAAGTTTGTATGGCGAATCAAGATTTGTTAAGATTATTTTATTCGAAACTTCACAGGAGTATTCTTAACGATAAATGAGTAAACACGTGTTTCAGGTTTTTTGAAAATTCAACCCCTAAAAGTGGCAAATGTGTTCACAAAGTCTGAAAATCAACATGGGTATCGTATCCTTTTTGAGTACTTATACTCGTAGTACGCGGGGAAGCCGCGGGAAAAGGCTAGTATACTTATACAAAGAGTCTCACGAAAGTTTTATAGTATTAATATACTCATACTTAGTGTTGTACAAATCTTTAGACTTAAAACGCATGGTATTGGGCACTTCAAATAACCTATATTTCGAATTCAAAACCATTATTTTGGCCGGTTTGGACTTTAAGACCAGTTGAAATCACGAACTTTAGCTCTAAATTAATTTTTGAGCCTGCTGTACCAAATTTTTACTGTATATAGGACCTATTAAAGAAAAGAACCGTGACCGCCTTGGTTTATACGTCTGTTTTTCAACTGACATGATATAATAAAATTCTTAATCCCTTTTAAAATTATAATAAAATAGCTCAATCATACTTGAATATTTCATTTAAAAGTCATAAGTAGTAGTAGTAGTAGTAGTAAAACACTTTATTGTACAAGAAAACACAACGAAATACATATAACACAACATATACGTACAAAGGCGAACTTATCCCTTTAAGGGATTTCTTCCAGTTAACCTTTGAGCAATTGAGAGAAAAATTTGGAAGTGCTAGGCAGACTTAGGTACTGTACGATACGGTAAGATGAGTTGTATTATAATTTATAATCTAAATAATTGGGTAGATACTCAGTTCGGTATCATGCATAAATATAAATAAACTTCTTACATATATACAAAATATATACTATACATACATACGTACTATAAATACAAACTACCTACATAAAATAAAATAAATAAAATAAAAATTATTACCGCATATATCTTACTGTTAGGATTCGTTTGAAAGCCACAACTTGTTTAAATTAGCCTTTAGCGATGCAACCGATTTACACTGCCGGAAAGATGGTGGCAACGAATTCCATAATTTAACAGAATAAACTGTAAAATACATGTCATATGAATGGTGACTGTGCATTGGGATAGAGAGAGATAAATCAGCACTGGAGCGTAGCCGGTGACCACTGCCGTCCGCTAGAAACTTAAATCTCTCTGAGAGGTAGGGTGGAGAAGATGGAAGAAACAATACTTTGAAGAGAAGACAAAGAATGTGCACGTCTCTACGACGACGAATAGTTAGCCACTTTAGTTGGGAACGGAACGCTGAAATGTGGTCGAACTTACGCAAGCCAAAGACATACCTTATACATACATTATGAAGCCGTTCAAGCTTGTCAAGCAGATTCTGGGTGAGATCCAGGAAAGCGACGTCTGCGTAGTCTAGGAGAGGAACCAGAAGAGAACGGGCAAGGACCACTTTTGTGTGAAACGGAAGGAAATTCTGGACACGCCGAAGCGAGTGCAGTGAAGCAAAAAGTTTCTTACTAATTTCGGTGACATGGGCTGTCCAGGAGAGGGTCTGATCCATGACAATGCCTAAATTTTTAACAGTCGAAGAGAAAGGAATGTGAGTACCATCAAAATAAATGTCAGGCATTGACATTTCAGACAGTTTCGAGATAAAATAAGGGCTTCCAACCACTATAGCCTGCGATTTTTGAGCATTTACCATTAAACCAAAAGATGATGCCCAATCGCGAATAGAGTCTAAATCTAGGTTAACTTGGTTTACTAACTGCCTAAAATTGTCAATACTTGCTGCAGCGTAATAAGTCATCTTACGCTTTTTTTGTTGACATCGTTTTTGACCTTAAGGTAAGATATGTTTTTGAGCTAGTACCTATTGTTACCTATTTAGTTTAGGTTAGGTTAATATAGCCGTATGACAGCACACGCAGTGCTTGGCGCCCTGCAGCAAGGTGGAGCGACGATATCCGTAAGGTGGCGGGTACAGATTGGAAGAGGAGAGCTGAAGAGCGAGCTCAGTGGCGTGCCTTGGGAGAGGCCTATGTCCAGCAGTGGACTGATACAGGCTGATGATGATGATGATGAATATAGCCACCAGTGCAGTACAAATCTTATAAATGGCCTTAAATTTGGTGACTGATTCATGCAAATCATCTGCAGTTCAGTCTCAGGCAACGCCGCTTTGCATGATTGTCAGTCGTGTCAAATTAAGCTGATCAAGCTCCCTTGTAAATAGATCAATCAGTGGCTACAAAAAAAGGTGGCGGGGAATGGCCGGCTTCCGAGGTCCTGTCTGCTCTATACATATTTTTGCCTACAATTAGTTACTAGGTCCAGCTTGACATCATTTTCTTATAAGTGCGAAGAATTCATTTAAGTTTATTTTTTTATATATGCTTAAAAATATATGGATTTATATACACGTATATAATTTTGTTACTTCAATGACATTTGGAAATATATTACAATTTTTTCATTGTTTTCATTTAAATCTCTGACGAAACCATTAAAGGAAATCACGTCAGGTTCTTATTATTATGATTAATAAGTATTAAGAAAAATCAGACAAGCAGAAAGTGATTTTGAAACGAAATTAACGAACTTAGAAAAGGCATCAGATATCGCTGTGATGATTCTGATATTTAATACGCAACATAAAGTAAAAATTTCAGAATGTACTTTTTTGACTTATTTAGATTTTCTGAAGCAACTAAAATGGAGCTTGCAGAACAGAATATATAATTACACGCTTGAGGCGACACATACGATTATTGTAGAAATCATACAATTATAGGATTGTGTACGATACACATACCATATTACATATTACACTTCGAAAGCCTAAAATTGGTGTATGTTTAAAAAAACAATGAAAGTATTGCAGTAGGTAAGAGTTATTTTTTGCAGACCTGATATGTATGTATACTATGTATAACTATGTCGTAAGAAAAAATATTAGTTGTTCAACTATCATTATTGTTTTTCGCTTTATATACAACACGCAGATTTTATAAATGTGCCGCCTTTTATCAGGGCCGAGATAGCGTAGAATCTACTTCAATGTTAAACTTCATTTTTTTTTTCGTAAAAAAAAAAGTATAGAGCGGCAAATGCGATTTACATATGATTGAATCACGTGGAAGTTAAAGGGTTATAAATATATAAAAAATATGAAAACAAATGTATTGTTGTTATTCAATCAAATACAAACATTGAAAACGTTGAAAAAATAATCAACCCAGCAAGACTTGAACTTGCATCGATACGCCTTACCGGGGCTCGATCGCTTTCGCCCCCGCTCGATCGCTTTCGAAAGCGATCGAGCCCCGGTAAGGCGTATCGATGCAAGTTCAAGTCTTGCTGGGTTGATTATTTTTTCAATGTTTTCAATGTTTGTATTTGATTGAATAACATACTATTGTATGAGTGGAATGCCCAACTTTAAAAACATGTAAAATAATTACGAAATGTATTGTTTCTATTTTCACTTTCATACAAATTTTCATCCCCCTATTTACCCGCTTATGAGTAGATTTTATAAAATTGTATTTATCAAACCTAGCAGCGAAATGTAGGCCGAATGTAGCACAGATTGGTTTTCAGAACAGAAGCTGCTATCCCATCCGCTTTTTGGGAGGTTGCCACTGTTTAATCTGGCAGCTAGAAGGCTTGAACAGCTTTGTTTGACCTAACGGCCAATCGTGCTAATCGACGTCATCTAAAATATGCAGACGGGTCCATGCATTTCTGTCTCTTAACGTCCGCAGTAATGAAGACTTTTAAAACGGTATTCCACATACCTTAGTCATTAAAAATTTTGAGTTCTTCAATCACACAAATCACTGAGCAATTTTAATGATTAAAGAATAAATATGTTGTAAATTTTACCCACCACCCTAGACGCATATTTGTTTTACCCAGTAAAAACAGTTTTGTGCAATAAAGCTTAAAATATAATAAAATGTGCTTCAAGACTCCCAACACCGCAGTACTTTTACGATCATTTTATCAATTTAACGACTTAATACAAATCATTAAGACTTACAATTTAAGACTTTAAATATGAATATCAAAGTATGTTAAGTATTGCCGTTAAATTTTTTTTTATGGAATTAATAGTATGTCGATATTTTCGGAATAATCAAACCATTTCTTAAAAATTGTCCTAAAATTGTTCTAATTTTTTTGTTTAAAAAAGTTTAATTTTGTTCAGTTAGTATATTTTAAATAGTACTCTAATAATCATACATCGTTATCGCGGGAGCAAAAACAAATGTGTTGAAGAATATATATAACAGAATGTCCGTTTAATATAAACAGAATATTATGCCTACACGTCTTAGCCTCTAAGAAGTTCTTCATATCTAGCACAATGTTTTTGCTAGAAATGATTAATCAAACTCGTTTTGCTCCTTTTCAACGTTCGTTAAAGTGCGTCTTTTTGAGTAGAAATTTCGTTTAACAGAAGGTTTATTTTTTATGAAAATTACGAGTACCTAGCGTTGATTTTTGAGAAAATAAAACTCTTCGTGTGTTTAGACACCCTTAATCCTTTATCTACAAGTCCGGACAAATCGATCATGAATGAAAAATGTTTTGAATAACAGGTGAATGAAGAGGTTATCGTTAGGATTGCGTGGCTAATCTTTTTAGTATGTACTATAATCAAATCGAATACGAAGGTTAGATATTAAAAAAAACATCGATAAATTTTGAACTTGTAGGTACAAACGTCTTGATACTACTGTCACTTCTGTTTTATCTTATTTGTCATAATCTTTGACTACTGTCAAATCGTTTTTGCTCCCGCGATAACGACGTATGCTAATAATTTAGAAACGTTAGGCTTAAAAATAAATTGGGGACAAAATTTTGTACTAATATCGTATTATTAATTCAAGACAGTAATCTGACAGTTCTCTCCATACAAAATGATTTACAATGTAGGCCAGGAGCTGTCAGATTATTGTCTTAAATTAAAAATATGATATTAGTCTTAAATCCAAACCGGCTACTGAAATGGATCTAAATTAGCTATGTAGGTATAATTACGTACCTTAAGGATTGTTTCGCTGGATTAGTCTTCAAGAACTTTATGAGAAAATGTGTTCATGAATAGAACGCTTTCTACAACACTACAAATATAGAAGGCGATCAGTAGGAAATTAGATAAACACCCATGGCTCCAACACTTGTAGTTACCATATTTGGGTAATATTTAGTTTTAAAATTATGGTTCTGTACATGCTTCGCCCAGTATGTAAATTCACAGAACATTGATGAAATAACACATTGTTCTTATTTGAACGCTACATTATGTTATGTTCTTGGTCTCACCTAGGTAGGTATAACTCAAAAGTCCCGTTTAAATGTAAACCATGAGTTAAATGAGCTGGTAACCTTGTAATACGTCCGACTTTCAATCCGGAGGTCTCGGATTCAAACCCCGACCTCCTGGTGTACAGTCACCATCAGATATATCGGAGCAGCCAAGGTGGTCACAAATATCTAAACAACGCCTCTATGATCAAGGCGATAAAGTGCATGTTCAGATATATTTGAGTACCTTGGCTGCTCCGATATATCTGATGGTGACTGTACTAGTTATGAAAATTATATCACATGCACGAAATATCATTTGATATTTTTACCAGTCGCTTTTTGATGAAGGAAAACATCGTGAGGAAACCATATCTATTTCCAATAAGGCCTACAGGTTTAATTGAGCCGTGGCACAAAGCCGGGGCAAAACGCTAGGAGGATGAGGAGTGAAAATTGTGTAAGTTTAAGTCAGTAAACAATATTGTTAATAATATAAGGAAGTAATTTATTTGATCAGGGTACATTTGTGTAACGATAGATAAATATGCACACAATCTGCCTGGAAATCGCCAAGAAGCGAACGTATGTAGGTTGGGTCCTCCCGTGCTTTCAATGGCGGGGCTCTATTAGGTAGGAGTTGGATGCTTTTCCGATGATGTGTTGAAATGACGTTAGTAGCGTAGCTCGAATCAAGCGGCGTATCATGAGCTCTCAATGCCCCTTTGTAGCTCTGGGGTACCATAACGTATATACGACAAAAGATTAATGCGCGTATCAATTTGTACCTATAGTCTGCAGACGGAGTCGTTCAACGTTCTTCATGACCACAAAAAACTGACTTGGTTGCTCTCCTCGCCAGATTATCGTATATTGCATTCAATATTTGATTATATCTTTTGTATATGTAAAATAATCAAGTCTTTTAATATTAAAAAAATAGAGATTGGATTGGAGTTATTATAATAATATTGTCATTCAAGTATTTTGACGTTATAAGTCATGTTAAAATGTCGTAATATTATGACTTATGACCAGCGTAATAAAAATAAAGTCCAGTAATTAAAAAGGAATCCAAAAACTCTTTTAATTTTGAACAGGTTTTGAGGCAATTAATTACGAGAATTCGGTAGAAAAGTGTCTTTTATTCAATCTTTAGTTGTATTTTTGTAGTATTAAGTCGTGTAAATATAAAAAATCTAATTTTGTGGGACTCACGGTCCCTTGTAATTTTCCCTATATATTTTGAATACAATCTGGCTACTGGTATCCTTTTTCGTGTACGTATACGATTTTCTGTCAAAATAAATGCCAAAATGAAACGTCATGGCTGCTCATCCAACAAGACGTCCGCCTGCGACGAGGCCCGTCGGGCATCTGAGTCACAATGACAATTTGACTGATATGGCGAATGTATGGGAATTTTTCAAAAGTTTATATTTACGTTTCAATTTCTTTGTTGTCTTTATGATGAAAAATATGAATATGCCCTGATGCACTAGTCTAGTTATCTAGCTTTCAAAATAACATAACCATTGAACCACGGTCGAAGACAAAATTGTATTGCGACGTGTTCTAACGGAACGCCATTTTTTGATTTTTTGGTACTTTTGGAGTCGGTTTATAGATAATCAAAGCTAATAAAAAATAAAATATCAATTGGAGCCTCTGCACGGCTTCTTTATGAATACGTAGACATTCGTATTATTGCGAATACGTAGCATTAACTATACAAATTCCTTGTTCTAAGTGAGGTCTAAAACGATGTTGTCATATATCCGCCCCTTAAGAAGCGATTTTGAAAAATTCAACCCCTAAGGAGGTAAAAGTTTGTATCGGTGGGGTTTAAAATTTGGAGTTAGAGATTTGAAACTTCGTACGTTTACTAATAATAAAAGAAATATAAACGCAATTTCAGCGTTTTTCAAATTTCAACTTAGAACGGGGCTAAAAAGGGGTTGAAAGTTCGTATAGAGATTTACTATTTTATTGGTTTGAGATTTCCTAGGAATTATTGTTCCTATTTCCGTTCCATTTCCATGTTCCAGAGTGAGCTCTTACAATAGTTTGGTCATCGTATCGCCAAATAAAACTACCACAATATAGTATACAAAGAAGTTACTCAAATAATAGGGTACAATTACGTTATTATTTGCATATTAACACTTATTTGTAATTGAAACTATGTCTACGTTACCCGTTTTTTCGCCAAAATAGCTATAAGTATAAATAGATTAAGAAGCTGGTTCGGGATTAACAAAAGTTAGCTAAGAAAATAAAATTGGATATGAAACTCTGTATGAGGAACCGTATTATACGCGGACGAAGTCGCGGGCGGAAAGCTTGTAATATATAATAAACAAAGATATATTTATATTTCTTGTGCCAGAAGCCCACCCAAAATTATGTTTCAAAATTGATTTGAAAAGGACAGGTAAAATTACGTCAAAGTTTCAGTTCATATTGCCACCTTCTGACAGGCTGTTTAAAAGCCACAGCTAAAACATATCTAAAGAAATGTTTATCGATTGCAGTGCCCACTGCGCATAGATTGCTCGTTTACGCTCACCGGTTGCCTCCATGAATACTTACCAATAGTTTCATGTCCATGGTAAGGCGCACCAGCTAACGCCAACTGCGCGATGCAGTGGCAGCACGCCTGCCGCATCAGCTCGCCTCCTAGCCCTCGGAACTGCTGCTTCAAACGCAACTTGGCAACCAGGTCTCGTATGTCCTCGTCCACTTCGGAATATATCAGGCTGGAGGCAAGGTTACCTGGGTACGAAAACATGTGGTTAATTTTGTAGCTTGTTAAAAAGATATTTCCGGTTATATAGTTACAAATTATTTAATTTAAAGTTTCGTGAGATATACGAACACGGTTTACGATTATAGTGTTAGTAAATCTCACGTTTAGGCGGCATTCACACTGCTGCGGTTTCCGCATGCAGCGCCGGTGCGCGAGCGAGAGAGCGCTCTACATGTGTATCGCGCTGTCACACTTCAGAATCAGAATCAATCGTTTTATTCGTGATAAGTGATAAGATAAACCATAATTGCATACAAAAGTATTAAAAGAAAAAAAACTTGCACTTGCACACAGGTTGGGGTGCAGAACAGATTTTTCTGTTAGTTTCTAATTTTTATATGCGCAAAACTATGTTCTATCACCCGATTTGACGCCCAATGTGTTATCGGATCTATCGGATCGTTAGTTCAAGTCATGAAAAATGACGGCTCCATAAAGTCCTAAATAAATATGTCGCTGAGACCAAGGACTTTGCATCCGTTCTGGTTTTAAGATTCTTATTTATTATTTTTTCTGCATATGAAGAATAAAGATCTTCATTGTTTTTTCCTTGGTCTCAACACCATAGTTGATTTGATTTTTTTAAACCGTCGCCTGATGTCGGGTTATGCTGGAAGTAAGATTCACACTTACCATTAGCCAGCTGTGCTTGAAACAGAGCGTTGTACGCTTCACCAATAGCAAGAATAGCTCCGTGGCGCACGTTCAAGTCGATGGATTCAGTTTTCTGTACCAGTTGCGGTAACACCACCGTCGCAACATACTCCGGAATCTTAAATAAAAAAATATCTTCAAATTAGCAACAATTTCATGTTCAAATCGAGACATTCCCACGTAAAAATCTAAGTATTTCGTCAATACTAGAACGCGGATCCCGGGAATTAATTTCCAACCGCCCGGCCACGCAATTATAGGAACCGCAGCGCAATGTCTTTATCAATAAAATAAGGACTTACTTCGGACATTTTTATTGCAGAAGATCAAAAAGCAAAATCATACAGACATAAAACGGATACAAAACTTAATCCTACTTAACCTAGCGAAGTCATAAAACTAAATGAAAAATCACAAAGACAGCTTCATTTTCTGTCAAAAAATTCTAAAGACGAATTTTTCGTCGTGTTTGTAACCGGCCAGTTTTAAAACCTAGAAACCTCTGTGAAGAATTTCGTTGCTAGATCAACGAATATAAAGTTAGCTACACATTTCAGGTACCTTCTCTAAAGCTGGAAGCAGACGTCATGTATTACCTGTTAAACCGGATCAGTTACCGAACACGGCCGTATTGAAACCGTAGGCTACAATCGTGTACATATTTACTCTTAGAGAATTCAACCCGGATGGAGTAGCCATGTCTGTCATTTCCGATACAAAAAACGTCTGCCGATTTTTGCGGGGGAGGGGAAAGTCAAGTGTATGGCTATTCGTACGTAACGCACAAATAGCTACGTCAAATAAACGTCAGTCCAAACATGTGTACTGACCACTGGTCATATGTTTTCGGCAGAGGGGAACGCCTGTCAATGGCGACTCCGGTTGGTTGAATTCTCAAAGTTTTAGTATGAAGCATGCGCCTTCGAGTGCCATGATTCGATAGCCGTATCCGGGAATCTGGCGTGTGCTTCCAGCTTCCAGCCAAAGTATACATCTGGGGCCGATTGCATAACAACTTGTAACTAATAAATAATATTAGCCGAAGTCTTTTCAACCCCAGTTATCAGAAAGAGACTTCCGCTAATCATATTAGTTACAGATACAGTGAGAGATGATTTTCCTTGGAAAGTTTTCGGAAAAGTTCGTATTTATCGTGCTCTCTCAATTAGCTTCAGTAGATGTACTGAAGCAAATTGAGATAGCACGATAAAAACGAACTTTTCCCAGAAAATACGATGGAAAATCATTATTCAATATATCTATACCAGTAGTTATGCAATCGGCCCCTGGTATTTTGTTTTCCACCGACTTCGAAGGAGGAGGTTATCAATTCGTCGGGATCTTTGTTTTTGCTTTTTTTTAATGTATGTTTACCGATTATTCGAAGACGGCTGGACCGATTTGGAAAATTATTTTTGTGTTTGAAAGAGTATAATCCCATTGTAACCAGGTCAGGATCTGATGATGGGTTCGTGGAGAAATTCAAACCTTCAAATATTACAGGCACCTATAGCGTTTTAAGTTTTTTTTTACAGTAGCTCGGGCATTTGCTTTTGGAAATGTAGTCTAAGTGAAGACGGTTCTTTTTTGTTTAAAAATATGAATGTTACCTTATCAGTCAGTTTGTTGATCGCTTTCGCGGCCAGTTCTCTGACGGCGCAGTCCCAGTGCTCCACCTTGAGTTCCACAAGATGGTCGATGAGCGGCTTGGTGTATTCCTCAAAGCGAGCGACCTGTCATCAATGTCATACATAATCAAAGATCATTTTGGTATAGATTACAATTCGCTTATGATGTTGTACCAAGAAAAATCTGTGACTCGCAAAGATACGCATGAAACTGGGCAGAACTTTCTAAACCAAGTTTATAAATTATAAAATATTTTATCTACACCAATATCATAAATCCTCTATTCCGCGTACGTAAGTACCACCATTATTGCAACCAGTAACGTAACAGCTCTGACGATGTGGTAAAAACGTATGAAAATCATTACCCACGGTAACGTTACCAAGATCCGCGCGACCCCCGACCGCCGACACGATCGAGTTGGTCATGGCGGTGCAATGGCGGTCATTCTACTGCTTTCCGAACACATCATTTCGGATTTATAATATGTGTGTAGATAAAGCAGTGTATGCAACTGTACGTAATTAGTAGAGCCCGTTATCGGAGGTGGAATTTTGGCATCTTGACATTCGTAGGGATGTGGGTAAAAATATTTTGAAATACTAGCTGTATGTCGATATTTTTCCTGTGCCATAATGAGAGTCTAAACATGTTTATTTTGTAAAACGACCGATAAAAAAAAACATTTTTATAAATAACAATTTACAATCTTCAATTTTTTTGGAGTTCAGGGTATTCTGCGAGAAGTGACTGCATTTTCAGTATTAAGAAACATTATATACGAATAAAATATGCTCGTAATTACAGGTAAATAATCGGAAATATTGTAGTGAGAAATAATCGGAAACATTGACTATCTATTGACGTAAATAATTTATTTTCAGCATAGGTGGCCAGTATTATACCTCTATGGTAAGGTTTATCTCACGAGCGTTCAGGTACGGCCCTGCAACTCGAAACATTAGAAAAGTAAAATAGCAACCATATCGGTATTGTTACTGATTATGGTTTCTACTTCTAATGACAATGATTATCATGGGTGACAAAAAAAACATGTAAAATTTTAGTCTAAAAATGGTATATAAAACTAATTGCCAAGAAATAGGAAGAGTATCGATATCGACATCATACATATTTTTACCTATACCTAAGAATGTCAAGCTACCAAATTGCACCTCCGATAACGGGGTCTAGTAATTAGGCCTTAAAACACTCGTGTGATCTTATTATGAAACTCGCCTGCGGCTTCGTTTCATAAAACCACACTCGTATTTTAAGGACCCTTATAACGTAACAGTTACATAAACTACTATATTCTTACACGTATTACATTATTATGGATTTATTACATTACAATCCTTACATAATGTTTTGAATTCTATGATATTCTATATTCATTTTTTACTTACAAACGTTAATTGGTAATATGCTATAGAAATTTGTTTTTGCTTAACATTACAACCAGGACTCGGAAACCGGTATATGCTCCATACTAAAATACCGGTTTTTTTTTCGTTCTTTCGTTTACTGCGTTATATTTAATCTAAAAACTCATTACCTAAATACAGTATTAAGTTCTACATAAAGACTAAAAAAAAAAACAATTTGGTTATTCATTGCGAAAACCGGTTCCGAGCCCTGATTAAAACGGCTTGGAAACATTTATTGGTAGCAAGTTTCAAACGAGCGAGCGCAGCGAAGTTCTTACAGACAACTTCGGACACGACGGAACTGTCATCTGGCTACCGGGAAGTCCCAGCGTTTCGATGGCTTTTTGATTTTAAATGGTGTTCCGCGATAACTTTAGTAGCGTTTTTCTGATCTTCATGAAAATTGTTTAGTTTGTAGCAAGGCAAGGTTAAATACAGGATTGAACAAAAATACTGTTGATCCGTTTAATTTATTGCGAGCAGGAAAAAAAAAAATTTGAGGCGAAAATAGTACATTGTTGTAGAGGCTTGAAAGTAAGCTATAGGTGGATAGAGTTAGTTCGAGGGCCGACCCGCCAGGGGAGGCCCTCGAAGATACGAGTCCACCTATAGCGCTTTCGGCCGCGATATTACATAGTGCTTTTCACGACTACTGTGAGGAAATAAAAAAAACATTTGTCATATCATAATAATATAAATGCTTTAATAGAATATCGAATTCAGTATTCCATTCCCGCCTTTTTACTTTTTTTTTCACTTTCAAGAAGCGTTTTTCTGTTGTTTGCTTCAAACCCACTCATTACTTAGAGGCGTTTTTGATAGAACCCACAAACGGCTAAAAAAGTATAAACGCCTTAAGGGTGAATAAATGGTTTTGATGCCGTTTCTTTTTTTTAAAAACAGGTAGTTGGCCCGATAAAAAACCTTATTTTATTTTTGAAACATAAAGTTGTGCCAAAAAAAGACCTTTTAATGTTTTATTGAATGCAATGACATAACTGGACAATTTACTTTCCAACTAATGACATTTCATCGCTACAATAACAGTGCTGTAGTGGTGGTTCAGGTGCTACAGCAAATGCTTACTTTCCAGCTTGGATTTTGACCATCTTTTGTCACATTTCCGAACAGTAGCGAGAAAAAAAAATTTTTTGTATGGGACAAGCTGGCCAACCCTCCATATAAAACCAGTATAATCTCAAATCTGAGAGTTCTTACATAAGCAGGATCGATCGAAGGCTTTTCGAGCTAGAAGGCGCAAAAGCGATCTTCATAAAGACCTTGTTATATTGGTCAACTCGTTCTCAGGCGCCGGACTGCTAGTATAATATAAGTCATGACGTCATTACCTGTGGCGCCACCACCAAGTATGCGTTGCTGCGGACGCCGACGGTGAGGAAGTCTGCGGTGGTGAGCACCGCGATGCCGTGCGGGAACATGCCGTGGCGGCCCACGTTCTCTTGGTAGGCCGCTGATGCTGCGCGACGGCAGTTTATCTGCAAACGAGAAAAAAGTATCAAAATAATCATTCTTAGCGCCTTTTCGATGGGACCTTTCGACTTTCGATGAGCGCAGAATAATTGAATTAATTTTATATTTGTTGTTCAATTTATACTCAATATAGACAGCAACACAACTCAAAAGTATAAATATCAATCCGCCGGGTCTACAATCGTTTTACCAACTAGACTGTAACTCAAATAAGAGACGACAAAATTAAAGCAGACTCGAGGCAAGCAACTGCGCTGCGGTCGGCCAAAACAAGCACATACAAGTGTATAGGCATAACCAGATACAAAATTGCATGGACACATTATGAATGAATTCATTAAAATTGTCCATTTATCTCACTGTACATTTTGCTTCAGTCGCGTGCGTCGAGTCTGCGTCTTAAAATTCCCATGAACTTCACTGACCTCTCGATCGAAGTATGCTGTAGCTATAATCGCATTAGCCCATCATATGTGCGCGCCACAGCCCACGCGACGTGGCAAGCCACGTTTTTAACAACTGCCCTCTCAAGCCTATAGCTGTTATTACCGCGTCTAGATAGGCCAGCAAGAGGCTACAACAAGCTGTAAATAAGAACCACTCACACCGGTCATTGACCTCCCGATCGAAGCACGCCGTGGCTATAAGCTCATTAGCCACCACAGCGAGCTGCGCCGTGCCGTACGCGCGCGCCACATCCCACGCAACGTGGCAGGCCGCGTCGCGCTAGAGCTGTCACTAGCGCGCCTAGATAGACCAGCAAGAGTCACGGACCTTTCGATCGAAGCATGTCCTCCTGTCACTACCGCGCCTAGATATACCGGTGAAAAGAGACCACTACAGTCACTGACCTCTCGATCGAAGCACGCCGTGGCTATAAGTGCGTTAGCCAGCGCTACAACATGTGGAGCGAGCTGTGCCGCATCATACGCCCGCGCCATAGCCAACGCGGCGTGGCAGACCACGTCTTTACCACCCGACCCCTCAAGCCTATAGCTGTTATTACCGCGCCTAGATAGGCCAGCAAGAGTCTACAATAAACTGTAAATAAGAACCACTCACACCGGTCACTAACCTCCCGATCGAAGCACATTGTGGCTATAAGCGCATTAGCCACCACAGCGAATTGCGCCGTGCCGTATGCGCGCGCCACAGCCCACGCGGCGTGGCAGGCCGCGTCGCGCTAGAGCTGTCACTAGTGCGCCTAGATAGACCGGCAAGAGTCAGACCTCTCGATCGAAGCACGCCGTGGCTATGAGCGCGTTAGCCAGCACCACAGCATGTGGCGCGAGCTGCGCCGCGTCGTAGGCGCGCGCCACGGCCCAGGCGGCGTGGCAGGCCGCGTCGCGCTAGAGCTGTCACTAGGGCGCCAAGATAGACCGGCAAGATTCATTGACCTCTCGATCGAAGCACGCCGTGGCTATGAGCGCGTTGGCCAGCACCACAGCATGTGGCGCGAGCTGCGCCGAGTCGTCGGCCCGCGCCACGGCCCAGGAGGCGTGGCAGGCCGCGTCGCGCTAGAGCTGTCACTAGCGCGCCTAGATAGACCGGTGAAAGGAGACCACGACAGCCACTGACCTCTCGATCGAAGCACGCCGTGGCTATAAGCGCGTTAGCCAGCACCACAGCATGTGGCGCGAGCTGCGCGGCGTCGTAAGCCCGCGCCACGGCCCAGGCGGCGTGGCAGGCCGCGTCGCGCTAGAGCTGTCACTAGCGCGCCTAGATAGACCGGCAAGAGTCACGGACCTTTCGATCGAAGCACGTCCTCCTGTAACTACCGCGCATAGATATACCGGTGAAAGGAGACCACGACAGTCACTGACCTCTCGATCGAAGCACGCCGTGGCTATAAGTGCGTTAGCCAGCGCTACAACATGTGGAGCGAGCTGTGCCGCATCATACGCCCGCGCCATAGCCCACGTGGCGTGGCAGACCACGTCTTTACCACCCGACCCCTCAAGCCTAAAGCTGTTATTACCGCGCCTAGATAGGCCAGCAAGAGTCTACAACTAGCCGTAAATAAGAACCACCCACGTCACTGACCTCTCGATTGAAGCACGCCGTGGCTATAACGGTCACTGAGCAAAATATGTGAACTGAACAGGTTGTGTCAGCTAGTTCTGCGAATTGAAAAAGATGTGAACTGAACAGGTTGTATCTGGTTGGGTCACTGACCTCTCGATCGAAGCACGCCGTGGCTATAACGGTCACTGAGCAAAATATGTGAACTGAACAGGTTGTGTCAGCTAGTTCTGCGAATTGAAAAAGATGTGAACTGAACAGGTTGTGTCTGGTTGGGTCACTGACCTCTCGATCGAAGCACGCCGTGGCTATAAGCGCATTAGCCACCACAGCGAGCTGCGCCGTGCCGTATGCACGCGTCACAGCCCACGCGGCGTGGCAGACCGCGTCGCGCTAGAGCTGTCACTAGTGCGCCTAGATAGACCGGCAAGAGTCACTGACCTCTCGATCGAAGCACGCCGTGGCTATGAGCGCGTTAGCCAGCACCACAGCATGTGGCGCAAGCTGTGCCGCGTCGTAAGCCCGCGCCACGGCCCAGGCGGCGTGGCAGGCCGCGTCCCGCGCCGCGCGCCCGCCGCCGCCGCCCGCCGCGCGCGGCTCGTCGCGGCGCAGCGCTGACACTATGGCCGTCACTGCCGCGCCCAGTTGGACCGGTGAGAGGAGGCCGCGACGAGCTGGGAACAAACGTTTATTAGTCTTGAAGCAAATCGAATTATTTTTGTTCAATATTTTTTGATTTGCAATTTTTAAGTAGTTACACTACTATATATAAACTGAAAAAAATAGATGTCATATACTTCAGAAAAAGTGACCAAACCCTCCGGTGTCCGCGGCCAGATTTGAACTGGCGTCTTCAGCTTTCGCGGCTGACGTCCTGACCACTAGACCCGGTCACAGACCTGAAAGCTGAAGACGCCAGTTCAAATCTGGCCTCGGACACCGGAGGGTTTGGTCACTTTTTCTGAAGTATATGACATCTATTTTTTTCAAACATTTATTAGTTATCGAACGAGCGAAGTGGGTTCTTACAAACAACTTCGGCTACTGGGACGTTTCAGCATTTCGATGGCTTTTTGATTTTGAGAGTTTGTTCCGCGTTAACTTTAGTAACGTTTTTCTGTCTTTATGAAATTTGTTCGGGTTGTAGCAGAGATCAATATAATTTGAGAGTTCGTATATGAACAGGATCGGTCAACGGGTTATAGTGCTAGAAGGCGCGAAAAAATCATCACATGGGTCTTGTTATATTGGTCAGCTTGTTTGCAAGTAAATCGCGAGTTCTGAGTTCGAGGCGGACTACTAGTTTATTTTACTTATATTACAAACGAGATGACCAATATAACAAGACCCTTATGATTATTTTTTCGCGCCTTCTAGCTCCATGACCCCTTGGTCGATCCTGCTCATACAAACTCTTAAATTATATGTATATCGACTACAATCCCAAATTTCATGATCAAAAAAGCGTTACTACGGTTATAGCGGAAAAAACTTTCACACTCAAAAAGCAATCGAAATACCGAGACGTCGCTTCGCTTACGCTCCGCTTGTTCGATTATACTCGCGATTTACTTGCAAAGAATTGACCAATATAACGAGACCCTTATAAAGATCGCCTTCCAGCACTATAATACTTTGACGAATCCTTCTCATATTAAGAGTCTCAATAGTATTTTGTGCAACGGTACATAATTAGGTCTTAAAATTCTCGGGTCTGTTATTACAAAATTCGGCTTCGCCTCATTTTGTAACTTCGACCCTCGAATCTTAAGAACCCTTATTATGTACCTGTTGCACACGAAACTTTTTCTACGACAGTAGCAAAAACGTAATTAATAAATAATTTTAAAGTTCTTAAGTATCACGAGTACATAAATCAATTTTGTTTTAAGATTTTTCTATCAACTAATAACTTACTTTTGTGCCGAAGTCTTCGGATATTCACTGTGAAGTTTTCTTGTCACTTATTTTATGAAAATTAACATAAACTTCTTGATATTAACATAATATACGAGTTTAAATACAAAAATTAAGCCGTACATTGTGTTGAAACTTTTTAAATATTAACTTTTTGACTAAATGTCATAGACAGACCACGAGTTGGTTTTCAATTGCAAAAAAATATGGCTTCGTTCAAGTAACTCTCAATGCAAAAGCTTACATTAAAGTACTATTATGCTTTTCATAAATATGAAAACTAAATTATTTAAGATATTAATACTTTAAAAAAGACATGATAATGTTTTTATCATAGTTGGTGCAAAAATAATTTCAAGTATAAAAATATAATTTATATTGTAAACAAGAACGAACCCTTTTTAGACATGGCACCTGGAAGTCAGTGTATTAAAAAAACAAAAACAGTTGCACAATATGTTTTGTGTGACTGCTAGCAGTTATAGAAAGTACCTATAGACAAATAGACTTTAGCGCCTTCACTTAAATGATGTAGTTTTAGATACCACTATCAGTCATTTAATTGGCATATAGAAGTGCTGGAGTAGAAAAATTATATTTATTTCTGCTACAACCCCATAAAATTTCATAAAGATCAGAAAAACGTTATTCATGTTATCACGGAACAACTATTCAAAATCAAATAGCCACCTAAACACAGGGCAGTCTCAGTAGCCAGCTGACAGTTCCGTTGTCTCCGAAATTGTCTGTAAGAGCTTCGCTTCGCTGCGCTCGCTCGTTCAATAAGCTATTAGATAAAATATGAAAAAAAATTTGTTGTTTCGTAATGATTTAAACTCACACACACAACACGCTCGAAATATCAGGAATAGTATTTTATACAATCGTGACATAATTAAGAGCTTCGTGGCCTAAGTAAGGTACGAGATTGAAAAGCTTGATTATGTCACTGTTGTATACAATATTTTTTCTACGAGTGCTCAACATAGGCAAGCCGGTAAGAATTGAGTTCGACGAAAGACCCTGCTGCCTCTATACAATAGAGTAACTTGAATCTCCCGGCAGATCGTGCGTCTTACAATATTGTATGAAAATCCTTTGTACCATCGTTGGCGATGTCACAATATGCGACCATAAAAGCTCTATCGGAAAGTATGCGCTAGTAGTTCGGTCTACACAATCACAATTCAAGCATTACAATCGACGAGTAGAAAAAATAATAAAAGTAAGTGTACGCGATTAAGTCCCGCTTAGTTGTTTCATTATTAAAGTGCGACATCGCTAGTGACGTACCCAATTCAGCCAGCGCCATGCAGCCGCCATGCCACGCGGCCTCGCGCTCGTGGCGCGCGAACAGTGCCAGCACGCACTCGCACACGTCGGCGGCGGCGGGCGCGGGCAGCCGCGCGCCGATGCGGCCCACGCCCTTGGCCGCCGACCAGCGCACCACCGTGTCCTCATCGCGCAGGGAGCACAGGAGGAGCTCTACCATGTCTTCTACCTGTGGGATTCATGTCAAATCTTGCGATCATTAAGAGGCTGACAACACCCGATGGCCGTTGGGGCGGAAAGGTTCTCGAGTGGCGACCACGAACCGGAAGGCGCAGCGTGGGTAGACCCCCCGCAAGGTGGACTGATGACCTGGTGAAGGTCGCGGGAGTCCGCTGGATGCGGGTGGCGCAGGACCGGTCATTGTGGCATTCTTTGGGGGAGGCCTATGTCCAGCAGTGGACGTCTTTCGGCTGATATGATGAACACCCGATGACCTTCAAATTGACTTTACTCAATCAGTGTTTTAGCTATAACACCTTGTTTTGAGAAAGTAAAAAATATACGTTATTATTCGTTATATTTGGAAGAACTTCGTTGATTCCGATACACGATTGGACGAAATCGGCTCGATAGAAAATAATTCCAAAGTTACATCTTAAAATTTGCTTTAAACAGTCGTATGTCTTTAGTTTCTTGACTTATACGTCTGTAACTAAGGACAAAATTTCACCGCACTAATACTAAAAACTCCGTTGTTTTATATTTCTCAATCAATGCGTAGTTTATTTTTAATTCATCGGTTGCAAAATTTGCAATTAGCTCCCATACTAATCGTAACACAGTGTTTCTCTATCACTCGGGCTGAAAAAGATAGGGAGGGAATTTAGCTGTTGTCAGCCCTTTAAACTCATACTGGTAGTCCGTCTCGAACTGATAACTCGCGATTTACTTGCAAATGAATTGACCAATATAACAAGACCCTTATGAAGATCGTTTTTCGCCTTCTAGCTCCATAAGTCCTTTGATAATAATTATATGTATCTCTGCTACAACCCCAACAAACTTCATAAAGATCAGATTTTTTTTACTAAAGTTATCGTGGAACAAACTGTCTAAATAAAAAATCCATCGAAATGCCGAGACGTCCCACTTACCAGTAGCCAGGTGACAGTTGTGTCCGAAGACGTTTATAAGAACTTTGTTTCGCTTACGCTCCGCTCGTTCGATTACAACCAGCACGGACAATGACTCAGAAAAAGTAAAGACTGTTTTGCCTAAGATCTTCGAACGAATGCTGACTGTAATTATCTGTATTATTATATGCATGAGTCCAATGCTTGCAATGCAATACAAAACGGTATATATTCTACCTCCTGCGGTATGACCCGATTATCATCCTTTGGTACGAGTAGCGGTTTAGTGTCGCCCGTCACGTGTGACCGCGAGCCGTAGGAATGTCAACCTTAGTGCAATGCTATACGGTATATATTCTAACTACCTCCTGTGGTGTCTTATTCGTCATCATCTGGTACGGGTAGAGGTTCAGTGTCGCCCGCACCCGCCGTTGCGCCCAATGTCACGTGTGACCGCGAGCCGTAGGAATGTGAACCCTAATGCAATGCTATACGGTATATATTCTAACTACCTCCTGTGGTGTCTTATTCGTCATCATCTGGTACGGGTAGAGGTTCAGTGTCGCCCGCAGCCGCCGTTGCGCCCAATGTCACGTGTGACCGCGAGCCGTAGGAATGTGAACCCTAATGCAATGCTATACGGTATATATTCTAACTACCTCCTGTGGTGTCTTATTCGTCATCATCTGGTACGGGTAGAGGTTCAGTGTCGCCCGCAGCCGCCGTTGCGCCCAATGTCACGTGTGACCGCGAGCCGTAGGAATGTGAATCCTAATGCAATGCTATACGGTATATATTCTAACTACCTCCTGTGGTGTCTTATTCGTCATCATCTGGTACGGGTAGAGGTTCAGTGTCGCCCGCAGCCGCCGTTGCGCCCAATGTCACGTGTGACCGCGAGCCGTAGGAATGTGAACCCTAATGCAATGCTATACGGTATATATTCTAACTACCTCCTGTGGGATGTCCTATTCGTCATCTTCCGGTACGGGTAGAGGTTCAGTGTCGCCCGCAGCCGCCGTAACGCCCAAAGTCACGTGTGACCGCGAGCCATAGGAATGTCAACTTTAATGCAATCCAATACGGTATATATTCTAACTGTACCTCTTGCGGTATGTCCTGGTCGTCATCCTCAGGCACTGGTAGCGGTTCAGTATCGCCCGCGGCCGCCGCAGAGCCTAAAGTCACGGCGAGTGACCGCGAGCCGCGAGTGTATCGCCAAGCTGCCACGCGCGGCCGTAGGAATGTCAACCCTGTTGCAATCAAATACGGTATATAATGCAAAAGAGTTTAAAGAAAGGCATGTGAACATCGAATTGAGGGAGAAGCTAAATATATGCTGTAACGTGTTTACTGTGTCACGTATCCAACGAATATTCTTCGGAATTTGATGCCAAAGAAAATTTGGTGAAATTACAATTATAATATCTCGAAGTATTTTAGTTGTGGCATCAAATCGAAATCAAATCATTTAATGTCATAAAAACTTAAGTCAAAGATAAAATATACAAATTAATCCTTTCAATATATTTTTAATTGTACAACATAGCACGTAAACTACGTTCTACGTTCTACAAATGCCAATGGTAACGTCAATTTGGATAGTTAGCAGTGTAATCGTGAAGTCAAAGTACGAGCTGGTTTGTTATATATTATCGTCAGTTGTCTATTCTCGTTATGTAATTAAGTTTCTGAAGATAAAAATCAAAAACCTGGCCGGATAGAGCACAATACCGAGTTGTGGAGATCATCGGAAGCGGCCCTTGCCCAGCAGTGGAACACTATATTAGGCTTATAAAAAAAAGAAAATCTAATATGTCACTTACCAACTCTCTGCACAATCTTAACTCCATACTTCCGGACAAGCATGAACTTGTGCTGTTGATAATTCTGCTTCGTCACCCACTCAAGCAGTTTAGACGCAAAAGGCAACAGATCGTCCCTCTTCCCATGCTTTAATACAGCAGCCACCGCTGCAAGCACGCCATAGTGGATATTGTCATCGTCCTGGATGTTGGAATGTAATTTGCAGGCCCACTCGAAGAAGGTACCCATGTACAGCTCTTTTACATCTGACCTGAAATTTATTATTATAAAGTTATAATCAAGCATCATATAATACCTGGGAATGACAATGTCTGTCTATACAAAATTCACTTCATGGCAGCCCTAGCAGTTTTTAGGTGGTATCCAGATCACTGGCAGTACTGAGGCAAGATAGTGTGCAAAATCTTTTATAACTGCTATAATATTGGCCAATCAATATTATTAAGAACACAGTACCTTTAGGGTCCAAAGAAGGAATGTGGGTCAATCAACTTTTTAATGTTGTTTACTCTGTCCACCATAGAAACAAGGGGCAATAAATAGTTTATTAACTCATGCACACGGTATCTTTAGGCTACTGTATGCTTAATTGATAATTAGGGGATCAGTGTTACTCTGCGTCCGTAGGAAACACCTTAGATAACCCTACACGTGATCCCTGGGTGGTGCTAAAAGAGTAACAAACTTGGCAGCTGCACTGTCCCATCTGGACCTCGCAGCACTCACTGGATTTTCATTATCATCTGCTTTCCCATTACTACTACCCTAGGGAAGATATACCTATCTATATCCAGTGACACGTAGCCATACGATAAATAAATAAAGTATAAAGAAACTCATAATTCTTTGTATTTTAACTCAAATACCTCGGCCACATACTCGACGAGCGGCGTGGGAAGTAGCGAGGGAAGTAGGCAAAGACATAGTGTGGCCGCGCTACTCGTCATGTCGCTCGTCATGCTCCTCGTCATGCCCACCGCTCCCTATTTTGTCGGTTTTTTGGCGCGAGTCAAAGGGCCGCATATCATAATCGCGCGAGTAGCGCAGTATGTGGCTGGAGAGGGCAACATCGCGGCAGCGCGAGTGGCAGCACGAGGGGCATAGTGTGGCCGAGGTATAAGACTTAATTCACACCGGAATGGCAGCGGCCGGAAGCGGCGCGGCGAGCACTTTCAGTGTGAAATAATTTTAAACTTTATCTACATACTTAAAAGACAAGTATCGCTTAACAAGGTCGCGCGGCTGCGCGCGTCTTGTCGGCGGTTCAACCCACGTCCAACTGCGGCGACGCGCTGGTCAAGAGGAGACTAGGCAAGCGGAGTAGGGACGCGGTAGTAGGAGTGTAGCCGCCAGCGGCCCTGGCGGTCCGCTGCCATTCCGGTGTGTATTGCGCCAGAGTTTAAAAAACACGACAGTTACCTGACAAGGAATTTAGATGCCAGATAAGCACTGGCTTCAGCCGAGGAGTCTTTACTCATAGCGTAAGTCTTGCAAATATTGAGGATCCTCTCCATTACTGTTAACTTCTTTGCTGTCCCAGCTTCTGTAATTGCATAGTTTAATAAAAAGCAGAATACATTGCAATTCTGTATTGGGTTTTCAAGGGGCTACAGGGGCTATTCACAAAAGGTTTGCACTGGGCTTTAAGCTTTAAACGCTTGGCTATGATTATTAGTCTCATGTTGAATGTCTTTAAAGCTATTATAAGTATCTTTTTATTGGCTCAGATGTGACAACCTATCTTATTCATTTTAGAATATTGTTTGAATCAGGGTATAACTACAGTCCGCAGCAGAAGTAGCTAAGCGGGTGAGCTGTTCAAAATGATCTTGGCACAACTTTATTGCTAACATCTCGCATACCGAAACAAGGTATTAAATTGTAATTAGTCATTTAAGAGTTCAATATCTTAAATTTCTACTAACACGGATCCACATTCACCGGAATATGAGAGGTCAAGAGAATAAGAGTGTGTGAAGATAATTTTGTCACCTCACCCGCTTAGAAAATTCTGCTGCTGACGGTACCAAGTAAATTCATTTCAAACCTATTTATAGATATTTTTTTAAATAACAATAATGAATACCAGGTTGTCCAGGTGCAAATCCATCCAGCCGACTCATGTGGAACGGGATAATGACTACAATGGACAGCCACAGGAGCAGCACAAATCTGCTGCGCCACGTCTCCTTGTTGCTGGGGTCTTCTGCTTCCAAGAATGTGAGAACAACGAGCAAGTCGGAAACCTGTAGCAAATAAATAGATGTACTACATTCAGGAAATGCAACCTGGGTTTTTTTTGTATGAAAAAATCCCGTTTTTTGGGTATTCCCTTTTTGCATTCACTAACTACTTTCAAAAAGCATCATATTTCCAGAACTGACTGACTTGTTCACTCGGCATCTAAACACGCGCACAAGTAACTTTAAACTAACAACAACAAAAAGAGTAACAAACTTGGCAGCTGCACTGTCCCATCTGGACCTGCAGCAATAGCCATACGATAAATAAATAAATAAACAACAACAATACATAATACAGATATTGGCAAAAACTTTATTGCAAACCTAATTGTTTACAATTTATTAAATTACCCACCCAAGTTGTGAACTCCAACAGTGTTAATCAGTTTAAAAATAGACTCGACAAGCTATCTAAAGCAGTGAATTAGTGCTTAGTGAACTATGATTTAGCCTTATCAGTGAGAGCCTGCCTGATATATGACAATAATATTTGTTTATCATCAGAAGACAAACAGTAGTTGTAATACAAGTGAAAACTCTAACTTTTCCAATAAGTGCTAAATTGGAAATTGCCTTTATTTACGAATACTTTAAGGCAAAAGATACACATATACACAATAATTTTAATTTCACTAAATAATACAAGGTACTGAACATGGATACATATTTTCTCCTTAGCAATAAAATTGAAAATCTTATGACTTAAAATTAGACAAGAAAAATAATATCTTTTGTTTACCTCATGGGGCAGATGTCTTACAACCACTTTATATCCTCTTACTCTTATAATCTGGTACATATAATTAAATGTAGCATGTTTCAATTCAAGAGGAGATTCTTTGTCTTTGATAATACTAATGAACTTCCCTAAAATCTTGTCTAAATGCGGGTCGAGTAAGTGAGGCTGTTCATAGTACTGCTTTAATATAGCATACAATTTATCGTACTCCGCTTCCAACGAAGGGGTGTTGTAAATAATTTTTACGTTTTCGATCATGTTCAACACCTCCTCGACTTCAGAAAAGTGCTCCAAAGCACAGCCGAGACCAATGTTGTCACATTCGTCATCGTGGTTGATGTCGGCATCTATTCCAACCATGTTTCAAAAGGTATTTTCACCAAGTTGTCTTTATATCATACGAATGAAGTAACTGTCGTTAGATTATATTGGGTATGAAAACAACTAGAACAGTCACTGTTTTTCTTATTTGTGTTGTTTGGATAACAAAATTTAACATTAGCAGTTCCGATAGTTTTTGTCTTGCGTTTCAATGAATCCCAACTGTCAGTGTCAAGTCTATGTCGGTATCAGTGTTGCCAACTCGAATGGTCCTGAATATGCTAGAGTGAGGATGAAAAAATGCTACTAATATGCCAACTTCATTTTATATGTGCTCTTGAGCCTATAATCTCGGATTTGGTTGATTGTCCACCATACTATAACAAAAAAATATGCCGGACCTGATCAAATCGGCCAAAATTTTTGAAAAAAGTATATGGATTATGTAGTGACTGGGCAATTTTTTGAGAGTCTTGGTGGCGACCATGTGTCAAGGTCCCTAAGTATGTAAAAAATAATAACCGTTCGAAAACAGATATACAATTTTTAATAACAGAAATTAATTTTCTTATGAAATAATATCGTTGTATTCTGCTTTCTTGCTTCGTGTAAATATGCTAAAAAAATATGCTTTATGCTAAATGCTAAAATAAAATGCTGATTGAGATGATAGTATGCTAGATCTAGCATATAAAATGCTAAATTGGCAACACTGGTCGGTTTGTATATAGTCGGTATTGTCGCTGCCACTAGTGCCACTGCCACTGCCACTCCAATCTTCGCCATCTTAAAAGCTTTTACAAACGGAACAATTTAGCTTTGACATGTTACCACGACATATCAAAACTTGATGTTGAACTGCATTATAAATCATGAAGCAAATCTAAGTATTTTGTTGAATATTAATTACTGATTTGTAGTTTTGAAGGAGTAGAGTTTGTCCGGAAAGAGCAGTGACGTGGTTTATATGGGAACTCGTATGAGTTCCCATATAAAACAATGTAGGTATATTTAACGACACTTCTTTTTCCGGACAGACTATAATACTCCTACATATATATATATATATATATATATATATATATATAAATAAATAAATAAACTGAAATAAATTTCATATACTTCAGAAAAAGTGACCAAGTCCTCCGATGTCTAAGGCCGGGCCGGACGATACTGGAGCCGGCCATACTGTAAAATTATAAAAAAAACTTACCAGTTTTCTTCCATATATAGAGCCCATCTCGGAGATAATGAAAACATAAACCGTAAAGGTCTTAAATGACCACATATATGTATGGCGTTAAGTTGAAAATATAAAAAAAAATACGTTAATTTATTATAATTACCATCGAGCCCACAATGCCTACATCTTTAAATTTTGACATACGGTAAAGCCCACTTCAAATAACGTACATACCAATTTGAACACTATCTATTTCAGTGGCCGAATAAGATTTTAAGACCAATTGAAATCACGATTTTTTGGCTTTAATTTATCAAAGAGCTTACCGCTTCAAAATTTCGCAGGTGTTAAAGGACCCATTTAACTAACCAAATACCTACCAAATTTAAGATCGTTCTAGTGGGCGCATAAGATTTTAATACCATTTAAAGAAATAGTTGATTTCATACAAAAAATAGCAGACCTTTAAGACTTATGTTTTCATGATTTCCGAGATGGTCGTCAACACAGTGAATCCTCCTTTTTGTAAAGGGTCGGCAACGCACATGTGACTCCTTTGGAGTTGCAGGCGTCCATAGGTTACGGTAGCTGCTTACCATCAGGCGGGCCGTATGCTTGTTTGCCACCGTCGTGGTATAAAAAAAAAAAGATGGGCTCTACCACGCTATATGGATGTAAACAGGTAAGTTTTTTGATAAATTTACAGTATGGCTGGCTCCAGCACTAGGATTAGTATTATATTCTTTGATTTGAACCAGCGTTTTCAGCTTTCGCGGCTAGTTTCGTTTCGACGACCCTTAACAATAACAATGGCATTGGCAACATTTTAATCTGTCAAACCCCAAAACGATGCGGAGAAGCTGCGCCGGCAGTATTTCCTAATTTTAAAGATTTTTAACTCAAATGTAATGAAACAGCAGTCTAATTAAGATATTTAAGCTATTTTGTCCAAAATGAACAACCGTAAGTACAGTAACACGAACATTTTTTGCAAGCATCAGGAACGTATAATACGCAGATGCTCTTGCTACTTTTACTTTGTTAATTTTTAGTCGGCCGCGATCCCGCGAAGAGGAAGGTAAAGCCCATTGAAGCCCAGTCCCTATTGGATTTCGATCTTGGGGAAGGGGAAAGCTCCGACGACTCGGACTTTCGGATTGAAGACCACCCCGAAGATAGTGATGATCACTCTATGAACAGTGATGATGACGGTATTTTTTTATTATATATTTGACTTTACGAATTAAGGTTTTATCCTTACAAAACCTGTACTATAGTAAGGTTAGCTGGAAGAGATCCCTTGAAGGGATTAGTTCACCTTTGTGCTTTTTCTATCCTTTGTTATTATTATTACCTTTACCTATTTTATGCAACAAACTACGTTATGTTTAAAATAATAGAATAAAAAACATTGCAAGGCTATTAAAGGCCTCCAAGGGTATTCAAGGCCTTTAACGGCCTCCTAGCCCCGTTGGTACTGCCTACGTAGCAGGAGGTCCCGGGTTCAAATCCTGGTAAGGGCATTTATTTGCGTGTTTGTCACAGATATTTGTTTCTGAGTTATGGAAGTTTTCTATGTATTTAAGTATTTATCTATATCTAAATATATAAAAGAAGAAACTGACTGACTGACTGACTGTCTGACTGACTGACATATCAACGCACAGCCCAAACCGCTGGTTCTAGAGATTCCAAATTTGGCACATAGGTTCCTTATAAGGTCTAGGGATGCACTAAGAAAGGATTTTTCAAAATTCACCCCCTAAGGGGGTAAAATGGGGGTCCAAAGTTTGTATGGCGAATCAAGATTTGTTAGACTATTTTATTCGAAACTTCACAGGAGTATTCCTAACGATAAATGAGTAAACATGTGTTTCAGGTTTTTTGAAAATTCAACCCCTAAAAGGGGCAAATGTGGTCACAAAGTCTGAAAATCAACATGGGTATCGTATCTTTTTTGAGTACTTATAGTACGCGGGCGAAGCCGCGGGAAAGGGCTAGTATTATATATCCCATCAAAAACATAAATGTGAAAGGCTGCCAAGTTCGATACTATGGGAATGCTTCGCCTATAAAAGAAGTGAGATCTGAATAAGTACCAAGTTCCATAAAAATACCTCAAATCATAAATAGTTATAGGAATGCACACTTGATTTCCAGCAGTTTTTAAGGTACATTTTGAATAAGTATCACGTTACATAGAAATACCTAAAATTATAATAGTCAGAGAAACGCACACCGGTTTTTTTAGCAGTTTCCTGATAACATTTATTATTTTCAGTACTTTTCAATGATGTTACTTGGCAAGTTTTCACACACCACACACCTTTTCAATGCAATGAATCGACACCCTTGGACTGCAATGTGTCAAGTATATAATTTTCTATTAAAACTTGCCAAGTTACATCATTAAAAAGTACTGAAAATAATAAATGTTATCAGGAAACTGCTAAAAAAAACCGGTGTGCGTTTCTCTGACTATTATAATTTTAGGTATTTCTATGTAACGTGATACTTATTCAAAATGTACCTTAAAAACTGCTGGAAATCAAGTGTGCATTCCTATAACTATTTATGATTTGAGGTATTTTTATGGAACTTGGTACTTATTCAGATCTCACTTCTTTTATAGGCGAAGCATTCCCATAGTATTGAACTTGGCAGCCTTTCACATTTATGTTTTTCATGGGATTTCATTTATTTTTGTTAGGTGTAGGTTCTTTATTATTTTTTTATCACTTTTGCTTTAGGAAATGTCTCATTCCACTTAGGTATGTACTTTATACTATACCCTTTATACTAAGCGTCTAATTCTATTTTACTATTTATTTATAGGTGATTTTTACAAATAAACTGGCTCCCTACACCTATAAAATGTACCTACTTACATATAATTACATACATCAATAACGCACTTTATTCTGTTTGTAAGTACGCTACCTACATAGATAATTAATAACTTGGTAATACCTACCTACCAGTAGGTATTATAATTGGTGGCCTATTATGTAGCCCTAGAAGTGCACCATCCCATCTCATCCCGTGGCGTATCGGAGGGTGAGATGGGCAGTAGTATATATAATTCCATCTTAGAGTATATATGATTTCCATGTTCTTGAATCTGCGATTTTATTAGTTGTAAAATTAGAAATTATTTAGACTATGCGAGAAAAAATAGTCTTTTCATTTTTGTTTGACTGATTTAGCGCACCTAGTGTACCTAGTGACCTGCTTTGTACTTCGTAAATCGTGGGTTCGGTTCCCGCAACAGACACACACACAGAGTGGTGAACAATTTTATTGTTCTTGTCTTTAAGACAAACATGTATTGTCTTAAATTGGTATGTATCTAAATTTAAATAAGTCTTATCTCATTTCCACTCCATACCTACTTATAGTAGAACAAAATTACACATTCGTTGTTTTCGAAACTGACTCACACTTGGCCGTTTTCAGATTTTTACTTTATTTCGACCTAAAGACAAACCTTCGAGCCAAATTTCAGGTCGGTACGACCATTGGAAGATAGACCCACTTAGTTCATTATGACTTCATAGTAGAACAAAGTTACACCTTCGCTATTTTTAAAACTGACTCACACTTGGCCGTTTTCAGATTTTTCCCTTTACTTTGACCTTAAGACCTATCTCCATGCCAAATTTCAAGTCAGTACGACCATTGGAAGTGGTCTAGGTTTTTGATGAGTCAGTGAGTCAGTGAGTGTATAGTAGAAATAGCGATTTTCTGACGTCAATATCTCAAGAACTGCTATTGGTAGAATAATGAAATTTTGTATTCTAGACAATGTGGGGATGTCAACAGACACTCGAAATTTCATATGCGTAGATAAAATATGTTTTGAGTTATAGGGTGGTCGAAATTGGCCCGAAATGGTTCGTGTAATATAACCCACGGCCGGTGTGTCGCTTTTTTTTGCTCGAACTTGGCGGACACACTGCCGTGTGTCTAGATATTGTTGTCTAGTACCCACAAGACAAGCCTTATTGAGCTTACCTACTACTACTAGGTTGACTTGTGTAAGATTGTCCCATAATATATGTTTATTTATTTATTTAGAGGGCAATATCTAGTCGTTGTTATTCTGAGATGGTATTTCTAATGTAGGAAAAGATGACAGTGGCAGCTCGGAGGAGTCAGCATCCGATGCTGAAGATGAGTTTAAGGACACCAGCAAAATAGGAGAGTCGGCCGTCACCAACTTACTGGAGAGAGCTAAGAAAGCTGAATTCAAGGTAACTACACAGACACACAGGTAACTACACGGGTGGTTCATATGAGACTAGGGCCAATCGCTGGTCAGTCCCATAATAAAAAAAAAACTGCATTATTTATTTTAATTAAGAACCAGAAGACCAGTTGTATTCCACTGCTGTGTAAAGGCCTATACTTACATTTATTACACTTTTATTTTTACCTTCACCCCGTATATTTGCATGCTTCAAATCTTGTATGTTAAATTTCAACCACTTCCCAGTGTCTGATTGAGCTGACATTTGGTATACATCCGTAATTTACATGAGAATGCTATCTACTAGGTACAGTCAGCAATAAAAGTGTGTAATAGTACAGTCAAGTGCAAAAATACGTATCGAAAAAATCGTCTCATAAATATGGTACTACATACTTATTACAACGGAATAAGATACTATGGGACATATTTTTGAGTAAGATGAGTACACCCATATTTTTACACTTGACTGTACATTATGATACAAGTGTGCTAAGTTGATCATTACATACGAAGCGATATTGTGCGCACGAACGTATGTGAGTGCGCATAAGGAAGCTGAGCTTATGTAATGATCAAGCACACGCGTTGCATACGACGTTTTTCAACACACTTGCGAGGAAATAACAGAATAGTATAATTAATAACTTTTGATAAATACATGAATTGTCAGAATGTTTACAGGATACTTACGAACCTAAGATATTTAATTAAATTTTACTAACCTTTTTTGTGATGTGATGTTATTGAGTATCTGGAACTCTTTTTCAAATAATTTCATAAAATTAAAGACTTCACATTTATTGTGCAAGAAATTATAGTATTTTTTTCTTACGTATTGCTCACTAGATTTTTATGATGACATTTTACTAGTAGGTATGTATCACAATTTTGAAATATATCCAGAGGTTATATTAACGCTAAAGTTGTCTTCTTATTCATTGAAAATATAATCTGTTTAAATTAATAAAACACGAAGTGAAAAATCTAACAAATAAACAATGATTTTAGGTTAACTTATAAATGCCGCGCAATTTTCTTTTTTGGATGTGCGTGCAGCTTGAGGCAAAGGCGCGGACGTATAATGCCAAACAGCCAATATTTAAACAGACAATTCGTGTTTAAAACGTAATTTATTGTGTATTACGAGTAATATAATAACTTGAAGTGATTCTTATTCACAATCAGGATTGTATAATTTGTATTCTATCGTAAAATGTGTATTTTTTAATATATTTACTTTTTTAGAATGTAAACTCATAAAGAGTTGAAAAAAAGTAAAGGTAATACCCGACTAAATTACAACGATTCGTCTGCGTACGTACAACTTGGTACTAGAGTACAAACGTCACTTGATCCGATTATTAAATTATTCCACTAGTTTGATAATTATTGTGAAATGCACGTGTGTTTAATATCTAGGATTATGAGCATAAAAGCGGTGGAATAAGAACCTCGTTACGAGCAGGTGTGTTGAAAAAAATATTTTTGTTAGTAACACATAAATGAGCTTGGTATATTTCTTAAACTAGGTAGTAGAGCATTCTTAATAGAAACTTCATGTCTAAAGATCATAACCATTTTATAAACCAATGTAAAAAATAACCAGCAACTCCTACTTGACTGTGTTTCGTTCAGCCTCAACTTTTCCGTTGATTATATTGTATCCCACTGCTGGGCAAAGGCCTCCCCTCGCTTCCGCCTCTCGTCAGTGCCTAGTGCATGCTCTCGCTAGTGGCTATAAAATGCGTCCATCTCCTTTTTGGCCTGTCTCTGCCCCGGCCGATTGTTTCTTAAATCTGGAAAATAACTGATGAACAACAACAACAACAACAAATACTCTTTATTGAACACCTCAAAAAGAAAACTAGTACAGAAAATGCATAAAGTCAGATTAGAGGTAAACAACAGGCGGTCTTATAACTAAAAAGCGATTTCTACCAGACCTTTAAGTAGTAGAATTGCATTAAATAAACTAAGTCAGTAGGTGTCAACAACCATTGAATCAACGTTTTTGTACTAGATACCGGGTGACTTGGCCAATTGGCTGATCTGTGCTGGCTGCCTAGGCTCCCGGAGCGATGACTTCAATGAGATTGTTGAGTGTGACGGTTGTGGTGTTACTGTCCATGAAGGTAAGCTGAATTTAACTTGTTTATTGCATTGATATCAAATTATTTTAACACATTCAGTGCTGAAAACCCGACTATCGGGTATTTTATGATTTCGTTCCCAGGCCGGACGACTCGATAGTCGGGATCGTAGTACTACAGCTTTATATGACGAAATTTTTGTGGCCTGGCGCGGATGTCTTGTTAGGCTGGGTGGCAATGAATGTGAACTACATGAGTAGGTACACTCATATTGACTTATTTCTCCTAATTCTTTATCAAACATATATGTCCTCAGCCATGTGTTTTAGTACCTTAAGGGGCTCTACACGTTTCTTATTGATTTTTGACCAGTTTTGAGTCGATATTCCAACATTTGCACTATAGTTAAAATTAAAAGGCAAACGGCTATCGGTTCATCAATCTTTTATCTCCATTCTGTTGAGCCAGATTTGGAAATAAATGAGTAATTATTTTTTTGAGGTTTTTTTTTAAATATGGTCTAAAAAAGCACTTTTATCGATATTCTAAAACTGTAAAGAATCTTACATATACGAACTCTACACATTAGGGTTCCTCTTTGACGGCTCTAAAAACTGCGGAGAGATTTTAATTTTAGACAAATTAACACAAAAGTTATGACCAGACCACTTTTTAGGGTTCCGTAGTCAACTAGGAACCCTTATAGTTTCGCCATGTCTGCCCGTCCGTCCGTCCGTCCGCGGATAATCTCAGTGACCGTTAGCACTAGAAAGCTGAAATTTGGTACTAATATGTATATCAATCACGCCGACAAAGTGGTAAAATGTTTTATTAGGGTACCTCCCCTATACGTAAAGTGGGGAGTGATTTTTTTTTTCATTTCAACCCTAACGTGTGATATATTGTTGGATAGGTATTTAAAAATGAATAGGGGTTTACTAAAATCATTTTTTGATAATGTAAATATTTTCGGAAATAATCGCTCCAGAAGTAAAAAAAAATGTGTGTCCCCCCTCTAACTTTTGAACCATAAGTTTTAAAAATATGAAAAGTAAACCTTCATACAAAACTTTCTAGGCAAATTATTTTGAACTTGATAGGTTGAATAGTTTTTGAAAAAAAAATACAAAATTATTTCTGAACTGACTTTGTAATTTAACCGTATAAGCAGGTGTGTATTGTACCTGTAATTTCTACAAAATTACAATGAAAAGACTTGCTTTAAGAATTATCCCATAAAAATCATCTTCCATACTTTAAGCTCGCGCGCAATAGTTTACTTAATTTGCCGATAGATGTCGCTGTACGTAGAACGCTCATATCATATCCTACATGGCGGTGTTATTTTAACTCTTAAGTGGGGACACTTACTGTGACGGACGAAAAACTACGGAACCCTACACTGAGCGTGGCCCGACACGCTCTTGGCCGGTTTTTTGGCCTAAAATTGCTCGACTTAGATGTCAAATATCTCGAAGACAATAAATGTTGAACGTTACTGATAATATGTTAGTCATTGGCGCCAGGGAGCCCCATAATAGTTTTAATCAATATTTCCACTTGTTACAGGTTGTTACGGTGTCTCCGATGTCACGAGTGAGTCCAGCACAGTGAGTTCGGCCTCTACCGAGCCGTGGTTCTGTGAGGCATGTAAGGCAGGGGTCACTGACCCTAGCTGCGAGCTCTGCCCTAATAAAGGTAAACTTCTTAAAAAAATGAAAATGTCAAACAATTTGAATGCCTATCCTTTGGCTTTTTCATACATAGATGCTACCATTTTTTCGTTGCTACTTGCAATTTTTAAGTTGTATGTCAAAACTGTGAATCAGTAAGTCAGTAATTTTTCAGTCAAAAAGTAAATTAATAAAATGCTGTGGAAGTTCAAGTAGTTTGGAAAATTGAAATGTTTTTTTATTGCAGGTGGCATATTTAAGGAAACGGAAGTTGGAGCATGGGTTCATCTTGTGTGTGCGCTTTACGTGCCTGGAGTGGCGTTCTCAGAGGTACACTATTTTGTTGCCTTACAGAAAACCACAGCCAAATAGCACTAGACCCTACTCATAGTGTTGTGTTCCTGCTGGTGAGTAAGGTTGCCAAAGAGCTCAAAGAGGACCCAGTGTGTTGACGATGAGGGACCCTCTTGTTCCTTTAGCCGTCAACACAGTGAATCCTTCTTTTTGTAAAGGGTCGGCAACGCGCATGTGACTCCTGTGGAGTTACAGGCGTCCATAGGTTACGGTAGCTGCTTACCATCAGGTAGGCCGTATGCTTGTTTGCCACCGTCGTGGTATAAAAAAAAAATAATAAAAAAAATAATTTTTAAAATGAGCTAGTTAGTCTAGTGGAGAGTAAGTCATGAAATGCTAGTGAAGATAATATTTTTTCTACTCCAGCACTTCTATATGCCAATTAAATGACTGATAGTGGTATCTAAAACTACATCATTTAAGTGAAGGCGCTAAAGTCTATTTGTCTATAGGTACTTTCTATAACTGCTAGCAGTCACACAAAACATATTGTGCAACTGTTTTTGTTTTTTTAATACACTGACTTCCAGGTGCCATGTCTAAAAAGGGTTCGTTCTTGTTTACAATATAAATTATATTTTTATACTTGAAATTATTTTTGCACAAACTATGATAAAAACATTATCATGTCTTTTTTAAAGTATTAATATCTTAAATAATTTAGTTTTCATATTTATGAAAAGCATAATAGTACTTTAATGTAAGCTTTTGCATTGAGAGTTACTTGAACGAAGCCATATTTTTTTGCAATTGAAAACCAACTCGTGGTCTGTCTATGACATTTAGTCAAAAAGTTAATATTTAAAAAGTTTCAACACAATGTACGGCTTAATTTTTGTATTTAAACTCGTATATTATGTTAATATCAAGAAGTTTATGTTAATTTTCATAAAATAAGTGACAAGAAAACTTCACAGTGAATATCCGAAGACTTCGGCACAAAAGTAAGTTATTAGTTGATAGAAAAATCTTAAAACAAAATTGATTTATGTACTCGTGATACTTAAGAACTTTAAAATTATTTATTAATTACGTTTTTGCTACTGTCGTAGAAAAAGTTTCGTGTGCAACGGTACATAATTAGGTCTTAAAATTCTCGGGTCTGTTATTACAAAATTCGGCTTCGCCTCATTTTGTAACTTCGACCCTCGAATCTTAAGAACCCTTATTATGTACCTGTTGCACAAAATACTATTGTAATGTGTATATGGTTTTGAGGTAGGTACATGTACTACATATCTTACGGGCCATTAGTCACCTGTTGATAAAAAAAATTGTCGTTAACTTAAAATAAATTGTCTTTAAATGTGTCGGTCCACACCTGACGCACCGCCTCGCGACGAAATTGCCGCGCGAGGCAGCTCTGCTAGTGTGGAAGTGCCGCGGCCGAGGAAAAGGCACGCGCAACCGCAATGTAAAATTTTACAAAAATAAAATTTTATACGCGGGCGATGGAGCGTAGTTAGGTGTTCGCAGGACTGATAGAATCAGAAACACGGAACTGCGCTCCAGAACTCGCATTGTAGATGTTGGTGTCAAGACCGCCAAGCTAAAATGGGACTGGGCAGGACACGTTTGCCGCATGCATCCGGAAAGATGGGCCAAACGTGCTACCGATTGGATCCCACAGATGGCTACCGGGGCAGAGGCAAACCAAAAAAGATATGGCGGGATGACTTGGACGCATTCTGTAAAGAGTGGTCGAATTTGTCAACCAACAGGGTCGAATGGGGGAAAAGAGGGGAGGCCTTTGCCCAGCAGTGGGACACCAAATAGGCTAATAAAAAATTTTATACAGGTGGAGCGTCTGTCTGGAGTGACGCTGTTCGAGATGGCGTACTCCCGCTGGGGCGCGCGCTCGTGCGCGCTGTGCGTCGACGCCGCGCTAGCGCGCACCGGCGTGTGCGTCGGCTGTGACGCCGGCCTCTGCAAGACCTTCTTCCACGTCACATGGTACGTAACATCAGAGCGTGACGCTGTTCGAGATGGCGTACTCCCGCTGGGGCGCGCGCTCGTGCGCGCTGTGCGTCGACGCCGCGCTAGCGCGCACCGGCGTGTGCGTCGGCTGTGACGCCGGCCTCTGCAAGACCTTCTTCCACGTCACATGGTACGTAACATCAGAGCGTGACGCTGTTCGAGATGGCGTACTCCCGCTGGGGCGCGCGCTCGTGCGCGCTGTGCGTCGACGCCGCGCTAGCGCGCACCGGCGTGTGCGTCGGCTGTGACGCCGGCCTCTGCAAGACCTTCTTCCACGTCACATGATACGTACGTAACACCAGAGCGTGACGCTGTTCGCAGAGATGACGTACTACCGCGTCGAGTAAATGAATAGACTTGAATGAACTTGTTTTGGACGACAGCGGTGGCCACCTTGTCTTGTTGCTCGCCGTGTTGTAGTTTGCGGAGCCGGTGCGGCCTAAGAGCATGCGTGCATGTTCATGTTACCTTGTCATTTGTTGCTTTATGAATTTCAAATATTTAAAATATCAGAATCGTTTTTCTGCTATTAGAATTTTTTTCCCTTCCTTTGTTTCCCGAGAATAAAAGATTTACGCCAAAAAAGGGGTCGTACTCAGCTCAATAGTGGCTCGTGCCTTGTTTTTATCTATACAAAAGTACTTTTATTGCCCCTAATAAAAAGTATTAGCTGTTGAACAGTTTTTAGACTCATTATATTGACTACCAAGTTAAGTGGTGTTGTAAGACAATTGTTAGTTTAATTAGCTAAACATACTTCGGTTAGTTTTACGATGTCTATTATCTTTTCTTTCTTCGGTATTTTTATCAATTTTAACTGGAAAAAATACCATGCCACAAAAAAGTTCCCAAGTTTCTTTTGTTACCACCATTCCTATTGTTATCTTCTGAAAACCTTTAGTTAAGACAACATCAGAGGTATTTTTACACTTTTGCATCTTACTCTTTTGTAATAAGGGGTAAAAGTGTAATATACTTTATGGCACTCCGGGCGTAAAGTGGCATTTACCGCCCACGCGCGCAGTGGAGTCACTTCACACCAAGGAGACGGCATAAAATTGTGTACGCACCACGGACGGTAATAAAGAAAGCCTCAGCTAGCTTGTTTATGGATCTCACCTTCGGTTTGGGCCACAAATGCCCGCTGGGCCGTTCTTTATTTTACCGCCATGGGTGCGTAATGTACTATTGACATCGACTCAGAATCTGGCTTTAGTATTTGAATGATCCAATGATTTATTTATTATTTTCCATTAATAATTATTTTATCCACAATTTCAAAATCCACGCCGCAGGCTTCTACAAAAACAGGTCAACCACAGGCTTCGTCACACAACAATCAAAATTTACAAGTTGAAATCCGCCACAGGCCTTTGTCAATAATAACTACTTACACGCTATACTGAATTGTTTTTTCTCAGCGGTCAAAGGGCAGGGCTGTTAGCTGAGGCGCACTCGGAGGAGGCGGAACAAGCGGATCCTTTCTACGCGCATTGCAAACTGCACTCTGACAAGGCCCTAGTTAAGAAGCGCAGGAGGAACTGGCTCGCACTGCAACTCAGGACCGAAAAACGGTATAATTGAATGATACTAGTAGTCCTTGCAAACGAGCAGACCAATATAACTAGACCCGTAAGAAGATCGTTTTTCGCCTTCTAGCTCCATAACCCCTTGATCGATCCTGCTCATATACGAACTTTCAAATTATGTGTACTGCTACAACTCTCAACAAAGGCCATGGCAGGGTAAGGGAACATCTTGTGCCTTAATAGCTTTTCAGGCTGATTTTTTTTGTGATGATGGGCCCTGCTGTTAGTAACTCCTATACAAAATTACAGCATTCTCCTCTTCTTACTTTCCAAGAAAAAAAATGATTAAGAAAAATCATTTTTCGTGAATATTTCCGCTTCCGTAGATTGAATTAATTCGTGCTTTAAACATATAATACACATACCCGAGACGGAGAATATGTCACTATAAACCGCATAACATTCCATAGACAAAAAATGTTTTTCAAGGGTTAACATTTTTCATTTTTTTTTTTCATAAGTTCTTAGAGAGACACCTCCAATTTTTTAACACATAATAGCCTTTTTGACGGCCTATAACATAAATTAAATTCAAGCGTCTAGCATTGGTGCACCATAACAAAAAAAGTCTTCACTTAATCGTCGTCGTCACTATTTTCGTTAATTACAATACTTAGGCCTTTTTTAAACAGATTGCTCAGTTTTTCGGCTGGTCTAGGTATTTTAGTTAAAAATCTACCATGTGATAAATAATAAACTATTGCTGCAATATGGGAGCAGCAGCTGACTGTACGTAATCCGCATGCACACTCGCAGAAGAAGTTTTTAATACCGTCAATTTCGTTGCAATTTGGTATACATATATTCCACAAAACAACGATACCGTTTTCTGGACATGTGTCTAGACTGAACCTGTATTTTTAAGATGTTCGATTGGTCTTTGACAAATTGCATGTTGATAGTACCATCCTCCAAATGATGTTGCCAACGATTAAAAGTTATTATCGCATTGCATCATTATGTTTGAATCGTTATGGCCAAAAGAATACATTAGATGACTCTACGACGGAAATGATTTTACAAAGAATGAATGAAAAAAGACATGAAGAGAATGTTTTAGTTAAAGAAGTCGAAGAACATGGATGGCTCCGAAAAAAATTACCATTACAACAAATAAATAGTAAAGAAATCTTGGATTTTCCAGAGTTGACGGAACAACAGCTAATAATTTTTTTTAGTGGTACATATCAAATGGGTCAAGCTGTGTCTTATTTAGGAGAAATGATTTTGGAGGATGGTACTATCAACATGCAATTTGTCAAAGACCAATCGAACATCTTAAAAATACAGGTTCAGTCTAGACACATGTCCAGAAAACAGTATCGTTGTTTTGTGGAATATATACCAAATTGCAACGAAATTTACGGTATTAAAAACTTCTTCTGCGAGTGTGCATGCGGATTACGTACAGTCAGCTGCTGCTCCCATATTGCAGCAATAGTTTATTATTTATCACATGGTAGATTTTTAACTAAAATACCTAGACCAGCCGAAAAACTGAGCAATCTGTTTAAAAAAGGTCTAAGTATTGTAATTAACGAAAATAGTGACGACGACGATTAAGTGAAAACTTTTTTTGGTATGGTGCACCAATGCTAGACGCTTGAATTTAATTTATGTTATAGGCCATCAAAAAGGCTATTATGTGTTAAAAAATTGGAGGTGTCTCTCTCTCGGAACTTATGAAAAAAAATAATGAAAAATGTTAACCCTTGAAAAAAATTTTTTGTCTATGGAATGTTATGCGGTTTATCACTATAAACCGCATATAATCATAATTTTGAACAAAAACATATTGTCCGTCTCGGGTATGTGTATTATATGTTTAAAGCACGAATTAATTCAATCTACGGAAGCGGAAATATTCACGAAAAATGTTTTTTCTTAATTATTGTTTTTCTTGGAAAGTAAGAAGAGGAGAATGCTGTAATTTTGTATAGGAGTTACTAACAGCAGGGCCCATCATCACAAAAAAAATCAGCCTGAAAAGCTATTAAGGCACGAGATGTTCCCTTACCCTGCCATGGCCTTTCATGAAGATCAGAAAAACGTTACTAAAGTTATCGCGGAACAAACGGTCAAAATCAAAAAGCCATCGAAATGCACTTACGTCCCAGTAGCCAGCTGAGAAATCTGTCGTGTCCGAAGCGTTCGTCCTTAAGAGGCTGACAACACCTGATGACCTTCAAATTGACTTTACTCAAACAGTTTTTTAGCTATAACTACTTGTTTTGAGAATGTAAAAAAAAATGTTAATATTCATTACATTTGTAGAACTTCGTTAAATCCGATACACGATTGGACGAAATCGGCTCGATAGAAAATAATTCCAAAGTTACATCTTAAAATTAGCTTTAAACAGTTATATGTCTTTAGTTTCTTGACTTATACGTCTGTAACTAAGGACAAAATTCCACCGCACTAATACTAAAAACTTCGTTTATTTATATTTCTCAATTAATGCGTATTTTTTTTAAATTCACCATTTTGCAAAATTTGCAATGAGCTCCCATACTAATCGTAACACACTGTTTCTCTTTCACTCGCGCTGAAAAAGATAGGGGAGGAATTTAGCTGTTGTCAGCCCCTTAAGTTTTTTTTTGTACAACCAATGTCTTATTTTTTTATTTGTTTTTCTTGTTTAGGAAATATGAGTTGCAAAACAACCCTACACCGGAGGAGAAGGCCAGGATAAAACGGAAACTTATTAAGTACAGGAAAAAGTACTTGCAGCACAAGGAAACCAGGAATCCTCCTTGGGGTATGATAATACTTAAAAGTCTCATTAAAACATTAATACGCTACATGTTATTTAAACATTACATAGTTCAAAACAAAAAATAATAGACCAAGGGCCCGTTTCTCAAAAGCTTGTAACTTGTAATACAAGCGGATGTCACGTTTCGACATATCTTGGTAGAAAGGGACTTCCGCTTGTATTACAATTTATAGTCTTTCCTCCCGTTCTTGGCCTGTTACGGATTAGTGTTCTTATCAGTAAGCTCCATTGTAGCAAAACCGCAAGCGCACGCGCCACGACAAAAAAAAGGATTTGGGCTCATATTAGCGTTTATATAATATCTACCATATGGACCACGCAATAAGATTCAATATGAACTAATACAAAAAGCTGTATATTCTTAACGGTTGCGCCCAGCGTAGGCGACTTAAACGCTCTCCATCCAGCATATCTTGACACCGTGATCCGAAACAAATATGCGTAATCGGTGACCGCGCTTGCACTGGTATTCCGAGCACCCGAGCACTCGTATTTGTGTCCAAATGTTTCCAATCAAAATCCGACCCTGTTTTACCTGCCCGTGAGGAATAATTCCAATTGCCTCCTAAGCGCTGCCTAGTCGGGCGTTCGGAATACCAGTGCAAGCGCGGTCACCGATTACGCATATTTGTTTCGGATCACGGTGTCAAGATATGCTGGATGGAGAGCGTTTAAGTCGCCTACGCTGGGCGCAACCTTTAAGAATATACAGCTTTTTTGTATTAGTTCATATTGAATCTTATTGCGTGGTCCATATGGTAGATATTATATAAACGCTAACATGAGCCCAAATCCTTTTTTTTGTCGTGGCGCGTGCGCTTGCGGTTTTGCTACAATGGAGCTTACTGATAAGAACACTAATCCGTAACAGGCCAAGAACGGGAGGAAAGACTATACAAGCTTTCGAGGAATGGGCCCCAGGAATTAAACCTATCAAATTGAATTCTAAGGTCCTTGCGTTACGGTTGATTCTCGTTTGCAGTGCCGACGCAGAAAATGGCGAGAATGTTGTTCAGCAGCGCCTCGGCGATGAGGAAATTCCAGAGGAAAGCGGAATGCATGGGCGTTGACACGCATGCGTTGGAATTTCAAGACGCACAGGTAACATTTTCAAAAGCTGAGTACAGGTTGCACCATTCACAATTAATCGTAGACTAGACATAGACCTGACATGGTAATAACTAGTAGTCCGCCTCCAAGGATGATATAGACATAAATAAATAATAAATAATTTTGAACAAAAAAGAACCGACTTCACTAAACATCCACCATTCCAAAAGCAAATGCTCGAGCTGCTGTAAAAAATACTCAAATCACTATAGGTGTGCCTATAATAGTTGAAGAGTTCCCTCGATTTCTCCAGGATCCCATCATCAGATCCTGACCTGGTTACAATGGGACCAACTGTGAAGTATACTCTTTCAAACGAAAAAAGAATTTTTCAAATCGGTCCAGCCATCTTCGAATAATCGGTGAACATACATAAAAAAAAATAAAAAAAAAATAGCAAAAACAAAGATACCGACGAATTGATAACCTCCTCCTTCGAAATCTTGAAGTCGGTTGATAAATAAATGTTATGAGACAATCTTACACAAATCAACCTAGTCCCACAGTAAGCTCTAAGGCTTGTGTTGTGGGTACTAGGCGACGATATATATAATAGATAGATATAAGACATACTTAAATACATAGAAAACATCCATAACTCAGGAACAAATATCAGTGATAAACACACAAATAAATGCCCTGACCAGGATTCGAACCCGGGACCTCCTGCTACATAGGCAGGCTCACTACCGACTAGGCTAGGAGGCCGTTACCATACATGGATGGACAATATCCATACAAAATCGCGTTCCTTTATTTCAGGTTAAAGTACTAGTGTCATCTATCGGTCACACCAGACACTAAATCCTAGTTTCTAATACTTTGTTCGGCGCTTAACGCTGACAGAATAACTCTACTCCAGACTCGACAGCTGGCGCTGTGGCACTTAGTACCGAAAACAGACGTATAGCCTGGGTTCGAGGAACGCGATTTTGTATAGGCATCAAGGATGATTAAGACATGGATTGACAATGCCTATACAAAATCGCGTTCAGGCTAACAGTAACGTCTGTTTTCGGTACTAAGTGCCACAGCGCCATCTGTCGAGTCTGGAGTCGAGTTATTCTGTCAGCGTTAAGCGACGAACAAAGTATTAGAAACTAGGATTTAGTGTCTGGTGTGACCGATAGATGACGCTAGTGCTTTAACCTGAAATAAGGGAACGCGATTGTGTATGGATACTGTCCATCCATGTCTATATTATCCTTGTCCGCCTCGAATTGAGAAGTCACGATTTACTTGCAAACGAGTTGACCAATATAACAACACCCTTATGAAGATTTTTTTGTCGCCTTCTAGCTCCACAGCCCCTTGACCGATCCAGCTCATATATGAACTATCAAATCATATGTATCTCTGCTACAACCACCTCAACAAATTTCATAATGATCAGAAAAGTGTTACTTACTAAAGTTATCGCGGAACAAACTCTCAAAATCAAAAATCCATTGAAACGCCGAGACGTCCCAGTAGCCGGAAGTTGTTGTTTGTAAAAACTCTTTGCTTACGCTCCGCTCGTTCGATAATACCAAGATTGAAGGCACAGATAACCTCAACCACTAGATAGATCATAATTCATAAGTACAACTCTAGGTCGCCACACATAGACGCTCCCGTACTAATTTAGTATGAGAGTGAGACCGCTTATTTTAGTTGAGGTAACATTTTTGATCAATCTTTACTCATGTAAATTAAAAATATCCACAAACATCAATATATATCGGGGTGAACCTGGATTGTTATACTACATAATTTTTAAGAAAAAAAAACCGACTTCAATGGGGGTAGCCGGTGAAGGATTGTTGTAGATGGATTAGATTCCATACAATGAAATAACTTGCTTAACAAACGCAGCGGAGAGGACAAATCGCCAAACGTGAACTATGCGTCGTTGAAGAGTTCCGTTCTGATCATCATCAGCAGTTCCACTTCATCAAATGTCACTCTTTTGAATGAAAATGCTTGATTTGTTGATAAAAATACAAAAGTCACTTTATGTATGCCTTTAATATTTGAGGAATTCCCTCGATTCCTCATGGAACTCATCATCAGAACTTGAGCTTGACGAAAATTGGTCCTGACAATCTAACTTGGTTAACAAACACAGCGAAGAGGACGAATCACGAAAAAAGAACTATGCGTCGTTGAAGAGTTCCGTTCTTTTCATCATCAGCAGTTCCACTTCATCAAATGTCACTCTTATGAATGAAAATGCTTGATTTGTTGATAAAAAGACAAAAATCACTATGTGCAAGCCCTTAAGATTTGAGGAGTTCCCTCGATTCTTCATCGATCTCATCATCAGAACTTGAGTTTGACGAAAATTTGTCCTGACAATTAAACTTGCTAAACTAACACAGTGAAGAGGACAAATCGCCAATCGTGAACTATGCGTCGTTGAAGAGTTCCGTTCTGATCATCAGCAGTTCTACTTCATCAAATGTCACTGTTTTGAATGAAAATGATGGATTTGTTGATAAAAATCACTATATGTAAGTATGCCTTTAAGATTTGAGGAGTTCCCTCGATTCCTCATGGATCCCATCATCAGAACTGCGGTTTGAGAAAAACGGAATCAATCTGTATATATATTACAATCAAAATAAGAATTTTCAAAATCGGTTCAGACATGACGGAGTTATGGAGTAACAAACATAAAAAAAACATACACGCTGAATTGAGAACCTCCTCTTTTGAAATCTTGAAGTCGGTTAAAAATGGTGTAGAATACTATCGAGATGTGCTGTTCGAATCGTGAGAACCTCCTCTTTTGAAATCTTGAAGTCGGTTTAAAATGGTGTAGAATACTATCGAGATGTGCTGTTCGAATCGTGAGAACCTCCTCTTTTGAAATCTTGAAGTCGGTTAAAAATGGTGTAGAATACTATCGAGATGTGCTGTTCGAATCGTGAGAACCTCCTCTTTTCAAATCTTGAAGTCGGTTAAAAATGGTGTAGAATACTATCGAGATGTGCTGTTCGAATCGTGAGAACCTCCTCTTTTGAAATCTTGAAGTCGGTTAAAAATGGTGTAGAATACTATCGAGATGTGCTGTTCGAATCGTGAGAACCTCCTCTTTTGAAATCTTGAAGTCGGTTAAAAATGGTGTAGAATACTATCGAGATGTGCTGTTCGAATCGTGAGAACCTCCTCTTTTGAAATCTTGAAGTCGGTTAAAAATGGTGTAGAATACTATCGAGATGTGCTGTTCGAATCGTGAGAACCTCCTCTTTTGAAATCGTGAAGTCTGTTAAAAATGGTGTAGAATACTATCGAGATGTGCTGTTCGAATCGTGAGAACCTCCTCTTTTGAAATCTTGAAGTCGGTTAAAAATGGTGTAGAATACTATCGAGATGTGCTGTTCGAATCGTAGAAATTCACGAATAAAATTGAGCTTATGTGTGGTGGGAGTCGTGCTCCTTGTAAAAGCTTAATGATGAGGTGTCTGTGTAGTCTGTGATTGAAGGGGATGATCTTGTTTAACTTTCAATAGATACGAGTATGATGTCGGGCCATGCTCACTGTAGGCGACCGTAGTTGTCGGGCCGCCACAATAGACACTTAAAAACCGCGATTTTTATAGGATATTTTGCGGCACTTACTTTGTCTAAGTAAAGATAACTTTTTGTAATAACTCAAAAACGGCTCATCCGATTTGGTTCAATATTAGTTTGCATTGAAAGTTTTCATTTAGCCTTACTTGCATGACATTTTTACGGAAACTATTATTTTTTCCAAAATTGTTTTAGGTGACCCCTATTCTTTTTGAAGACCTATTTATCTTTATATCTGTAGTAAATACCATAATTCCAACAGATGGCAGCCCTTAAAGATGTCTCCCGCCGCTGGCACGTGCCTCCCGCCTTCTCCGTAGAGTTCGTCGGCTACTACCTCGAAAGAAACAGTCGTGTGACGTCACTGAGGCGCTCGCTTGAGAGACTTACCAAGGAGAACGAGACTTTGCTGGGAGGCGACGAGAAACTAAGGACCGACTATGATGACGTAAGTAAAACATAGCACCCGTACCTATGCTACAATCTTCTAGAGGAATTTGTAAGATATTATCTGGAAAGAAACAGTCGTGTGACATCGCTGTCGCTCGCTTGAGAGACTTACCAAGGAGAAAGATACTTAGCTGGGTGGCGGCGAGGAATTAAGGACAGACTATGATGACGTAAGTAAAACATAGCACCCGTACCTATGATACAATCTTCTAGAGGAATTTGTAGGATATTATCTGGAAAGAAACAGTCGTGTGACATCGCTGTCGCTCGCTTGAGAGACTTACCAAGGAGAAAGATAGCTGGATGGCGGCGAGGAAATAAGGACAGCCTATGATGACGTAAGTAAAACATAGCACCCGTACCTATGCTACAATCTTCTAGAGCAATCTATAAGATATTATCTGGAAAGAAACAGCCGTGTGACGTCACTGAGGCGCTCGCTTGAGAGACTTACCAAGGAGAAAGATACTGAGCTGGGTGGCGGCGAGGAATTAAGGACAGACTATGATGACGTAAGTAAAACATAGCACCCGTACCTATGCTACAATCTTCTAGAGGAATTTGTAAGATATTATCTGGAAAGAAACAGCCGTGTGACGTCACTGAGGCGCTCGCTTGAGAGACTTACCAAGGAGAAAGATACTGAGCTGGGTGGCGGCGAGGAATTAAGGACAGAGTATGATGACGTAAGTAAAACATAGCACCCGTACCTATGCTACAATCTTCTAGAGGAATTTGTAAGATATTATCTGGAAAGAAACAGTCGTGTGACATCGCTGTCGCTCGCTTGAGAGACTTACCAAGGAGAAAGATACTTAGCTGGGTGGCGGCGAGGAATTAAGGACAGACTATGATGACGTAAGTAAAACATAGCACCCGTACCTATGATACAATCTTCTAGAGGAATTTGTAGGATATTATCTGGAAAGAAACAGTCGTGTGACATCGCTGTCGCTCGCTTGAGAGACTTACCAAGGAGAAAGATAGCTGGATGGCGGCGAGGAAATAAGGACAGCCTATGATGACGTAAGTAAAACATAGCACCCGTACCTATGCTACAATCTTCTAGAGCAATCTATAAGATATTATCTGGAAAGAAACAGCCGTGTGACGTCACTGAGGCGCTCGCTTGAGAGACTTACCAAGGAGAAAGATACTGAGCTGTGTGGCGGCGAGGAATTAAGGACAGACTATGATGACGTAAGTAAAACATAGCACCCGTACCTATGCTACAATCTTCTAGAGGAATATATAGGATTTTATCTGGAAAAAAACAGCCGTGTGACGTCACTGAGGCGCTCGCTTGAGAGACTTACCAAGGAGAACGAGACTTTGCTGGGAGGTGATGAGAAACTAAGGACCGACTATGATTACGTAAGTAAAATAGCAACATTAACAACCGTGCCTATGCTACAATCTCGAGGAATTTGGGGAATATTTTTTGGAAGCAACAGTTGTGTGACGTCACTGAGACGCTCGCTGGACACGCTGATGAAGAAAGGTAGAAGTCTACTCTATTTCCTTGATACCACGCGTTTAGAAGTCTACTCTATTTCCTTGATACCACGCGTTTAGAAGTCTACTCTATTTCCTTGATATCACGCGTTTAGAAGTCTACTCTATTTCCTTGATACCACGCGTTTAGAAGTCTGCTCTATTTCCTTGATATCACGCGTTTAGAAGTCTACTCCATTTCCTTGATACCATGCGTTTAGAAGTCTACTCTATTTCCTTGATACCACGCGTTTAGAATTCTACTCTATTTACTTGATACCACGCGTGTCGTCGACTGTTCTACCAAGCTAATGTTTCAGCTTTTAACTACTTCTAATAAGTATTTTGTAAAAAAATTAACTAGAGGCAAGTACTTATTAAATTTAAACTTTTGTGAGATATACTATCACTATAAAATATAACGGTTACACTCACGTCACTTTAGTCACTTCGCGCGACATGTTTCGGAGAGCTTAGGTCTCCATCTTCAAGCACTAAGAGTGCTATTTGAACCAGCCCATAGAACACTGTTGCACGTCGCGTTGCCGACTGCTACTCTTAGTGCTTGAAGATGGATACCTAAGCTCTACGAAACATGTCGCGCGAAGTGACTAAAGTGAGGCAAGTACTTGTTTTGATGTTCTAAATAAATTGTGTACATACTGTATCACATTTCACGTCTTAAATCCCATAAATCTAGTCAGATTTTACTTAAATAAATTAATAAATATTATGGGACAATCTTACACAAATCGACCTAGGCCCACAGTAAGCTCAATAAGGCTTGTGTTGTGGGTGTGTGGGGATTAGATGACGATATATATAATAGATAGATATAGATAAATACTTAAATACATAGAAAACATCCATACAACAAATATCTGTGATAAACACACAAATAAATGCCCTGACCAGGATTCGAACCCGGGACCTCCTGCTTCATAGGCAGGGTCACTACCAACTAGGCTAGGAGGCCGTTTATTACTTATTTAACTAGCTTACCCATTTATCTACCTAGATGACTAGATTTTTTCATACAAAATTATCAATTTTCAATTCTTTCGCCTGTTTATTCAAACAATATGTTTACCAGGCGTCAAAAGAGAACACGGACGCGCTAGCCGAACTATCATCTACGAAGCAAGCCCTCCAGAAGCTATACGAAGCGATCACCGCCATCTCTCCTTCCAAAACGTTTCCTCCCATAATGGAAGAGAAGCCTCTGCTGCCGCCGGTACTGGCGCGCTCGACGCCTAAAGTCACGCCGCAGCAGTTGCAGCAACGGTATGTATTGTGTTTATTTATGATATACAAGGTGTGACAAAATGCTGGTGATTCGTTTAAGAACATAATTGTACCGTATTGCAATTACGAAAAAGTTGGAAAAATATTTTTTTAATACAATTGCTCAAAAAGTTTAGTTTCATCATCATCATCATCATCATCATCATCATGTGGCTGAAAATCGTGCGTTTATGCACTAGTGCTAAAAAGTAATCTGATCTGCAAATCGTGCGTAAAATCAAACTTTACGCACGATTTGCAGATCAGAATTTTAAATAAATGAGTATTATGCGAGACCCGCTTATAAATGACCCACCTGAAACGCGCGCGATTGGGCATAAAGGAGTATTATGCGAGATCCAATAGTATTACTTGAACAACGCGCGACTGAATGAAGCTGTCTTTCGTACACTGATAGAATATAAACGTAATTTTATTTCATTGTAGTTTTTTCGCAATTGTATTAAAAAACGACACACGTGCGGAAGTGTCATTTTCACTCGTCCCGAGTCTTGAACCGAGTAAGTAACCTCGGTACTCGTGCAAAATGACATAGGTACTTCTCGCACTTGTATCGAAAACTACTATTTCACGTAAGAAAAAAATTGGTTTTGTATGAAGGGTTGGCCGGCTGGGTGGGACGACGAGTTCCAAACAAAAATAATGTGTCAAAAAAAAATTCTCCCATTTTTTTGTCTCAATACGATACCAACTATGCCCTTAAACGGATCACTAGTCTTTTTATAACACCCTGTAGGGGTTTATTGATATTTTACATCAATCTTATGTCTGTATTAGTTACTAATTAGTAATTAGACTCTGGAAGTTAAACTTCATTTTAACCTCGACGCCAACGACGGATATATCCGTCATAAGATACCGTATGTTTTACTCTCAACTCATTATTGCTTCGGCGTACGAATGAGTGCTTTGAAACTTGTCATGCCGTCGAAAACTTTAAAGGAAGGGTGATGTTTTAAGAATAAGCAAGATTAGTCAAGTAATTTTCTCAATTGTCTTATCTTTTTTGAAGAGATAGAAACTTGCTGTGCCTTACTTGATCTGGATTAGTAAACATATACCCCCTTATTCATAAACGTCTACTAAAGTTACGAGGCCTCTGATAATCGTTTGTCCCTTTCCGTCCAACCTATATGAGGGAAAGGGACAAACGATTATCAGCGATCTCTATATTTGGTGGCCGTTTATGAATAAGGGGGATAGTATGTCCCTAACACCAACGTCAATACTTAAGAGGGCTGATAAAACTGCTGATGAGCTATCAGATTTAGCAAATTTTGCCCCAATGAAATTGGCTGTTCCAAAAAACTCTAATAATGTTCGATATTTATATTGCGATTGATAATTTTAGTCCAAACAAATTACAAAAAGGATCAGAAATAAATATTTTTACTCTTTGGATTTATGGACTTGAATTATAAATCGAAGTTTAATTGGTTCAATAAACTATCATACAACTTTATTTTTATTTTCTCGAAAGTCCTTAGTTACGATTAAAGACATAATATGTGACATTTGTTTATTTCTAAATAGTAATCACGACAATCGCATCGTGCCATCGTGCAAGAGTTTCCGTCATAAAGTTGTATGGTATCGGGTGAATATTTAGCGTTTTATTGCATTGTTTGTCATTATTCTCACCAATATTATACTTAGAGAATTCAACCAACCGGAGCGGCCATTAACAGGCGTTTCCCTCTGTCGAAAACATATGACCAGTGGTCATATTTATTTTATGGACTGACGTTTATCTGACGTGGCTATTTATACGTTACGTACGCGAATAGCCATACATTTGACGTTCCCTTCCCGCGCAAAAATCGGCAGACTTTTTTTGTATAAAAAATTACAGACATGCCCGCTCCGGTTGGTTGAATTCTCTAAGATATTATATGATGCTCTGAGTTGCCCTTTCACGTAAACGAAAAATATTAATGCCGAGTCTACTAATGTCTATATCACCAAGATTGATTCGCACTCTTCTTCCATTGTGTTAATATCTTAATAATGAATGATGATCAAAGCGGTTAAAACGCTCAATAATTCACCCACCCCGAGATATTTGTGTACGTTACCACATGCCGAATACTGCATAGTAGGTTGGCCGCCAGGTCTATGTCAGTGCCCACGGCGGCTGCTCTTAAGATGGGCGTTGGTTTTCCTCTTAGCGACAACCCGGACGCTCGCCAAGGAAAAGTCTTGTCCACGTCTCTTGAAGGTTAGTGTATTCGCTTTAATAATACAAGGTGTAACAAACATGCTGGTGATTCGTTTAACACATTCATTGCCACCCAGCCAAACAAGACATCCGCGCCAGGCCACAAAAATTTCGTCGTATAAAGCTGTAGTACAGTCAGCATCATATAGTTCGTAGCAGTCAAGTCGCCAAATATATCGTAACACATCCTTACTGCCATACAAATAAAGATCTGTACCGATATATTTGGCTACTTTGGGTGGTACTAACTATTTGACGCTGACTGTACCACGATCCCGACTATCGGGTAGTCCGGCCTGGGAACGAAATCATAAAATACCCGATAGTCGAGTTTTCGGCACTGAATGTGTTAAGGGCATAACTGGTATTTTATTCAAATTACGAAAAACTAAGAAATAACTTTTTTTACGCGAAAAAAAAAAGGTTTTGTATGGAGGATTGACCGGCAAGGAAAACGGGTACAAAAAAATTTAAAAAAATTTTTCGCGTCCAAATGTGTTTTGTTCTAGTTTTCTTAGTCGCAACGCAATACGATAACAATTATGCCCTTAAACTTTTGAACGCCAAGAGCCGTTAAAGTGGTCGTGTGCTGTCGTGCCTACCACGCCAACGACCACTTTAGTGGTCATGGCAGACGCTGCCAAAGCAATTTTACTGTTGACAGATGAGGTTTAAATTAGTTTCTCACTAGTTGAGATGTTGGCGTGTATGCCACATTTTGATGCGAGAGAGAAAGCGTTCAAAAGGTTAAACGGGTCACCAGTTTTTTTGATACAATCTATATATGTTTTTTGCTATTTTGCCGAAGCCCTATTACTAAACCGCGAATAGAATAGGATTAAGATAACTGTCAATCCATATGAATTTTGACGTAAGCGTATGGCAAATCTGTCAAGTCCAATCCTATTTGCATCGCGGTTTAGTAATAGCAGCCTGGCGGTATGACGTCAATTCTTTCAATCCGGAGGTCTCGGGTTCAAGCCCCGGCTCGTACCACACAGTTTTTCGGTAGTTATGTACGAAACATCATTTCATATTTACCAGTCTCTTTTCGGTGGAGCAAAACATAACGAGGAAACCGGACCTAATTCCAATAACACCTAGTTTCCCCTCTGGGCTGGATGGTCAGATGGCAGTCGCGTTCGTAAAAACTAGTGCCTACACCAATTCGTGGGATAAGTTTGCAAAGCGGACCCCAGGCTCAATTGAGCCATGGCAAAAACTGGGACCAACGCTAGGAGGATGGTTGTATTTAGCTATTTTATGAAATATGGCTTTTGATATTTTGGTAATCAAACAGTAGATTATTGGTTTACGTGAATATTTGTCCTAAATAACTCTTTAAGGCCCTTCTTACAAGCCACGCCCACCCGTTAGACTTAGAGACACGTTATGGCTCCCGTGCACGAAAGAAAGAGATGTAGCGTTCTTAAGGATCAGATTTTTTGAACAGATTGCGAATTAATACGCGAATTTATAAAGTTTTGATAAAACCAAATATTTTATCAAATCAAAGTAAAAATTGTCACACACCTCATATCATATCCACAGCGCAGGTTTTGTCATAGTTGCTACAGACAACATTAGTATTAGTAATGTTTTGACTAACTTTGCTTCTGTGAGTTTAAGATAAACCAGAATGCCATATTTTTTCTATCGAGTGAACTTTCATCAATCGTTTTTCGGCTAGTGCCATATACTACGATACAGTCTAGAAACATATATCCAAAAACAAATTCCGTCCCATTTCCCGTTCAGTCAATAGAGCGTTCGAAAAAAACGCATAATTATTAAATGTAGCCCCTTAAGCGTCAGAATTTAAACTGTGCGAAAACGCAACCCACTACGTTGATTATGTTTATGTTATCCTTTAGTGTCATGTAGTAAAGCTTTATTACATCGACAGCGACACCTGGCCTAATGGCCTAATCAACATTTTGACCGACACAAATTTGTCCTCAACTTTAAAAATTCAATGTTAAATTTCACCTTTAAATAATGGCGTTTCTGTTTATGGTGTATGTTAAAACATTCGAGCCCCCGAACCTAATAAACCGAAACTATGTATATAAGAAGCCCGATTTGTTGGTAAATCCAGATACATTTTGAGTAACGCAAGAGACACTCAAAACTGTTGGTCAAAAACTTGTTACTTGTTGAAATTTAATATTGAAATTATGTCAATATTAATTAATTACCTTCATATTTAGATTTTTTTGTACGACATTATTTTCTAAATGTTTGAGCTAATACTTTGTTATTGGGATACGGTAACCTTTCATTCAACCTCATTATACATACATACGAATTATGATTGTTTATTTATTTTTTAAGTAATTCTGAGCATTAAGAATAAAATTTCTGATTATTTTCTATGTAATGAATTCACTAAGAAAATCGACCGAGAGAGATTAGAAGTTTTAATATTGACCAGTGTTTGAAATAATGTTATGGGTGCAATAGGCGCGTGCGCAGTATGCGGGCGACACAGCGAGCGACACCTCATGGCGGCGTGCGACACGTGTCGCCAGCACTACCACCTGCACTGTCTCAACCCGCCGCTGCAGCGCCCGCCCAAGAAGACCAAGCTCTACGGCTGGTGAGATTATATATCGACCATCATTTTAAACAAAAAATAACCATCTTCACTTAGCCTCCATGTTTCCAAAAGCAAATGCTCGAGCTGATGTAAAAAATACTCAAATCACTAGGTGTGTCTATAATATTTGAAGAGTTCCTTCGATTTCTCCAGGATCCTATCATCAGAGTCTGACCTGGTGACAATGGGACCAACTGTAAAGCACTCTTTCAAGCGTCCAGATCGGTCCAGCCGTCTTCGAATAATCGGTGAACATACATAATCCCGACTACTTGAGAACCTCCTCCTTCGAAATCTTGAAGTCGGTTGAAAAAACGGCTTTTACTAGCCACAGACTTACTGGATTCCATTTTTACGTACCCACCCATACAGAGTGTTTTTCGAACAAAAAGTTATGTAGAATGGCCTACGGTGATTAAATAGGCTATTCTGAACAATTTTTTTTTTGGAACAAACTTGGAAAACTCGAAAAAATGTTGGCCTATAAACTTATATAGATGTCATATACAAAGGAAAGACCGGAGGCCTAGGTCACAGGCCTCCGGTCCCCAGGGCTGGGATCGAACTAGCGTCTTCTGCATTCGCGGCAGAATGTTGGCCTCCCTATATACATCTGATTCCCTGAAATGTATGCAACTGAAAATATTTTTCGCGACTATGGAGTTGGTTCCATGCATAGTAAAAATGGTTCAGAATGGATTAAATCACCTCGAATAATATGGCTCTTTACGCCCTATATCACATTCAAAACTTCTATCAAGATCGATTACAAAGCTTTTAATGGTAATATTATTTCACCAGGCAATGCTCGGAATGCGACAAAACTTCAGACTCCGAACCAGAAGTACTCGAAAAAAAGGTACCTCGCCGCTCCCGCATAAGATACAGCAAAGATGGCGCCATCATAACCGACCCGCAGAGCCCCCCTTCCGTACCCAACTCGCCACCCGCCAAACTAAAACTGGATAAAACTCCCAAAGAAAAAGGAAAACTCGTCAAAGTTGCCACCTCAGAAAATGTCTCACCTATTAAAGTCACCATAAAACCATTTGACTTTCCTGGCGATGAAAATGAATCCAAGAAGAAAGATAAAAGAATCAAGAAAAAGAAGGAACACGCGATCTCAGCAGAAGAATCTCTCTCAAAGAAAATGCATAAACGCGCGTTCACTTCCCCTACATTGACGAACACACCTCTTATGTCAATAACCCCCATAGTTGCAGACAGTCCTAACGATTCTCACAACGAAAACTCCAATGCCTCTGCAAGTGCAACGCCAACAAAAAGAGAGGATTCTAGCTTTCTCTCCCACAATTCATCGTTCTCCTCTCTTCTCACCGAACCTAAGGAACGAGACAGCAAAACTATCGAAAGCTCTATTGAGAATACACTAGCTAACTTATCCTCGGATATTGCTACGTATAAAGCGAACAGGAAACGCAGGAAGGAAAAGCATCGGTCGCGGTATTCGCCGGATTTCCTGCGGTCGCCCTCCAAGTCCCATAAGCATAAGAGGAAGAAGAAGACGCAGGATATGGAGAATCCTGATATGCCCCATCCACGGATCACTATTAAGGTAAAATGAAACAAGGCTATACATATTTTTTTATTTAATAGTAGTTTTCGATACAAGTGCGAGTACCGAGGTTACTTGACCCGAGCTGAGAGGCGAGGACTCGGGACGAGTGAAAATGACACTTCCGCACGTGTGTCGAACAACGTTTTTTAATATAATTGCGAAAAAACTACAATGAAATAAAATTTCATTTATATTCTGTCAGTGTACGAAAGACAGCTTCATTCAATCGCGCGTTGTTCACGTAATACTATGTATTGGGTCTCTCATAATACTCCTTTATGCCCAATCGCGCGTAGTTCAGGTGGGTCATTTATAAGCGGGTCTCGCATAATACTCATTTATTTAAAAAGTATCAATCAGATTACTTTTTAGCACTAGTGCATAAAATCAAACTTTCCGCACCATTTGCAGATCAGATTACTTTTTAGCACTAGTGCATAAAATCAAACTTTACGCATGATTTGCAGCTACATAAACTAAACTTTTTGAGCAATTGTATTAAAAAAATATTTATTATACACCGTGGGCTGGAATAACCCGACAGATCTTAACCACGAATTTCTAAGACCAAAAGAAGGAAAAAATATTATGTGACTAGAGGTCAATTTCGCCAAAAAAAAATATAATTTTTTTTCGTTTTTTTTTCCCATTTTTTGAATGTTTATTGCACATGAAAAGCAAATGTTATTAATAAAATTATCGCCTAAAACAAATTGGTACTTTTTTTTTGTAAAAACTTGTTTCTGCAAAGTTTTCCTTGTCACTTTGAGTGCCACTATTGGAAGTGGCAAAAACGCCATTAGAAAGGCGTTTTGTGATGAGTGATAAAAAGTGTATTTTTTTTAAATTGGTATTAACTCTGAAACTAGGCGTATTCCAGAAAAGTTTATAGGACATTTTAGTATCTAAATATGATCAGGAATACACTGTTAAAATCTGTCTAGTTATATGGGCCCACGGTGTATAGGTGCGCATTATATTGGTGTAACAATGCTGGTGATGCTTTTAAGGGCATAATTGGTATCATATTCTACAGTCTGGCAAACCATTTCTGTCAGTAGAAACGCGCGGCAAATTCAAAATACGTACATGTGGCAACCCTTTGTGATGAGACACCGTATTTCATGACGAACATTTAAATTCACATTGAATTTGTTTCTAGTGCATTTCACTCTCTCATCTTAAGCGCGAGTGAGATAGAACGTTCCCAATTAAATTTAAATTCACTTTTAAGGCATATGTCAATTGCCTCAACCAGATTATCTGTTGCAGTTGATGACAGATCAGACGAAATATATCCGTCTCCTTTTTACACACCGTAAATGTCACCAAATGAAAGAGGCGGAAATACCAACTAAAATTAAAAACATTAAATTTGATGATCATTGCTGCTTTTTTCACTGATTCTTAGTGTTGTCATACTTTTGTTCGTTGTACATTGCTACTGCGTTCGTTGGCTGGCCAGACTATAATTATGAAAAAGTAAAAAAATATTTTATTCGCGAAAAAAGATTGGTTTTGTATAGAGGGTTGGCCGGCTGGGACGACGTGTCCCAATACAAAAAAAATAATTTTTTTCGCGTCCAAAATATTTTTCTCTATCTTTTTCTTACTCGCAATACGATACCCGTTATGTCCTTAAACGGATCACCAGTATTTTTGTTACACACCGTATATTATAAAAAATTGCTCAAAAAGTTTAGTTTATGTAGCTGCAAATCGTGCGTAAAGTTTGATTTTATGCACTAGTGCTGAAAAGTAATCTGATCTGCAAATCGTGCGTAAAGTTTGATCTTACGCACTATTTGCAGATCAGAATTTTAAATAAATGAGTATTATGCGAGACCCGCTTATAAATGACCCACCTGAACTACGCGCGATTGGGAATAAGGAGTATTATGCGAGACCCAATAGTATTACTTGAAGTTGTTCATTTCGATTGAATGAAGCTGTCTTTCGTACACTGACAGAATATAAATGTATTTTATTTCATTGTCGTTTTTTCGCAATTATATTAAAAAACGTTGTTCGACACACGTGCGAAAGTGTCATTTTCACTCGTCCCGAGTCTTGACCCTCGCCTCTCGGCTTGGGTCCAGTAACCTCGGTACTCGTGCAAAATGACATACTTCTCGCACTTGTATCGAAAACTACTATTTCGCGTCCAAAAAATCTTTCTCCTACTTTTCCTTACTCGCAATACGATAACCATTATGTCCTTAAACAGATCACCAGTTTTTTGTTACATCCTGTATATTCTAAAATATTAATGTATTTTTTCTACTCATGTACTTTTATCTGTCATTTATACATTCGTCAACACCTTTATAAGAACATAGATAATACACTCGATGAAAAGTCTATCTAGTCTATTCCCCAAAATAACACTTGTTCTATAAAAGCGCCAAAATAGTATCGCGTAATCGCGTGCAAACACGACTATTAATATAAAATAAATTACTGCCAACCTAAGAAACCTTAAAATAAACGCAGCGTTTTTAGAAAAAAACTATAAAAAAGAAAAAAATTAAAGAACCACAGACCTACTTCGTAGTTATTTACGTTTCCCGTTCGTTTGTTGGGGCAAATTGCACACTTTGAAAGTAATTTAGGTATTTTACTAATCTCTGTAGCTCTTTAATAATTGATCAAATAAAGACGGTGTGTATTTGTGTTAGTAATGTTAGTATTATTGAAAAATAGTGTTTTAAAAGGTAAAACTTAAATGATTGTTGATTATGTTGACAAAATAACTGCGATATCCATGAAGTTTTCAATTTCGCATTTTATGTAAAAGTAAGTGTATTCGTAGAAAAAGTATTGTATGCAACGTCGTATAAGTAGGTAAAAAAATGTTCGTGGCGTTTTTCTTAACAATTTTCGCCTATAAGAGGGGTCAAAAAAGGTGAGTGGCGTGGGTAACAATTTGAGCCGTAGGAATACACTTACTTTTACATAAAATGCGAAATTGAAAACTTCATGGATATCGCAGTTATTTTGTCAACATAATCAACAATCATTTAAGTTTTACCTTTTAAAACACTATTTTTCAATAATACTAACATTACTAACACAAATACACACCGTCTTTATTTGATCAATTATTAAAGAGCTACAGAGATTAGTAAAATACCTAAATTACTTTCAAAGTTTTCAATTTGCCCCAACAAACGAACGGGAAACGTAAATAACTACGAAGTAGGTCTGTGGTTCTTTAATTTTTTTCTTTTTTATAGTTTTTTTTCTAAAAACGCTGCGTTTATTTTAAGGTTTCTTAGGTTGGCAGTAATTTATTTTATATTAATAGTCGTGTTTGCACGCGATTACGCGATACTATTTTGGCGCTTTTATAGAACAAGTGTTATTTTGGGGAATAGACTAGATAGACTTTTCATCGAGTGTATTATCTATGTTCTTATAAAGGTATTGACGAATGTATAAATGACAGATAAAAGTACAGGAGTAGAAAAACTACTATTATATTATTGACACGTTATTTTATTTTTGCGACACGTGGCCTTAATGTACGATTTAAAACATGTACGGTACTTTAAATATTTGAGTGTCGCCAAAAATGGTATGCCACTTAACAAAAACTAACAAACCTTAGTAACATTGTATATAAGTTACTTAAGACTAGCCTATTCAACTCCATACGAAATCAAACATCAGGGTTAATGTATCTTTTATTCGGTATGTATACTAGAACGTTCTAACACGCTGTATTAATTGTATTGCAGATCAAGCCGATCCCGAAACCAGACGGTTCACTGGATACGCAGATGTTCTACGTACCCACGGACAGCAATGACGGCCCTCCTCCTGCCGTCATGAGGAAACTCTCTAAGGTATAGTCTGGCTAACCAAAAACCGCAGTAACAGTAGATATATACACCGTGGGCCCATATAACTAGACAGATTTTAACAGTGTATTCCTGATCATATTTAGATACGACAATGTCCTATAAACTTTTCTGGAATATGCCTAGTTTCAGAGTTAATACCAATTTAAAAAAAAATAAACTTTTTATTATAACTCATCACAAAACGCCTTTTCAATGGCGTTGTTGCCACTATTGGACATAGTTTACACGTCCTTATTGACAGATATCAAAATGACAAGGAAAACTTTGCAGAAACTAAATTTTTACAAAAAAAAATGTACCAATTTGTTTTGGTTGATAATTTTATTAATAACATTTGCTTTTGATGTGCAATAAACATTCAAAAAATGGAAAAAAAAATTGGAAAAAAAATTTTTTTTTAGCGAAATTGACCTAAAGTCACATAATATTTTTTCCTTCTTTTGGTCTTAGAATTTCGTGGTTAAGATCTGTCGGGTTTTTCCAGCCCACGGTGTATATAATATGCCAATATATACATATAATGGCGACGGTATATTGATATGTTTTCAAAATATTACTGATTACTGATGGCCAGACCTAGGAATCCGTGGGGCAAATTTTGTTGAGAGGTAGGGACTTCCTATACCGACAAATTAAATTATCGGTGTTTTTTCTATATACTAGTGATCACTCAAGGGTTTGCTTGTAAAAATATGTTTTTAATGTAAGTAAAAAAAAAAATTAGATAATAACTCAATACTCTTCCTCGTTTTTAAAGACAATTTATAAGGTTGAAATAATTATAATTATTAACTATTTTGTAGTGCAATAGGTATTACACCCTACCTTTATATACCTAGTCGGTTACTAAGTTCTGTTACTAGAGTTTTCACTAAATAAATAGGAATAGGTAGCAACATTTTAATTATTCACGTACATAATTTAAAAGCTTATTTAATAGTCAATAGATTACAATATATTTAATTGAAAATTATTGTCGCAGTTTTTCAGAATTCTTTATAACACTCGGAAAAAGTCGTGAAAAATATACGTCAAAATTACGCTCCTTGTTCATGTTGATTTTAAATCCTATTTACTTTTAATCACCTTTAAGACGCATCAGTCTTACAATTCGGTAGCTATATTCTTTAGCTTCAATTTAGTATATGTATAGTTCACGTGGGGCTATCCGATAAAATACTAGACTATACGTTGCAAGTCTGCTTGTTCAATAGCAGTCTAAATCTATGTCTTTTGTGAAAAACTTAAAAATAGGCAATATTTCAAATGGGAATATCCGTGGGATAAAATCGCAAGAAAATTAAATGGTGGTCACGCATTTACTTCTAATAAACAGGTTTCTTACAAACAAGCAACGGAACCTTCTAAACAAAGGTGCAATATTTATTTGATGCACTTTTGTAAAGTGTAATTTTCTTAAATTTACCGCGTGTTTGCGTCTTCAGGCAATCTTGTGCTTTACGAGGATTTTCAATAAAATTTCTCATCTGATTTGTGTATTATTATACCATATTATGTTCATTAGAAATTAGGCTATTAAATACTTACTTTAATTTTTGATTTTCAATCTTTATTTTATATTTTATCAGTCAGAAATCTGGTAACAGAACTTAGTAACCAACTAGGTAAGTAACCTAGCGATTATTTAAAATATGCTATGTTGAACAATAGATCAAAAAACACACAATGTTGGGGGCGATCACTAGTATATAGAAAGAACGCCGATAATTTAATTTGTTGATATAGGAAGTCCCTACCTCCCAACAAAATTTGCCCCACGGATTCCTAGGTCTGCTGATAGCCTTTTTCCTTAGACGTTTTGTCTGGTTGCCTTTGGCATAGGCCTCTCCCAAAATCCAGAGCCTCTCTCCTCCGTAATCCTTCGACTACGTGTCTGAAATCATCTTCCCATCTCATCCTCTGACCTCCTTCCTTTCTTTTACCATCTCTTGGGTATCATGTAGAAATCTTTAAATCATTTCTCTTTGTTGTCCCGAAGCATGTGACCACTTGAGTTTTTTCAATATGTAATTCACATCTATTGTTTTTGTCCTCTTTCTTATCTTTCAGTTTTATTGTGTGTTTTTAAAGTATAATCTGTGTCGACAGCACGTCGAGCAAGATACAGGTGCCAAACCTCCAACAGCGCCAGAAACACCCGAAGCGTTAGCTGTAAGTACTAAGAACGACACTTTACTTCCAATTATAGTTGTGCCAAAAACAACGTTCCTATTGAGTTGAAACTCATTAAGCTAGACGTCTCGCTCACTCTCGCTGTCTGCAGTCGCTACGGGTCGCAGGCGTCCTTGCTTTATCTTATTTCTAAACCGGCACGATGCTTTTGATTCTAGTAAAAGATAAAAAGATATTTATTCTTCAATTTAGGCACATTACAATGCACTTATGAACGTCAGAGAAAAAAAAAAAACTACCACCGGTTCTAACCCTACACCTCTCGGAAACTCGGCGGGACTTATTTTTTTCAAAACAGTAATACAGTAATATTATATCTTAAAGATACACAATAATGCGTAGTTCTATAAGAAGGCATATCAAAACAGCTTGAGAGACATACAATAATAATAAATAATAAATGTTATAGGACAATCTTACACAAATCGATCTAGGCCCACAGTAAGCTCAATAGGGCTTGAGTTATGGGTATTATACGTATTGTTTAATTAAAATAAAATAATAATGATAAAATCTAAATCTGATTGCTTCACAAAACGTTTCATATGCTTTCCTAGTAGACTATCTTGTTGCAATAAGATTCATATATGGACAGTTAACGATACGTTGAATGCGAACATTAATGTAGATCCAACCTAAAATTGTTGATGATGGAAGAAAGCGATTGTAACATTATTATCAAAGCAGGTAAGTTGATTTAATTTGAAACGAAGAGTTAAGAACTTCGTGATAAACTGATAACTAATATTTAGCAAATAGATGTGTTTTGAAAGTTTAGAATAAATATAAATAAAGTTTTAATGGCAATATTAATATAGTAATCCTTATAGTAAAGTGTACACATTTTACTTACGTTTAAAGTCAGGAACGGCCCAACATGTTTCGGACTTGTTAGGCGTCCGTCTTCTCTATACATTCTTTACTAGTTCTCAACTACTCACGAATCTTTAAATTTAATTATAGTAAACCTTTATGACCATTTTCACTTAACTGTGTGCCATTAACGGCCGGTTAGCAATCATCACAAAACTGACGGTCAATGTCAAATCCCATACATTTTGTCAGGAATGTGACGGTTAAACGTTACTGAAACACGACTTAAGTCGTGTTTTAAAGTACAAGTTAAAATAAAAATGCCCTTATATTCCAATGCCTATGTAAAAATACTATGAATCGCGTCTCACATTAACATCTCTTGCGCAAGCCCCCGAAAAAGGAACTCAATCAAAATCAGATTGAGCCCGAAAAGTCGATGCCTCAAGTAGTGCTTGAGCCAGTTAAAACTGTGCAGAAGGTATGTTTCTATGTTGTGTGTAAGTGTGTATGAATAACAATAATGTTTTCTCAAACATACTCCGAAATGTATGCGTTAATGTCACGAAATGAAGACATGAAGTTGCTCATTTATGGCTCCTTACATTACTTCTTGGCCTTAGGCCAAGAAGTAATGTATGGAGTTAGTATGAAACGTACATTATTGTCCGCTGCTCTAACTTTTTAAATTTGCTCACTAAGGTTAGACTGACAAAGGAAATATTACATACAGCCAACGACCACTCTCTCTGTGAGTATACTTGCGACATTAAAATTAAAAAAAGAAAAAAGAAAATGTATGGTACTAAATTTATAAGCGGTTAAACATGGTGCTCGAATAGCTTTTTCAAATGTCAAGTTTAAAAAATAAAAAAGGCGGCAATTTAAACTTATTTACTTGATTACTTAGTAGTTATTTTAATTATAATATTTTCTTACATTGTTTGAGAAAAGCACTATACAAACCTTGGCCGGAACAGGGATTGCAGGACTCGCTTTATCTACTGGAATCTCGTCCTTCAATCCCTTACTTCACGGCCTCTGCAGTAATGTACTATCTTTGAACCGAAATTAGCCTTTCCAAATGCATTTCAAGAAGCATTTTTTGTATGTCATACTCGTATATAGTGAGAAAAAAATCGCCTATTCACTGTTTTCGTTATGTTTACGGAAAATCTGACTATGTTGTAAAAAGTTGTATCTTTGGTTTTACGTCTGTAGATTTTTACTGTCTTACATTTTTACACACTTTTATTATATATTATAGACCGGTTGCACCAAACCGTCTGTTAACGTCAACGTCAACTTTAAAAAAATACTTGTTTGAAAAGTTTGACATTTTTCTATGGGATGACAGCTCCGTCACCATATTTAACGATCAGTTCGTTAGTAATGCGTGGTGCCACTTACCCTAAGAGTTGGCTACGTCAGATATGACACAATAATGAGAGCAACAAAACCCGTCTGGTTAGATCCGGCTATTAGCTTGACCCCTTATTTTGATGTACTTCAAATATTGTAAGTTAAATTACAACCACTTCCCGGTATATTTTCGTAATTTATATGACAATGCTATCTAATAGCAACAGTCAGAAAAAAAGTGTGTACCAAAAAATATTGTTGGGGGTGATTTGTTAATTCTTTTGATTATTTTGATTCACGTTGTTTCATTGTTTTTCTAACAAACATTCACAATTTTACAACATTCACACTTTTTCAACATTTACAAGTTGTTCACAATCTAAGTCGAACAAGGTAAACGCACAATAATACGCGCAGATGGCTCTGCTATCACCTCATACGACAAACGAAAACCATCTCATTGGACATGAACAATTTATTTAATAATGTCAGATATATTGCTTAACCCTTTTCCAGGCTGCACCAATTCAAAAGATCTTTTCAAAAATCCCAAATATATTGAAAATGAGAACCTAATTTGAACCTTAAAACGGAAGATTAAGGTTGAAATTCGATTGATATACAATACGCATGTGTCGATAAATACACCTGGTACGACGCCTGGAAAAGGGCTAATAAATCTGATGACTTTTGTTTGGTTCAAACGGCATTAAAGTTAGAATTTGCGTGGCAGATCGCGCGCGCGGGTCGGGCGCGGAGCGAGCCGGGCGGCCCGGCGGCGGCGCCGGCGCCGCTCACGCCCATGACGCACTGCGACGTGTGCCAGCAGCCCGGCGGGCCCGCCAACCTCGTCCGGTGACTACTCCTACATACTTCATATACCACGCAAAACACCACCATACTCGACGCTTACAATAAACTAGTGGCTTTGTTAGCTGTAAAGCTCGCGAGCGTGAAAACCTACTAGATGTATGGCTCCGCAATGTTAGCGAACTCTGATCTTAAGCGCGATAGCCATTAATCCACCATTTTGAACATTTTCCGAAATAACTATTGATCCTACTCTTCAAATTTCATGGGAATTTAGTTGAAGAATGTGACCTATAGAGGAGAAAAGCTGGACAGACGCCAGACGGACATAGCAAAGCTTAACAGAGAAAAGTAAAAAGTGATCCAGGATGCGACGATGTGGTGGAGTACGTCCGCCGGAAGTCTGGCTTCTCGTTGAGGATGCAGCAGCTGCGGTCCCGCCATTACGTGCACTTCAGCTCGTTTGTGGTGCGCGCGCCGCGGCCGTAGCAGGACACTATCGCGAGTGCAGACTTCTGGCCGAAGGGTGTCGTGTTTCGGCGATTCCGGGGCAACCTGCCGAATCCTACACCAGATCGGACGACGCAACGGAGGCACGCAGTTATGTCGCCTGAATCCAAATATCCTTGGTTTGATTACTGTAATGCTGTGAAACTTATCGAACGAGCGGAGCGTAAGCGAAGCAAGTTCATTCAAACAACTTCTGGCTAGTGGGACGTCTCGGCATTTCGATGGCTTTTTTATTTTGAGAGCTTGTTCCGCGATAACTTTAGTAACGCTTTTCTGATCTTCATGGAATTTGTTGGGGTTGTAGCAGGAGATACATATGATTTGAGAGTTTGTATATGAGCAGGATCGGTCAACGGGTTATGGAGCTAGAAGTGGCGAAAAAAAACATCACATGGGTCTTGTTATATTGGACAGCTTGTTTGCAAGTAAATCGCCAGTTCTTAGTTCGAGGCGGACTACTAGTAATAAAACAATGCATAGAGAACTTTTCGCTTTTTATTAAGCAGGGGGCTCTTGTGTTGCCTCCATATAATTAATTAGGTGTGGTGTTTCGCAGGTGTGACGAGTGCAACAAGAGGTACCACTTCACATGCCTGGAGCCGCCGCTCAACAAGAACCCTAAGAAACGCGGCTACTCGTGGCACTGTGCTGACTGCGATCCTACTGTGAGTTAAAAAAACGCTTTTTCTTATTATAAGCAACCAGCAATAGTATCTTTCTACATGAAGGCCGCAAAAATCCTCCTTTTTGTAAAGGGTCGGCAACGCGCATGTGACTCCTCTGGAGTTGCAGGCGTCCATAGGCCGTATGCTTGTTTGCCACCGTCGTGGTATAAAAAATATGTGACACGTTCTTATTTGTAGGGCCATTAGAGCGTGTCACATATTTTTGCGGCCTTCGTGTAGTTAGATACTATTGCCGGTGACTGTACCACTGAAAAGAGCTTAAGGCACTGGTCCCACCGCGAGATAGTAAGCTATGAGCTATCGGCTATTTCAAGGGACAAAAGATAATCGCTCCCGTGTAAATAAAAGAGAGAGATGTATATTGATAGTTCATAGCTGGGCTATGAACTATAATCGCCCGGCGATGATATATCTCTCTCTTTTATTTACACGGGAGCGATTATCTTTTGTCCCTTGAAATAGCCGATAGCTCATAGCTTACTATCTCGCGGTGGGACCAGTGCCTAAGAGCCTACTATACGGTCAAATACAAGCGTTCCGGCCAAAGTGTTAGCTAGTTTCCGCCCCTGTGAACCACTAAGCAAGTTCATGGTGACCTTGGACCGTTGTATAGTATTATTTAGTATTATTTTGCAGGTGAAATAAGGTATAGTGGGGCAATATCGACTGCGGAAATCTCACCTTAATCAATATATCTTCCATGTTTTACATCGTTAACTAATAGTGTCATCTATGTCCGGATAACGCAACAGCACTATAGATGGCACTATGTAGTTTGGCCGGGGAATGTCTCACTTTGAGCATAGACAGAGATAATCATACTGTTTCTTTCTTACGCTAAGTACCGTCACCACTAAAAAAGGGATGAGTATAGCTTATTAGTATTACTTCTTCAATAGTATTACTTCTACTGTTACTGCGGTTTTTGGTTTCTCAGACTAGTTAATGATGTAAAACACGGAAGATATTTCGATTTAGATATTTTAGATAGTTGAAATTTCCCGCAGTCGAGATTGTCCCGCTGTACCTTATTGTTTATTTGGTACACTTAATACGCCGATTGTTTTTCGAACTTTAAGCAATATGAACTCGAGTAGTTCCATACAACTCAGGAGGTAGTGCTTTACGATACATTCTTGGTAGAACGAGGAGTTTGAATATTACATTCTTAATCAAGTCGGATAGTGTGGAAGTAAATGTTGTCAAATTAATATTAAAAACGAAACAGAGTGTTCAAATTCCTAATCTGCAAACACATTAACCTTTTCAACGCCAAGGACGCTTATAAGCTGTCATGCCCTCAGCATCGTAAGGCTTATGGCGTACCTTCATACTTTCAAGTAAAGTTTATATTGGCTCGCTTGCGTCCGTCATCTTGGCGTGTGAGTGACATTTGTGTATATTACGTATGACGTTCAAAGGGTTAAAAAGTTTGACATAAATTATTTTGAACCAGATTAGTTACGTTTTATATATTATCTATACCAATATCATAAATCCTCTATTCCGCGTTCGGAAACCGTATGTAAGTACCACCATTTTTGCAACCAGTAACGTAACATCTCTGACAGTGTGGTAAAAACGTATGAAAATTCATAACCCACGGCAACGTTACGAAGATCCGCGCTCTCCCCGACCGCCGGCACAATCGATGGCGGTGCAATGGCGGTCATTCTACTGGTTTCCGAACACACCATTTAGGATTTATAATATGTGTGTAGATAAAGGAAAGCAGTGTATGCAACTGTACGTAATTAGGCCCTAAAACACTCGTGTGATCTTATTATGAAACTCGTATTGTAGGACCCTTATTTTATTACGTAACAGTTACATAAACTACTATTACGATAAATTATATGGCTATTGAAACTTTAAACTGCCCTGATCGAATTCTAAGGGATTGTGTTACTTGTTCCAGGATGTAGAAGAAAACAACTAAAGGTTGTTTCCATCAGTGTGTCTCGACATGAACGAGTTAATTAATTAATTGAAGAAATCGTAAATCTATTCTGTGTTTTACCTTAAATATTTGTAACTTTATTCAATATAAGTATTGACAGTTTATGTGATATAAGATTAATTATTATTTATTAAGATCATATTTTAAGAATCGACGTTGAAACGATAAGGTTTTAGTTTAATGTCAAACTTTAATATAAAGTACTTAACTTTAAGCGATAATTGTGGTATTATTTTATTTATCTCTCCACCCATCTTATTTATCTAGTTAAGCTACATGCCAGTTGAAATAATTTACTATACTCGGACAATCAATTAGGGCTTGCAACTCCGGAATTGTTTGTATGGGCTAATTAATTGGCCATATAAAAAATACCGGAGTTGCAAGACCTACAATCAACACGACGCTCAGACAATCCAGACAAAACGTAGCCACGTGTAAACCTTAGATCTATTCTAACAAATTACTCTATCTATCCTATTCTACCTATCCCAGATCTCATTTAATCCGGAAAGTATCAGGTGCATAGAAATTACTAACCGTACGCGATTTATCATAAAACAAGCCATCCCCTTGCATTCCCCTGATACGAACACTAACCCGTTTAATCGCGCATCGTTCATCAATATCGAGTTATGCATAAGGCGCATAAGTTCGTCTAATATCAGCATTCATCACAATTAATCCTCGCCAGCCACGCGCGCAAGTCGCGTCTCCGCTCTCATTGCTTGCGGGAGCTCGGGCGAATACAATGGGGAAGGCCGATGAAAACTTTTTGTAGAGGGCGCATTACCAGATACACATACAATGAGAGAAAGGGACAGAAGATGAAAGGTCCTTAACTAGTAAGCAGTCAAAAAGCTTATCTTAGGAAAAATCGACAGCATTTTAATGTTAGTGTATTTCAATTTCGGAGCAATGAGGGTTTCTGCGATTGAGATTTTCACTAGATGGCAGCACCGTGACGACAGGTCTTTTTGGCAGTAGCTGTCAAAATCCACCAATAAAAAAATATATGGTTAAACATGATTGGTGGATTGTGACAGTTAGACCTGTCGCCACGGTGCTGCCATCTAGTGAAAAACTCGATCGCGGAAACCCTCATTCGAGTAATTTTCGCGAAAATAAATAAAAATTACTTGGCGCCATACAAATTTAGCTTTTCTAAGGACCAATGTTGGAAAGGTCACTTTGTCAGTTGCCTTTCCCATTGTTGAGCTATCTCAGCTACAGTATGCTACACTGATTGCGCGTGCTGTGTACTGCCCGATTGACAACCCTACTATTTCAAGGTCGTAAAAAATCTAAAGTGCCGTTTTAATATATTTTTTATATAATTGGAAAATCCGTAGATTTAAAATGTTTAAAGTGTTTAAACTAATATCATCTACATGGCATTTCTAGTCTAGCTTTTTATAGTTCAAAATCTGTAAGAATGAACTTTTGACACTTCAGTATTGACGTCATTAGTGATGAGGCTAAGACGTATCGTTTGTCAAATTTAGCGATTATTTATGAATTGTTCGAATCGATTTTACTACGACCGATTTTTTCTTGTTATATGCCTATATATTTTGTATCACATTTCTTCTCAAATTATAACAATAAGAATAAGAGAATAATAATAATGTTTATTGACTTAAACCTTATATACAAGTGTAAGTAATATTTGCACAGTACGCTAATAGCTTAAGAGAGACTTATGTATTAGGTTTGAAACAGTATCACCGGAACTGAGCCTCTATCTCCCGAACTAGGCGGATGCCTGTGACTCGGAAGTCAGTGATTCCATCGAGAATATGAGTTGAGATGAGTTGTATGCAGTTATGCCTAATATACAAAAATAAATTAAAAAAGGAAAACTTAACTATAACAAAGCAGAAAATAAAATTATTTAGGAAATGATCATTTAATCATTGTTATCTACTAATTATGTATGGCATTATAATTTTATAATAATTCCATAATTAATACAATATGATAAGAAAGTCTCATATTGTCTGTTGATTACATAATCGATTTTATCGACTTACGAAAATGTTATATGAATCGGAACAGCAGACATGGTCACAACACTAAATTTAAAAAAAAGGAGGCGTAGACCGTAACTGTTTGCATGCTAAATTGTTATCGTAAAATATTCAATAACTAAGATATGAAAAAAATTAACATTAATTAAGTTATGTTTATTACAAGTGAAATATTGTGTTTACGTACATGACAAGCTTTAAAATCGTTATGGGATTTTGTTTATAATTGCAAAGTGTCTTGCGCGTTTACGTTCTACGGGCGTTGCGATGTGTCAAAAGTTCATTCTTACAGATTTTGAACTATAGTCACAGATTAATATTTTCGTAGCCTTAAATCTTAGTCTGTGTCCATGTGCTCGAGAAGTAGCGCTGTAGGGCCTGTTTCAGTAAATGCTTAGAAACGCTCGGAACTAATTATTAAAAATAAATAAAATTTAAATCAATATTGCTTTTAAATATATTGGCTCCTGAGCCCTTGCCTCCACTTCAATCACAATAAAATACAATACAAATATTCTTTATTGCACACCTCAATAAAATCAACACACGTTCGTCAAGTGGATGTAACAACTCCCCAGTTTCCAGATGGCACTTCGACAATAATAGGAACGTATGTCACTCCGAAGTTATTGTTCTCCGGCAAACTTCGAATTTCTAACAAAGACGCCACTTGGGGCGGAGCTTTTACTAGAACTGTACGATTTTGAACTGCGAGGATGGTATTTAGGATTGAACTGTCAACTGTAGTCTCCTGAGTAGTGTCCTAAGTATACGTACCTAAGGTAGGATTCATAATTTATAATTCGACAGCTCACAGCATACAAAGCGGTTTTTCTGCCAATGTCGAGGTGCAGACTTTTGATTTTTTGAAAGAGAATGTTCGGTTTAAATTTTGATTTTTGAGGAAGGATAGGCTGGGAACCTAAAAAAAAAAGATGTTATTGACGACACAGCCATACAAAGCGGTTGTCAAATGTGCGTAAAGTGCTGTCAAATTACTCCACTGAGTTATGAATTCTACTTTCGTACGAGTATGACACATATTGTTCCAATGTGCTTTATTTTTTTCTAAAGAAAAAGTAACCATAACTGGCTGCACTGGAGACTAGCATCTTCGGCATTCGCGCTGCCGCCATAACCCACCAGGATACATATAGGAGGTTCCACCTTTCCAAGAGCAAATGCCAGAGTTCCTGTAAAAATCTCAAATAGGTGCCTATAACAGGTTGAAGAGTACTCTGGATTTCTCTAGGATCATCTGATCCTGACCTGATGGCATGGGAATAACTGTCAAGTACACACGTCTTTCAAACAAAAAAAAATCCAAATCGGTCCAGCCGTCTTCGAGTAATCGGTGAAAACAAAGATCCGACGAATTAAGAACATTCGAAATCTTAAAGTCGGTTGATAAGGGGTCAACCAATGACCAGTTATTGCGACCAGGGCTTTTATAGTACATAGTGACCAGACTTCTTTAGTAAGTATGATTAGTATAAGTACGATATCGTCTCTTTTCATTTAAATTCTGCGAAAGTTTGAAAGTCATTGTTGCCACCATTTTCTAAGCTATGAAAGTAAGAAAATATTATAATTATAACTACGGGAATAGCCCTGCTTTACAATTCTAAGCATTTCAAGTCTAGGGCCTTCATTCCAACCGCCTCAATATCAGTCGAGTCAAACGTTTTCAGATGAACCAGAGTAAGGTTTCACCTACTTTTTGGCTGCACCATACTTCACGATATACTTGGCGCCCTTGGCGTGATCGAAGTTAAAGTATTCGGCCCGCGAACTCGACTCGCCACGTTTGTACCACCAAAGAGAACACAGGGCCAGGACATCTTATCGCCGCGACGCCACATTCCGGCCAAAGTTTGTTCATCTCCAAGCGAAGTTCGGCCAAACTGCATAATTTCTTCATACGGAAAACTTCTGTTTTCTCATAGTTTGCCGCTGTTGTCTGTGATTAGGGCTAATTCTCCAAACTGTGCGACAAAGTTCGAGCTCACAAGAACAACGTTTCAACACCCGCTTTTCCAGTGTTTTATAAGTGTGTTTATTTCTACGCCCACCAGACATCAGGGGGCACGGTAGTGCCCGCCAAGTCGAGCAAAACAAAAAGGCACGGCGGCCGTACCATCCTTTTCCCGAATATAGCTTTTGAAATAGGTAATCTTCTTAAATATATAAAAGAAAAAACTGACTGACTGACTGACTGACATATCAACGCACAGCCCAAACCGCTGGTTCTAGAGATTCCAAATTTGGCACGTAGGTCCCTTATAAGGTCTAGGGAAGCACTAAGAAAGGATTTTTCAAAATTCACCCCCTAAGGGGGTACAAAGTTTGTATCAAGATTTGTTAGACTATTTTATTCGAAACTTCACAGGAGTATTCCTAACGATAAATGAGTAAACACGTGTTTCAGATTTTTTGAAAATTCAACCCCTAAAAGGGGCAAATTTGGTCACAAAATCTGAAAATCAACATGGGTATCGTATCCTTTTTGAGTACTTATAGTACGCGGGCGAAGCCGCGGGAAAAGGCTAGTATAAATATGTAAGTGTATATTATGGCAAGATTAAGTAGCAAAATAGTTAGTTAAACATAATAAAAATATTACGGTTGCTGATTGACAGCATAATGTTATATTTGCTATTTAATCTTGCCAGGGCAATCGCGTGGGATGTAGTATTAGGTACCTAACTGTAGCGTATTAAGTAGTGTGTTAACTTTAATGTGTGAGTGTGTATGAAGTACAAAGGACAAGCATGTAAGCTATAACTATTTCGGAGGAGAACGAATTCCTATCCCCGGCGTTTAGTGTGTAAAGTTAAATTGTCCAAGTTACATACTCGTACATGTGAACGTATGTATAGCTATCATTAGCTATTAATAGGATTAATAAGTGGCCACAGCAGTGCACGTAGCTCAAATCCCTTGGAGGCTCAACCCAGCGCTGCATACGCAGGACGATCGTAGTCATTGAGGCCGTACACTGACTGGTAAGTAGGCTTACTAGGCTTCCTTGTATTTATTTATAGTTGAAATTGTCGGCTCTGCAGGTAATGAATGCGAAAAATCTTCGACTCTACAGTCATTTTAAAAGAAGTAAGTTAAAGACCGCCTTATACAGGATGTAACAAAAATACTGGTGATCTATTTAAGGGCATAATTGGTATCGTATTGAGCTTAAGAAACAATAGGAAAAAAAAATCTACGCGAAAAATAGTACATTATGATACAAGTGTGCTAAGTTGATCATTACATACGAAGCGATATTGTGCGCACGAACGCACGTGAGTGCGCTAAGGAAGATGAGCTATGTAATGAGCAAACACACGCGTTTCATACGACGTTTTTCAACACACTTGCGAGGAAATAACAGAATAGTGTAATTAATAACTTTTGATAAATACATGAATTGTCAGAATGTTTACAGGATAGAGGTACTTACGAACCTAAGATCATTAAATTTTACTAACCTTTTTTGTGATGTTATTGAGTATCTGGAACTCTTTTTCAAATCATTTCATAAAATTGAAGACTTCACATTTATTGTGCAATAAATTATAGTATTTTTTTCTTACGTATTGCTCACTAGATTTTTATGATGACATTTTACTAGTAGGCATGTATCACAATTTTGAAATATATCCAGAGGTTATATTAACGCTAAAGTTGTCTTCTTATTAATTGAAAATATAATTTGTTTAAATTAATAAAACACGACGTGAAAAATCTAACAAATAAACAATGATTTGAGGTTAACTTATAAATGCAGCGCAATTTTCTTTTTTGGATGTGCGTGCACGCGTGCAGCTTGAGGCAAAGGCGCGGACGTATAATGCCAAACAGCCAATATTTAAACAGACAATTCGTGTTTAAAACGTAATTTATTGTGTATTACGAGTAATATAATAACTTGAAATGATTCTTATTCACAATCAGGATTGTATAATTTGTATTCTATCGTAAAATGTGTATATTTTTAATATATTTACTTCGTCTGCGTACTTGGTACTAGAGTACAAACGTCACTTGATCCGATTATTAAATTATTCCACTAGTTTGATAATTATTGTGATATGCACGCGTGTTTAATATCTAGGATTATGAGCATAAAAGCGGTGGAATAAGAACCTCGTTACGAGCAGGTGTGTTGAAAAAGAATTTTTGTATGGGACATGTCATCCTAGGCGGCCAACTACAACATTTTTTTAAAAATTAGAATACGATACCAATTATGTCCATTTGATGGATCACTAGCATTTTTGCTACACCTTGTATTTTGGAAGGTGTTAATATATTTAAGCTGTATATGTCTAATTTCACAATTTCTGCATCCCTATAAACGGTCACAAAGCAAAATTATATACCGGGTGCCAGATTCTAATTTTAAAATACATTAAAAATACAATAAGAACACAACCTATCTCAAACATAACTCCAACACACAACAAACAATCAACCAATATTGAAGTTGTATTGGAGTTGCGTTGGAATATTTCTCAAGCAAATTCTGATATTTCTGATTCAGATGTTTATGCCGTAGCTGTATTGCGTTGTTAATGCATTGGAGTTGTATTGAAGTTGGATCGTGTCTATACGTGTTTTAAAGTTAGAATACGGTGCCGGGTGTGGCCTGTAATAGGAGCAAACAATTAAAACGTAGATTCTACTCCTCAAACTAGACAATGTTTGTTCAACGACTTTTGAAAGTTATGTAGATTTTAGATTGTCTCTTTTTCAAACAAACTAAATAGTATTTTCAATGTACATCAAGTTCCGCCTAAATGATCGCCTGTCAGTCTTGTCACCCTACAGATATTAATAAATGTCGTATTACATTGCGTGTTCGAATAAACTTTAAACTGTAATAAAATTCCAACTACTATATAGATATTTTTAAAAGTTGTTGAACTAACGTTGTCTAGTTTGAGGAGTAGAATCTACATTTTAATTTTTTGCTCTTATTACAGGCCACACCCGGTATTACCTCTAGTGCAAGCATTTGAAAGTCTTTGCCTGTAGCTTCCTTCCTATCTTAGATATTTATTGCATCTATTTTATCGTAGAAAATGCAGAAGCTTTAAACCGCATAAGCCTTTATGAGGCTTTAACCGAGCGATCTCAATTTAATTCATTCGGTGCTCATGCATTTTCAATAACGGTAAATTTTTTGCCCATTTAATGGACGGGGATGTTCGTAGGTGATTAGGTAACGAGCTAAAGTTTGTTAGGCCGGGACCCATTCGCAAATTTTATAGTCAGTTAGATACTCATTCAGTACCAGTGTGCGTATTTTAATTTTGAAATACATAAACAATACATTAAAACACCATATTTTTCAAACTTTACTCCAACACATAACAAATAATCAACCAATATTGAAGTTGTATTGGAGTTGCAATTTGCAATGCATCGCAATAATTTTCAAGCAAACTTTCAAAATTTTCTGGTACCACCTATTTCTGATTCAGACGTTTAGGCGCTGTATTGCGTAGTTAATGCGATGGAGTAGTATTGAAGTAGAACCGTGTCGATACGTGTTTTAACACATTGAGTGCCACCTAGTGCTACGTGTTATGCTCGTAGCCCGTAGCCACGTATTCGTCGTATGTAGCGCGTAGTAGCTACGAACAGAGAACCCGATAGTCGGGTTCTCGGCCCTTAATGTGTTAAAGTTAGAATAAGGCCCAGTGTCATGTAAAATTGTCATCACGTCTTTGATGTTATTCGTACATACCGAGATCAGCCTACAAAGCTACGAGCTATCACGGCGTAGCGTAGCACTTATTAACACTTTCCGCACCCCCGTTCGCTACGCGCTACATTCGTAGCCGATTCTAGCGTTTTCCCACTTTGTAGCGTAAATCCGCTACACACAGAGAGCTCGCCTAACTTTAAAACACGGGCCGCGATTCGAAAAATAAACACACACACTGGACAGACATAGCTCCAACCCAACTCAACTCAACGCTATAACGACATTGACATTTACTATTCGAACAGATTTTCATTCAACATTGGTCTCACATTGGTCTCACATTGGTCACACATTGGTACAACATTGGTACAACATTGGTACAATGCGTAACCAATGTGTGACCAATGTGACACCAATGTTGAATGAAAATCTGTTCGAATAGCAAATGTCAATGTCGTTATAGCGTTGAGTTGGGTTGGGTTGAGTTGGATTGGAGCTGTGTCTGTCCAGTGTGTATGTTTATTTTTCGAATCGCGGCCACGTTTAGACACGATACAACTTCAATACAAATTCAATGCATTACCTACGCAATACAGCTAGCGCCTAAACGTCTGAATCAGAAATATCAGAATTTGCTTGAAAATTATTTCGATGCAACTCCAATACAACTTCAGTATTGGTTGATTACTTGTTGTGTGTTGGATTTATGTTTAAGATAGATTATGTTTTTAATGTATTTTAAAATTAGAATACGGCACCTGGTTGGTGCAGAAAGTGTTAAAAGAAGTCTGACGTGACTCTTAAGTGCATAAATCTTTGAATACCGCTTTAAAATTAAAGGAGTTTCTTTTTATCTCTCGTTTGGCCATTCGTTTTCAAGCAAGTGACGATATAATATTCACACACAGACATAACACCAGAAACCTAACAAATAAAAAACTACCGAAGTAGCAAAGTATTTTCATTAGCTACTTACGTTCATAAAGTCCCTCAGAGTATGTGTAGTAAGAGTGATAACTGGCAATTAAATTCATAATCAATCAGAGTGAGTTGAGTAGTTTAAGTATTCTCATTTATATACCTACTTACATTTAACTAAATTTCAACACAATTAAAATAGGACTAAGCTCGAAATCTCGGATAGTCCTGAAATTTGGTACGTATTTGGTATTTATTGTGGTATTTGGTATTTGGACGTCCAGTTACATGTCCAGGCCATTAATTTGATTTGACGTCACGGAGCGTTTTCATAGCGTCCAACCAGCAGGTTCAGAGCGAAACGCGAATTTCTTTACAAGATGGTGGCGGTTTGATTTGGCCTATTTTTAGGGTTCCGTAGTCAACTAGGAACCCTTATAGTTTCGCCATGTCTGCCCGTCCGTCCGTCCGTCCGTCCGCGGATAATCTCAGTGACCGTTAGCACTAGAAAGCTGAAATTTGGTACTAATATGTATATCAATCACGCCGACAAAGTGGTAAAATAAAAAGTGGATTTTATTTATTTATTAGGGTACCTCCCCTATACGTAAAGTGGGGAGTGATTTTTTTTTTCATTTCAACCCTAACGTGTGATATATTGTTGGATAGGTATTTAAAAATGAATAGGGGTTTGCTAAAATCATTTTTCGATAATGTACATATTTTCGGAAATAATCGCTCCAGAAGTAAAAAAATATGCGTCCCCCCCCCTCTAACTTTTGAACCATAAGTTTTAAAAATATGAAAAAAATCTCAAAAGTAGAACTTTATAAAAACTTTCTAGGAAAATTATTTTGAACTTGATAGGATGAATAGTTTTTGAAAAAAAATTACAAAATAATTTCTGAACTAAGTTTGTAATTTAACCGTATAAGCAGGTGTTTATTGTACCTGTAATTTCTACAAAATTACAATGAAATGACGTGCTTTCAAATAAAGTAAAAACGGTGAAAATCGGTTCACGCAATAAAGAATTATTCCATAAAAATCATCTTCCATACTTTAAGCTCGCGCGCAATAGTTTACTTAATTTGCCGATAGATGTCGCTGTACGTGGAACTCTCATATCATATCCTACATGGCGGTGTTATTAACTCTTAAGTGGGGACGCTTACTGTGACGGACGGAAAACTACGGAACCCTACACTGAGCGTGGCCCGACACGCTCTTGGCCGGTTTTAATTGTATTTATTTGAAAACCAGTTCGAATTTTGAATTTGTTGCTCGACAACGCGATAAATAATGGAATGAGTTTTCCAATCCCTGTTGCAGCTTTTTAAATTCATGTTGGAGCATAGATTATTACCCATTCGTAATTAACCTTATTAATTTTTTAAATTGCGCCTGCCTCTCGGACTATGTGCAGTAAGCGCTCTCATGCTGCCTGTTAAATTGATAATCGATTCCGTCCCAGGGAATAAAAGAGCTTCCTTTTCAAGTGCGATACGGAATACGGCCCGAGAACCATCAAATTAATCCACTATTTTAAACGTTTCGCTGTCATTGGTACTATCGCATGCATTTCGGGAATCATTTAATTTAGAGGACGAAAAGGATTTAAAAGCAAATTCTCCTTTAGTATTTTCTCATTTCAACGTGCATTTGGTGCTTTTGAATTGAACAATAGCTTAGCGAAATCCAATTGCTACGTATTTTAAACAACTGCATTTGTACTCACAATTTCTAGTGTGCACTTGTGCAGGTAAAAGGGATTTAGGAAACCATTTCAAAATCAAACTCAAAAAGTTAAGTTGTTAATACCAAAGTTTTGCATTCTTGGTCGTTTTAGCTAAATTGGTACTTAAAGCGATGTTAGTTTCAGAAAGTGGCACATTGTTCATTAGAAACAAAATAAAACGTGATGTCAAATTGGTTACTACTTGCCCATTAACATTTACTCACTAAATTAAATAGCATAGAGACAATGTTGAAAGTCGTAAGGCCGCTGTATAAGCATGGCTGCTATTTTTTCCTAACAATCCTTTTCTATGTATAGTGCAAGTTGGACTATACACCAGTGCCCGTGAGCATTACGAAAGATATTAACCACTTATTTCTGAGGTCAAAAGAAGGAAAAAACATTATATGAGTTTAGTTGTAAAACGCCAAAAAAAGTTTTTTTTCTTTCGTTTTTTTTCACTTTTTGCGAATGCTGTTCTACAAAAAAAGTAAATGTCATTAGGAAAAAAAACGAAAAAAGTAAATTGCTATATTTTTTCTCGTAAAAACTAGTTCATGCATAGTGTTTCTTAGGTCTTTGATATCAGTCAATAAGAGATGTCTAGACTATGCCCCATACTGGTGAGATCGCTATCAAAAAAGCATTTTACACTGAGTAACAATTAATAATGTTATTTTTTGTAAGTAGTAGTAAACTATGACGATTTCGGAAAAGTTTATAGGACATTTTTCTTTCTAAATATGATTATGAATACACTGTTAAAGTCTCTCGCAATGCTCAAGGGGGGCCGTGTAGAAAATGATTATGTTTAAGTTCGACCACCTAGTATCTATAAACGGGGACGGTGCCCGGATTTGCAGACATATTTTAACACTTACAATGCGCGTTGGCAGCGAACACCAGTCGACACCCGACTTGGCTACGAGTACGCGCGCCTCGTTACACCACTGCCGATTTTCGATATTAAATTTATGGCAACCCAATGTTATTCCAGAATTTCCCGATTACAAACTGCAGCTAAGGCTAACAGCGGCTAATCGCATCGTGACTAAGGAGAATGCTATATTATTATCGTTATCGGTTTAACAAGCGATTTGTTGAACGTTTTGGATTGGCTTTTCGAATAGTTGTTAACCCTTTGACCGCCAAAGACGTCAAATCACGCGCACGGAAAGTCGTGCTCTCAGCGCCAGCACGTGATATCACGTCCAAAATATAACCGGTTTGCCTGGTGCGCTCGTGGCGCTGAGGGCACAATTTTTCCGTCCGATGCTTGGCGGTCAAAGGGTTAAGGAGTAAGTTTTGTTGTAAGCTTAGGACCTTTAGCTACGTTTTGTGATACCATTATATATGCAGTGTGTAAGTGTTTTGTTGTTTTATTAAGGAGTTTAGCACATAAACTTATATAGATGTCACATACAAAGGTAAAAGTGACCTAGGCCTCCGGTGCCCTGGGCTGAGATCGAACCAGCATCTTCTGCATTCGCGGCGGATATTTTTTTCAAATAATTTGATTTGTTTTTTCAGAAGTTTAGCACTACTCCGTCGCTGAACCTACACCGCAGCACCGCTGCACAGCCGAGTTGTCTGTGGAATTTCGCGTTCGGCCCGCTAATCCGCGTTCACATCTCCTCACTCTTTCCGTCTTCGTTGTACTCGTACAATGGCGAAAACATTAATTCGCGATTCATATTAATGTACCTAGGGTACCTACTCAATAATATTTTTACTGTTTGACTCACGTATTTTTTATATTTTGGTTTGAAGTTGAATCCGGGATTACTAGCATCTAGCGTCATAGACAGGCTGTTTGGTTTGCACATAACGACATTATTTAAGCTAAACTATTTAATTAAAAATGTATACAAAAACCTTTAAATTATAAAATCGAATCAGGAATAATCAGGAAGAAGTCTTACGTGTGTACATAGTATGTACAGTCACGTCTACCGACGACTCTATTAACAAGGCGTTAAGTCGTTAAGTTGGATACATGTTTTTGTCACATTAAATGTATCCATAGTTTCAGACGTGACCGTACTAACATTCCCTAAGAGTCACAGCGTGTGTTTGAGCGTAACTTAATTCAGTTTAAGCTGACGAAAGCGTAACCTTAATATCAGGAACACCATCTGATATTTAAAGATCCTAGGTATAATTACCGGAAGTTAGAAGCTATCGGAGCACCGCTAATAGCGATCAAATGGCCTCGCCTAATCGCGCCGCACACTTATAATTAGTTCCAAATGAGTTTAATGACAGTTTACCATCAGATTGATAGAATGCCTCCCCTTTCGTTCCTCATGGAAGGTTTAATAAAAATTCTTTTGGCAGTTATTTTCGAGAGTAATCCTGCTCAAAAAAATGCTGTCTTTTGAAAAGGAGCAATAACTTTAGCCGGTTGAACTTAATTACTAATAGTTTCTACAAAAAGATGGCTACAATGTATAATATGTCAGAGTGTTTGGTATTATTTGTAGAAAACCTATTCACAAATGTTAACCTATGCTGCCAAATCGTTTTTACAAAGCAGAAGATAACCAAGGAATGAACGCCAAGTATTTTTAACGAGATGTTTTGGTGCTCGCAAGGAGTGAGTGTTCAACTCCCTACTCTGATGCATTTTTAGGGTTCCGTAGCCAAATGGCAAAAAACGGAACCCTTATAGATTCGTCATGTCTGTCTGTCTGTCTGTCCGTCCGTCCGTATGTCACAGGCATTTTACTCGGAAACTATACGACGTATCTGATAAAATTTACACATAAGGTGTATTTTGTATGCAACTACTTAGTTAAGTAGTTAAATTTAAAAAAAAAAAAATATTTATACAGGTAACTAAATAAAATAAAAAAAATTAACCAAATATCAACATGCGACACATCAATCGATAGGTCTTTCAAAATAACATTGAGGTTTCTTTGACTATTTTACAAGTGAATATTTTCTGAAATAATCGCTTCGAAAGTCAGAAAAGTTGTGTAGCCCCCCCGTAACTTTTGAACCGTAAGTTCAAAAAATATGAAAAAATTTGAAGAGATGCGCCTTATCATAAACTTTCTACGAAAATTGTTTTGAACATTATCGGTTCAGCTACTTTTGAGTTATCTCCAAAAAACTTCTTCCATAGACATCAGATACGACCTTTTGGTATTAGTTTGGTTCTTATTTCATTGAAGGTACGGAACCCTCCTATGCGTGGTCCGACACGCACTTGGCCGGTTTTTTTTAATATTTATTAAGGGACATATCATTTATTGAATTCATACCCGGACGGGTTACCTAAGGCTAAGGCCTAAAATGTTTAAAACAAGCCGCGCATAGCATAAATATGCTACTAAATAGTAACAAATTCGTAAGTTAAACCGTGAAATTATAGTATTACTTTACGAGTGTGATTTAATTTATGGCCTCAAGTTGTATTTATTTTTATACCACGACGGCGGCAAAAAACATATGAACCATCCTGATGGTAACCAGCTACCGCTAGCTAGCAGTACCGTAGCCAATGGACGCATGCAACTACAGAGGTGCCACATGCCGCGTTGCCGACCCTTTAATATATGCTTGTTTGTCTTCACAGCTAAAGGGACAAGAGGTTTCCCTGTCGTCAACCAACACACTGCATCATTCAGCTCGACACTATGAGTAGGAAGAGTAGGATCTAGTGCTATTTGGCTGTGTGATTCTGTGAGGAGGAGGTACTTCCCCAGTCCGGCTCTGCTCCTGATTTAACCGAGATGATATTCGCTGAGCTGTGCTTTACCACACGTAGCGAGATGACATTTCCCATACCTCCCTTTTGGACGTACTTTAAGGACATACCCAAGTCGAAAAAAATATTCTCCATTTATCTCGAACCCCATAGTGTAAGTAATAGACTGGTTATGGACGAACACCAATGCAAACAAGAAGGCAACACATTCTTTACATGTACAAATCTTTGTCTACCATGTCTGACCGATTTCTCTCAGTTGCCCAAAGGCTTAAAGGGATAAGTTCGCCTTTGTACACATTCACTATATTATTGTTGGTCATGTATTTGTTTTGTGCAATAAAGTATTATACTACTTCTACTACCACTACTACATTTCCATTGTTATCAACTGCATATGTCGGGGTCAATTATATTCGGGAGCAATTATTTTGGAATGTGCACTGTAAGATCTCTCTGACTTTATCGGGTGAAACGTGGTTGACGGTATCGGGTGAAAATAGACGTTGGAAGTTGCAATAGTAGGGTTTTCTCTCAGTACAATAGTGAAAAAAATTGTGCGCATCGAGAAAAAGTTGTGAATTTTTGAGCATGGATAGAGTGCCCTACGATGAATATTATTTAGTATTTGGAGGTCCGTAAAATTTTTGGACCTTCACGTTAAAATCGGGAGTCCCGTACAATATGTTATTACTCTCTGGTTAAGGCTGCTAGGGGTTGTGTATTTCCGTATAAAACAGATATGCAGAATTCATTTTTGATATTGAAAAAGTAAAAATCCATATTTAAAAAAAGTTCTGCGAAGAGGAAAAACACTAAAACAAAATATAATTTTTTAGAACGTTGTATAAGTAATAAATATCATTTATTTGTAAATTAAAAAAAATGATAAGGAGGCATATTTAATGCAGTTTTTAAATATATACAATTTTAAACCTTTTACTAAACAAAAACTACGCGAAAAAAATTAATTCGCATCGTGGTGTATATGTTTTCTCCATAGTAAATAAGTATTGAAAATCAATATGAAACGTGAACATCCGTAGCGTATACCTTAAGTGTTTGTATTGTTTATTATTAGTCACTTTTGCTCAGAATACCTTCTACAAAATGCAGAAATTAAAAAAAAAAAATTAAAAAACACATTTTTTTCCCTATTATAACGATTAATGCTTAAGTTAGTATAAGGAAATATATGTTTTTTAATTCTTTTTTTTTCATTTTGTAGAAGATATTCTGAGCAAAATTGACTTAAAATAAGCAATACATAAATTTTAAGGTCAATTCGCAACGGATGTTCACGTTTCTTATTGATTTTCCATACTTATAATGGAGAAAACATATACACCACGATGCGAATGATTTTTTTTCATGTAGTTTTTGTTTAGTAAAAAGGTTTAAAATTGTATATACTCGTATTTAAAAACTGCATTAAATATGCTTCCTTATGATATTTTTTGTATTTAAAAATAAATTATATTCATTAGTTACATAACGTTCTAAAAAATAATATATTTTTAAGTGTCTTTCCACTCTGCAGAGCTTTTTTTTTAGTTTCGATTTTCACTTTCTTATTATCAAAAACCGGCCAAGTACGTGTCGGACCACGCATAGGAGGGTTCCGTACCTTCAATGAAATAAGAACCAAACTAATACCAAAAGGTCGTATCTGATGCCTATGGAAGAAGTTTTTTGGAAATAACTCAAAAATGGCTGAATCGCTAATGTTCACAACAATTTTCCTAGAAAGTATATGATAAGGCGCATCTCTTCAAATTTTTTCATATTTTTTGAACTTACGGTTCAAACGTTACGGGGGGGGGGCTACATGAACAAAAAATGACATGATCGTACAGTCGAGTTGTAAAATATGGATGTGATTTATTGGACAAAAATATATTAACACAACCTTATTAGTATTTGTTTAAGGTCGTGTATACATACAGCCTTGGCCAGAAGTGTTGAGCACCCTTGCGATTTTCATACAAAACTGGAAAGTTTAGACCGGCGTTTCTATCTTTTTTGAAGTTATTTTATCAATTAATTCAAACTGAACAGGCATGTTTTGTTGAAGTGAGTAGTAACTGCATAGAATATTTGCAATTTTTCGCACCGACCTAAATTCGCATTTTTGGGACCTCCACTTTTCATATTTTATGGGTACCTTGAAAGTGTTATTAAGTAAAGTTTTCTAGATATATCAATAAAATATAACATTTTACGTCATCGTACATTGCTATGATAGGGAATTAATACTTAACATCAAAATTGTAAACAAAAAAGAGCTATGCTCAACACTTCTGGCCAAGGCTGTATTTTTGTCAGACTAATCGCATCGATATTTCAGAGCTCGACTGTACATAATTTAATGACATTTGTCACTTGGTTAGATCCCCAGGAATGTTTAATTTATTGATAAGCCAACACGCTTAATATATTTGCATGTTTTTAAAATCAAGCCAAGTCTACGAGCCCCAATGCAAATGAGTTCGTCTAGCAGGTAAAAAATGTACTAACCTAACTTTAACCTAAAAATTCAGGATGACAGCGATGTTTAGAAGATCATGTCATATAAAAACAATATAGAAAATGAATAGTAATTTATGTATCGAATGAAAAAAATAACAACTTTCCACAGTGATAAAAAAAAAACATTGTTTTGCCCAATGAGATATTCGCAAAAAAGTTCGTCTTCGGTTTAGCCGATGCATAATAGACCGTCTACCACTTGGTGGTATCACCTTTTGCATCCAAAACGGCTTTGATCCTGAGCGGCATTGAATCTACCAACTCTCTACACCCTTCGGTGGTTATTTCATTCCAGACACAGGTTTCTCCTTAAGATCAGCTTTTGATCTAGAAGGGTCCTTTCGCAGCCTTTTCTTCATTTTCCACCACAAAGTTTCTATGGAAGACAAGTCCGGGCTGCTGGACGGCTATGGCATGGTAGGGATTTTTTAGGACTTCAGCCACGCCATCGTTGTCTTCGCGGTATGGCATGCAGCACCGTCTTGTTGAAAAGTAAATGCATTTTTATATTTTAACTGCCGTATAGACGGCAGCAAACTCTCTTGCAGGATGCTTTGGTATTTCTCGGCATTGACGGTTCCATCTATAAATTGCAGACCGCCCACGCCCTGTGCCGACATACAGCCCCAAATCATTAAAGACGCTGGAAACTTCACCTTTCGCTTGAGGCAGTCTTTATGAAATGCCTCTCCTTTTTCCCGAATGACTTTACTTCGTTCGGTTCGTCACCAACTGTGACTTCAAATTTGGATTCATCACTCCATATTATTTTTCGCCACTGATTGACAGTTATATATCCGGAAACAAAAAAACAAACAAACGTACACGGCTGAAAATGGTTTTATTGTTTTTCAAAGTATTCCCCTTGATGATCTATGCACTTTTGCATTCGCGTGAACCAATTTTTAAAGCACTTCTGCCACTCCGCCTGAGGTACCTCCATAACGTGTTGTTTGAATGCGTCGACAGCATCTTCAGCGGTCGAAAATCGTTGACCGCGTAATTTATTCTTTATATTTGGAAATAAATAAAAATCGTTGGGTGCCAAGTCAGGGCTGTACGGCGGATGACCCGTTAATTCCACATTTTGACCCTCCAAAAATAGAGTTGTTTCGCGTGACGTATGACAGCTGGCATTGTCATGATGAAGAATGATTCTTCGTCGCTGGTTAGTTTTACGAATTTGTTCAAATACTTCCGGCAAGCAAATGGTCGTGTACCACTCTGAATTAACCGTTCTACGGTTTTCTAGTGGCACTGTAGCTACATGGCCATTAATACCGAAGAAGCAGGCCACCATTTGTTTCAATGTACTTTTTGCACGAGTAACTTTCGTAGGGTTCGGCTCATTTTGAAACACCCATACCGTTGATTGTTGCTTCGTTTCGGGATCGTATGCATAGATCCAGGATTCGTCACCTGTATAGATGTTATAAACGGCTTTTGAGTCACCACGGTTATATTTTTTTAACATTTTATTGCACCATTCGACGCGAGCATCTTTTTGCTCTTTTGTTAAGTTGTGGGGTATCCAACGCGAACAAATTTTTTTTACAGCCAAATAATTATGTAATATGCTATTAATGCTGGTCATAGAAATACCCAGAGTCGCCTCTATCTCGCGGTACGTAACATGTCGGTCGTCCATTATAAGTTTTCGCACAGCCTCGATATTTTGTTGTACAACGACCGATTTCGGGCGACCTACCTTAACTTCGTCCTTAAGCATACTACGTCCACGATTGAACTCACTAAACCAGTGATACACAGTAGTTTTAGATGGGGCTTCATCACCAAAAGTTGAAGTTAGTTGATCTATGCACTGTTGTTGCGTTAAACCACGCCGAAAATCATAATAAATCATAGCACGAATATTTTCACGAGTGAGTTCCATTCTTGCTGCGAGATGACATTTAAAACCCGTCAAAAACAAAACACGAGCGTTAATAAGAAAGAAAAAATATACCGGCCAGTACTTAAAAAAGTTCAAATTTTACCATGGAGGTCAAATATGCTATTTAAGAAGATTGTAATCCCGGTTTCCGGATATATAAATAGCAGCCTGTGTATTCGTCGACGGCCAGATTTCTTTAAACAGGACTTGTTCCATGTTTTCGGTGATGCTCGGTAATCGTTTGAATTGTAGATCGTGGCAACGACATCTCCTTGGATATTTGATAAGTAGATTTGCCGTTATTGTTACAGGACATTATAATTTTCCGCACTTCTTCAGTCACTGGTTTACCTCGCACCATCTCGATAGAATAATGATTATAAAGTAATGAAAATTTGCGAAACGCAGTTTTAAACTTGTACATGTATGTGTTTCCCGGTACACGAGCATCGGACGTACGACTGCTGCACGTGGCACGTTGCAGAACAGCGGGCGGCTATCCTGAGCAAACTCCAGAGGCCAGAAGTAGCAGCCGTCTGCCATCGTGAGCTGATCACTGCCAGAACAGCGGGCGGTTATCCTGAGCAAACTCCAGAGTCCAGACGTAGCAGCCCGAGATGACGCTTCTCCACGTTAACACGTATGGTGATATACGAAAAGCATTCTTGTGAGTTAGTTCCTTACTTCTCTTTATTCACCGACTGGTAACGAAATTGGTTCCATGCTGGTACGGTTTCTATGTACTTAGTACATTTACAAATTATCCGACCTTGGAGTTTACTTGAATAAGAGATTGATATTTATAAATATATACGTTCTATCTATACCAATAAATAAGGCTTTATAATGTTTGATTCAACCATATTTGAATAACGTGCAACATACCTAGTAATTTATATCTGATTATTGTAATTTCATAATGTGGGGATACACGAGTACGAAGGATTTATAAAATATACATACTTCATGTTGACGTTTACTCTTCTCATTTAAATTTAACAATACATTTTAGTTAAGTATTAACGCTACGGTTGACGAAGTTGACATCTTCACGTTTAATTTTGCAGATTAAGTAGATTATTTAAAATTAGCAATTTGGTCCTTCGAGCCGGATAGAATGTAATTAAGAACAATAATCAGATTATTTAAAATTAGCACTTCACATAAAAATAACGATAATGATATAAAGATATTTAACATTCAATAATTTCCTTAGTATCGTAGACCCGGATAGAATGTAATTAAGAATAATAATCAGATTATTTAAAATTAGCACTTCACATAAAAATTACGATAATGATATAAATATATTTAACATTCAATAATTTTCTTAGTATCGTAGACCCGGATAGAATGTAATTAAGAATAATAATCAGATTATTTAAAATTAGCACTTCACATAAAAAAGACGAGATATAAATATATTTAACATTCAATAATTTCCTTAGTATCGTAGACCCGGATAGAATGTAATTAAGAATAATAATCAGATTATTTAAAATTAGCACTTCACATAAAAATGACGATAATGATATAAAGATATTTAACATTCAATAATTTCCTTAGTATCGTAGACCCGGATAGAATGTAATTAAGAATAATAATCAGATTATTTAAAATTAGCACTTCACATAAAAATGACGATAATGATATAGATATAAAGATATTTAACATTCAATAATTTCCTTAGTATCGTAGACCCGGATAGAATGTAATTAAGAATAATAATCAGATTATTTAAAATTAGAACTTCACATAAAAATGACGATAATGATATAGATATAAAGATATTTAACATTCAATAATTACCTTAGTATCGTAGACGTCTACTTTCCGCACGAAAGGAAAATAGAACGAGGGAGTACTATTTAGCAAAACTAGTAAGTACAAATAAAGACTCGGCTGGTAATTTGGCTGTGGGGAAAGTAATGGATTAATGAGGCGAGTGATATGGATGGTGACAGATGATTCGCTGGATGAAGGTAGCCTAAATTCAAGAGCCAGGTCTTTGTACGCCCGTCAAATGAGGCAATTAGAATTTTGGGGAAATTTAGGGTTAATATAAAAATGCGAATCGCAGATATGTAAGAATGGTAACAACAATATAGAACTAAAGCACGGCAAATAAAATGCGAAGTCCCCAATTAAACTCTAGAACAATTCACGGAGCGACACGCCGCTTTCACCTGGTGAACCACGCGCAATGGGGGCTCAAGTCCTTCGGAGGCGACTGGCGGCCGTATTCTAGAGCGACACTCCGGTTTCACCTGGTGAGCCACGCGCAATGCAATTGCGTTTCCGTTGCACTGCAATTGCGTTTTTATATAGCCATCTGTCATTTTAGATGACAGAGAATATTCTATATTCAATTTGAAATATAATTAAATATTAAACTTCTTAATAAACAGTTTTTATCTTGTATAGACGACCTATTTTGCCTAAAATATGAACTAGACGTAATTTTTTGCTTGCTTAATGTTAACTTTACGATACAATTACTCTAAATTAAATAACATTATTACACTTTGTACAACGCAACATTAAACTACTTTCAATGGCTTTGTATGTAGCGTATTCCTTTAATCATCAAAGTCAATCCGGATTTAAATAGTAGTCTTTAAATAATATCGTATTTTTAAGTGTGACTAGACGATCTAATATGCATTGGGGCTCGTAGTAGGTACATACATTTTTATCTTACGATTAGGAATACTTCGTATCAAAGGCAAAATGCAAATATATATTTTATTATCGACCTTAAACATATCAGATTCTGAGCTGTCAATATTTGTCTCGAATTAATCATTCGTTATCGTAGCATAATATCAGAGTTTGTGATAGTCATCTTACATGAGTAAACTTAAAATTAATCGATCGATAATACGTACCAGATTACCTAAGGTACCTAATTTAATCGTGTACCTAAATCGTTATTTTTTTTGACTGTTGAAAATACAACTTTTTGTCAATGAATATACCTAATTTCAAATTTGATTGACTGAACTCCCTTGCACTCACTTCAAGAGTTACAATAAGTTCATATTTAGTTCTCATTTCGTCAAAATTGAAGCTTAACCTAAAAACACATCAATATTAGATATAAACTAAATTCTAAACTAAACAGGGTTATTTTTCTTGATTTTATCGCCCTAAGTACGATGTATTTTAAAATTAGAATAGGACACCAACAATTGTAACATATTCCGTAATACCAATCTAATGGTCTGCAAAATTACGGCCACACCAAGCCAAGCTTGAAACAGCATCCGTTACAATCAACAAGTTATCAAATTACGCATCCTACCAAATCGCAGCTACATTGCCGGCACTCACCGCAACCAGAATTGGTTTGGATTCTGGGAAATGGAATGATTTATCACAAGCCTAGCAGGTAAAGGTCAGCGTGTGTCGCACAGACCTTAATTACGCAGGGCAATTGTACCCTTAAAGTAAGTGAGTATTGGGTACATTGTATCTAACAAATGAAAATATTAAATTTTCCTTTTCACATAATAGCCTAAATTAGTTTAGTTTAAGGAAAATTAATGATTGGTTATTAACTTATACGACCAAAAGGGCCGGGTTTAAATAAAGAGCCTAAATTGAAGTAGGGTGATTGTGCTAGTTTTCGTCCACTCTTGTCAGTTTTCCGTCCATACTTATTTATACATTTATCTTCAAGTATTTCCCAAAATAAAAGCTTAAAATTAAAAATCTGCTAAAGAATAAACTATAAATATAAACTATGTTGACCTTAAAAAGATTTTCCCATTTTTTTTTATTTTTTTTTATACTACGTCGGTGGCAAACAAGCATACGGCCTGCCTGATGGTAAGCAGCTACCGTGACCTATGGACGCCTGTAACTCTACAGGAGTCACATGCGCGTTGCCGACCCTTTACAAAAAGGAGGATTCACTGTGTTGACGGCTAAAGGAACAAGAGGGTCCCTCATCGTCAACACACTGGGTCCTCTTTGAGCTCTTTGGCAACCTTACTCACCAGCAGGAACACAACACTATGAGTAGGGTCTAGTGCTATTTGGCTGTGGTTTTCTGTAAGGTGGAGGTACTTCCCCAGTCGGGCTCTGCTCCAGATTTGAGCGAGATGACATTTACTGGACGTGCCCTACCACACTAAGCGAGATGCCATTCGCAGTGCCCATAACTCTCTTTTTGGCATAGTTTAAGGACATACCCAAGTCCGGACGTAGTTTAAGGACATACCCCGGGTCCAAACCCGGTACGGGGTACGGGGGTTATTTGCAGCAGTTTAATCAAGTGGACGGTAAACTGGACCTGGACGGGAAACTAGCACAATTACCCTACCATAGAGTGTATGTATTTGACTTTCCAAACCGTTGTGGTTTGGAAAGTCAAATACATACAATGAAATGTTTGATTCTTTGCGATTGTGAAGCCCTCTGCGTATATTTTTCGCGTTCATCCTCATTACCTACCTCGTCATATATTTCTTTGTCATACCATGCAGATCTTAGTACAGTTACAATCCCTGGGTCTCTGACAAATGTAACGCTGTAATGTATATATAATATCGGTATAGAGCCAGCAGCTGTCAGTGGCCCAGAACGGGCACCGGGCACGTGTTAGCACGCTTCGGTTGCTCTCACTGCTCGACTTGATTCACACTTCACACCGCACCGATTTAAAGGTAACTCACTTACGAAAAACTTCGGTTCATTTGTTTTTCATGCTTTACCTGCAAGTTTAATAGTTACTACTGAACATTTAGGGCCTGTTTCACAATCTCCAGATAAACTTATCTGCCAGTTAAAATTATGGCTATCCTTTTCTCCAGTCATATAAAAGAAAAGGACAGCAAACATTTATCTGACAGATATGCTTTAACTGGAGATTGTGAAACAGGCCATTAGTGTCACAATTCATTTGACCTAAATAGTAGTTTATGTAACTGTTACGTAATAAGGCCTAATTACGTACAGTTGTATATGACGGCGCAACGCCAGCGTACCAACCACAGCGTACTTCGACCAAGTAATAAAATTTAGACTAAAAGACAAAGAGAATCCAGCTGAAGCAGGTGCGCGTCTCTGGCAGCTTATGGAAAAAATTCCTGATGCTAACCTACCTGAGAAGGTCCTTACTGGATTTGCCATCTCCATCCTATCACAGTGTGACGACAAAATTCGCAGGGAGCTGAATTCAGTCGTGATAAATAGTAAAACCCAATTGTTTCGCACTCTACGTGGGTTTACTCTGAAGCGAAAATTTGACGATCCACCCAGTTTCGAAAATGACATAAAGAAACCACGCTTGTCAACACCATTTCGCGGCGCATGTCACTTTTGCGGAAAAATTGGTCACCGTGGTCATGAATGCAGAGATAAACAGCGTCTCGCGTCTAAAAAGCCACCTTTATCCAATAAAACGGAACTAAAATCTACCGCAACGTGCTACATTTGCAATGAACCTGGACATGTGGCCACCGCTTGTCCTATGCGTTGGAAGAAGAAAGAAGATGTTACAGCCAGCACCAGCGGTGGTGGTAGCAGACATGTGAACCTGTGTTCGAGGACGGCGCGAGGTGTGTTACAGATAAGTAATTTGCATTTCCCTTTTATGTATGATTCAGGCGCAGCATGTAGCCTAATGAGAGAAAGTATTAGCAATGTGCTTAAGGGCGAAAAGTTTCATGAAGAATTTGTTTTCAACGGAGTAGGTCCCAATAGTTTTACGAACACGTTACAAATCAAATGCCCGACTGTTGTAGGAAATTCTCAATTTGATGTTACTTATCATGTTCTGCCAGACGCCTACTTAAGCGAAGATATATTGTTAGGTCGTGATATTCATAGCGAGGGAGTTTCGGCTCATATTACTGAGGATAGTTTAGAAATTTCCAAAACCAAAGATGTAAACACTTGTTCGAAGTTGGAATCTTTTGACGTGTCATCAATTGATACAGACCTTACGGGTGAAGAGAAAGAACAACTAATAAATATACTGAATAAATATTCTTCAAATTTCATCCAAAAGTTTCCATCTTCTCGAGTTACGACTGGTGAATTTAAAATTGATTTAATAGATCCCAATAAAACCGTACACAGGCGGCAATATAGGCTGTCGCCTGCTGAATCTGAGATTGTAAATAACAAAGTCCAAGAACTGTTAGATGCAGGCATTATTCGCGAGAGTTCTTCACCATATGCTAGCCCAATTTTGTTAGTAAAAAAAAAGGACGGTTCTGAACGCTTGGTTGTTGACTACAGGGAACTCAATAGTAATACTCGTTCAGATAGCTACCCATTACCACTAATTAGTGACCAAATAGACAAATTGAATGGAGCTCATTACTTTTCGACCATAGATATGGCATCGGGTTTTCATCAGATCAAAGTTCATCAGGATTCTATGGAAAAAATTTCATTTGTGACCCCCTCAGGGCAATACATGTGGATGGCTATGCCATTCGGGCTCAAAAATGCTCCGCAAGTTTTTCAAAGAGCCATTAATGCTGCCCTAAAGCCTCTTGATGACAATAAAATTTTGGTTTATATGGATGATGTCCTTGCTGCGTCAGAAACCGTCCAAGAGGGATTAGCCCGCCTTGACAATCTACTTGATACTTTATCTAAAGCCGGTTTTTCTTTTAACTTCAAAAAGTGTTCATTCATGAAAAAACAAATAGACTATCTAGGCTTTGTCGTATCAGCAGGTGAAGTTAGGCCAAACCCTCGTAAAGTTGAAGCTCTTAAAAACTTAGGCCCACCGAAAACCACTACGCAAGTTAGACAGTTTATTGGATTAGCTACGTACTTTCGCCGGTTCATCCCGAATTTCTCAAAAATCATGAAACCGTTATATCCTCTCACAGCCATCAGCAAAGGGAAGATAACGTGGACCGAAGAATATGATAAAATTCACAAACAAATTGTTAATCACTTAGTGACCGAACCTGTTTTAAAGATTTTTGATCCTTCGTTGCCCATTGAGCTCCATACTGACGCTAGTAGTGACGGATATGGCGCAGTTCTTATTCAAAAGGACAATAATGTTCCTCATGTGGTGGCTTATTTCAGTCATAAAACTACCGACGCAGAGAGCCGCTACCACTCATACGAGTTGGAGACATTGGCGGTCGTCAAATCTGTTGAGCATTTTAGGCATTATCTCTTCGGTCGTAAATTCACAGTCTTCACTGATTGCAATGCATTAAAATCGTCACATACAAAAAAAGACTTGACTCCGAGAGTTCACAGGTGGTGGGCTATATTGCAATCATATGATTTTGATATAGTTTATAAGGAAGGAAAATCTATGGCCCACGCAGACTTTCTTTCTCGCAATCCTGTCGAAAACTGCGAAGTTGAATCGTGCCCTGCAAAATCGAGTCAGGTAAAAATTGTGAACTAATCTGAATTGGAAACTGGCTGGCTATCTGTGGAGCAATCACGAGACTCTGAAATAACTGATATTAGATCTAAATTACGAGCAAACGAACTTCCCCCTGATGTAAAACATACTTATGATATCCGGCAGGGCATTTTTTTCCGAAAAATTGAGCGAGGTAAAATTACAAAATGGCTACCGATTTTGCCGCATTCATTGATTTGGTCTGTCATTAATCTCGTTCATAACGAAATAAAACATCTTGGATTTGAAAAAACCCTTGATAAGTTATATGATCTCTATTGGTTCCAAAACATGTCTAAATTCGTAAATAAATTTGTTGAGTCTTGTGTAGTTTGTAAAGCTTCTAAAGGCTCATCAGGAGCCCAACAAGTTCGCTTACACCCAATTCCAAAATTACCTTTACCTTGGCACACAATCCATCTTGACTTAACTGGTAAACTTAGCGGAAAAAGCGACCGTAAGGAGTATTGCTCCGTTATCATAGACGCTTTTACCAAGTATGTCCTTCTCGAGCACACCGCAACTTTGAACTCCTCAAACGCTATCAATGCTGTCAAAAACGCGGTACATTTGTTTGGCGCTCCAAAACGAATAATTGCCGATAGGGGTAGGTCTTATGACAACATCAATTTCAAAAACTTTTGCAAAGATAACAATATTGAGCTTCATCTCATTGCAACCGGTGCAAGCAGGGCCAACGGACAAGTTGAACGAGTTATGCGAACTCTCAAAAGTCTGCTCACTATAGTAGAATGTGATTCAGAAGTCCGATGGCAGGACCAACTAGGAGAAATCCAGTTGGCTATAAATAGCACCCGTTGCAGAATCACAGGTTACACGCCCTTAGAATTAATGTTCGGAATCCAAGGTAATTCATTAGAACTCTCAAAAATATCCGTGAACTCGAATGACACATCCAGGCTTGATTTAGATTCAGCTAGGCTTCACACATCGACGAATATCCAGAAACAAACGCAGTCAGATACCATTCGATTTAATAAAGGAAAAGCTCGAGTGCAACCCTTTTCTGCAGGAGATTTTGTTTTTGTGAAATGCGAAGAAAGGCATCAAACTAAATTAGACCGCAAATATAAGGGACCGTTGAAAGTCGTCGCTGTTTTGGATAATGATAGGTACGAATTAATGCATGTTAATGGAACAAATAGGGTTTTCAAGTATTCCCACGAAAAATTACGAGAAGTACCTCATGGGCTGCCCGGCTTAATAGAAGCTTCAGAAACCTTGGGTCATGATGACGTGACGGCGGCCAATCAAAGTAACGATATTGTAGTTCATGAAACTTGCCCGATGCAAGATAATTTATCAGATGCTAGTAATAGTGACACAATGTCTGCCCATCCCGGCATACTAACAGGTGATAGTGATGGCATTTTTCAACATCGTAGCTATTCACGTTCATCCTCGGAGGAATCTATACAGTATCAGCCTTCTCGGGTAATCACAAATGCTATGATACATAAGGAGAAGTAAAAAAAAAGGGGGAGTAATAAAAAAAAAACAGTACTAAAAAAAATTATGATAATGAAAAAAAAAAAAGAATAAAAAAAAAAAAAAAAAAAACAAAAAAAATAATAAAGAAAAACTCTTCCGGGCCGGTTTAAACAAAACCGAAGGGATACTGAAGGATCAATATTGATCGGACCAGAGGTAGCAACCCTGAAGAGTCTATAGGCTTGCTCTGAAGGGCCGAGAAGGCTGGGCCAGTTACATTTCTCTGCACTGAAGGGTCTTCATTTCCATTTAGATTTTATGTCTAACAAATCACGTTAAGTTTGTACAGTCAGTTTGTCAGGATGGGCGAACATTAACCTAAGTTATTCTTTCTCAGATTTGTAAAGAAGCACGTACGAAGACGTACGCCTGTCAGCATGGCCGTGACGGCGCAACGCCAGCGTACCGTTGTAAGCAGGTGCGCCAGGTCGAGAATCACGCCACCATCGCCTCATCCCCACCGCCCCACCACCAGGCTTGTTTATTCAAGTTGTTTGTTCAAGGTTATAAAATGCCGGTATGCAGGTGTACCGGGGCTCATGAACGCTGTGGCTTCGGCCTGACGCACTTGTACTTTAAATATCCGAATTCAATCAGTGTAAAATTGTTATTTGCTAAATGTGAATCTGATCGTTGTAAAAGTTATCAATAAATATCTGATTTATTTATCAAAGTGATCTCTACTTTCTTCTTCACAATGTCAAACCCTGACTCGCCTCCGACATATACACTGCTTTATCTACACTCATATTATTTATCCTAAATGCCGTATTCCGAAACCATAGAATGTCCGTCATTGCACCGCCATGGCCAACTCTCGTGTGCCGGCGGTCGCGCGGGCGCGTTTCGTCGGCCGCGCGGGAGCGTGCAGGTGTACATTATGTTATCAAAACTCATAACACATCAATAGTTGAGCATGTAAAGTTAAAATTACGTTACTGCCACACATAAAAAGCTTATCATAGTAAAATCGGTTGTTACCACAACCAAGGCAAGTAGGCAATGGCTAGCATTACCATGCTAGCCATTGCCTACCGTTTTTGAACACGTTTTAGAGGACTTAGAATGTGAGTGTAGATAAAATAGTTTGTAATTGGTAAATTTCAACAGAAAGTGCAACTTTCCAAAAATGGCCATAAATAACCTGATATCTATAGTGTGAGATTCTGGTAGGTTTTATAATAATGGAGAAAAAAACTCTTAAATAGTTCGTCATTGCAAATAAAATCCCTACGTAATAAATCGTTTTGGAAAAAGTTTCAACCCGTACATTTTGTAGCTTTCGACAGACTTGGTTTATCTTGTGTCTTACGAAAACGATGTTTAGTCGCAAATTTTTAGACGAAATTTTTTGTAAATTCGACAATTTTTTTTTAGAAAAAATATCATTTTCAAAAAAACTATAAATAGGCGAAAAAATACCCACGACACGATACGATTGTAAGACAGCAGGGTGTCACATCGGTGGTTTAGTTATTGTTTTTTTTGCTAAATCAGTTTTTTCCAATCCTGAGATATTTGACTTGATTTGAGTAATGGATTGATAATTTCTAATAAATTTATTTTCTACTAGCTGTACCCGCGGCTTCACCCGCGTGTGTGGGAGGTTTTGTCATTTTCATTTACTATCCAGGCCATTAGTGTAGAATTTACGCGTTCTACATATAAATATCTATCTAAATTTATTAGTTCATCCGTAATAAAGATAACTGACTAAAAGGCGTGCGTCGAGACCTGCGAATGCTAAAGGCCGAGTTCCTGCAGGAGAATATGCTTCGAACAGAGGGTCAAACGCTGAAGGTACTGGCGCGAGGTAGCGTGTGAGCGCAACGTCCCAGCCAAAACTGCTTTTGCAGCAGCAGGCCAAAATCTAATAAGGCCAAAGGCAGCAAGAATTGTTTCGGCAGGAGCATGAAAGGGTCCCCACAAAACTCAATGGTCAAGTTTTTTGGTGAACCCGAACGCCGACAGGGACCGGACATAACTTAAAGGCGAAGTGTCTTAGCGCACCCGAGGGCCGTCGCTCGAGGGTGAGCGACAACGTCTGAGAAAGTCAAAGGCCGAGTACCGTGTAGGACCCAGGTCAGCAGCAGTATCATGACAGGGACTGGACATATCTCAATGGTGAAGTGTCTTAAGGCCCGAGGATGTGTGGCAATATCTGCGGAAGCCATAGGCCGAGTACCGCGTAGGCCCAAGCCCGGAGCGTCGCAGCAAAAATTTCTCCAGCAGCAGCAACATGATATAATCCGGACAAAACTCGATGGCGAAGAATCTTAGCTAATCTGAGTGTCGGAGGCCCGAAGGTGAGCGGCAATGTCTGCGAAAGCCATAGGCCGAGTACCGAGTAGACCCAGGCCCGGAGCGTCGCAGCGAGAATTAATTCAGCAGCAGCGTGCCAGCTAGCAGCTAGTAATTGCTAGATTCATGACTACCCTTTTTAGGGTTCCGAAACCAGAATGGCAAAAACGGAACCCTTATAGTTTTGGTCATGTCCGTCTGTCCGTCCGTCCGTCCGTATGACACAGCCATTTTACTCGGAAACTATAAGACGTATCTTAATAAAATTTAAACATAAGGTGTAGTTTGTATGCCGCTATTTAGTTATGTAGTGAAATTGCAGATAAAAATATTTTTAGGGGGGGCGCTCCATACATGTAACTAAATAAATAAAAAAAACCAAATAGCAACATGTTGCACATCAATCGATAGGTCTTTAAAAATAACATTGAGGTTTGTTTGAACATCTTGTGATTAAGTGAATAGTTTCAGAAATAATCGCTTCGAAAGTCGGAAAAATAGCGTCCCCCCCTGTAACTTTTGAACCGTAAGTCCAAAACATATGAAAAAAATTGAGAAGATGAGCGTTATCATATACTTTCTACGAAAATTGTTTTGAACATTATCGGTTTAGCCATTTTTGAGTTATTTCCAAAAAACTTCTTCCATAGGCATCAGATGTGACCTTTTGGCATTAGTCTGGTTCTTATTTAATTGAAGCTACGGAACCCTCCATTATGCGTGGTCCGAGACGCACTTGGCCGGTTTTTATTGCAATCAGCTGTTAAAGCGAGATAAAACATATTGATCTCACAAACGGTACAATTTTTCCTGTCGGGTAAATCGAAATGGATAAATCTTAACTACCTGTTTTATTTGTTTTGACGTATATTGTAAGTAGGTTTCAGTACCTTCCGTAGCTGCAGTACTTTACTTACCTCTTACTTTAAAGTACCTCCAGGTATTAATGGATCACAATATATGTCCAGATACTTACAATTTCCAAAACGAAGTAACACGTTTTAAAAATATTTAACCCGCAATCCTTAAATTGGGAATGCATTTAAAAATCCATGGCTTAAACCTCGGCGGAACGCAACAGACTGAATCGCTTAATTTAATATAAAGACGTCCTTAAATAATGTTTGTATACAGTATACAGGGTACCTATACAGCGCCATCTGTGACCACTTTGAGAACTATGTTTTTATGAAAATTATGTTTTTATTAAGCAGAATAAAAACTACCCTATATGTTGCTCCGGGGTATAAACCGTTACTATACAAAATTTCATAAAATTCTGTGCAGTAGTTTTTACGTAGTGCGCGGACAAATTCACAGACAGACAGACAAGACTTCCAAAAATCACTGAAATGTATTCAGTCAACGTTTCTAAGACCCCCCGAATAAGTTTTTCTAGAATACATATCTTCAATGTACATTTTTTTTCTCCTTACGCGTTTATTATATGTATATAGATTTTCGGCTAATCAAATATTTAAATTGTCAGAGTACCGTAAAACTACACAACTATAGTGCAGGGCCCCAACTGTGGTCCAGCTAACATGTCAAACAAACCTAACCCGATGACAACTAGTAGCGACATCTAGTTTATTATTTGAATATTATTCCGTTCATTGATATCCGTACTGCCTAGTGCACTACATAATTAACAGGTGGCGCTCTTATTTAACTTAGTTTGTCGCCGCTAAGAAATACCGGTCGAAACGTGTTTTTGTGAAGTCCGTAAACTTTTATTCAAAAATATAAGTTAATGTGAAGTCTGCTACTCAGATTTGGATTCATATGAAAGGTAATGATTCTTGCATTCAAATAAAGTTTCATTTGCTGTAGAAATGTACTGATTTAAGAAAATAATATTTTTTTATCGTTCTCTTACCCTCGGGTCTCAACAATAGTCCTAAAGTTTTTTTGGACCATAATTAAAACCTAACTTATTTTGTTGTAGGAAATGATGTCAAGGGACAAATTAATGAGAAGAAAAGTTGGGGGGCGGGCATATAAGTGTTATAGTGAAAGGCAAATGGAACGTTGCCTTGAAGATATCAAAAATAAAATCCTAACTCAACGCGAAGCTGCCAAAAAATATAAAATTCCTAGAAGCTCGATAATTTTGAAGTTGAAAGCTATTCGAATCAACAAAGTTCGAGAACCGGGGCGTCCGTGTATTTTTTCAGATGCCGAAGAAGCGGCATTTGTCCAACATGCAACTGAAATGTGTAACTACGGTTTTCCTGTAACACTTTTTGATATGAGATGTATTGTGAAAATGTATCTCGACAAAACAGGGCGTAAAGTTGACGCATTCAAAAATAATTTGCCGGGCAAAACTTGGGCTAGTATCTTTCTAAAACGCCACAAAAATGAACTGTCGCAAAGGTTCTGTAGTAACATAAAGAGAGTAAGAGCCGCCGTGAATGAAGAGCAGATCATCGCGTTTTTTAACCAATTACAGACAGAAATTCAGGGTGTCTTACCTCAACATATTTACAATTACGACGAGACCAACCTTGTTGACGAACCGAGCAAGAAAAAAGTTCTAATGAAACGTGGATGTAAGTATCCAGAGGCTATAAAAAATTCAACCAAAGCCGCTGTCAGTATAATGGTATGTGGCAATGCTGCGGGAGAGGTATCGCCTCCATACGTAAACTACAAATCGGACCATTTGTGGAGCACGTGGACAGAGGGTGGACCGCCTGGTACGAGGTACAATCGATCAAAGTCCGGTTGGTTTGATACTAATACCTTCGAGGATTGGTTTTTTTCACTGGTGCTGCCCGCTTTACGCAGGCAAGATGGTAAGAAGTTGCTGATAGGGGACAATTTAAGTTCTCATATAAATATGGAAGTTTTGAAGGCTTGCAAAGAACACAACATCGCTTTTGTGACCCTTCCGCCAAACAGTACTCACTTAACCCAGCCTTTGGATGTGGCTTACTTTAGGCCTCTTAAACTGCGTTGGCGACATATTTTAGACGATTGGAAGGAAACTCCCGAAGGACAAAAATTACCCACGATTCCTAAAAACATGTTTCCTACGATGCTAAAAAAACTGTGGGAAAATATAATGGAAAGATCGGCTAGTAATCTCAAAGCTGGCTTTAGGAAGACTGGCATTTTCCCCACCAACCAAATTCCAGTGCTGCAACGTTTACCTACCTTCAGGCATCCAAATGCTCCATTACAGGACCCGACACTGGTTTCAGAATCGTTTATGCAATTCCTAGATAGTAAAAGGTCGTCGGTGGCTGAATCGGGCGGCAAGGGACGAAAAAAGAAACTCAATGTCCCGGCAGGCAAAAGTATTGCTGCAGAAGACATTGTAGTACAAGCTTCTACATCAAAAGATAAAGAACCCAATAAGAATAAGGGCACTACGCCACAGCTTTCGAAAGCAAAAAACAAAAAACGTAAACTTACCAAGAAAATGGTTGATTCCTCATCAGAAAGCGATGACGACGTCGAAATTCAGTATGCTTCAGACTCGTCCATGGATCTCTCGAACGAGTTCGCAGATGAACCTGCAGCTGATGTTCCAAATACAGCTGCTACGCTAAATCTTAAGCAGTTTGTTCCCAAGCCAGACGAGTATGTTATAGTAGAATACGAAGGTGAAAAGTGGCCGGGACAAGTCAAAACAGTCCATAGTGATGGGGCGTATGTTAACTGTTTGACACGTTGTGGACTATCTTGGAAATGGCCTGAGAAGCAGGACTGTATATTCTATCCAATGCACAAGATTATCTCCGCAATTAAGACCCCGACAAAACTAGGCACGAAGCGGGCATTGTTCCGTGTACCGGAACTTGACTCTATTTGGGGAAAACCAAAAAAATAAATATATGTTCCTCAATACCTACTAATTCCTAGTTGATTTTTAGTGCCATTTAATTATAATTAAGTACGTTGTGTATTTTTATTTTTTATTTTATGTTTGTTAAACAATTTAAGAGAATTTGCTTAAATTTAAGGAAACAAGAAAATGACTGTGACTTTTGTGATGGTAGGTACAAAATTTGATTAATAAGTACCTGATCTCATCTTGATGTGTTTTTCTGATGTATCTAATCAACGCTGTTAAAATAAATATCCCAATTATGGTCCTAATGTACCATAATACACGTTTTCAGTACGAATAATAATCTGGTCTATAGTTGGCCACATACCATACAACAATGGTCCAATTTTCATTAAAAAAAAATTACAATGATCATGTTTTTCATTCTTATTCATATACTTACATTAATTTAAAATGTCTTACTTTATCTAAAAACATTAACAGGCCTTTTATATGTCATTTCATGCACGAGAGGGGCAATCTCAAACTTGAAATCCAACTAATCCGGACTATAGTTGTGTAGTTTTACGGTACCTAATAGTTCGATCGATTTTGGTTTGCTTTGATTGGTCGAAAATTTAAATCGGATTTGGACATTCTTAAATGTATTTAAATAGGTACTGAAAATAAAAGCTTAGGTTTCAGCTCTTTTGAATATACAGCTGATTCGGTTGGCTCTCAATAGATATACGATGCATGAACATTGAACATGCATAACATGAATGGATGAAACGAAACATGTATGTAAACTCAAATCGAACAACAATATTCAACGTTGTGTTTCCCCTATCTCTCAAGCTCAGAATATTTTTGTCCCTCAAACCTGCTTTATCAGAAATGATACTTCAGTATTCCCAAAGCTTTCTATAAGCATACGGGAGAGTGCATTTCGAGTTAAAATAAGAAATCACGGTGCATTTGCTCCAATATGACGATCTCAAGCAAAAGTTCTCTTTCTTGAATCGAGTGGCACACAGCGAGCTCGAAGTACCTACCAAGTGATTCTTATTTTACTAAAGCGCGTATCTTAGTAAGTAAGGAAATATGACAAACTACGTTACTTGTCGTTTGTTAAGGATCATAATTACTACGTATACTTATGTAGTAATTATGATCGCTGACCCTACGATACCCTGCTGGCTGCCAGCGAAGCAGAGATGGACTGTCTCTTGAACAGGATGGAAAGTACCAGCGAAGAGTTCGGACTCACAATCAATAGATCTAAAACCAAACTCATGATTGTAGAGCGCAAACTTAAGCTGGCATGCAGTGGAACACTGAATTTGGAAACCGTGGACAATAGGGAACATGCAGCTATAATATTTACCATTATTTTGTGATCAAAATGTTGAAAAAACATAAAAGAATAGCTATTGCAACGTTTTTACTTTAGTTTATACTAATTTCAAGTAATAATTACGATTTGAAGTAATGTGAAACGTAACGTGTTTTAATCCACCAATCAGCGTCTGGTGACGTCACTCCTGTTATGACAACTAATGGTATTGGCAACTTTCTATGGAATTTGGCTTAAAAGGCATCCAGGCATCCAGGTCAAAAAATAAAAAAGTAACACACTGTGAACGAACAAATATGGCGAGTGACACACGTAGTGACGTCACAGAACCTGTAGATCCGTTTAAGCGCGAAAATTTAAATAGTCAGTTTGTAACAGCAATTTTTGATTATAAATTATAGTATTTTCATTTTTAATACACTCGTGGTCTATTATTCTACGTGCAATTCTTTCAAATGAAAGCATAAATGAAAATAGTGCATCTTGCCTATTTTTGTTATGATTGTTATGAACCTGTGGGTAGTTAGTGCATTTTGGTTACTACCTACCCGACGATATATAAAAGAGGACGCAGGATATAAAAACAGCATTCTTCTTCATCTTTAAGTTTTATAGTTATATTTATATATTATCTCATAACATGATATTACTTGTTTCCTCTCGCACAGCGTTGAGGAATATAAGACGCACTACAGGAATAAATTCAAACTTCAGGCTGTGCACCGGAGCACGAAATGAACCTTGCAAACGGTTATTTTATAAAAGCAAACTTAACGAGTCGGGGAAATTAAAGTAGTTTCGACGTTTCACGTTTACGCTTTGGTTTCCATTATTTAACTTGTTAACCGAAACAAGGAAATTGGAACTTCAATTCTCGTAAAACCGTGATTTACACCTAGATAGTGGCACTAGCAAATAAGGCCGTTCAACGTTATTTGTTATCAAACGACTTCAAGATTTCGAAGGACGTTCTCTTCGTCGAGATTTTTGTTTTTACATTTTTTGTGTATTTTCACCGATTATTAGCTGACGGCTGGACCGATTTGGAAAATTATTTTTTTCTTTGAAAGGGATTTATTATTACTTCATAGGTGGTCCTATTGTTACCACGTCAGGATCTGATGATGGGATCCTAGAGAAATCGAGGGACTTCTTCAAATATTATAGGCACACCTATAGCGATTTAACGATTTAGAAGTATTTTTTTACTCTAGCTCGGGCATTTGCTTTTATAAATGTGGAGTCTACCTATAAGTGAAGTCGGTCCTTTTTTGTTTAAAATTATTTGAATACCTAAGCAAATCAAGTGATGGTTCTTCTTTGATAATATGCTACCATATTTTGCTGACTGTTCAAAATAAGGTTTACACTCCCTCCTAACGTTTTGTCCCGGCTTTTGTCAACGACTCCATTGAGCCTGGTTTTCGCTCAGCAACCTAATTCCAGGAATCGGCTAGACACACCAGTTTTTATGAAAGCGACTGTCATTCTACCTTTCAGCTCAGAGAGGAAATTAGGCCATATTAGAATTAGGTCCTGTTTCCTCACGATGTTTTCCTTCACCGAAAAGAAAATGATCAAATGGCGAAATAAGTTCCGAAAAAGTCAGTGGTACGAGCCGGGGCTTGGACCAGAGAACTCCGGATTGAAAGTCGGACGTCTAACCCCCGTGCTACCAGTTCAAGTATTTTATGATTGAACTAAAATAAGTACAACTTCTTATTCCATATATATTATACAAGGTGCTCCCGAGGAAACCGCATAATTTTAACAGCGTACTCCTAAGGCCAAAAGAAGTAAAAAATATCATATGACTTTTGGACAATTCCACCAAAAAAAAATTTTTTTTTTGTTTTTTTTTTCTTGTTTTCTGAACGTATTCTTAAATTAAAAATAAATGTTAATGACAAAACTATGCCTAAAAACAAATAAAACTACTTTTTTTTTCTTAAAATCAAAGTTAAAGCAAAGTGTTTCGTGTCACTTTGATGTCTGTCAACAGGAATGCCTATAATGAGTTCCAGAGTGGTAAAATTGCCGTTAATAAAGCGTTCAGTCCTGAGTTATAATCAAAATATTGAATTTTTTTAATGGGTATAACTCCGAAACAAGATGAATTTCAGAAAAGTTTATTTGACATTTTAGTCTCTAAATAAGGTCGGGATAACGCTGTTAAAATTATGCGGTTTCCTCGCGAGCACCGTGTATATACAGTAATCTAATCTAAACCCATTAAATTGAAATTGTTTGCGAGTTCATTTAAAATTAGTACAAGGAGAACATCCATAAGTTATACGTCTCGTCTCGAAGCGCTACAGTGTTGGCAAGTAAATAATATAAACAGTCGATCATTATTCAAAGTCGCAATCCTCGTTATTTCCTTTCTCGCGGCTGTCGTAGCCCTAGAGTACACTCAACATTAGCCCAAGAATCCATATTTTTATTCCTAACACACAGAGGAAACTGCCCCTTGTTGGGATTACTCAAGTTTCCCAACTAATAATAAAATAAAAACATTGGCTAAGTAACAGTACGTTACGTTTAGCTAGTCATATTATTTACATGCAATATCTATTGAGTACGATTATATAATTACATAAAAATACCTAAGCAACGTATTTAAGAACGTATATAAGTCATATACACCAATAGTCATACTATTATTTGATTAATATGAGAAAACAAATTTGTTTAATCTATACATATAATTGATATAATAAAGCTGAAGAGGGTCGAAAGTCTGTACATGGAAGATAATCGAAAAAAAGTTGGCTGGGGATACTTAGAATCGATAACAGAACACGTTCCAACAATTTTTAGAATTTTTGTCTGTTTATCTGTTTGTCTGTTTATTTGACCGCGCATCACATGAAAACGGCTGAACGGATATGGATGAAATTTTGTATAGAGATAGTTTGAGTCCCGGGAAAGGATAATATATAGTTTTAATCCCGAAAATCAACCCGGGTGGGGGTGAAAATGGGGTTGAAAGTTTGTATGGAGAATTTTTAACCGCTGAAACGATTTAGATAGAAATGAGTATGGAGATAATTTGAGTCTCGAGAAACGTCATAGGATAGTTTTCAAACCCTTGTGGGGGTGAAAAGGGGGTTGGAAGTTGGTATGAGGATTTTTTTACCGCTGAACTGATTTTGATGAAAATTGGTATAGAGATAGTCTGGGTCTCGAGAAAGGACAAAGGATAGTTTCATCTTCAAAAAAGCCCCCCCCCCATCTTACTTTAGAACCGTAGGTCCAAAAAAATAGAAAAAAATAATGGAAGTGAAGCCTGAAAGGTACCTTTAATAAAAACTATCTATACATATAATAAAGCTGAAGAGGGTCGAAAGTCTCTTCATGGAATATATTCGAAAAAAAGTTGGCTGGGGATACATAGAATCGATAACAGAACACAATCCAACAATTTTTAGAATTTTTGTCTGCTTATCTGTTTGTCTTTTTATTTGACCGCGCATCACGTGAAAACGGCAAAACGGATTTTGATGAAATTTTGTGTAGAGATAGTTTGAGTCCCGGGAAAGGAAGAAGAATAGTTTTCTTTCAGAAAATCAACCCTGGAGGGGGTGAAATGGGAGTTGAAAGTTTGTATGGAGAATTTATAATAGAAATTAGTATGGAGATAATTTGAGTCCCGAGAAACGACAGAATAGTTTTCATCCCGAAAATAAACCCTTCTGGGGGTGGAGAGGGGGTTGGAAGTTGGTATGAGGATTTTTTTACCGCTGAACTGATAAAGATGAAATTTGGTATAGAGATAGTATGGGTCTCGAGAAAGGACAAAGGATAGTTTCAACCCAAAAATCAACCCTATAGGGGTGAAAAGGGAGTTGGAAATTTGTATAGGGAATTATTAACCGCAGAATCGATTCAGATAAAATTTGGTATGGAGATAATTTGAGCTCTGGAAAAGGAAATAAAATAGTTTTATCTCGGAAATTATCCCTTAAGCGGAAGCAAAAGGGGTGGAAGTTTACATGGGGAAGAAACAACCAATAACCGCTGTACGTATTTAGATGAAATTTGGTATTGAAATAATTTGTAATTTTTTGGTCAAGGTGTTCATATTTATAATATAACATGTTACCCGTCGATGCTTTAAACTTACCTTTACCCGCTCTTAAGAAATATTTGAAAATGTCATGAATGTCAAAGGGTTATTGCAGGTTCAAGGACTATATATGACGGACAAAGATGCATGGCCCAAACCAAAAAACTACTACAAAATCATCGAACATTTATAGGACACCGTTTAGGTAGGAAAACATATCAAACGTTTTGTGAAGCAGTCAGATTAGGATTTATTTTTCTTTATAGTTAAACAATGGGTACATTATCTGTCTCTCAAGCTGTTTTGATGTCTTCTTGAAGAACTACGCATTATTTTGTATCTTTAAGATCTAATAATGTATTACTGTTTTGAAAAAAATAAGTCCCGTCGAGTTTCTTTTCGGTCATAATACTTCTTGGGCCCAGAGGTGTAGGGTTAGAACCGGTGGTAGTTTTGGAACGAAGTTCCTTATCGGACGGTTCGCGGATGGGGGCTAGGCGAAAAAAAGAAAGTCACGTGACGTTCAAGAAAACGCGACACCCATACGATTGAGGAACATGTAAAATGGAATGAAATAAAAAATATATAAAATAGAATAAAGTGAAGTGAAGTGAAGTGTAGTGAAAAGTGAAAGTGAGAAGTGACAAAGTGAAAAAAGTCGAGAACCTAAAAGTAAAAAATGTCAAAAATGTCAAAATTGGCAAGATTTCTAAATTTCAATAATTTTAAAAACTTCAAAAATTAAAAAAAAATCCAAAATTTCCAAAATTTCTAAAATTTCCAAAATTTTCAAAATTTCCAAAATTCCAAAACTTCCAGAATTTCAAAAAAATTAAAACCACAAAATTTACGAAGAAGTCATAACTTCGTTCCAATTAATCGAGTGTTCCACGACAATCACGTATTTTATTTTTCTTTGACGTTCATTAGTGCATTGTAATGTGCTTACATTGAAGAATAAATATCTTGATCTACACCAATATCATAAATTCCCCCCCCTCCCCGACCGCCGGCGCAATAAGGTTGGTCATGGCGGTGTAATGGCGGTCATTCTAATGGTTTCAATGGATGAATTTTTAATATGTGTGTAGGTAAAGCAGTGTATGCTTCTGTACATAATTACTAATTAGGCCTTATTACGTAACAGTTACATAAACTACTATTTATCGCTTTTTAGGGTTCCGTGGTCAACTAGGAACCCTTATAGTTTCGCCATGTTCGTCCGTCTGTCCACGGTCTAGCTACACTACCGTTCGCACTAGAAAGCTGAAATTTGGTGAGGCCTGAAGAACTTTCAATAAAAACTATATTGAATAATATCGGTTCAGCCGTTTTTGAATTATCAGTCAAAAACGCATAGTGAAAGGAAGTGCCGAATAGTAAAATGACGTAAGCGCCGCCAAATATCCCTTAATAAACGACCTTTTGAACGGATGTTTTGTAACAGGGCGGCATCTACGAAACTCTACAGATCTCTGTAGATCATACAACCCTCATTCGTAAATTAGAACATTATGGTTTGTCAGAAAATGCCTTGAATCTCATGTCTTCATATCTTAGCAACAGAACACAAACAGTTGTTGTTGTAAATAAAACCCACTCTTAAGGGACTTTAGAAAAATTAGAAGTGCCACAGGGTTCTATTTTGGGCCCATTCCTGTTTTTGGTTTATATAAATGATTTACCTTGTGTGATACAAAACCTTTGTGATATCGTTCTGTTTGCCGATGACACATCTTTAATTTTCAAAGTTGACCGGCAATCTACCGATTTTACTGTAATCAATAACACACTAGCTGCTGTACTGAACTGGTTTACTATTAACAATTTGCTACTTAATGCTAAGAAAACCAAATGTATTAGATTTGTTTTGCCAAACGTTCCACCGGTGGACACTAAGATTCTCCTGAATGGTGAATGTTTAGAGATAGTAGATAAAGCATCTATTAGAACTACGCATTAATGTGTATCTTTAAGATATAATATTACTGTATTACTGTTTTGAAAAAATAAGTCCCGCCGAGTTTCTTGCCGGTCATAAATAATACTTCTCGGGGCAGAGGTGTAGGGTTAGAACCGGTGGTAGTTTTTTTTTCTCTCTGACGTTCATAAGTGCATTGTAGTGTGCCTATAATGAAGAATAAATATCTTTTATCGTTTTATCTACACTGAGCATCGCCCGACATGCTCTTCGCCGGTTTCTTTTGCATTGTTATCCCGGAAATCACCCCTTAAGGATTACTAATTTCAATTCAAGAAAATCCCCAGCCAGGACGTAGCCTATAAAACTTCAACGTCTAAAAGGGGCCACTACACTCGATTGAGTTTAAATTCCAAGTGCACCTCAAATAGAAAAAAATCATTTCTGCATTTCTTACCTTTCATGCTTAGACTGATTTGACGGGAGGATCGATTTGGATGATATTTGCCGTGGACATGAACGTATAAATACAAAAGTGGTCCTGTATCGTCCGATATACACCTACTACTATATGTCGTTTAAATCATGGCAAAAAAAATTAATATGATAAAAAAAGTATTAATTTTTGAGTGTAGTTTCATTTAGTGGAAATTGTAAAATATTTTACTAGGACTACTGTCCTCTAGCGTATCCATCTGTCAACTTTACTTCAAGTTCCGCCTCCAGGGTAGCGGGAGAGAAATTAGGGGTGAATTAGCCGCTTACTGACACAGACCGAATTCCACGCGGGCGGAGCCGCGGGCACAGCTAGTTATCTATAAATTCATTAATTGAGTAGAATTGGTTACAATGGACGAACATTTTTTGTTTACTTTTAAATTCTAAATATTTTAAATTTCTGATCTGGGACGGTAGTAGGTTGTACAATGAGATTTTTAGAGAGATGCCTTGCTTAAAAGTTTTGACGAGATTAGTTTTTGAACTATGTTTTCCTTTGAGTCTTGAAGCAAATCAAATTATTTTGTTCAATATTTTTTGATTTGCAATTTTTAAGTAGTTACACTACTATAACTACACTACACTACTATACGGAGGGTTTGGTCACTTTTTCTGAAGTATATGACATCTATTTTTCAGTTTATGTTTTCCTTTATCACTAATTATTTTAAACGTTTCGATATAAGTCAATATAACTTCCGACAAACATCAAACTCAACCAATGTTCAAACTGGCCCCCTTTGGTTTGGGAACCGCACGCTTGACCGCTCAACTTTGGCTACCACTTCTTCCCTCACCGCTCGATGAGTTGTGTTTATAATATGAATGTCAGCCTTCATTGTTTGGTTGTCTATATTCAGAATATACGGGGTGAGTCTGCACTAAACTGAGCGTGAAATCACATCTCTGTTGACTGTTTGAGCTTGACAAAGGGAAGTTCTTGCCCTGAAGGTAATTGTCTGCAGTCGACACTATGCTTTTTATGAACTGGTAAACCAATGAGAAGTGACTGAACGCTTTAATATAAATATTGTAATACTGTATTTTGCTTTTAATATTCGTATTGTAAAAAAAAAGAAAATAAGGAATATAACGACTATGAAATTTCAATTTTATTAGAAACTTTCTACAATTTTCTTATTATACCTATATACATAATCAGGTTACAAAATCAAATGATTACAAATAAAAAAAAATAACTCCAAACTTGGCATTGTTTGAGTTAACCACTAAAATTTGATGAGAGTTGAAATTTAAATACAGTCCGAACAGATTAAATTTCATAAAAACTGAACGTTTGTACTAGTGCAGTGATCAATTGTGCCCCGTCAACACAGCCACAGGAATACAGGATGTATTCAAATATTTACGGTCGACATAATTCACAGAGATACGCGCAAGTCGCATAAAATGCGTCATCAACGGGCGTTGGAAAAGCAAAAATTTTTAGCGGTCGCGAATTTGGGTGTGCCTTTTTTACTGTTGCGATTTTTCGTAGCTATGGACAAGGCAGGTAAAATGAGTTTATAAAGTCAGGACTCGGTAATGATTCAATTCAATTCAAATCATTTAATGTCATAAAAACACATGTTATTATCACTCAACTATTACGGTCAGCTGTAGAGAAAATTGCCCACGCAGCATACAAAGTTTGTATACAGGAGGGTATTTTCTTTGCATCTAACTGTATCTGACCATCTTACATACCTGCAGTCTGTCGAGAAATCGAATAGAACCGATATTAGTCGAAATAAGCAGTTAACCCATTCGCGGTCGTAATTTTGCAATTACATACTTACTATCAATATAATCTTTGTCTACCATGTCTGACCGATTTATGTCAGTTGCTTAAAGGTTAGCTGGAAGAGATCCCTTAAAGGGATAAGTTCGCCTTTGTACACAGTCACAATATTTTTTACTACTACTACTATCGGGTCTTTTAACGCGGCTGCAGCGAAGGGGTTAATAAACACAATAAAGTATGGTGAATTGAATGTATCTTTAACATGTTACTTTACATTACTTACAATTAAGACTATGCAATAAAAAAAACTAGGTACTGAATGCATCTTGACCGTATCTTATCTAGTAACTAAATATATATGAATACTAGCACTGTGAAAAAAAATCGGGCAAGTGCGAGTCTGACTCGCACACCGAGGGTTCCGCACGAACCTTTCATAAACGCTTGCAACTATTGCTAGGTGCAATAACGAATATAAATACCAACAGGTACAATAAAAATATTCAGTTTCTTCATATGGGGGCAGTAGAAAACGAACGAACGTATGGGGTGCAGCGCCATCTTTTGGAAAATTGTGTCACTAATTTTTGATACAGTCGAAAGTTGGTATTTCAAGGATAATTATTTATCACGTCAACCGATTTTTAATATATTATGTGAAAAAATGATTCTCTCATCATGATTCAGCATGATTTCATGAGAATTCAATAGGGTAGCCGAGTGCAAGTCGGACTCGCGCCCCGATTTTAACACAGAATGGTCCTTAACTAGTATACAGTCGAAAAGCTTTTCTTAGGCAAAAACCTTCTCTATGGCGTTAATCTACAGCATTTAAATTTTAGTGTACTTCAGAAACCGGTGGAATTCAATTTCGGAGCAATTCGAGACAAAACATTAGGTAACTCATTTTATAAAAACGAATAAAAACTACTACGCGCCATACAAATTTAGCTTTTCTAAGGACCAATGTTGGAGACGTCACAATAAACTACTTACGTTACGGGGGGATGAGTACCTAGGTAGGTAGGTACAAATCTTGCCAAATAGATACACTTAAATTGGCCACTCTATATAGGTTTATTTCGCGTAATGTCCCAAACGAAGTAAATTTGTAGAGGGAAGTATTTAATTCAGGGATGTTATAAAGTTTCGGTACGGAGCGCGGTCCCAGATGTGTCTTTTTGTCAATGACTAAACTTGCTTCTGGCGGCCTCAAATTCAGCTGTTTGAAAGGTTTTATTGCTAGTGAAACATAACTAACCCACTATAATAATTAATAATAAATAATATACAATGTATAAGTCGGCAAATGAGCACTATACCGCATAACTTTATTGTTTGTCTAATACATAACCACTATAAAATTTATTTTAAGAATCACACGTTTACATTACTTCTGTAGTACCTATAATCGACTAGTGTTTACCTTTATTTTTCAACCTCTGTTTTCTTATGTACTGTATAGTGCGTGCTTTATTGAATTTTCTATCTATCTATTTTATTGATTAATGAGGTCAATAATAGTAATGTTTAATGTAGTTTATTTTGACTGTATAATGGAAACGATAAGAGACTTTTGTTGCTGAAAAAAAGGATTTCCAAAACCATTGTCCAAATTAAGTTGTACTCACCTATTGCACTTCTGGCCTCGTAGACTCGAAATGGAACGGTCAGTATGTAGCTATACCGTGTCTCATATCATTTTAATTTGTAACAAAAATATTTTGAACCAAATTATTAATTTTTAATTTTCATTATCAGATTTATAAGTAACGACTAGACGGAAACTTATCGTTTTCTTGGCTCTTTTTCTTAATGATGCTTAAAACCTCAATTTTGAGAATCAGGTAAAAATGTAACCACAAAAGACAGAAAACAAATTAATTCACAATACGTTCATCAAACATTCAACGCTACGGTAGAACACACGACGAAATAATACCCGCTACACATTAGATGCTTAGGTATTATTTGATATAACATTTCCTTTCGACTTTGAGCCGGCAAAAAGCGTAGAAAAACATTAGGTGTAACTTGCGAGGGCAATGCGCGATTTACACAATGCCTCGCTGCAGCTGCAACTACCGTTTTTGAAAATTTTATTATCACAGTTCTACATAGTTCCAGCCGTTCCAGGTGTTTCAAATAGTCTCACTCAGCTTAAGGTACTCCGACATTTCATAACCAAGCGCAGTTTTATTGATTTTAATTAATTGGTATTTGTTTAGTTTAGGCTATGGCGTGATACGTGATGTCTCTATCTTATACTTAATATATCAAAGTTAGCACGCACGTTCGAAATTACCATTTACAGTGTTATTACCTTGAAAATCGTTATAGTCCAAAGAGCAATTTCACCTATGTACGCGTTTTCACAAAAGGGTGCATGATCAGTAACAGCCATTAAAAAAATTCGATATCCATTTTATCGGCTGATGCGGTTGTTACCTTAGAAGCGTCGTCGTGTAATTCTCTGTTACGGCTTTCTGATGCTCGTTTGATCATTGCTCCCCAAAACGTTACGTATAAGTACCTACGTATGTTCTTATTACACATGGTTACCCCCTACCATATACAAGATATCTCTATACTCCGCTTAGCGCGTTATTTCTTCTAAACCTAAGCTGCCAAAAATAAGGGGTGCGGGAGGGGAACACGCAATGCTAGACAGGGAACGCGCGATTGTTCCGTGGGGCGTAAGAGAGAGTCAGACATTAATGTGCCATGGAGACGTACTAAGTTTACTGTCACTTACAATAAATTACTGTCTCACTATAGGGTGAAATTACTTCGAGCGTGGCAGCGGGGGTCGCCGGCTATGCGGCGTCTTGGGTTATTAGTCTATGCCCCCTACCCACCTTCTAGGGGCCTTCGTAAGGGCTCCTGCGTAACCATAATTATTGCGATATTGCAAATTTGTTCAGAGCTTCCTTCAAGACTGTAAAACAGGTCCCTGAACGGGTGGGTCAGGTGCTCTCTACTGATGGTCGTTGCACCGATGGACTAGTAAGATTTTCTTATAGGGAAGTCGAACACACCATTAAGTCCATGACCAGAGGGAAGTCCCCGGAGCATGACGGTCTCAGTATAGAGCACCTGGTACATGCGGGTGCACACTTACCTCGGGTGCTTAAATTGTTTTTTAATTTGTGTATCAGCCATTGTCATCTTCCAGAAGATCTCATGAGAACCATTGTTGTCCCAATATCAAAGAACAAAACCGGCAACGCCTCCGATAGTTCCAATTATAGGCCGATATCCTTGGCAACTACGGTGGCCAAAGTGCTTGACGGAATGCTTGATAACTTACTGGCGAAACACATCCAAACGCAAGACGCGCAGTTTGGGTTCAAACCGGGTCTGTCAACAGAGAGTGCCATTCTTTGTTTCAAGCATACCGTTAAGTACTACATTGAAGGGAACACACCCGTTGTTGCCTGCTTTTTGGACCTATCGAAGGCGTTCGATACGGTATCATATGACATACTATGGGATAAGATGGAAAAACGCACGAGCACTCCGAGGGAGGTGATTAACCTGTTCCGTTACTGGTATGGGCATCAAACCAATCAGGTGAGATGGGCGGGAGCGCTCTCGGACGTATACAGGTTGGACTGCGGGGTGCGGCAGGGTGGACTCACTTCACCGCGCTTGTTCAATCTGTACATGGACGAGCTTATTGCTGGACTCAGCAGCACGAATATCGGATCGGATGTTCGATTGATGGCACCACGATGAATAATATTAGTTACGCGGACGATATGGTGCTGCTGTGTCCATCAATCAGTGCGCTAGTTAAACTTTTAAAGGTGTGTGAAGAGTATGCGGTCGCCCACGGTCTGAGGTACAACACAAGTAAGAGTGAGCTGTTAGTCTTTAAAGCAGGTAACAAGGCCTTCGACTCATTACCACCGATCAGCTTGTGTGGTCTCCTCTTAAAAGGGTGTCACGTTTTAAGTATCTCGGACACTGGGTGACCGATACTCTCCAGGACGACGCTGATATGGAGAGGGAGCGCAGGGCATTGGCGGTGCGCTGTAACATGTTGTCTCGCAGGTTTGCACGGTGTGGTAGGAATGTCAAAATAACGCTGTTTAAAGCCTTTTGCCAGACCTTTTACACGTGCAGCCTGTGGACAAATTATACAAAAAAGGCTTTCAATGCCCTGCGCGTCCAGTTCAACAATGGGTTCAGAATGCTGTTGGGACTGCCTCGTTTTTGCAGCGCGTCAGGTATGTTCGCGGAGGTGCGCACTGACGGTCTCAGTGCGATATTAAGAAAGAGAACGGCCTCCCTGATTCGTCGCGTGCGTGACAGTTCCAACAGCCTTCTGCGCCTAGTGTTAGAGTCGCCTGCTTGCGCCTTCTGGAAACATTGGGACTCTGTTCACATGTCTTCCAGAGGTTTAGTATATAATATGATATAGTATAGGTTTTACTAACATAGTTTTAAGGGAATGTATACTAACACTATGGACATATGATCTGAAATAAATTATTTGAATTTGAATAAGCAGTGAAATAACTATTCATTTTCTCAAACATGAAATGAAATATTATACTATGAGGGAAGGTAGGTCTACTCTAGAAAGGTAAACTCACCATCAGAAATTCATTGTAAAAGAGCATTTTCATCTTTTGTTTCTATCTGGACTTCCTACTCGGACTTCCAGCGTAGGCATTGAAATTGAATTTTAATTTACGGTTGCAATTGTTCCGAATTACCGGTAATACTTCAGTAAAAGATAATCTCATTTTAATCACGCTGCTGAAAACTCCAACTTAAGCGTCAGCAAACTAAAAAGGACTCATTATTTCGCCCCGTAAGCACAAAATTGTAGGGAGCACGTAATCAAATTTGTCGTTGGCCGCGTTGTTTTTTCACGTGCCGCTGGATCTATTAAAACGCAATAAAGAGGATTAGCGCGATGCAAATGTAATGTACATTCCGTGTTGTCCGACAACGATGAACAAACTTGGATGTCGTTCCTGGCTCATGCTGAGGATGGGTGAGATGAACGCTTTGGCGAACCAGTAGGTTTGGCCACGATAGTGCAACGGCGGCGGCGGCAGCGGCGAGTCCCTTTCGTTTTTACCTAAGGCCACGGTTCTCGGCTTTTCTGGCGCTCCGCGAAGTCGTTGCCAGGCCGTAAGAGCACTCAAAATAGGCCAAATGTTTCTTACTGCAACAGACGATATTGATGCTTTGAATACCCACAAATGCATACCTAAATAAAATAAAAATGTTGGTCTGTTTTATTTCATTTTTATACATGACACAAGAATTCAGGGCACATCAACTCTCCGGTTTTATCAAATTGACCTGCGCAAGTCGACTCGTCCATGCTAGTGGAACCAATGAATGCGACTTAAAACGCCTGCCACGCCGTGCCGAGTTGTTTCAAACATTTGACTAGTTTCGATTGAGTTAAGAGTTCGCAGTTCCAAGTGTACCTCTGCTTTACCTCCAACAAGCTCAATCTTCACGGATACTCTTTTGTTTTTAACATCTTAACTCGATTTTGTTGCAACAAGATATATATTTTTTTTACGTATTGTCTGGCGAGGTTGTATGTTTTTGTTGGTGACTCTTTCAACAATTAAACGACCTGCTCTGATTAACATTTTTAGCCATATTCCAAGGAAGGAGCTTGTATCATTAAGTAAAATATAGTACATTCACAGAACAGGAGAACAGAATATTCATTAATAAAACTAAAGTTGAAGGGTTACTTTGAATTGACGCCGCGAACAGACGTTTGTCAGAGTCACGTATGTCACGCCAGAGCTGGTGTCGCGCCGCAAACTTTTGACAAGTTTGGGACACCCCATTGTAGGGTCGAGAGCGTAAATATTATGCTAGACCTGCGCTTCTCAAACCTTTATGACAATTTCGTTTTGATTTACTGACTATTGAAGTATCTTTCCCGTGAAAATCGATATTTTTAGCATCAGTTTTAGTGCTTGATAATGGAGAGGCTCTCCGAAACATGTCGCGCGTAGAAACTAAAATAAACGCCGCAGTAGGCATAAATCATCATTGTCGTCAGGGCCGGCTTAGCCCTATCCTGGCACCCTAGGCGAACTACTACCGGCGCAGCACCCTCCCCCCCTGATTGTCGTATGTACAATTTCGCAGTTTTACTTCAAAAGTGCTTTATTTATTCCTAGGAACACATTTTAAAATATCTGAAAACGAAATGTTTCACATATTATACCTACTCATATTCTAAATGCGAAAGTCTGTCTGTCTGTTCGTCTTAAATCGCTGGACCGAATTAGATGAAATTTGGTATTAAGATAGTTTGAGACCCAGGGAAGGATATAGGATTTTTTTTTGTTCCAGCAATAATCCCTTAAGGGGGAGAAAAGAGGGGTGGATTACTAATTCCAAGCATCCGAAGTCGCGGGCAAAATCTAGTAATATGGCTCAAACTAGACAAAGTGATACCTTTTTTATGAAGCTTCTATTTTAAAATATTTGCAGGGTTCATATTGCCCGTTAGTCGGAGACGATAGTACTAGAAATCGTATTTTAGCACACTTTGAGAATAACAGAGTTGAAGCTTTTTCATATATGGGATATCAAGCTCATGTTAACGGAAAATTGAATGGCCACTCAAAATTCCCGCTTAGCCTAAAAGTTCACGATATAAAGCAATTTAACACAGATATTACATTTACCAACATGTATTTAAATGCCTTTTGTGGCGGCCAATTTAATATAAAGAATGGAAAATATTTCGAATATACGAGAATGGGATGGTGGAAAATGGTTGTTAAATAATTTACACATATTTAAATTAAATTTACGTTGTCAGGTATGAAACGTTTCAATGATTTTGTTTGAAATTTACCGAAAATTAAAAGTGGTCGCTGTTTAACGGTGATTACTAAATACTAGTAAAAACCAAATATTTGAATTGCATGAAGACCTATGTACCAGGGTTCAGCTTGCTTTTTATTGTAGTTAATTTTCGTGTCTCACATAATAAAAGAAGGCAAAAATTCTGATTTCTAATACAAGCCCAAAAACCTAACCTGAGTTTTGGCTAGTATTTTTTTAAATAAGTATTAAATAGCTTTTTTAGGGTTCCGTAGCCAAATGGCAAAAAACAGAATCCTTATGGATTCGTCATGTCTGGCTGTCTGTCCGTCCGTATGTCACAGGCATTTTACTCGGAAACTATACGACGTATCTGAATAAAATTTACACATAAGGTGTATTTTGTATGCAGCTACTTAGTTATGTAGTTAAATTAAAAAATATATATATTTTTAGGGGGGCGCTCCATACAGGTAACTAAATAAAAAAAAATACTAAATATCAACATGTGACACATCAATCGATAGGTCTTTCAAAATAACATTGAGGTTTCTTTAACTATTTTGTGATTAAGTGAATATTTTCTGAAATAATCGCTTCGAAAGTCACAAAAGTTGTGTAGACCCCGTAACTTTTGAACCGTAACTTCAAAAAATATGAAAAAATTTGAAGAAGTGCGCCTTATCATATACTTTCTAAGAAAATGTTTTGAACATTATCGGTTAAGCCACTTTTGAGTTATCTAAAAACTTCTTCCATTGGCATTAGATACGACCTTTTGGTATTAGTTTGGTTCTTATACCATTGAAGGTACGGAACCATCCTATGCGTGGTCCGATACGCACTTGGCCGGTTTTTAATGTACTGGTTATAAATACTAGTAAATAAACTATTTTAACTCCGTTCCTTCGTTTTCAAATCCACATTAATATACAGCGTGGGAACTGGGAGTATTTAGTGACGTAGGTAAGTTAAAAACAAAAAAAGACCGCTAATTTTTTATACATGAAATGTAAAATGCGATCAAGGCTTAAAAGTGTTAAAAACTAGTCAACCACAAATCAAATTCTTTATGTTTATCTTTATAAATCATTCAGTCTTTATATTAAGAAATAAATCCAAACAGGTGTCAAGTTCCGTGTTCATAAATCATTCTCGTGTTATAATTTGTCCGCGTCTAGGAACGACTAGACAGGTTCAGACGGCCGTATTATTAAGTTTCTTTGAAGCTTATTCTCTTGATCAAAGCTAAGATAATATTTTAATTCCCCTTTTGTAGTTAATGTAATTGAGTAAGAATTCTGCAGTGTGAGCAGAGTTGTTTGTCACCTGACTAATTCTGCAAATTAAGTTGGATGGGAATGGGACAAATGTCCCACGATTACAAATGTAATCGTGGAGCAAATGCAACGATGTCGAAATACTAAAACTAATGTCCATTACACCGAACTGCAAATTGTGTTTTAGCAAAGTTGGGGAATTCGAGATCTTTATTATTATTATTTGTTATAGTATTTTTACATTGTTGCAATTGCTCCACGGTTACTAATATCCCACCGCGCTGTAAGTCCGTAACATGCCAACGTCGGCGACCCCTAATTACGGGCCCAATATTTATTTATGATAAAAGAAGACTGCCATGTTTTTGCACGTTTGGTGTACCTATAAAGGGGTTTTATTCCCTGTTACTCAGTATAGGTACGATAAAAGTAAAGAAATCGAATTAGCTCTGAAATATTAGCCAATATTAGGCGTGTGCAAGCCAGATAAGTAAGAAAATCCAAATCCGACCCATCTTCATAACACGACACCAAGACACCAAGTTCATAAAAACAGTGAAATCAATAAAAAAAGAATAGGGGGATGAAATTTTATAGTAAAGGGATGGCATTTGTACATATCGCATATCACCTCATACAAAACTAAAAAACAAATGCCATCGGATTTCAATTATAGTAAGTCCATTTGTCCTAAGTTCTCCTCCACCGATGGAAAAATTCAACATTTAAGTACATCCAACTCTGATAGCTCGATAACTGTCCGGCCGGGGCGGATGGCAATTTGTATCCAGTGATGTAGAACAAGCATGCTAATTTTCAAGCGGTTGCCTCACAACTTTTATTTAATTTTTTCTTCGCCCTCGTTCAGGGCGCCAGTCGCACGGAGAGATGGCATGTGGATGGCATTAAAGTTTTATTATATAACCAGCATACGCACTTTTAGGCAACCGCTCGCTGTCTCAATCGGTTGCCTCGCGATAAAATTAGTTTTTCCCACCCCCCCTTTATTTTCGACCCAGTACAATTTGGGTCAGTTCGGGTTGCACAAGGTTCCTCATCACTTCAGGAGCTTTAAATACCGCGAACGGCGCATCACATCATTGCTCTGAATATATATATTCTACTTGCAGAATACGCCTCGTTGTATTCTGAACATTTACATCTCAAGCGTTTCAATTTAATGAATAAAATGTTGATGAAGTAACCTACTTGCATAATTGTTTCTTGATGGTGGCCGCCAGCTTATAGTGGCTGCCGCTTCAGTGGATTAGCTCGGCCATCTTAATCTTAGCGCCTTGGTTTCTGTACAGGATTATAATAAAAATAGAGACTTTTTTATACTACGACGGTGGCAAGCAAGCATATGGCTCGCTTGATGCTTAGCAGCTACCGTAACGTATGGACGCATGCAATTCCAGAGGTGTCTCATGCGCGTTGCCGAACCTTTAGAAAAGAGGATTCAATGTGTTGAGTTGACGGCTAAAGAGATAAGAGGGCCAACCCACTATATCCTCTTAGAGCTGTGCCAGCAGAAACACAACACTATGCGGGACAATTTATCTAGACACACGGCAGTGTGTCCGCCAAGTTCGAGCAAAAAAAAGCGACACACCGGCCGTGGGTTATATTACACGAACCATTTCGGGCCAATTTCGACCACCCTATAACTCAAAACATATTTTATCTACGCATATGAAATTTCGAGTGTCTGTTGACATCCCCTTAATTGTCTAGAATACAAAATTTCATTATTCTACCTATAGCAGTTCTTGAGATATTGACGTCAGAAAATCGCTATTTTTACTATACACTCACTCACTGACTCACTCACTGATTCACTGACTCATCAAAAACCTAGACCACTTCCAATGGTCGTACTGACTTGAAATTTGGCATGGAGATAGGTCTTAAGGTCAAAGTAAAGGGAAAAATCTGAAAACGGCCAAGTGTGAGTCAGTTTTAAAAATAGCGAAGGTGTAACTTTGTTCTACTATGAAGTCATAATGAACTAAATGGATCTTCCAATGGTCGTACCGAACTGAAATTTGGCTCGAAGGTTTGTCTTTAGGTCGAAATAAAGTAAAAATCTGAAAACGGCCAAGTGTGAGTCAGTTTCGAAAACAACGAATGTGTAATTTTGTTCTACTATAAGTAGGTATGGAGTGGAAATGAGATAAGACTTATTTAAATTTAGATACATACTAATTTAAGACAATACATGTTTGTCTTAAAGACAAGAACAATAAAATTGTTCACCACTCTGTGTGTGTCTGTTGCGGGAACCGAACCCACGATTTACGAAGCGCAAAGCAGGTCACTAGGTACCAGTGTTGGCCGATAATTTCAATTAGAATTGAAAATTGATCAATAAGATTGAAGATTAATTTCGTAACTAATCAATTACACTAACATCAATTTTTACTAACGTTAGTTCGCATTGATTTTGTACGTCGTCAATTACACTAACCGTCAATTAGAATTATCCTATTAGTTACACTAACATCTCGAAAATTTAATAAGAATTACAGTTAATTAGATTAACGTTAGTGTAACTAAATTAATCCTGTCTTACACTAATAATTAATTTTAAAACTGCATCTCGGGTTCGGAAGTCGGGACCAATATCACAAGATGGAGCTCATGCTGGACCCTAGGGCTACCTACTGGATCTCTGGTTTGGCGCATCATAGACTCATGCTGTTTGGGCTCATTCGACTTGTACTGATGAGCAGATGGTACCGGTATCAAAATCTGGAGCTCATGCTGGACCCTGGGGATCCCTACTGGATCTCGGGTTTGGCGCATCATAGACTCATGCTGTTTGGGCTCATTCGACTTGTACTGATGAGCAGATGGTACCGGTATCAAAATCTGGAGCTCATGCTGGACCCTGGGGATCCCTACTGGATCTCGGGTTTGGCGCATCATAGACTCTTGCTGTTTGGGCTCATTCGACTTGTACAGATGAGCAGATGGTACCGGTATCAAAATCTGGAGCTCATGCTGAAAGTCAAAGTCAAAGTGAAAGTCAAAGTGAAAGTCAAAGTCAAAGTTAAAGTCAAAGTGAAAGTGAAAGTCAAAGTGAAAGTCAAAGTGAAAGTCAAAGTGAAAGTCAAAGGTAAAAGTCAAAGGTAAAAGTCAAAGTGAAAGTAAAAGTTAAAGTCAAAGTCAAAGTGAAAGTCAAAGTGAAAGTCAAAGTGAATGTCAAAGTGAAAGTGAAAGTCAAAGTGGAAGTGAAAGTCAAATTGAAAGTGAAAGTCAAAGTGAAAGTCAAAGTGAAAGTGAAAGTAAAAGTGAAAGTTAAAGAAAGTGAAAGTAAAAGTGAAAGTGAAAGTCAATGTCAAGGTCAAGGTAAAAGTAAAAGTAAAAGTAAAAGTAATCAAAACCTCGTAGCTTAACCTAAATTCGCGTTTAGTTAGGTAAATTATTAATGTCAATTACCAATTCAATCTACACTAAAAATTAAATTAATGTTTAAATTTTTGAGAAAGACTAAAAATTAAATATCTTCAATTATTAGTTATTCGCAAAGGATTAACACGTTAGTTACAATTAATTTCAATTCTAATTGAAATCAATTTGCACTAAACTATTAGTGTTCAATTTTAACTAACGTGATTCAATCTTCAATTTTTAATTTTCAATAACACTAACGTTCGGCCAACACTGCTAGGTACACTAGGTGCGCTAAATCAGTCAAACAAAAATGAAAAGACAATTTTTCTCGCATAGTCTAAATAATTTCTAATTTTACAACTAATAAAATCGCAGATTCAAGAACATGGAAATTATATATACTCTAAGATGGAATTATATATACTACTGCCCATCTCACCCTCCGATACGCCACGGGATGAGATGGGATGGTCCACTTCTAGGGCTACATAATAGGCCACCAATTATAATACCTACTGGTAGGTAGGTATTACCAAGTTATTAATTATCTATGTAGGTAGCGTACTTACAAACAGTATAAAGTACGTTATTGATGTATGTAATTATATGTAAGTAGGTACATTTTATAGGTGTAGGGAGCCAGTTTATTTGTAAAAATCACCTATAAATAAATAGTAAAATAGGATTTATCATAGATTATAGGTACTCGCGATGGCCGATCGATCCCGAAATCCCGATATATGTATGTATAGTGATACTAGATAAAAATTCCGTTCCCCGCCTCGCGCACCCTCCGTCGCTGCCTACACTCGTCCGCCGCGCTCGCGCCGTCCGTGATAAAAAAAGAATAAAGAACCTACACCTAACAAAAATAAATGAAATCCCATCAAAAACATAAATGTGAAAGGCTGCCAAGTTCGATACTATGGGAATGCTTCGCCTATAAAAGAAGTGAGATCTGAATAAGTACCAAGTTCCATAAAAATACCTCAAATCATAAATAGTTATAGGAATGCACACTTGATTTCCAGCAGTTTTTAAGGTACATTTTGAATAAGTATCACGTTACATAGAAATACCTAAAATTATAATAGTCAGAGAAACGCATACCGGTTTTTTTAGCAGTTTCCTGATAACATTTATTATTTTCAGTACTTTTTAATGATGTAACTTGGCAAGTTTTAATAGAAAATTATATACTTGACACATTGCAGTCCAAAGGTGTCGATTCATTGCATTGAAAAGGTGTGTGGTGTGTGAAAACTTGCCAAGTAACATCATTAAAAAGTACTGAAAATAATAAATGTTATCAGGAAACTGCTAAAAAAACCGGTGTGCGTTTCTCTGACTATTATAATTTTAGGTATTTCTATGTAACGTGATACTTATTCAAAATGTACCTTAAAAACTGCTGGAAATCAAGTGTGCATTCCTATAACTATTAATGATTTGAGGTATTTTTATGGAACTTGGTACTTATTCAGATCTCACTTCTTTTATAGGCGAAGCATTCCCATAGTATCGAACTTGGCAGCCTTTCACATTTATGTTTTTGATGGGATATGAATTACCTACCTTGTAACGTAAGTAATTGGAGCCGCAAATGCAACGATATTTGATTTAATCTTCATATCTTTCGCTGTCGGGGACATTCTCATTATACTTGTGCTAGTTGCTTAAAGGTTAGCTGGAAGAGATCGCTTGAAGGGATAAGTGCGCCTTTGTACACACTCACTATTTTTTGTTGGCCATAATTGTTTTGTGCAATAAAGTGTTTTACTACTGCTAGTACATACACTGCTAGTATGTTGACGATGAGGGAACCTCTTGTTCCTTTAGCCGTCAACACAGTGAATCCTCATTTTGTAAAGGGTCGGCAACGCGCATGTGACACATATAGAGTTGCAGGTGTCCATAGGCTACGGTAGCTGCTTACCACCAGGCGGGCCGTATGCTTGTTTGCCACCGTCATGGTATAAAAAAAAAGTGAAAAAGAGATCAAATTAACTTCAGAATTCGAAATTCTCCATTTCGTCTACATGCGGAATTAAAATGCTTACGGGCTACGTGTCGTAGCGGTTTGTAGCGAAACTGCTGTTTTAAAGAGTTAGCTAACAACCATCATTAATTCATTCTCTTGCCCTTGTCCCATTTACTTGTGGTCGGCGCAGCATGTCTTTTTCTTCCACAAATCTAGTGAAGACTGATAATATCTATAATCAATATCGATTTCTTAAACTTTTAGTCTGTAAGCCGTAAACTATCATCTAACAAAGTTTCAATCTTGACGCTATGACCGTTTCTTTTAATGTCATTAAATAGCTTCCGTTCCTCAACCCACCAACGCAGCGGCAGCTGACCTTCACGAGACTTCATTATACATCGTCCTTAACCACTTCACAAGTTGTCGCCTGGGACGCGATTGGTCATAAAATTTGTTCCTGGCTTACGGTCCAATTGTTGTAAATGTGGTCTCTAGCTAGAGTCTCAGTCGAGCTACGTGTCAGTATGACACAAAAGGGTCAAATAGCAAAAAAATGTGTAGAGAAACATATATATGTAGAGAAACATTACAGAAAAATACATATTTCAAACTTTTCAAAGTTATGAAATAAAAATATAACATTCAGATAAAGTTATTTCGAACTAAAAATATACCGTTTATAAATTTCTGCATTGCAAAATGTTATAATGCACTACGAAATATTTTGAATTTCAAAAAAGCAAGTCTGGGAATTTGTTGTATAAAAGTATTCGCCTGTCATCCACCAACTAATGTTTCAGTACTCAAACTCCATATAACTTTTAAAGTATGTAAAAAGCTAGTTAAAGTGGCCGGAAACCGAGAATTCCTAAATGAGGAAATTTAAATTGTTCACTGATTTTATAAGAGAAGTTTGCCGCTGCCTGCATGACTGGGCTTAAATTAAACAAAATTCGTTGGCTAATATCTAACCGTATGGTATATGACTGTACAGTCGCCATCAGATATATCGGAGCGGCCAAGGTGGGACAAAAAAAAATATCTGAACAACGCCTTTATTGCCAAGGCGATAAAGTGCATGTTCAGATGTTTTTGAGTACCTTGGCCGCTCCGATATATTTGACGGCGGCAGTACTTACATTTATTTTCAATGAAAAACGTGCATAATGCCGTTACTGTTTACGGTAAATTGAGAGCATCTGCATACAACTCATTCATTTAAAGGATGGTCCACGTTCACCTCCGAGGATGACGTGACGCTTTCTATACAAGATGAAGTGTCGGAAGTGTCGTGTAGGACGCGGATCGGGACAGCGTGAACCATCCTTAAGAGGCTGACAACGCCCGATGACCTTCAAATTGACTTTACTAAAACAGTTTTTTAGCTATAACTACTTGTTTTGAGAAAGTAAAGAAAATATGTGTTATTATACGTTAAGTCCGATACACGATTGGACAAAATCGGCTCGATAGAAAATAATTCCAAAGTTACATCTAAAAATTTGCTTTTAACAGTTGTATGTCTTTAGTTTCTTGACTTATACGTCTGTAATAAAGGACAAAATTAACCTTCGTAAAAGCACTCTGAGTTTACGTTAATTATTTTATTACTTATATGTATATTCATGTTATTCAATTTGTGATTTTAGGCTAACATGGTCATTAACGTTATAACTTCTATTAAAACGTGGCATTTAATATCGGGTGCTCAAAAACCCAAATATACATGGTAAATATAAAATATCCCGTTTTTCATATAAGTTAAATATAATGTTATTTTTTAAACAAAAAGTTTCAAAAGATAATGTATCTAACATTAACATTGGCCTTTCGGCAGACTCTGGTTTCCTCTACAATACGAGTATAGGTATCTAACCAGTAAAACGCGCAGAATTCTAAGATATTTTTGTAATAATATTTTTTAACAATAAATAACCGAGTTCACTTAGACTCCACATTTCCAAAAGCAAAAAAGTAAAAAAAAAATACCTACATCGCTATAGGTGTGCCTAATGTATTTGAAGAGTTCCCTCGATTTCTCCAGGATCCCATCATCAGATCAATGACAAATTTCTACCGATATCGAAAGCTTGCATTTTAAATCTACCATTTAATCAGATGCACCTTTTTAAACTGATGGATTTTGCTTCTATAGATTTTAGAGTTAAATAAAATACAAATCTACCAATATTTTGACAAAACGGGACTTAATCGCGTACACTCATGTACTTTTATTATTTCCCTGACGCTTCGAGCGTGTCGTAACGCTCGTGGTCGCAGGCAGACACCAATGAGTGAAAATCGTGTAAATTTTAATCATTCCAGTTCACCATCTTTCATTAAATAAAACACGCTAGTAATTACATAGCATACGTTCGTTCTAAAAGCACTCCATTCACTCAACTGCATAAAACAAAACGATCTCCGTCCGAGTGCAAATTGACACCTTCCCAGGCCGCATTCATTATTCAAATCGTATTGCCTCGTCCGATGCGAGTCGGGTCAAACATTTCGCTTAAATCGTGTCACCAATCATGAAAGGCCGTAATTTATGCGAATGTCCATTTCGTAGCTTTGTTTTCTCATATTCTGTCTGCATGGAAATAATTTGAGGCACCTTTATAGCTCCGGTCATATAGAAGGAACCTTTAAAGGTATGATATAGGTACTCATAAGTTATGGCTTTGTTGTTCAATGCAAAGCAATAATCCTCCTTTTTTTAAGTCAGTTAAAAAGTAGGTGCCCGTTTATAGTGCAATTTGTATAAATTTGTGTCCGTGTATACTAGTAGTACTTACAAATCAGTATTGATTTGTAAGTACTACTAGTATACACGGACACACGCAAACTCACATAAATAAACGCGTCAATAAAAGATTATTACTTATTACGTCGATATATACCCGGGGCCGTATTCTAACTTTAAAACACTTATAGTATATACTTTAATACACGATCCAACTTCAATACAACTCCAATGCATTAACAACGCAATACAGTTAGGGCATAAAAATCTGAATCAGAAATATCAGAATTTGCTTGAGAAATATTCCAATACAACTTCAATATTGGTTGATTGTTTGTTGTGTGTTGGAGTTATGTTTGAGATTGGTTGTCTTCTTAATGTATTTTAAAATTAAAATCTGGCACCGGATGTTGACCTGTTGACCGAATGTAATAATTAGATCATTCCTCAATCACGACGCACAAGAGCCGTTAATGATCCGCAGATTGACTGCAGGATGCGGAAGTTATCTATACATCCCACTCGCGCCACCGCATCCTGCCCTGCCCGCTTCCGGGCAACCATCCTGTATATTTGGGACATAGACCACCACCTACAGACTTGTTCACTTGGATACTGTAACTATGCGTGTTTTATCTAACCGTGAGTCGCCATTAAGCTCCCTTTAGTAAATAGTGATCTGTTATTTGGATTTTCAACGAAATATTAGTTAGCGCAGCGCAGTTAAAGCGAGCAACAACTGTTGATCTCCAGTGAAAAGAATGCGATTCACGAAGTCTTACTTAATGTTAGTTACGATCGGCCATGTAGGCCACGACAGGGACACAGAGGGCATTGATGACGAACACATCAGTAATGTTTGCACTTTAATAAATAATAAGAAATAATAAGAATCAATAAAATATTAGAAAATTCTGTTACTGTGTAGGTAACACTTGGGTGTTAGAATGTCTGGAGATAAACATAAACCTATACATAATAAATATCTGCAAATACAAAAAAATCAATAAGAAACAAACTTGCAGAATTTTAAGGCCAGAAGCGGGATTAGAACTTACAAAACAAAATTCTGATATATAAGTATATATGAGCCCGAGTTGGACTGCGAGCAATGTCAAATTAGTATCAATTGAAAATAAAATCTGTTTGAATGCCACTTATGAAAAAATTTAAGATAAACGACGGAGAGTTTAACACTTTCCGTATCACACTTCGCTACGAGCTACGCTCGTAGCCCATCCTAGCGTTTTCTTCGTATGTAGCGGAATGCGCCTACGAACAGAGAGCCCGCATAGCGGGTAAATAAGAATAATATTTTATACAATCGTAACATAACATAATTAAGATATTGAAAAGCTTGATTATGTCACTATTGTATACAATACTTTTTCTACGAGTGCTCAATATAGGCAAGCCGTTTTGAAGCAAGAATTGAGTTCCACGAAATACCTGCTGCCTCTATACAATTGAGTAACTCCAATCTCCCGGCAGATTGTGCCGTTCTCCCCCCCGGCCCGGCGACGGCGGCGGTGGCGGCGCCGTGGCCGGGCGGGCTCGGCAACAGTGTTACAATATTGTATGAAAATCCTTTGTACCATCGTTGGCGATGCTACAATATGGTACCATAAAAGCTCTACCGAAAAGTGTGCGCTACTAGTTGGGTTTACACAATTTCAATTCATTACAATCGACGAGTAGAAAAAGTAATGTATTTTTTATACGTAACATAAATTACTATTTACTCAGTTTTTATCCTTTATATGTTTACTAAATATAATTACAGTGTATTTATTTATCGTATGGCTACATTACACTGGATATAGATAGGTATTTCTTCCCTGGTGTAGTAGTAATGGGAAAGCAGATGATAATGAAAATCCAATAAGTGCTGTGAGGTTCAGATGGGACAGTGCAGCTGCCAAGTTTGTTACTCTTTTAGCACCACCCAGGGATCAGGGTTGTCTAAGGTGTTTCCTACGGACGCAGAGTAACATTGATCCACACATAATTACAGTTAAAGGTATGAAATGAAAATGTCTGTGTGGAAAAGTACGACAAATTACATAAAGGCCTCATGTATCAGAAAAACAATTTGTAGGTAGGTATCAGTTACCAAAGTTTTAAGTACTCTATCAAACAGTAATGTCGATTCGAGATAATGTTAACAACAAGGATGTGTGATCTATCACGTTCCTCGAGTAAAATTAAAGGAAAGTAAATAATCACTTTTATCATGTTCATTGAAAATACTTAATAATAAATTTAAAGTATAAAAGCGGCCATTTATCAGTCGATAGTCTAATGATATCTTTAGAGTCCTCACCTTCAAGACAATTCAGATTTTCGATTTTGAAGTCGCTTTTTAGGCTTAAGATGCCACTTTTACTGGTTTAGAAAATCCTGTTTTATATCTATTAGGATATATGTGGCGTTCCATACCTAAAAGGTCCTTATGCTCGATTTTGAGTTTTAAGCTTGAATTCTTAATCTACGTTAACCTTTTTACGCCAACGACGGATATAAGTCTCACTTCTATAACTTTTGTGAAATGGTGAACTTACAACTAACTTTGTGAAAATGCTACTATTAGCTGTTATTTTTACGTACAAATATTACCACATAATTGAACGTAAGTTGTACCTATATGTTACCAATATAAAAACTTTTTACAAAAAAAGATAAACCGACTTCAAAAAGGATAAAATAAATTATTATATTATTTATATGCGTTACAAACTGATATGTTTGAAGTCGGTGCCAAGCCAAATTCGGAAGAGTTAATACGAACGAGTCTATGTGTTTAGTGAACTGTTCTTGATACTATAGAACTATTTTCATTCATTCAAGTACATAAAGAAAAATCATGCGTCTTATGATGTTTGTTAATAAACTTTTTTACTAGTTTTCGGACAAACCATATCTCGAACGAAGGCCATGCTTCGGTTTGAATTATTTATCCTACTTCATCTAAGGTTTAATATCGAAGTGTAAAGGAATTCAATGGCTAGATTGATCTCTCTATACTCAGACACACTGGGTGTGTGGGACCTACCTTGTCAGTAGAAAAAGGCGCGATATTTAAATTTTCTATCGAAGGTCAGGTTTAGGTACATTCTTTTTTTAATTTGCCGCCTTTTTATGATCATTGAGAAAGGAGACGTGTGTCGTAGTATATATACATAGGTAGGACAATTCATCGAAATTGGAGTAGTAGTTTAGACGTGAAAATGTAACAGATATAATCACATTCACCTTTGCAATATAAGTATAGGTATAGATGTTTTGTGATTTTCAGACTTGAAGCTGATTTCACCGGTATTGTAAGTTTTGGCTTGGCACCGACTTCAAACATATCAGTTTGTAACGCATATAAATAATATAATAATTTATTTTATCCTTTTTGAAGTCGGTTTATCTTTTTTTGTAAAAAGTTTTTATTTTTCTATTTTTAGTGTTTATATAATTATTATAATCAGACAACAGATTTCGGAATAATCGGTGAAGATATATAAGAAAAAGTCATAATACGTTACTTGATGTAAGGAAAGTTTCACATGTCATATGTGGTCTTCATTATTAGGTCCACTCCATAAAATTGGTGGTTTTCGGGAGAAAATGCTTGCGTTGCTTAAGAAAACACTCAAATCACCATACATGTGCCTTTAAAAATTGAGGAGTTCCCTCAATACCTCATGGATTCCATCATCAGACTGTTCTGATGATGGAATCCATCTGGTGCTGTCACCAGATTAATATGGGACCACCTTGAAAGTAGATCCTTTCAAACAATAAAATAATTGCTCAAATCGGACCACGGGTCTTGGGATCCTATATTTTATCCTAAATACATTCCTACATTAAAAATATCATCATCATTATCATCAAAACAACCATTATCATCAGGTCCACTTCATCAAATTGGTGGTTTTCGAAAGAAAATCCTCTAGTTGCTTAAGAAAATTCCCAAATCACCGTACATGTGCCTTAAAAAATTGAGGGGTTCCCTCAATTCCTCATAGATCCCATCATCAGAACAGCACCAGAATAATATGGGACCACCTTGGAAGTAGATCCTTTCAAACAAAAAAAATAATTATTCAAATCGGACCACGCGTCTCGGAGTAATCGGTGAACATACATAAAAAAAAATAGCCCAAACCGAATACAGAACCTCCTCCTTCTATGAAATTGAAGTCGGTTAAAAACCGAATACAGAACCTCCTCCTTCTATGAAATTGAAGTCGGTTAAAAATGTATCTTATCTTATCTTATCAATAAATAAAAAAACTATCCGCACCGCAGGTTCAACGTTAAGGTGTATCCATCATAAGATACCATACGTTTTACTCTTAACTCATTATTGGTTTGGCGTATGACATTTGTCATGTCGTCGAAAAGGTTAAAAAGCTGCCTACTACAATTACAATAAAACACCTTGTCACGTTACGTGATCTTCCAACTAGACGTGTGGAAGAACACGCAACGGATAAGGTGAAGAAAGTAAATAATAAAAAGGAAATTCAGTTAGTGGGTTCTTTATTTCACAATTTTTTCAGTTGTAAGAGGGTAAGTCAATATGGCCTTGATAAGATAAAAAGGTCAAGCCGGAGGTTCTTCAGCAGCTCGTCCTCAGTGGCGACTGTAGTATGGGCTCGCCCTCAAAGGCGAACGCAGTAGAGGCACGGAGGCTCGTCCCAAGAGGCGAACGGAGTAGAGGACCGCCCTCAGCGGCGGATGGAGTAGAGGCTCGCCCTCAGAGGGGCGAACGGAGTAGAGGCTCGCCCTCAGAGGTGAACGAAGTGGCTGGAGGCTCGCCCACACTAGGCGAACGTAGTAGGTGGCTCGCCCACACTAGGCGAACGTTGTAGGTGGCTCGCCCACACTAGGCGAACGTAGTAGGTGGCTCGCCCACACTAGGCGAAAGTAGTAGGTGGCTCGCCCACACTAGGCGAACGTAGTAGGTGGCTCGCCCACACTAGGCGAACGTAGTAGGTGGCTCGCCCACACTAGGCGAACGTAGTAGTTGGCTCGCCCACACTAGGCAAACGTAGTAGGTGGCTCGCCCACACTAGGCGAACGTAGTAGGTGGCTCGCCCACACTAGGCGAACGTAGTAGGTGGCTCGCCCACACTAGGCAAACGTAGTAGGTGGCTCGCCCACACTAGGCGAACGTAGTAGGTGGAGGCTCAGGAATTAGTAACCCGGAGAGTTTATGCCAGGAGAGAGAGAGGTCGCTTCAAGTGCGGGGCCACTTCGGCCCCGCACAGACCTTTTGTTTGGAAGATCACTTCTTCGAAGCTAACCAGAAAGTCATTGACGTTTGTCAGTGACAGGCTTATATAGGGGCAGCCAGCGAATTCAGAGTTCTTACATTGAATTTTCAAAAAAATATCACAGGCCAGGACAACATGAGTACAAATATTTAACAAACTTAGCCAAAAGTATACAACCTAACTACATGGTTATGCAAATTAGCAGATTTGACAAACTAGACAGAGTACGTCACCATGGCGAAATCTAAATAAACATTTCAAAATAGTATGAAAAACGTACAATTACATGAATAAAACGAGGAAATGAATAACCAAACATAAGTAAAACTAAGAAAAGGTGAGAAATCTAGGTTTCAAAAGTCGCTTGAGGACCTACAGCCTCAAGCGACTTTTGAAACGTAGATTTCTCACCTTTTCTTAGTTTTACTTATGTTTGGTTATTCATTTCCTCGTTTTATTCATGTAGAATCAAAGATCCGCGACAAGGAAGTGTATAAAAGTGCGAGTTAAAATCTTCCTTCTGCGTATTTCAGAGCATGAAAATTGAGTTTCTAAGATGAAGACAAGGTTAGAAGAATAGCGCACGATGTTTGAGAGCGCCACGGGATTTTCGTATGCGTGCGTGTGTTGAACAAGGATTGCAGAATAACTATAAAAGTGCAACACAAATAAGAAAAATGCTCAGCCCAGCATTGCAGCGATTCAATCCTGAGGTATGTAAGGAATATGCTACAACCTAAACCAAAAATGAGCATAAGGACCCTTTAGGTATGGAACGTCACATATATAAATTAGGACCAACTAAACAAACTCCAAACTCTGGTATTAGTTCAATTTCAAACCCACTAATACCATTGGATCGCTGGTAATGTCAGACATAACTTTTTAGGAGACATAACTTGGAGGACATTTAGATAGTGTCGACGTCTGTCTGTCCAACCACTCGGCTCGGTGCCAGAAGTCCCCCGGGGGCCTGGGGCCCCGGGCTGCATTAGCCGTTATCTAACTTGGGGGCAAACTGGCTAGTGACCATTAACTTCGGGCCTGTATTATTCTAATCGCTTACCGCTCAAAGGTATTTGATGAACCAATATATGTGTGAACTGTGGTTATCAACAGTTGTTATGAACTTCGAAGTCACAGATATACTGGTTAGTTCAAGTCTACTGTCGCGCCGTTCTGCGGTTAGTAATGGGTAATATTCAGGAAGTTACGGAATGCTTGGGTTTGGCGAGTTTTCGTCAAATATAAGTAGTTACCTAGGCATATCTGATGCGTTTTCCATGACCCCAAACTAGTATTTAATATTTATAGGTGTTTTTAGATAGCATTTGTTGCATTTACTTTCAATAGAGGTCTCGATTTCTTTATCCTGCTTGTTCCATTGAGTTTTTCGGAACATATGTACGAAATATGACTTGATATTTAACAGTCGCTTTTCGGTGAAGGAAAACATCGTGTGGAAACCGGAACAAATCCCAATAAGGCCTAGTATCCCCTCTGGGTTTAGAAGGTCAGGTGGCCGACGCTTTCGTTAAAACTACTGCCTACACTAATTCATGGGAGGTTGCCACGCGGATCCCAGGCTTCATTGTTTATCGTTGCGTACACTATGCCATAGCGTCGAGCAGCACGAACGTTTTTTAGCGAGAATGACTCGTCTCTCACCGCCTTCGACCTCTAGCCGCTATTATTGCAAATAATTTCATCTATGATTTAAAAGTTTCAAAAGAAACATTACCTACATAAATAATTAAAAAAAACAACGGGGTGCACCCCGGGAGTGCCGGCAGAAGTGAAAACTTGAATATTAACGTTGTGCATTTTTGATATTTTGGAATGGTTAGGGAATAATTTTTCACGAATTGCTTTAATTATCAGTTTAAAAGTACTATCATATATGATGTAAAATACAGTATTCATTTATTGCGCTATCGTACACAAACATGACAATTTATATTACATTAAAAATTTTACACTTCAGCACTATTACAATTATTTATTCGATCAGGTCACGTGTCCGTCTTACGAATTTTCAATCTGACGAATCTGTCGGTCACGTCACCTGTCGCGAGTTTAACATTTTTCCCCATCACAAAAAGTGCACAGCGCCGCTAAAGAAGTTTTCACTTCAAAACATCGTAATGCATTAGACCATCAACCCCTATTTCTATAAAATTAATGAAAAAAATTAATAATGGATCTGCGAAGCAAAAGGAAAACTACAAAATCTCAACTTGCGGTTTGAATTTTATTACATTTTAAAGTTAATTCGAACACGCAATGTACTATGAAATTGATTATGTCTGTAGAGTGACTAGACTGACAGGCGATGTCAATTAGACGGAGTTTTAAGTACATTGAAAATACTATTTACTTTGTTTGAAAAAATAACAATCTAAAAACTTTATGATTTTAAAAAGTTGCTACACAAAAGTTGTCTAGTTTGAGGACTAGAATCTACGTTTTAATTTTTTGCTTTAGTTACAGGCCCCACCCTATATATGCAGGATGTGGTTTTAATTCAAAGGTTTATTCCTCGGGAGACTTCCAGCGACAGAAAATCACGAAATATTCGTTCAGATTCGTTCCCGTCCATTCAGGGTCTCCTGGGAATCTTGAGCTAGAAATGGCACGGATAATACAAAGCTGTTTCAAATCAAATCATAATAATATATCCCGAGGTAGAAATCATTTTGATGTTATATTTTTTTTATAAAAAGTGACGTAACCTTTTTGTTTAGTATTTTGGTTTAGTTCTTTTAGTCGGTGGTGTACACTTATTTATACGGAAAATGATGATGATGGAATTTCCATTTGCAGAGCTAATCCTTTAGGCTCTAAGATTAATTTAAGAAGGGGAGCCAATCAAATTTTTGATGCAAATTTTTGACGAAGTGGGGGGTGCCTCCCATAATTAATTAAAAATAAAATAGAGATATATAGTCAAGTTTAATATCATTTTCATGTAAAGAAAGGATGCCGAATTCATTTTTAATATTTTATTTATACCTTTCCATATAAGAAAACTGAGAAAACATAAAAAATATGAAATCAACGTTTGATATTTTTTTGAATTAATGCCTATATTTTTTTTATTTATGGTCGTAACATAAAAAATATATTTTCATGATAAAGCCCTGTTATTCCCCTTTATTAAAAGTATATAAATCATATATTGGTTATAATATCTTTAACGAAAAAAAATAAAATAATAGGCCTGTTATCAACCACAATCTAATTATGTAGGAAAAACGATGTGGTTTGAGCTCTCATGCTTGCCTTATAATATCTTTCACAACTAAATGGACGTCAACCATTTCAAACGCTATTATTTACCTTGCCTTTGTATGCTTGTTATAATCCGTAAGTGAAATAAAGAGTTCGTTTAGAACATACCGGAACCGGTTACCAATTAAGGGGTATTAGATCGAGTAAGTATTTGGTAGGGTAGATTTTAAAACTATCAATTTAGTAAGCACATCATTGAGTTACCCAAAGGTAAGCGCTTGGCGGGTACGGATTGGAGGAGGAGAGCAGAAGATCGAGCACAGTGGCGTGCCATGGGAGAGGCCTATATCCAGTAGTGGACTGATACTGGCTGCTGCTGCTGCTGCTGATAATGATAATGTAGCGCTTACCGAAATGAAAATCCAAAATGACGTTTACCTATCAAGCTAATTTCATCTCTATTGCTAAGACATTAGACAGGGACATAACATTGAATATAGGGTAACCATATAATTTTGTAACCAAATAATAGCGTTATCGAATAGAAGGGTTCTCCAGTCCCTGTTATCTAGTGACGTTTTCAAGTGAAAGGTGCATCATTGCGGGTTATCAATAAGGGCCCGTTAATTTTTTTAGAGAGAAAATTTAAGCGATAGGTATACATCTTCAACTGAGGACAATCTGTTGGCGAATAGTGCATTCTAAAATAAAAATAACAATTCTGTATTATACCTACTTAGACATTACACAAACTTATTTGAAAATTTGTTAATTTATTATAACTAATATTTACATAACTAAATGCAAGTCTGCATATCTACAGCTACATGCTTCATCCCACATCTCCATAATTTTGTGGTTGAAATTATACCCTCGTTCTGTTGACACGGTGCACGGTGTACTGGTGTACCGGTTGATCCGATAACTGGTGCACACCTTAAGTTCTGCTGACAATTACAATTTAATAGATTCAGTATCATTGTAAATCCAAGATAGCTGCCGCTACAGAATGCCGCGTATTACACATTTCTTAACAAACCTCTCAATTAAGTATAAAATGAAATTGATTTATTAGTAGAACACAGTGTATTGCGGATCATAAAGTAAGCGTAGTTTAGACAGTTTTAGTAACATAACAACTTGAAAAGAAAATAAGTATTGTTTAGGTAAATTCAAAAGCTTTTATTGAAAATAAACAATGATAAATAATGTACAAAAAGCTATAAAAATAATTCGGTAGGTTCTAGGTACCAGTCATTACATTCTCATCAATGTAGCTAGAGCATTGAAATTACAAAAAACTATAATCGTGGGGCGCTTGAATCTTTTATCAACGGACAACGCCTATTATCATTATAATATATATGAACTTAGGTTAGGTACGCTACGCTAGTGGTGTGATGAGTGGTACCTAGGACCTATCGATTATTTTAGCCTTGAGTACATTACCTGCATCATTATTTTCTATTAAACCGTTTAATATACGATTTTTAACATACTAATTTAACTACTATTAGAAACGGGGTGTTTACCTAGCTCAAATATACATGGTAAATACCATACCAATAATAATATTTCAATAGTATCTAGTCAAAACAGAAAATATTTATTTTACTTATTTTATTTATGGCCTGGATACTAGACTTTCAAGCCAAATCTTTATTGGATAACTCTGCACTAATGTGTTACAAATATAACAATTGTTTTCCTCACTTCCCACAAAAGAAGGAACATTTATATATTTTTTTGCAACCCACCGCACCATAAATTTAGGTGGCTCTGGTTCCTAAAATGGCCTATGGGTCCTAAAGTCTCACTATGCAAAAGGTGATCCCATCATCACTAAAATCCGTATAATGCCCTTTGTTGTCGTGTGCACCACCGACTATTTGTCCAGCGCGTAATTAATTAGTAAATAATTATTAATAGCATGCTCGGTGTAGACTCACTCGTTGAAATTGTTTTTATGTGGCAACCTATGTATCTTTAGGAACATGATTTATAATAGATTTTATCTAGACCCATATAATAGCTTCCCTATAATATGTTATGTTCAGAAGCGATAAGCTAACGGCCTATATTAAAGATAGGACCAGACGGCATACAACCACAGCACTCTGCCACGAGACCTTGGCAGAAAACAGAGATTTTAAACCATGTCCGTGGTTGATGCCAAATTCTACATGACCTTTAAACGCCCTTGGTGGCTAGGCGTGCTCTGCCAACCATTAGCAGAAGCGGTTGGTTGGTTGTCAACCATGTAGACGCTCGATTCAACAGCTCGCTTCAACCAAGGTCACGTGGCAGAATCTCCGGCTATCTGCCGTCTGGCCCTAACTTAAGAAACCTGTATCTGTGGTGCATCGTAAAATTTACTTGACAATATAGATGACCGATACTTTAATGTACCTAATACACTCTACAGTTACATACATTACTTTATCTACACACATATTATAACTAAATAACGTGTTGAGATTCATTAGAATAACGGCTACTGCACCTCCATGGCCAACTAGATTTCAAATCATGATCAACTATGTATGTAGATTGTCACAAGTACCAATACTTTAATTACATTCAAATTTCGAACATCTTCTATAATCGGTATACTAGAAGACGTTCGAAATTTGAATGTAATTAAATATTGTTACTTATGACAATCTTCATCCAGGCACCTCCTGGTGCAGGTGTACTAAAATAATATACCTTAAATGTAATAACTTCAATAATAAATAGGCCAAGCAAATAAGATCTATAAAAAATGTTTTGAGGAATTAATTCCCGGCAGGCCACCATGTGATCCTAAATTCATGTAATCCGAGTTTGCCCAATCCCAAGAGGTGTGCATAACTTTTTAGCGAATTTTTTGCTCTTTGTCAGGTTTTTACTTGTAGGTCGAAAACAGTACGTCGGACGGAAAATATCATGTATATCAATATTAAAGAGGGTTAAATTCTGCATCGAATGAGTAACTTAACTTCTAATTCGGTTCATCGGTACAGCCGAAATCAAAAGTTATAAACCGGGAAAATGTCTCATTTAATTGAAAAACTCATATTTTGACTTCCATACCACATATCTTTGAAACAGATGATGACTCCTGGTGAAAAACCTATAGAATAAAAGTTGTAGACAATTTCACGTTATATCGACATCTCAATTTTCAAGTACAGTCATTTTGAAATACTAAATTTGGCATGGATTCAAAATCAGTTTTTTCTAAATCCTTCTGAGTTGCATATTTTCCATAAAATATGAGGTGTTAGGCCAACATTTAATGCATCGTTACAACTAAAAAACATTTGATAGCAAGATATTGATGCATTACTCCGCTGGAGTAAGAAAAAAAAATTACTCTTCAATCTGTCTAAGTGCAGCGTAATGACTTTTAGCCGTGCTCACTTTCCACTTCATAATGCATATTTGCTAGACCAAATTCCACTCACTCGGTTTAAGACAGTTAAAGATCTTGGCATAATTTTTGACCCAAAACTCACTTAATGAGCATATAACATCTCTCGCTTCAGATTGTTATAAAAAAATAGGTTTCATCATCCGTCACTCGGAAAAATTTAATGACCCCAAAGTAGTTCAACTATTATACATATATTGCATTGGTTAGAAGTAAGATCGAATCGGGCTCCATAATCTGGGCACCTCATGAAAAATCCTACACCTTGCTCTTAGAAAAGGTACAGAAAGCTTTTCTCTGCTTCATGTATAAAAAAGCGTACGGGTATTACCCCTTTTTATACCCAACCAAATTTTTACTGGGTACCTTAAGCTTTAACTCCCTTGATATAAGGCGTAATGTCAACCTAATGTCCGCTACATCTCAAATATTAAGAGGAGAGTCGGACTGCTTGGACTTAATGGCGAAGACCTTCTATGTTCCCGACAACTACTTACGAGGTCGTTGCCACCGCCTCCTAGCGAACGAACCCTCTCACACGGTAGCACACCAATACTCTCCAATCGTCCGCTCCCGGACACTCCTAAACAATTTCTTATTTTTTGCACCAGACTGCGACTTGTTTGCCGACAAATATCATAAACTTTATAAAGAATTCTTACGTTTTCGTGAATCATCATCATAGTTTAATTAAGTTATTTTTGTCATATTCATAACAAACATAATTTTATTTGTATAGCTTTATTTAACAACACATTTAATTTTACAGCGCATTGGCGCCCCTAGCTGTAATGCTGTAAAATGACATCTGAATAAATAAATCAATAAATAAAGGAGATCGTCATTTTTTTTTAGGTGATCTGGCTCAGATTATTTAGGACCATTTAGGAATGATTCTCACAATAAAAAAATCGTCATAACTTCTAGATCAGGACGGTGGTAAAAAAATTGCGAAATCTAATGGGAAAATTGAAAAATCATGCATTTAAAACTTGAATCTGACGAGGACAATATTTGAAAGCGTGCATGCCTATGATTTATAATAATAATAATAATAAATTCTTTATTGCAGGCCAATTTGCCCATAGTTTGTTAATTACAAACTTACATTACTAGTGTTAGTGTCTATTAACCTAAATAAATATTATATCTACCTCTTACACTATTTGGGATCTTGATAAACTGGGGTATGGAACGAAGCCCAGTGGCTGATAAACGGACAGTCCCATCTGTCCGCTATGTCGGTCAGCAAGCTGTTGGAGCTCGCCCGCAGGCGGTTTACTTGAGAGGCGATTCTTTTTCTCATTATGGCATGGTAGTCGTCCATTCGTGCTTCCGCAAACATGCCTGACGCACTACAAAAGCGTGGCAGCCCCAACAGCATCCTGAAACCGTTATTGAATTGGACACGCAGAGCACTGTAAGCGCGCTTTGTGTAGTTGATCCACAGGCTGCACGTGTAGAATGATTGGCAATACGACATGAACAGTGTTTTCTTGACTCCCACTGTACAACGTGCAAACCTGCGAATCAACATATTAGCTCTTACTGCCAGTGCTCTGCGTTCCCTTTCAATATCCGCATCATCCTTCATATTTTCATTGATTATGTGTCCCAAGTATTTGAATGTGGCCACTCTGTTCAAAGCCACTCCGCCAAGTATCACCGGCTCCACCATAGGCAAGGTCTTATTACCAGCGCGAAATACTAACGTCTCACTCTTTTTTAAATTATAGAGGAGGCCATGAGACTCAGCGTATGTGTCACATACTTTCAACAGTATATTAATGTAAAAAAGTACCGGTGTTTTAAAGAAAATGTACAAAAGCGGACTTAAAAACAAAACGGGAATCATGATGAAATAATAATAAGTCATATTTTGATCGTATTTATAGTTCCTGTATTTCGGTAAACAAAGACGGCTGTCAAACCATCATTGATACTATTAACTGAACATTCCTAACACCTATTGCGAAGGGATAAGGTTTACCACCGTTAAGTGCGATACCCCTAGTATCTGACATTGCAAAATTGAAAAAAAGATGCGTTTCGTTATCGAAGGAGCATGATATTATGCCATTATGAAACCCACTTTTAATATTCAAACTCCGATCAGAAATGCAAAAATACGCATTTTCAATCTTTAGGCGTTTTAATACAGTCGTATTCTAATTTAAACTTCTGTATTCGTAGGCTTAGATATTATTTTAATATTACAATGTTCTAACTTACCGAACAGTATCAAAACGCAGATTATGTAACGGTAGACATTGACAGTGTCAAACCAAAAAACAAACCCGTTTCAGTCCAGGTGAAGTTAAACTTTATGTCAATGGCATAAGGACGTTAACGACTTGTCTTGCTGTATTTTAATCGCGGAAAGATCAACATAATGTTTATTTATTTCTAATTCCCGTTTAATTTTTTTGTAATATTTTGTCTACTGTGGTAATAAAATGAGTATTTATTTTACATTGAAGTACAAACTGTATGCGGTTTGTATCAGGTGGCCCAGAATTGACGATCTCCTTTCATTGCACGTTTCTAAAATGTACCTAATCAGAAAACTATTTATACACCGTGTTTTTTTTTGATTTCCGGTAATTCCAAGGGTACATTTCTGAGCTTGACTCAAGTATATTTCTTAAATACGCTAGTGTCCTAATTTGCTCCAGTTCTGAGGTAATCGATAGTTCTTTTTCGTCTTTCTGATTGTGTATATTTTTCTTTTAGTCTGAGAACCCGCTATAGTCATGTAACTGTGTGTTAAGTCAATACAATATTAATTTTGTACTCAGCAGAAACGTCTGCAATCGAAATTTAAATTTTATAATTGAAATAAAAATGGATAAATACGGACTGGTGTTCCGAAAGGTCGCAAGTTCGAATCTTGCTCGTCGCGGTGAATTTTTCCATTTTTCTTTCAATTATAAACTTTCCAATACAATATGTTTCCTTTGTATCTCGGATTGTTAATGTTCGAAATTTCATTGAGATGTCATAATGTCCAATTGTTTGGTTGAGTTTAATATACAAATTGGGGAATCAATCAATAACTACTGAACCTATTTGACTTAACACACAGGTGCATCATTTTGTAGTGGGTTCACAGAGTAAAAAAATAATTAAATGTAGGTTTACACAATTAGAAGGCATTAATAAAATATCGATTACCTCAGAACTGGAGCTAATTAGGACACTGGCGTCTTTGAGAAAGAAACCTAAGTTAAGCTCAGGAATATACCTTGAATTTACCGGAAATAAAAAAAACACCGTGTATAAATAGTTTTCTGATTCGGTACGTTTTAGAAATTTGCAATGAAATGTTCTTAGTTGTAACAATGCATTAAATGTACGCCTCACACCTCATATTTATGGAAAATATGCCACTTAAAAGGATTTAGAAAAAAACCGTTTTTGAATTCATGCCAAATTTTGTATTTCAAAATGACTAAATTTGAAAATTGAAATATCTATATAACGTGAAATTGTATGGTCTTCAATTCTCATTCTACAGGTTTTTCACCAGGAGTCATCTGTGTCAAAGATATGTGGTATGGAAGTCAAAATATGAGTTTTTCAATTAAATGAGACATTTTCCCGATATATAACTTTTGATTTCGGCTGTACCGCTGAACCTAATTAAATGTTAAGTTACTCATTCTACTCAGAATTTAATCCTCTTTAATATTGATATACGTAACATTTTCCGTCGGACGTACCGTTTTCGAGCTAGAAGCAAAAAACTGACAAAGAGCAAAAATTTAGCTAAAAAGTTATGCACACCTACTGGGATTGGGCAAACTCAGATTACATTCAGTTAGGACTACGTGAAGGTATTAAAATGATTTCCAGCCTGCTGGGAATTAATTCTTCGAAAAAATCTAATTTTCTTGGCCTAAAGGGCTATTTTAATTCAAATTTATTTTTATTATGACAATCTAGTTGGTCATGATTAATTTGTAGGGACATGATTACGCATTAAAACACTCGTGTACTAGTTATTGTTCTAACTATAATAGCTACACTCGTATTTTAATGCTCTTCATTATGTAGCCGTTACATAAACTACTTTAATGTGTACGTATATATGTATATTTTTGCTATTCCAGCATAGCAAGTTCTTCTCATATCCCGCATCAACAAAAATTCTCTTTGAACTTGCCTAGTAGATAATCCTTCTTGGTATTAAGTTCGCCTTTTGTAACTGTATATTTTACTCTGCAATAAAGTTTAAATAAATAAATAAATAGAGTAAATATATAGTTTTGAGACCTTTTTGTAAAAGTTGCATCTGCATACATACCTGTTGTAATTTAGTTACCTCCGTCTCTCTGCAGAATGAACATAATAGCCAGAATAATCCTTTTATATTAGAAATAATAACCTTATATTTTCCTATATTTCCCTCAATTTAATAACTTATTTCCTTTCGAATAACACTAAATTATATCCACGACAACATTTATACCAATACTCACGTGAGATAAAATATAAGATATTTCATCACACGTGGGTATTGGTTTAAATCTTCTTCTTAGTTCGAAATACTTTTTACCTGCGTGCTTATTTATAATACGTAGATATTATATTTCCTCGGTTCGGTCTCGGGAGCTCGGGACGCTCATTCCCTATTATCAGATGTAGGTACCGTCTCATCTAATTAATGAGCACCTCGGGACCTCGCTCCTGTCGGTGGCCTTTTTGACCCTGCAATCAACCAGAGCCCTACTTTTATTATTATACGGAGAAGTTCACGCAAAATGTGCATATATAATATGTAATAGGTAAGTGTATAGTAATAAAAAAAAGGCCAAGTGCGAGTCGGGTTCCGTTCATTATCTATAAAAACGGCAAAATAATCATGTCTGTTGAATGGGCTCCCATTCCTTCCCTTAAATATTTATTTTATTTTATTTTTTAGTATTTGTTGTTATAGCGGCAACAGAAATACATCATCTGTGAACAGACGAACAGACAGACAGACGGACAGTGGAGTCTTAGTAATAGGGTCCCGTTTTTACCCTTTGGGTACGGAACACTAAAAAATGATCAAAGAGAAAAATACAATAAAATCAGTTGAACCTCAATGTTAGAAAATCAATGTTAGAACTCGAGATCTTCTTGAAGACCAATTTTATCGCTCAATACGACTATTACAAGGGTGTAGTTGTGACCAACTTTGCTACCGAAGCTTGCTTAACACCCTATTATTTTTATTATGTACTGTATTAGGTTTTAAGTAGGTACCTAGGCAGGTATTTATAATGGAAATATAGTTTACTTATTGCTACAAAAATTCAAACCTTTGAAATAATTGATCCGCTATTAGGTTTTCAGACGCAAGAAATAAAACCAAATGACCTAACAATATTCTAAAATGTTTAATTCAATTTATACCACTACCAAACAATTTATTTTTTCTACTAGTTTGCGTAATTTTTGGCGGTTAAATGTAAAATTTATATATAGGTATGAGTTTTCCCAGGAATGTAACAATGTTTATGTGTAACCCTGTGTGTTTATTTATTGTAATGAAATGAGCACGAAGCGCGGCTGGGGAAGGAAGTTGTCAGCGGAAGTAGTTTAGGACAGCGGATGTAATGGCGGCGCTAAGATGGCGCCGTTTCCGGGAATCTCTTGTTTACCAGCTGTTTGCTTAACAATAAGTTCAGAGCAGTTGATTATGCTATTATTTATTATATTTTAAACCTATTACGGTTGATTTTACGTTCTTATATATATAAAAAACATACCTACGGTTATAAACTACCTTGTTTTAGCAAAAAATAATGTCTGTATTCGTTAGTTTTACTGATTGATGCCGTAATAAGTATCCGCCATAGCTTTTACTTTTAATATTTTCAAATCTCGAGCAAATACAGGCACTTATTTAAGCATAGTACCTACGCAATTTATCTTACTATCTCTTATCATAAAAATAGAGTGTAAAGTATTAGTAAATTATAAAATAAAAAATAAATAGAGTAACGAAGTGAATTCAGTGGGAGCTGTGGGAGCGTTTTTCAATTGCATGATACTAATCAATTTCAGTGTCTATGGGATATTTTTGTGGTTTTAAAAAAAAACTCTTCTCACAAACTATACGATACTAATGAAGCTCCTTATATTATTTTTAAAGAAGACTATTGTTAGTGAGCACGGTCGCAAAACAAAAAAAAGTAAAAAAAATTGGCCATCGACCAAATATATTAATAAAAAGTAAAAATAAGTAATTATTACCCAGAGGTAATAATGCTAGGCCAGAGCCTAGGACTACAACAGGACGGTTTTAATAGGGCTGAAATGCCTCAGGAATATTGTTCCACTTCCAATATCCCGACATATGTGTGGCCTACGGCAATGCACGTCTCATTTCTGGCGTGTTCGCGCGCTCGGTTGGTTTGTTAGTGACGTAGCCCTGTCACCACCAATTATTTTCCTTGTGCCCGTCACAAGTCACAATGTCCGAGTTTGTACATGGTTTGTTCCATTGAAAATGTGACCGCCAGATGCGTCTATTCAGGTTTTTATTATATGGAATTTACTAAACATAGCTTTTAGTTAAAAGAAATCTAAAGGAACTTACATGTTTAAAATACAATTACCTACTTATCGGGTCATAAAACGGTATAGTATTTTTTAAAGTGATAACTTCTTTATCGGCGCTGCGCACTTTTTGTGATGGGGAAAAAAATATTAAACTCGCGACAGGTCACGTGACCGACAGATTCGTCACATTGAAAATTCGTAAGACGGACACGTGAACTGATCGAATAAATAATTGTAATAGTTCTGAACTGTTAAATTTTTAAAATTATATAAATTGTAATGTTTGTGTACGATAGCGCAATAGATAAATATTGTATTTTACTACCTAAATGATAGTACTTTTATACTGATAGTTAAAGTAACTCGTGCATAATTATTCCCTAACCATTCCAAAATATCAAAAATGCACAACGTTAATATTCAAGTTTTGACTTCTGCTGGCACTCCCGGAGTGCACCCCGTTGTTTTTTTTTTGTACAATCATAGCCGAACTTGTTATTGACTAGATAAGTTGTTGTTCAAAATTTTCTTTACAGTTGTTCATGGGATGACTTCATTGTAATAGAATAAAAACGTGTGAGAGTAATTTTAAACACATCGGCCGCTTAGAACTTCTTCGGCTGACTGTACAAACAAACGCGTGATCTTACAATGTTTTCCTTGTCAAAAGTTATCCCACGAGTCCCACATAAATTTTTACAGTCTACATAAAATTGAGTTCAGCGACCTTACTGTAATTAAATATGTAGGTACAGTCGACGTCAAAGACATGTTTACACTTTTGCACTTTGTTAATGGAGTGCGAAACTACGAAACTCAGTACAAGTTCAGACGTCACGTAGCTATTACCTACTTAGCATAATTTAGTTGTCCGTCTGTCAGGCACAGTTACTGGAAGTTTTAAACAGCTAGTTGAAAGTTAAATATAAGTTGCAGTGGTAACGTCTCATTGCGGATTCAGTGTGGTGTTTTACTCAGTTAGGACGAAGTGAAAAGTGGTGATAATTTCTTTGCGGAATTTAAACTTTTTGGGGACATTGTTTTTTAATAGCGTTAGCTATTTATCTTTAATCTGCCAACTAGTTTTCCCTGCAAAAAGTATGTATTAGACAATGTCTTATTTAAATACAATCGAGCTACAAGGTAGCGTAGTTCAGTCGGCTAGCAATGTGTTTTTTATCTAGTGGATAAGACCAAACCACAAGAGACGAGTAGTGCAGGGGCCGTATTCTAACTTTAAAACACGTCTACACACGATCCAACTTCAAACTCTTATGTACACGTCTAAATCATAAATATCAGAATTTGCTTGACAATTATTCCAATAAAACTTCAATATTGGTGGATTATTTATTGTGTGTTGGAGTTATGTTTCAGATAATAAAGGTTGAACACGCCAAAACCTGGGCATGTCAAAATAGCTATAGTTATTTGAAAAATGGTGATATTCAAACTTTTTAAAAAACAATTTTCTCACAAGGAACTGGGCTATAAAATGATGATAAATTTATTCTCTTTTATTTATTCATTGGCAAAATGTCGAGCGTACAACATCAAAAACGTGAACGCATTTTGCACGAACATGTAAAAAATCCCATGTTAAGCTACAGAGATATCGCGAAAAGGCTGAAATATCCACAATCTACGGTTGGTCACGTATTAAAACCTTTCCGTGAACGCTTGGCAATAGATAGAAAGCCAGGAAGTGGTGGGTTGCAGGGAGTCAAGAACAAGAAAAAGGAAAGAGTATTTTAAAGATTTTTGCCTCAAATCATATGATTTCATCTCGTGATGTTGCTAAAAAAGTGAAAATGTCTCAGTCCTATGTCCAAAAAGTGAAACAGAGGGCAGGACTGAGGAGTTATAAAGCCCAGGCCGCACCAGATCGAGACTCAAAACAGAACTTATCCGCAAAGATACGGTCGCGAAAACTCTATGAAGATTTTCTTATAAAATTTGAATGCGCGGTGATGGACGACGAGACGTATATAAAATTGGATTTTAAACAAATACCTGGTCAAGAGTTTTATACTAGCAAATCTCGAGCAGATACTCCTGAAGATTTTGAATTAAAAAAAGAGGGCAATTATCAAAAAAATACCTTCTTTGGCAGGCAATATGTAGCTGTGGTAAAATAAGTCGCTCGTTTATCACCACCGGGACAATAAACGATGATATTTATCGGAAAGATTGTTTACACAAGCGTTTGCTGCCTTTTATAAGACAGCATGCCTCACCACCGCTGTTTTGGCCAGATCTAGCCAGTAGCCAATACGCAAAATCAGTTATGAAATGGTACAACGCTAACAGGATCATGGTGGTACCAAAAATATGCAATCCGCCAAATAGTCCAGAACTGCGGCCTGTTGAAGAGTACTGGAGTATTATGAAAGGAATTCTAAAAAAGAAAGGCGGAGAAGTAAAATCGGTCCCTGAGCTACAAAAAATATGGACCTGGGCGACAAAAATCTTTTCTAAAGAGAGGGTGCAAAGTCTTATGAGCCGTTTGCGTAGAAAAGTTCGATCTATGCCTTACTGTGTAAACATTAATTAAAATTAAAAATGTGATTTTAGAATTCATTCAATTTGTCATTAAATGTGGTATTCATAATGTAGTTTTTTTATTTTTAAACTGGTTTAAAAACAAATTTTGCGTGCCCGAGTTTTGGCGTGTTCAACCTTTATGTGTTTTTAACGTATTGTTTATATATTAAAAAAATATATATTATTAAAAATATGGCACCAGCACGACTGTATTCCTATCTGTCGCGCTATCTCCATACTGCTCGCGATCGAGGCGACGACCGATGGGAAATGGGAATATACCGTAGGACGGACGGCTCCAGCTTGGTTATAGACACGCGCGTAAACATGCTGGTTGTAATGTTCAGAATTAAGAGTCAGCTGTCACATCGCAAGCGTTGTGTACACGTTTAAGGAGTGTGCACACTCTGTGTAGACACGCACTTTGTCTACGACGGACATTGCGGGCGCGTATCCTTTCTGCGTCGCCTTTAGACTGAATCACGTACCTAGTAAGATATTTTAGGTGTTAAGACAACTTCAGGCTGGTGATTCAGAAAGTTTAACAACCATTTCGCCTCTCGCCACCAATATAAATGTGAACTTCGATTACCCATAACTGTTACGAATTTCGAGGTCATGTTAAAATACGAGGGACGAGCTAAAGTTAGATAAAATGTTTAATGTAGCTCTCGGGCTTATTGGCTTGGCGGGTTGATCCACGCGCTGTGTAAGTTGCTGGCGCTCGTGTGAATTTCAAAATACGATGCTGAGTCTTGCCGTCTTTCGCGAGATGTGATAAACGGAGAGCTACCCGCGGAATACCATTACCATTATATACCATTTGGTATACCTACAATTTTGTGAGCAACTAAACCTCACAACTGTTATATAGTCTATTTCGTCAGACATTGTGTTGGGAGCAACGCATAGCTTTTCAAAACAAAAAAACCAACTCATGTTCTTTTTTATTTAAAATATTATTAACAAGTGTACACAGGGTGAAATCGGTGTCGAGTAGCAAGCGATCAAGGTATGAATGATACAAAAATAAAAGATGAACGTAATGATGATAATCATATTTTGTGTCACCAATATTGATTATTAATTTTCAGACGATAAGTGGAAAAATAAATTTTGGGGTACTCAATGTGGAGTCTTGTTGTTTTTCATGCAGCGTATGTCAAAATGAATAGGCTGACCATGACTTCCTTAGTTTAGGATCACTGTAAGATTAATTTTACTTGAAATATAAAAATAACGAAATTCATTATGTTTTGATCATATGAATGTGATAATGGTGATCAGTTACAGAGTCAGAAAAAGTGGTCTGGGATTATGACCCTGATTTCACATGTACAGCTGCAGAGAAAAATACCCTCCCCCCCTGCATACACACTTTGTATGTAGCGTGGCCCTTTTTCTCTGCAGCTGATCGTACATTGCTAACAAGTGTAAAAACGATTATACTTAATTCCAATGTTACTATTTGTGTTACTGTTGTTTTATAAAAACAAATGAATAAACGTTAATCATTTGATGTCCTGTATCTACAGATGCACATTATGAAGACCAGATTCTTGCAGTTGCAGAGTTCTTGCAGATTCTCTGATAGAAAACACTTCAGGCCAGCCATTTGTATCGAAAGATCCATCTCGTCTTAAGCCTTTAAATCATGTGCTGTTTTATAGCGCGAGCTTGAGCTATTTCTATCGCATGCAATACACTCGCCTCGATCGAGGAAGCGCTCATGGGCCGCGATTCGAAAAATAAACATACACACTGGACAGACACAGCTCCAACCCAACTCAGCTCAACGCTATAACGACATTGACATTTGCTATTCGAACAGATTTTCATTCAACATTGGTCTCACATTGGTCTCACATTGGTCAGACATTGGTCACACATTGGTCTCACATTGGAACAATGAAAATCTGTTTGAATAGCTAATGTCAATGTCGTTATAGCGTTGAGTTGAGTTGGGTTGAGTTGAGCTGGAGCTGTGTCTGCCCAGTTTGTGTGTTTATTTTTCGAATCGCGGCCAGGGTAATGTTAATTATTAATGGTCTCTAAGTTACGTTAACAGTGTTAATACACAGAGTTAATATACGTACCTAACTATGGGAGACTTGCCAAATGCTTTAGAAAGATATCATCAAATCCGACCTACTGACTTGTCATCTTGTTATTGTTGTATATGTCTAATAGTAAGGGAGCCCATGACACTGAACCTAGTTCGATAAGTCTCCTAGATGAGATATATATAATTAGACGCGTGTTTAATGGGGGAACACGAAATGCTGATGCTGCAATGCAAAAAAGTGATGGCGTATTTTTTTTTTTGAAAAAATAAAAAAAATCGGTTTCTAGTACGATAAGTCTCCTAGATTTCCTTTGTTCCCCGAAGCAGGGGAGGGGTAGGGCTACACGATAGTGCGGTGCTACAAGCCCCCGTGCGTGGTTTTCAGTGGCAGCAGCATCAAAAGATTGTAGATGTATGAAAAAATAAAACGCCTGATCGTTTTATAACAAAAACAAGATGTTATGTAACCTAAACTTAGCGCCTGAACTGCAAAAGGATGTTACGTTATTAAAATGATTATATATTTTAAACGATCAGGCGCTTTGTTTTTGCATACATCTACAATCTTTTGATGCTGCTGCCACTAACAAGGCCACGCACGGGGGCTTGCAGCACCGCATTATCGTGTAGCCCTACCCCTCCCCTGCTTCAAGGAACAAAGGACATCTAGGAGACTTATCGTACTAGAAACCGATTTTTTTAATAAAAAAAAAAAAATTAAATACGCCACCACTTTTTTGCATTGCAGCATCAGCATTTCGTGTTCCCCCATTAAAGACGCGTCTAATTAAATATATCTCATCTAGGAGACTTATCGAACTAGGTTCAGTGTCATGGGCTCCCTTACTATAATGACGACATCAATTATTTTATAAAAAAAACCAGATGCAATCAAAACTAGAGATACAAAAGATAGTTGTTTGGCCGGATACCGATTACCGGATATTATTGACAGTAATAGTTCACCTGGGTGATCTGCTCCTGGTGCACAGAGTTAACTACATGTAAATAAATGGGTGATTTACTATGTACTGATCTTGTTATTAAACTATGTGTCATTTTACTATACGGTATCTGGCCGGTTAGTACGCAACTATCCGGTCGAATATTTAAATTGTAGCCGGGTAGACCGGATATCGAATAGTGGCCGGATATCCGTTGCATCTCTAATCAAAACCACCCGATTGTAGTGTTGTGTAGTATGTACTGTTGCGCCCGGGACAAGATAATTCCGTGCCTATAATGAGGAACGTCGACAACATTTAATTGCATGTTTCAGAAAAATAAATTTTGAACACCTTGATTGGACAGCTACTTTTACTAACACTGATTGTACAGTCACCGGCAATAGTATCTTCCTACACGAAGGCCGCAAAAATATGTGACAAGCTCCTATGGCCCTACAAATAAGAGCGTATCACATATTTTTGCAGCCTTCTTGTAGGAAGATACTATTGCCGGTTACTGTACCTATATCCGTGCGTATACTGGTTGGCGAGGAGGCGAGTGTAAGTAGGCGAAGGATATGCAGCCTTGCGGTGTAATCTAATTTAGCTAGCTTTACGTGCCTGCTGCGGGAGCACTAAGGGGTTTACTCTTCGCTTCAGACGAGAGGACGTAAAAAGAGCACAGCGCGGGTGAGATAAGGCGTTATTTTTATTTATTTTTAAGGATCCTCATTTAGGGTTGGTCACACGGCCGATTTCCGATGACTGGTTAAATGGAAGTTTAAATTTAGCATAACTGTACCCTGTTTACAAAGCTGCAAACAAGTTAGCTGGTTGCCTATTCTGCTAAATAAAAATGTTGGTTGTTGAGGATGTCGTGTAGATGGCGGCAATGGTTACGAAATTTATTAGCTTTATAAAATGGGGTCTAGTCTACATAAATTAAACGACTATGTAATGTATTTCCTTAAAGCTGGATTAGTAACTATTTAATAAACCAATACAGCCTATTAAGTGTGGCTCGTCACAACAGTCCTGATACATAACGGCCTTCTAGCCTAGTTGGTAGTGACCCTGCCTACGAAGCAGGAGTTCCCGGGTTCGAATCCTGGTCAGGGCATTTATTTGTGTGTTTATCGCGGATATTTGTTATGCATGTTTTCTGTGTATTTATCTATATCTATCTATTATATATATCGTCGACTAGTACCCATAACACAAGCCTTAATAAGAGCTTACTGTGGGACTAGGTTGATTTGTGTAAGATTGTCCCATTAATATTTATTTATTTACATAATAGGTGACAACAAAAAAAATTGCGATAAAAGATCATTGGTACTGAATTGAACGAAACGAACATATGTATATGTGACATTGTCATGGTAAAGGTAATATATTGTCGGTATTGAGTTATTGGTACCTCCTTATAGTTCAAAACATTTTCCTTCATATGCAAAAAGAACGAGATCGCTATGTTGAGTATTCTTATTTTTAAAAATTTTTTGAAGTTTCAACATATCTTTGTACTGTTTTGAAATATTCGAGTTTAAAGTTTGAAAGCCTCAAAAACCTAGTTATATGTTGAAGTTATGGAGATAGCGGTTTTAAAATGTTCCACATACATTATATTACTCGACAAATCATATGTTGTCTCTAACATTTTACATTTTATAGAAGTAATACAATAATAATGCACGTAGGGTGTAGAGTAGAGTAAAGAATCAAAAATAAAATATTTTATATAACTCAAAATCGACTGGCTTATGTTGATTTCTGAATATGATAGGCAAGGTTTATAAGGATTTGCAGGATTTGCAGACAGTCATCCAAAAATTTTCGGAAATCGGCCTTCTTTTAAACTTTTCAAAATGTGAAATTTTTATTCCAAATCACATTTCACAAGATAAAAAAACTGACATACTTACAAATTTTAACACCATACTGCCCAACGTTTCCGTACTTTCAAATTCATCCCTCACTCTTTTAGGCTCACCCATTTTCGAAGAATCTATTAACCCTGTGATCAACTGTAAATTAAACTTATTCAACAATACATCCGACCTTCTTAATCAAATCAATCCTCATATGGCCCTTTTTTAACCGACTTCAAGATTTGAAAAGAGGAGGTTCTCACTTCGGCGTGTTTTTTTTTTTTTTTTTTTTTTTTTTTATTTTTTTTTTTTTTTTTTTTTTTATGTTTGTTACTCCATAACTCCGTCATGTCTGAACCGATTTTGAAAATTCTTTTTTTGATTGTAAGTATATATATACAGATTGGTCCCGTTTTTGTCAAAACGTAGTTCTGATGATGGGATCCATGAGGAATCGAGGGAACTCCTCAAATCTTAAAGGCATACATATAGTGATTTTTATATTTTTATCAACAAAACCATCATTTTCATTCAAAACAATGACATTTGATGAAGTAGAACTGCTGATGATGATCAGAACGGAACTCTTCAACGACGCATAGTTCACGTTTGGCGATTCGTTCTCTTCGCTGTGTTTGTTTAGCAAGTTTAATTGTCAGAACAAATGTTCGTCAAGCTCAAGTTCTGATGATGGGATCCATGAAGAATCGAGGGAACTCCTCAAATCTTAAGGGCTTACACATAGTGATTTTTGTATTTTTATCAACAAATCAAGCATTTTCATTCAAAACAGTGACATTTGATGAAGTGGAACTGCTGATGATGAACAGAACGGAACTCTTCAACGACGCATAGTTCATGTTTGGCGATTCTTCCTCTTCGCTATGTTTGTTAAGCAAGTTAGATTGTCAGGACCAATTTTCGGCAAGCTCAAGTTCTGATGATGAGTTCCACGAGGAATCGAGGGAATTCCTCTAATCTTAAAGGCATACATAAAGTGACTTTTGTATTTTTATCAACAAATCAAGCTTTTCATTCAAAAGAGTGACATTTGATGGAGTAGAACTGCTGATGATAATCAGAACGGAACTCTTCAACGACGCATAGTTCACGTTTGGCGATTTGTCCTCTCCGCTGCGTTTTTTAAGCAAGTTATTTCATTGTATGGAATCTAAGTGCACCATCTACAATAATCCTTCACCGGCTACCCCCATTGAAGTCGGTTTTTTTTTCTTAAAAATTATATTATACGTTTTTGTTTATTTACTCCTAAATTTATGTATCTATTACGCAGCTGCCCAATTTGGAAATTTTCGACCATTTTGTCATCCATTGATACCTCCCTTCAGACAACACTGTCCAAAATTCTAAATATTAATTTTGACTTCAGAACCTGGTCCCAAGCGGTTCTCCCTATAAGGTTCGGGGAGCTGGGTGTTCGAACCTCGGCTAGCATAGCCCTGCCAGCTTTCCTGTCCTCTGCTTATTGCTCGCTATCTCTTGTCGGCATCATTCTAAACCATACTCAGATAGTCGACGATGAGGTGGCGACCCTAAGGGAGGCGAGGGAAGCGTGGTGCGGCTCGTGCCCTGGGTCGGACATCCCGGCCACCCGACATGTTCAACAAGCGTGGGATGCCCCTCGCCTCAAGACAGTTCACGCATCACTCATCGATAATAGTCAGGACGACTCGGAACGTGCCCGCCTTCTGGCGGTATCAGTTCCAGAAGCAGGTCACTGGCTGCATGCACTCCCATCACGTCAAATAGGCACCGTTCTGGATCCAAGCTGTTTAAGGTTCAATATGCTTGAGGCTTGGGTCCAGAATTTGCGTCCCCCACACCTGCATCTGTGGAAAGAGCGTCGATCAGCTTGGGCGACACGGTCTTTCATGCATCAAAAGCGCTGGTCGGCTATACCGTCACGGCACTATCAATGATTTGATCCGTCGCTCGCTTGCCACTGCGTCAATACCAGCCATCCTAGAGCCTACTGGTTTGGCAAAAGATGACGGCAAGCGCCCCGACGGAGCTACGTTGGTGCCGTGGAGGCTAGGTAGAGCCTTGATATGGGACGCTACTTGTGTGGATACATTCGTCCAGTCTCATATCCAGGCAACCCGCTCGCAGGCCGGCGCTGCGGCTGATCAGGCTCAGTTTCTCAAGCGCCGCAAATACTCGTCTTTACTTAAAGACTATGAGTTTGCGGCGCTTGCGATAGAAACTTTGGGCCCCTGGTCAGGCGACATGAAGAAGTTTATGGGGGCCCTGTCGCCGAAGTTGATTGACACCTCGGGAGACCGTCGTGCTGGCAGTTACCTCTCGCAACGAATTTCTATCGCAGTTCAGAGAGGTAACGCCGCCAGCGTGATGGGGACTATGCCGCAAGGCGACCTATTAGACGGGGTTATCTTTCTATAATAGTATTTCGTTTCGAGATAGTTTTAAGTTTAATATAGAGTTTTAGTTTTTTAAAGAGTTGTCATTTATGTATTCTTATATTTGCTATATAACAGAAATGTAAAAATAAAGTAAATCACTTAGGTTTATAATGAAAATAATGAAACAACCATATCTCAAGGCATAATTTTTTTTTTATAATAAAACAAAAAAAATCAACACTTACATAAAAAATATACAAAATCAACATTATAATTTTTAATTCTCATAGTTCACGTTAATTTAGGAACAAAACTAACGATCAAGTGTAATTAGACACAAAAGTAATGTAGTTTTCTATCAAAAAAGTGACTTCAAAGTTTAGACTTTTAACATGATTTTTTGTATGTAAAGTGATCTAGGGTACCACATTGTCGCTATTCATAAGTTTAGAGAAATAAGAATTCTACTTCCATTATTTAACATAGTGTCCGCACTATAAGTGCATATATCCAATACAAATATTATTATGAATCAATAACATGACTTATTTTATAAAAAATAACAGTCTTTTCGTCAGCTTTACTAATTTAGATCAAGTTTGTTAGTTTAACATTCCTTAGTTTAACATTCCTTATTCCCACATTGTCGCCTTATGACTTATGAGATCAAACTTATTATTAAGACTTATTATAATAAAATTATTACTTACAAAAGTAATAATTTGCATTTAACATCATTATGAAAATGATTTACCATTGAATTGCCGACAGACATTTAATCGAATATTATTTCAAACACAACGTTTCAAGTATTTTCATTTCATCGACAACTAATTGCGTCGAGGACACGATACTAGGTAATTTGAACAGAGGTATTTTAATTGGCAGTTGACTTATTTCAATAAAATTCATGTCATGGCTTTTCATTTCGGGTTTTTTTTATGTCATTTTTTTTTACATGTAATAATATTTATTTCGCATATCATTATTTTTCTTAGGGGTCGCAGTTAAAACCTAACCTAACCCACTTCTGGCAACAGTTCGTTTTCTTGGGGGTCGCAGTTCTAACCTAACCTAAGCCACTTCTGGCAACAGTTCGTTTTCTTGGGGGTCGCAGTTCTAACCTTACCTAACCCACTTCTGACAACAGTTCGTTTTTTGGGGGTCGCAGTTTTAACCAACCTAACCCACTTCTGACAACAGTTCGTTTTCTTGAGGGTCGCATTTAGTAAGTCGAAGAAATGAATTGCAATGTTTTGTAGTTGTGCCAATTAAGATAATTTGAAACAAATCAGCGATTAAATAATATTCGTTGAATAGTATTTCTACGTAGTAAGATACATTTAAATAAATAGTAGTTGAAATAAAATAACGCCAAACAATATTACTAGTACTAAAGTTTCGATGAATCGTTGTCGATGAAATAATATTCGATGAAAAGGTTGTCGACAAAACAAGGGTACACCATGATTTACACTACTCAACCTCGCACCTAGGGGTACGTAAGTGCTGACGCCAAGTCATTTAAATTCTTACGTCTGATTGAGAGATTGGTAACTTTGTACGAGTATTAACTGATTATCTATACGGTTGTCCCTCAGAAGCTTGTTAAATATAAGTCAACTATATTTTCTGTTAAAAAGTTTTGATTTGTCACTAACTTATATCCCTCCCCTTATTTATATTTAAGTTTTTGTTATGTAATTAATCAGTATTCAAAGCATCTGCCAGGCACCCGGATTATTAAAATTGTTAGTATGACTAGAGAAACTAATTAACTAGAGAAATTTTCATTTCTCTGTATAATAGCAAACCTATTTCTGTTGCTAGCTCTCCGGCTAGAGCGACGCGTGCGCAGCGTACGAGCAGCATATTCGTGGCGTATTAAGACGGTCTGGATGCACTTTAAAATTGTAAATAATTTGATCTATTTATTTATTTTTTACAATCCAATTGAAAAAACTAACATAATATGTTGGACCCGGGGTATATCCTTAAACTACGTCCGGACTTGGGCATGTCCTTAAACTATGCCAAAAAGAGAGGTATGGGCACTGCGAATGGCATCTCGCTTAGTGTGGTAGGGCACGTTCAGTGAATGTCATCTCGCTCAAATCTGGAGCAGAGCCCGACTGGGGAAGTACCTCCACCTTACAGAAAACCACAGCCAAATAGCACTAGACCCTACTCATAGTGTTGTGTATTCCTGCTGGTGAGTAAGGTTGCCAAAGAGCTCAAAGAGGACCCAGTGTGTTGACGATGAGGGACCCTATTGTTCCTTTAGCCGTCAACACAGTGAATCCTCCTTTTTGTAAAGGGTCGGCAACGCGCATGTGACTCCTGTGGAGTTACAAGCGTCCATAGGTTACGGTAGCTGCTTACCATCAGGCAGGCCGTATGCTTGTTTGCCACCGTCGTAGTATAAAAAAAAAAAAAAAAATATGAATTTTGATTAATATATTTTGTTTCTAGTTGATTGATTTAGGCCAGATTAAAATAGAGAGTTTTGCTTTGTCTTAATAATTATTGCTTATTGACCACTATTGTTAAAAGGGTAACATAACATAAAGCTAAGTGAACGTAACGGGCAGCTGAGTTACGAACTGTAAAGCAAATGGATGGGAGTAAACTGAGATTTAAACAACACGTGTTACGACATTTTCCAATGGCCTCGATATTACTTCAAGCTTATGAGCGACAATGTGGTACCCTATTCGGTAAACTTTGACTGTGTTTTTTTCCTACTTTTAGTTAAAACGTTTAACTTTTTATCAATACACCGTATTATTTTAAGTGTGTAGAAGCTATTTTTAATCAAAACCAATTTTCACTATTTTCGAGTTGATTAACAAAATCAGTGATATCTTGGAATCCATAAGCGACAAAGTGGTACCCTAACCATGATAACGTCACATATATGTCTTATTTCCCTCTTAGGACTCACTATTGTGCCACATTCCCTGAGTGTTGCTAGTTAAAGTGACGGGTTTTACGACAAAGGTTAGCGCTACCTGGAAATTTCGCGTGCTTGCATTTTCTTTGCATTACATGGGAAAATACAGGGTAGGTACTTACGGTATGCAAATGAAGAATATTTTTCTCTAACACATCGTCACGACGTCATGTTTCGGGTGCCGCGAATCAGTTTACACTTGTAATGACTTCAATGCAATACGAGTATTGCAGTCCTAATCGGCAAGCCAGGAAATCGAAGATTCCTGCTTTGTTTAACTTCGTGTAGATGGGGGTTCTCAGGATAATAGTTATTTTTGCAACAAGAGAGGAAAGTTGGTTTTTCTTGCGAGTGTTGATTTTGATTCCCGAGTAAGCGAAAGATTCTAAGTTAGAATCTTGAGCGCAGCGAGGGCCTCAAAAACACGAGATGTAAAATAACTTTGCTCTCGTGTGACACATACAACTTTTCACCTCAGTAGTGAGAACATATTAAAGGTTAAAAATATGTATTTCGAATTTGTAATAGACCCCGAAATATGAAGTGGTAGTTCATGGCCTTCACTAAATTAAAAAACTACTTTGTCTCACTCCAGGGAGTGACGAAAGTGCGACTTTCGTCACTGTGTATTCGCAGGGAAGTAGGCTTGTTCGAGCTGCTGAGGTGAAAAGAGTATTTATTTATCGTATGGCTATATGTCACTGGATATAGATAAATATTTCTTCCCTGGGGTAGTAGTACTTAGTGGGAAATTAGATGATAAAGAAAATCCAGTAAGCGCTGCGAGGTCCAGATGGGACAGTGCAGCTGCCATTAAGTTTGTTACTCTTTTAGCATCACCCAGAGATCACATGTAGGGTTGTCTAAGGTGTTTCCTACGGACGTAGAGTAACATTGATCCCCAGGATAAAGAGTACCGAGTAATTTTACTTAAATTTGTCCACACCACGTTTTTAATCAGGATTTTTTTTTCCTACTCAATCGCCTCCTTGGATCCTGATATGAGCGGTAACGTAATGGAAGTAACGAAAAAATTATCGAAATCTGAGGACACTTTTCCCATCAGGGTTTTAAAGAGTAGAGTGATTCTGAATAGAAATCATTCATATTCATTCATCAGTTCTATGTGATCTAGTTAAAGGATTGTTAATATATTTTATTTAGGAGCGTGCGATGTTGCGGTTAAACAAAAGATAAGTACTTAGCTATTTATAAATAATGATTAATGATGCTTACACCTATGACTCGCTTTTGCTTGGCTAGCGATTGGAGTGACACCAAGTGTTGGTAGATACGTTATCGTTTTCTAGTATTTACAGTGTTCGGGTGCGCTTGTAGTAATTATTTACCAACACGACTTTATCTGATAATTAAGATAATTAACCTTTTTACGTACTATCTAATCTAAATCAGACATTTAATTAACGTAGTTAGATTTTATTGTTTACTAACCACTTTGTTTACCCGAGAGATTTACTAACCAAATAACACTGCAATTTGGTAAGAACACCGAAACGGTTACATAAGCATGGTAGTTACACGTATTTTAAATTTTTATGATACGCTGTTTATAGTCTATTTTCCACACAGATATACAATTACATCGTGGTTTTTAAGGTAACAAGTATAACTTAATTCGTGGTTTTTTTTTGCGCAAGAGTGGTTAACAAACTGTTCTAAATCTCTAGACGCTAAGTTGGTTGTTGGTTTTAGTTATTAGTCTATACAATTAACCGGAGGTTAATAGAAAAGTAAATAAATGTAAGCTAACATGGCTGGCTGACAACTGCATTTGTAAGAAAAAAAGCAGTGGGCACATGACAATATACTCGTATTATTATAGACGGAGAGCTGGCCACGTCAGATATGACACAATAATCCCTATTGATTTGGGCATGATGCGAGCACCTAACTAATGGAGTGTGGATATTGACGAACCAGACTTATTTATTTATTTATATTCAAGTGTGGAATTCGAATGTTATTGATGCTACTAAGAGTGCTATGACATGACTATGTTTAATAGTCGGTAAGAAGAAAATAAAATTTAAATTTTTAAGACTATTGTCGCCGGAGTGTCCTTGGAGTGCGTTTGGGCGCTCTCTACCCGTGCCACCCCTCTCATTGCGATCGTGCGTCAATCCGCCGCGATGCACCGCAATAATGTTCAAAGAATATGACTTTACTCAGAGGCGCGCGGGCAGCTTTATAATAATTATAATCCTTTTGTGGATGTTTTGTGATTTGAATGCTGTGATTAAGTACTACGGTGACATTTTATGTAGAAAAATAAAAACCTAGATTTTAAATTACAGTGAGCAGCAAAATATTTATGAATTGACGAAATATGGTTAAAAATATTCCGCATATCAGAAAAAAATAAAAAAATACTGACTAGTACAGCAAAAAAAAATTGAATGCACATCAAAGACCCACACATAATAATAAAAAAAAGGAAAAACCGGCCAAGTGCGTGTCGGACCACGCATTGGAGGGTTCCGTACCTTCAATGGAATAACAACCAAACTAATACTAAAAGGTCGTCACTGATGTCTATGGAAGAAGTTTTTTGAAGATAACTCAAAAATGGCTGAACCGATAATGTTCAAAATAATTTTAGTAGAAAGTATATGATAAGGCGCATCTCGTCAATTTTTTTCATATTTTTTGGACTTACGGTTCAAAAGTTACAGGGGGGGACACACAAATTTTCTGACTTTCAAAGCGATTATTTCAGAAAATATTCACTTAATCACAAAATGGTCAAGGAAAGCTCTATGTTATTTTTAAAAACCTATCGATTGATGTGTCACATGTTGATATTTTGTTAAAAATGTTTTTTTAAATTTAGTTACATGTATGGAACGCCTCCCCTAAAAAATTTTTTTTTTCAAATTTAACTACATTACTAAGTAGCGGCATACAAAATACACCTTATGTGTAAATTTTATTAAGATACGTCGTATAATTTCCAAGTAAAATGGCTGTGACATACGGACGGACAGACAGACAGACATGACGAATCCATAAGGGTTCCGTTTTTTGCCATTTGGCTACGGAACCCTAAAAAGGAACTTAATGATTCATCCCAATTTGCTAGTAAGTAGAAGCGTATTATAATCATGAATGAAGCAAGAAAATGCAATAAATTGAATAGAATATATGAGATTATTAAAATACATATGTTCTGTGTCTGTTCAGAACTACATAACAGTATTTTCAGCCGCTATATCTCGTAGATAAAACGAAATAATTTGAAATATTATTTCCCTTCTGGAACTATGTATACTTTTACTTCTTTCCAACGTTATTTTGTACATAACTAAAATAGGTACACAATGAAATACATAATTAACTTAAGTTAGACAATTTTTACAGGTGACTGATGGCTAGGCCTGGTTGCCATATAGAAATGAAAATATTAGTTCCCTTTTCTACCACGACTCTTTTCTTTCTCTCTTCTAATAATTACCACAGGCACTATTTAACTATGTTAATGACACAACATAATTTGCGTCAAGTTTAGCAATATAATGATCCATGCTGATATTGAACGTTGATGTTACGAAATTGATAATTTTATTATCATGATAATTCCCAAAATTGCAATTTTACCATTTTACATGTCAAAAATCGGCCAAGTGCGCGTCGGACCACGCATAGGAGGGTTCCGTACCTTCAATGTAATAAGAACCAAACTAATACCAAATGGTCGTATCTGATGCCTATGGAAGAAGACACAATTTTTCTGACTTTCGAAGCGATTATTTCAGATAATATTCACTTAACCACAAAATGGTCAAGAAATTTGGTTACATCTATGGAGCGCCCCCCTAAAATATATATTTTTTTTCAAATTTAACTACATAACTAAGTAGCGGCATACAAAATACACCTTATGTGTAAATTTTATTCAGATACGTCGTATCCGCGTCGTATGGACCCGGAGTATGTCCTAAAACTACGGCCAAGACCACCGGGGGATGGGCAGCAGCATCCTCGGAGTGCGGTGGAGATACTGCGATCGCCAACCCGCATGCCAAGCGTGGCGATTACGGCATTCACCCCCCATGATAAGAACCAAAAAACCACGGCTCCGAGTGTCCGGCGACCCCCGGTGCCCTGGTTATGGTAGCGGCCAGGGTACTAGCAGGGTCAGGGGTGCTAAGAATCTCCGGCAAAGATCCGGCTACCACCACCGACGACTTCTGGCCCTGGCAACATATAACACGCGTACACTGCGGACCAACGAAAAGATAGTGGAACTGGAGGAAGGATTGAGCAAGTTGCGTTGGGATGTCATAGGGTTATCTGAAGTCCGAAGAGAGGGGGAGGAAACGATAATCCTAAAGTCCGGCAACTTGCTTTATTTCCGGGAGGGCGACCAACAGTCCCAGGGAGGTGTCGGGTTCATCGTCGATAAGTCCCTCGTGAACAACGTGGTGACGATCGAGAGTGTGTCGACTAGGGTGGCGTACCTTGTACTCAGAGTATCCGAGAGGTACTCGTTGAAGGTCATACAGGTGTATGCGCCGACTTCGGCACACTCCGATGACGAGGTGGAGGCTATGTATGAGGATATATCGAAGGCCATGCATAGCTCCAAAACCTACTTCACCGTTGTTATGGGGGACTTCAACGCGAAACTGGGCAAGAGAGATGGTGAAGAGCTGAGAGTGGGGCAATTTGGATTTGGAAGTCGGAACCACCGGGGCCAACTACTGGCTGGCTTCTTGGAGAAGGAGGGACTCTACATGATGAACTCCTTCTTCAAGAAACGTGAGCACAGGAAATGGACCTGGATGAGTCCCGACGGTGCAACTAAACACGAGATTGACTTCATCATGTCGACGAAGAAGCATATATTCAATGATGTCTCTGTGATCAATACGGTTAAAACCGGAAGTGATCACCGTCTGGTGAGAGGCACATTGAATATATGTGTTAAGCTAGAGCGCTCTCGACTGATGAAGTCTACGCTCCGTCCAGCAGCACTTCAAATCCAAAACCCTGAGAGCTTCCAGCTGGAACTCCAAAACTGTTTCGATTGTCTAGGCGGCGATGTGGACGAATTTAACGACGGGTTTGTGGAAGCTGTCCATAGTACTGGGTCTAAGTTTTTTAAGGCCCAGCGGAGCAACAGAACGAAAAGGCTCCCTGACTCCACTCAGAAACTCATCGAGGAAAGGAGAGAAATGGTTCTGCAATCCTCAGCAGATGCGTCATTATACCGGCAGCTCAATAAACGGATCTCTAAGTCCCTTACCCGTGATTTGCGCCAATTCAATACAAATCGTATTGAAGAGGCCATTGAGCAGAATAAGGGCTCTAAAGTTTTCTCAAGAGATTTGTCTATTGGGCAGAGCCAGCTCGCCAAATTAAAAACTGAGGATGGTAGAATTGTTTCATCCAGACCCGAGCTTCTGGGGGAGATAGAGGACTTTTATGGACAGCTATACACATCAACTAGGAGACCTGAAGTTGATCTGGCGGAAGACCCTAGAGCTAGACTGACCTGACATTATATCGGAGACATCTCGGACATCAGCCTGTACGAGATTAGAATGGCTCTTAAACAGCTCAAAAACAATAAGGCACCTGGTGAAGACGGAATTACAGCCGAACTTCTGAAGGCGGGTGGTAAACCGGTCCTTATGGCCCTTCAGAAGTTGTTCGACTCCGTTTTACTAGAAGGGAGAACGCCTAAGGCATGGAACAGAGGTGTGGTGGTATTGTTCTTCAAAAAGGGTGATAACGCGTTACTGAAGAACTACCGACCCATTTCACTTCTGAGCCATGTCTATAAGCTGTTTTCAAGAGTCATTACGAACCGTCTCGCACGCAGGCTAGATGACTTCCAGCCTCCCGAACAAGCCGGTTTCCGAAGAGGCTTTGGTACCGTAGACCACATCCATACGCTCCGTCAGGTTATACAGAAGACTGAGGAGTATAACCTGCCCCTCTGCTTAGCGTTCGTGGACTACGAGAAAGCCTTCGACTCGATCGAAACCTGGGCTGTACTACAATCTCTCCAGAGGTGCCAAGTGGACTACCGCTATATCGAAGTGCTGAAGTGTTTGTACGAGAACGCCACTATGTCAGTCCGACTCCAGGACCAGAGCTCGAAGCCTATTCCGTTGCAGCGGGGAGTCAGGCAAGGAGATGTTATTTCTCCTAAACTGTTTACCGCTGCACCGGAGGACGTTTTCAAGACTCTGGACTGGACATCACTCACCGTCGGTTTGCTGACGACATAGTAGTCTTGGCTGAGACCATGGAGGATTTGAGTACGATGCTCGATGACCTCAGTAAAGCCTCCGAGCGAGTTGGTCTAAAGATGAACATGGATAAGACGAAGATCATGTCAAATACCCATGTAGCACCAACTCCCGTTACAATCGGAGACTTTACACTCGAAGTTGTGGACGATAATGCATACTTAGGACATACTGTCCAGTTAGGTAGATCCAACTTCGAGGAAGAGGTCAATCGACGAATCCGACTCGGTTGGGCAGCGTTCGGGAAGCTACGGCACATCTTTTAGTCCAATATTCCGCAGTGTCTCAAGACGAAAGTCTTTGACCAGTGTGTGTTGCCAGTGATGACATATGGTACTGAAACGTGGTTGCTTACAATGGGCCTCATAAGAAAGCTCAAAGTCACCCAAAGGGCAATGGAGAGGGCTATGGTTGGAGTCTCTCTGCGTGATCGCATCAGAAGTGAGGCCATCCGCAGCAGAACCAAAGTAACCGATATAGCCCTCGGAATCGCTAAACTAAAGTGGCAGTGGGCGGGGCACATTGCTCGTAGAACCGATGGCCGTTGGGGCGGAAAGGTTCTCGAGTGGCGACCACGAACCGGAAGGCGCAGCGTGGGTAGACCCCCCTTGAGGTGGACTGATGACCTGGTGAAGGTCGCGGGAGTCCGCTGGATGCGAGTGGCGCAGGACCGGTCATTGTGGCACTCTTTGGGGGAGGCCTATGTCCAGCAGTGGATGTCTTTCGGCTGATATGATGATGATGATGATGATAGTCTTCCTCATCGATTTCGATGCCAGCGAGCTTAAAAGCTAACCTAATGGAAGTTGGTTATTCTGACCCCTAAAATTACTGGCTAGGCTTAACTCGGTTTTAAATACTCCTCTATACTTATAGCAGCAGAGCTTGCTAGTCGCGTTGCAGGTTTACACGTAGGAGGGCTTAGGTCTCTCTATAGAGGATCGGAAGTCTCCTTTGAGGCGTAAGAGTAAACAAAGAAGGAAGTGATAAATTAATGAAAAATGGGATCTCGAGGGATTTTAACCATACTCCAGATCCAAGTCAAAGCTTCAAAATCCTCAAAGAAATTTATACTGCGGGGCAAATCAGGTGAATAGCGACGACGTAAACCTAGGTGGCCTTTTTATAAACAAGAATTGCAAATGCCTGTTTGTAAAAGAAGATAGGTTGTCTATTCGAGTGCTTGTCAGATGAGTGCGCCCCAAGGATTTCAGTAACTAAGTGGTTACGGAAAAATTGACAACTTATTAGCATGGTGATACAGGCAAAATTGGATGAAATTGTTAACATACTTCAAGGGGCTACCCGTTTGGGGACCCATATAAAGATTCTTCAACACTATTATGCCGTCAGATAGTCAAGTAGGTAGCGGTGGCGAAGCGCCCATAAAACTCGATTCCCGACGGCTTGCCTAATTTCGTTTCGCGACTTTTCTGTGGGCTATGAAGAAAATGATAACCAAATTTGCCACGGCTTGTCTACGAATATTTTGGACGTGTCGTCACTGGTAGGTAAACCTAACGCACTGTTAGGGTAATAATACTCATATAAATACATTAGCCATTTCGAGGTTTTAAATATGTATCATATGATATAAAAATCACATCAAAGACCAGTCAGTGTCTTACAACAACTACAATATGGTCGCCAGTTTTATACAACAGACATTCGATAGTGAGACCACTTTGACACATTCTAGTACATATGTCAAACGAGTAAATAATGATCTTGAAATGATATCCACGTGTCACAGTTTGTCATTGCTTGTCGAATAAGGATCCAGAATGAATTCAACATGTTCTTAAAATCGACGACAGTTATGTGTCGCCAGTGTAAAGCTTATTGGCCAAACTGAATGTCAGCATATTATCGTATCGATGACTTCATGATTGCGCAGGTGAATCATTGACCCAACAGCGTTTGAAAACAGGTTCTATTTACTAGGTAGCACCTACAAATTTGTTAATGAATATAATTTAAGATGTAATAATGATAATAATTTATGGTATACTTACTTATTGTATGTAATTTAAATGACGTGTAAAATGTTATTTTTATAATTTTTACGAACTCTGTATTTCTGTAGAAATGCGAGCAAGATGCAGCAGACTTAGTTTAGCATACTAAGGTATACTGTAAACAATATTGGCAGCGTAACCAATAAAGAGCTGAGAGCATCCCAAGAATAATAATAATAATAATAATAAATACTCTTTATTGCACACCTCATACAGTTACAAGCACAAATTTTACAATTAGATAAATTTAGGTAGAGGTAACAACAGGCGGTCTTATCGCTAATGAGCGATTTCTTCCAGACAACCTTTGGGTAGTGGAGACTAGAGAAAAACAATAAGCAGTAGGTGGTGCATAGAAACAAAAGAGACGAAATAGATAACACAGCACATTCATATGAATATACATACTTAAATAAATACAAAATAAACATACATATACGTACATATATACATATATAATACACACAATAAGAAACAACAGTGTCAACTTAAAAACCTAAGGAAGAGATAAATAGTATTCCTTAAGTTGCGATTTAAAGCTACCAATAGATTGCGCGCGTTTAATGTTGAGAGGGAGAGAATTCCACAAACGAACGGCCTGGAACGTAAATGAGCAATTATAAAATTTGGAAGATGAAGATGGCACTTTTAGGAGCAATTTTTGAGAGGATCTAATAGAATTAAGATAAGAGAAACGCTCTTTGAGGTAGCGGGGAGTTGCAGGGTTAAAAAGTATAGAAAAGAGTAAAGAAAGTATGTGAGAGTTACGGCGGTGACGGATAGGGAGCCATTTGAGTTGAGAACGAAAACTAGAAACATGGTCGAATTTGCGTAATCCGAAAATGAACCGAATGCAGGCATTTTGAATACGCTCAAGCTTATTAAGTTGCTCCTCGGTTAGGTCTAAATAGGAGATACCTGCATAATCAAGAATGGGGAGAAGTAACGACTGAGCAAGCGCAATTTTAGTAGCATTTGGCAGGAAATTCCGGAGCCTTCTGAGAGACCCTATGGCAGCAAACATCTTCCTGCTCACTTCACTCACCTGAGGCACCCATGATAGACAACGATCCATGATTACGCCAAGATTTTTCACTTGGTTGGAAAAAGGAATTTGGATACCATCGAAGACTATCGGAGGGAGCCTGAGAAAGTCAATTTTGGAGATTTGTTTAGCGCTACCCATCACAATTACCTGTGACTTTAGGGGGTTTACTTTTAAACCGTAATTTTTCCCGCCGACACTATCGCAAGTGTCACAACGGAAATATAGAGGGCGCTGCTATCAACTCATAACAACAATCAATAACAATCTATTGTATGAGTGGAATGCCCCACTTTAAAAACATGCAAAAAAATTATAAACCTCCAAAACATCCAAAGATTATAAGTTTTAAACTTCAAGGTCCTACCCTAAACAGTTTAGACGTCTCATTGTGTATCATCATATTCATTATCTATACTATGCAACTTAGATAATATTTTACCGACGTAACACAAAGGATATAGGATAATAAAACATAAAAAACATACACAAGCAAGGCATAAAACCTCTTGCTTTGGCTTTGTGAATCAGATCGCCGCCACAGAGAGTGTACAAGCTCAAATTACAGACCCAGACAATGATTGTGAACCCAATGATCTTCATTCCGGCTACAGAAAATAACTACATACATAGGCTGCTATTTATATATCCGGAAACCGGGATTACAATCTTCTTAAATAGCATATTTGACCTCCATGGTAAAATTTGAACTTTTTTAAGTACTGGCGGGTATATTTTTTCTTTCTTATTAACGCTCGTGTTTTGTTTTTGACGGGTTTTAAATGTCATCTCGCAGCAAGAATGGAACTCACTCGTGAAAATATTCGTGCTATGATTTATTATGATTTTCGGCGTGGTTTAACGCAACAACAGTGCATAGATCAACTAACTTCAACTTTTGGTGATGAAGCCCCATCTAAAACTACTGTGTATCACTGGTTTAGTGAGTTCAATCGTGGACGTAGTATGCTTACGGACGAAGTTAAGGCAGGTCGCCCGAAATCGGTCGTTGTACAACAAAATATCGAGGCTGTGCGAAAACTTATAATGGACGACCGACATGTTACGTACCGCGAGATAGAGGCGACTCTGGGTATTTCTATGACCACCATTAATAGCATATTACATAATTATTTGGCTGTAAAAAAAATTTGTTCGCTTTGGATACCCCACAAATTAACAAAAGAGCAAAAAGATGCTCGCGTCGAATGGTGCAATAAAATGTTAAAAAAATATAACCGTGGTGACTCAAAAGCCGTTTATAACATCTATACAGGTTACGAATCCTGGATCTATGCATACGATCCCGAAACGAAGCAACAATCAACGGTATGGGTGTTTCAAAATGAGCCGAACCCTACGAAAGTTACTCGTGCAAAAAGTACATTGAAACAAATGGTGGCCTGCTTCTTCGGTATTAATGGCCATGTAGCTACAGTGCCACTAGAAAACCGTAGAACGGTTAATTCAGAGTGGTACACGACCATTTGCTTACCGGAAGTATTTGAACAAATTCGTAAAACTAACCAGCGACGAAGAATCATTCTTCATCATGACAATGCCAGCTGTCATACGTCACGCGAAACAACTCTATTTTTGGAGGGTCAAAATGTGGAATTAACGGGTCATCCGCCGTACAGCCCTGACTTGGCACCCAACGATTTTTATTTATTTCCAAATATAAAGAATAAATTACGCGGTCAACGATTTTCGACCGCTGAAGATGCTGTCGACGCATTCAAACAACACGTTATGGAGGTACCTCAGGCGGAGTGGCAGAAGTGCTTTAAAAATTGGTTCACGCGAATGCAAAAGTGCATAGATCATCAAGGGGAATACTTTGAAAAACAATAAAACCATTTTCAGCCGTGTACGTTTGTTTGTTTTTTTGTTTCCGGATATATAAGTAGCAACCCTCGTAATATAGAGATGTATTTAGTTGGTAGATGTAAGGTCAACGAGTAAATAGTATAGGTATTTAAACGTGAAATACATACAAATAACATTATAGTCATAGTAATATACCTACAGCCCTTGAAGACGATAGCATCATTTTTAATTAATATTCTTATCGGTATGGTTGTTTCACCTTCGTCCTTCTCTCAAACCTATAAACATTATATTGAAAATCATATAAACTAACTCGGAGCTTGCTTACCTAGTATATCCGGTCGGTTTCCGGTGGAGTATTGTCAATTTAGCAATACAATTTTAGTGCTAAAATTCATAGTTGCTGTCGTCAACATTTAGGATTCTTATAATACTCACTCAAAACTCCAATTGACATCTATAAGGTCTGGATGTAATTAAAGACATTGTCTTTCCTAAGGATCTCGCAAAATTACCTGAATTTCCCATTCGATTTTACTAACAAATGATCGCTACCTAATAGGCCAAACAAATGATCAATGCCGCAATGCCGGTCGTAGCATGCGGTCTTTGAAGACATCACAGGGAGTTTATAATATGTGGGTACATAAAGCAGCGTATATAATAGTACATAATTAGACCGTAAGGCCCGAATAATACTAAAAATTACAGAGGTGAAACAAGTTTTCTGAATCAAGAACAACTTTTAAAACAGATTTTTGGAAGAACTTTCAATCTGGCCATGTTACGATAAATAATAAAAAGTACATCATATAAATCAGTGATCAAATAGCAAAATCAAATAACTCTACATCATTCATAACTTAATGACCCGTTTGACGGAAATCATACCTGAGGTTATCAACGCAATATCTCCAGATAGGAATATCGAAGCTCGCTTAACTAAAATCACAAAAATACGAATACGGGATCGATTGTTTTAGGGTTTGCCACATAAATTGTCACTTTCGATCACAGTAAATCTTACTAGAAATATTCATAATCTACGGAAAAAAAAAAAACTTTAATTTGTTGTCAAGCGAACCCCAAGCCGGGACAAATGCTAGGCGGAGGAAATGTTAACCTAACTCTATCATTAAAATAAATAGCTAAACTGCCAATTAGGGCAGATAGAGATATTTTCACAATAGATAGTTAAGTTATTGCGCAAAATAATAACGTTATAGCAACAAGTATCTCTTGTGTACACATTTTGTTCAGAAATTTTTGTTGGTTAATATCTAATCATCACAGTACGCCCGGGCCAGCGCCGGCAGAGGTGTAAACACGTCTCATATGTCCCAGCCCAGTCGGTATTGACCCTGCCTACGAAGCAGGAGGTCCCGGGTTCGAATCCTGGTCAGGGCATTTATTTGTGTGTTTATCACAGATATTTGTTCCTGAGTTATGGATGTTTTCTATGTATTTAAGTATTTATCCATATTTATTTATTATTATATATATCGTCGTCTAGTACCCATAACACAAGCCTTATTGAGCTTAATGTGGATCTAGGTCGATTTGTGTAAGATTGTTCTATAATATTTATTTATTTATTTTATTTATTTATTTATATGTGGTTTAAGCGAAGGCAACGAATACCTAAATAGAACCGTTTTTACCCCCAAGGGTAAAAACGGATATTTAGGTTTCTGCCGTAGCTTAAACCACACCTAAGGGCCTTGCCGGCTTACTTAACGTACTGAGGAGAAATCAGCCTGGCGCTAGCACCGGGCAACATTAGTACCTTAGTGGCGCGACAGATGGCGCTACTAGTCGAGGAATTCACTCGATTAGGGCTGAGTTACAAGGGTGTAATCTCATATGTGGTTTAAGCTACGGCAGAAACCTAAATATCCGTTTTTTACCCTTCGGGGGAAAAACGGTTCTATTTCGTGATTAAAAAATAATTTAATGCTGTAGTAGGTACTAATTTTGCTAGATTTTACTATTTCGACGGAGATTATTTAGAATTCACTTTGTTTCGTTTTAGTGAATTAGCTCAGCTGAAATAGTAAAAGTATACCTGCCTAAGTATAGCTATTGCTTAAACTAAAAATAAATAAACATTATGAGACGATCTTACACAAATCGACCTAGTCACACAGTAAGCTCAATAAGGCTTGTGTTGTGGGTACTAGACGACGATATAATAGATAGATATAGATAAATACTTTAATACATAGAAAACATCCATAACTCAGGAACAAATCTGTGATAAACACCAGAGATGAGACTTATTTGAAATACTTGTATTTAAAATGCAAATACGAAATGCAAAATACCTAGTTCCTATTTTGTATTTTAATACCTTTTTAACAAAAGCATTTTGTACTTTATTTGAAATACCTACTTTTTGGGACCCATTTTCTATTTTGAAAATACAAAATACTTTAATAAATAATATAATCTTGATAGAAAGGGTAGGTTTAACAGGTTACAGTTATATTGCACCTACGTGGGTGATTGGTAGGACAGGACACCGCGGCAAGGGAAAAAAGGCACTAATTCCTGACGATCTCGTCATTTTGTAACTAGTCGTCTGTTTTGAAATGGAGAGTTAAGATAGGTATGAAAATCATCATCCTCTTTTTTCAAAAGCGACTACCATCTGACCTTCCAACCCAGAGGAGAAACTACGTCGAATTGGGATTAGTCCCGGTTTCCGCGGGATGTTTTCCTTCACCGAAAAGCGACTGATAAATATCAACCGATAATTCGTACATAAGTTCCGAAAATCTCAGTGGTACAAAGTCGGGATTCGATCCCGAGACCTCCAGATTGAAAGTTGGACGTCTTATCGCCAGGATACCAGTGCTTATAAGAATGGAAATCGTATTAAATAGCAATCCATTTTTGTACCGTATTTACATTGCATTAAAACAAAAAAAATACATACTTGGAAAGTAAATTCCCTGGAACGGAAATGAATGACATTTGGATCCATATAGATAAATATAACTCACTATTAGAGCATGATAAAAAAACGTTTAATTACATGTATCGAGTGCAGACCCTAAAAAATATTTTAACCATTTACCTACAAAACAAATTAGTGGCACACAAAACTCACCTCTAGTTAAAATTTGATTAACATTTGCTTTATATTTATTGATTAAAATGGCTATGCTATGACTATGACATATGATCACGGGCAGACGGACATGACGAGGACTAAGGATTCCGTTTTTTCCATCTTGGCGACGGAATTCTAAAAAGCATTTGTATTTAAAAAAAGTATTTTGAAAATACCTATTTTGTATTTAGTATTTGAAATACAATTTTGCTAAGTATTTTGTATTTTGCATTTGAAATAGTAAATCATCATGAAAGTATTTGCATTTTTTTCTAAACCGTTTTGCACATCTCTGATAAACACACAAACAAATGCCCGGACCAGGATTCGAACCCGGGAGCTCCTGCTTCATAGGCAGATTCGCTACCGTACCGACTAGGCTAGGAGGCCGTCAATCTGTTTGTGTACTTACTACTATTATTTTATTATTTATTATTATTTTAAACTTTATTGCACAAAAATAAAAAAGTACAAAAGGCGGACTTAAGGCATAAGGCATAGTTCGTTCATTACTCGTACATCACAGTAGGTACACTGTTATAAATTTAGAAAACATTTCACGCAGACCACGCACATGACAGCTTTGACGCGCTGAAACGTGGCCAGTTGGATTGGATATTCGTAACAAATAAAAACAAACATCGCTTTTATCATCAGGTTTTGTTTTAACACTCGCTGGGTAGCCAGATAGGCTGTGTATACTGTATAGGTCGTTTCGGTTACCTACCTAAATACATTAAACCGTTCCGTTACCTAGAGAATAACTGTCTCTGTTGTCTAAAACACACACTAAACTGTTGAATTGAATGTACTCGTAGTAGGTGGTACCTTGCAAATTTAAAACATTTCCACGCGGATGAAGCGGGCTGAAGTTAGTAACATGATGATCGCGGGGTCGTGCAGCAAGATATAAGGCATGATACAGAATTTAAAGACGAACCTAATTATGTTAATCACATTTTTTTGTCACCATGTTGATAATTATTTTTTAGATGATAAGTATAAAAATACATTTTTCCATATCATTTGGTCACTCTTCTCAATCTTCTCATATAACGTAGGTAGGGGAACCGGGGGCTTGTTGTAACATTTTGTGGAAGAAAGCATCTAATAAAAAAAGTATAAAATATTTTTTGAATGTGAAATAATGTTTTAAAAGATTTGTCTATCTATTTGTCTATCTTTTCTATAAGGCAAATGTTATAAATTGTTCTTAATGTTTAAACTAGAGCTGTTTTAAAAAATAAAGTCGCTTGTTACAACGTTGTTGGGGCTAGTTGTAACAGCCATGGGGCATGTAGTAACAATAAACGCTCATTTAATTCCTTTAAGTTTTAAAGTGTTTATGAATGTTTTACAAATATTTGACACTTAAGTCAACATTCAGAAAATTTCGATTAATAAAAAGTACTTCAATTGGAAAAAACTTAACAATACAATCTTTTTCTTAATTATTCAACTTAAAATCTCAAATATCTCTTCTTAAAAGTAATTAGGCATCTTAATCTCACAGCTATTTGTGATGAAAAATAGTCAGACGTTCTGAACTGAATCATAGATCAGTTATACAGTGTGGAAAGATAAGTCGGGCCCTGGAGGGAAACTACCTTAAAACGTTGAGATAGCTCAATTCACTGAAAGGAAACATTCTTTAATTTTTTTAAAGGGACATAACTGCATTTACAATTTTTTGGAAAAGAGTACAGTTTACAAAAAAACTATTTATTTTGTAATTTTTGCCATAAATAATTTTTATGACAATTGATGCCAATCGATCCTATTTCCAACAAGGATAACAACTTCTTAATACCAACCAAGTTTAGGGTACAAGAGAACCCATAAATAATAGTAAAAATATTTTTCATACAATTAGTATGGAAAAAAGTGAAAATTAAGAAAAAATCTGTGAATGCAGTTTTAGTTTTTAGGAAAAATAAAAGAATGTTTCCTTTCAGCGAATTGAGCTATCCCAACGTTTTAAGGTAGTTTCCCTCCAGGGCCCGACTTATCTTTCCACACTGTATATAAAAAATACTTATACATATATATATATACTACATATAACTGCAATATGGTTTGCATTTCATATACAAAATAAGTAAATAGATGAATAAAGAAAAATTATTCAGTCTTCATCTGAATCACATTTTAAAAATATAAACGAAATAATGTCTCTCGTCGCACATCTCACGTGAGCCCACATTTTACACTGAAAAATAAAGCGGTGTAAGTTGTAATATGTTACAACTAACCCCACGGTTTCGTTACAAATTGCCCCAAGGTACCTTTTCTTGCAAACACTAGGATTACTAAAAACTTACATAAAATTACGAAAAATAAAAACTACTAACATCAACTAGAACAAATTCTTTAAAATGTTTGATAAATATACTAATAATATTCAAATAAAGAAATGCCAAAAAACAACTATTTCCGAATACGATATTTTACAACAACTGACAAAATCGACGCGCGTGCATACGTCCTCTCACCGAGACGTCAGACAGGCCACTAGCAGTTCCTATGTAATAGACCACGTTATAAATAACGCATAAAGTTTAAAATGCTGTGAAAATATTTTCATCTACTAGGAAAAAATTGAGTGTTACTACTTACCCCTGTTACATTAAGCCCCAAGCTCCCCTATGTCAAAAGTCATAGGATAAAATAAAAAAAATAAAAAAAATTACCAACATTATTTAAGTTACGGTTATTTAATTTTAAATATACTATTTAGGTCTTCCATCGACAACTTCAACTCGACCATTGACGTAGGCCTCCAAAGGCTTTCATTTAATCCTGTCTCTTGCCCCTAACAAATTTACAAAATCTGGTCCCGTCCGGAAGAGAGCATGAAACTTTGCATGCACGTAGCTTATATAGGTACAAAAAAAAGAAATGGATACAGGTTTTCAAGTGATTGTTCGATAAGCCACGCGTCTTATTCCAGATGGGACCAGACTTTATGAGTTAGACTCGGACACAGTGACGATTTGTTTAATGTAAAAGTACCTATTGGTAATCCAATAAAGTAAAATAAATGAATGTCAACATGCTAATTACCTGTCACACAGATGTCAGTAAAACCTAAATATTGTACGGTATAAGTGGTATTATGGTGGTATTACTACTACAACCTACCTGATAAAATGCTTAAAATTCCAGTAAAAAGACGTTTTCCTTGTGCCTACAATTACCTAATTGTTACCCAAGCAAATCGCTGTGGCGAGATTCAGCTACCTTATCGAGCACGATCTCTACTTGCCTAATTTAAGTTAACTTGTCTTGGCAACCGGCCCAAGATGGCAGCCAATTCTCCCATGTTTGCGTTCTTTAAAATAACACTCGTAATTGCGCAGATTTACTGTAGGGGCAACGTTCTCAGATCCATTGTAAAGGAAATTTGTGAGCTAATTACAGGGTATTTAAGTAGCTAAGAATTATTACCGGAGTTTTATAAGAGGCAATATGCCAGAGGATTCCGGGTTCTTGCAACTTAATGACGCCTCCATGAGGTGATGTACTTAGGTTTTTTTATTGTCTGTCAAACCATTTAGGCTAGTCGCACATAAACACCATATTTTTTCTGTAAGCTGCAAGATTGTTATGTGCCTTTGCACATAACAATCTGATATTCCACTAGTCTAAGTAGATAGGTACTCTCGACATTCTAACAGATAAAATAAAATCAATCTAATGCAGCGTTCATTGTACCTAATGATCATGGTATGATCTGAGAGCAGTTATCTAAGGTCATGTCATACCTATTTCCAGTATGTAATGTAAAAGATAACTGTTTATATGATTGTAAACACGTGTTTTGTTTATTGCCGTTGAATCACGTTTCTTGAAACAGTGGAGGGAAGTTGATACATAATGATTGTTTTGTTCCAAGTGCCAGTCGGAATTGCGCGTCGAAGGTTCTGTACATGCGAGGTCTGCCTCTCCATGGCTCTTGAATATTCAAGCAATAAAGAAGCGATAGATGAACCAATGAACGTAGTGATCCGTGGTAACGGACTAAACGCAGCGCACTGCGTGCTTTCGTATCGGTAAGCGAATCGGTAGCCCGTAATTACGGGCACGATCTAAACCGCAATATATATTTCGGTCAATTAAATTCTATCTATCTTTTTCTATCATAGTATGCCTATATACGCATAATATTAAGGCACGTTTGGCATATCGTTTTTTAAATAAACGGTGAACCTTCTATACGTAACACTATTATTTATTCTGGGGTAACACTACTGAAGTTAATAAACTTTAATAAAGGGCCGAATGAAACGAATGGTTTTGAAACACATTTTTTGTGACGTAATATGACTAAATACAAGGTGTAACAGAAATGCTGGTGATCCGTTTAAGGGCGTAATTGGTATCCTATTCTAATTATGCAAAGCTAAAAAAAAAATTGTCGAAAATTAAAAAATGTTGGCGGCTGGGACGACGTGCCCCATACATAAAAAATGTTGGCGGCTGGGACGACGTGCCCCATATATAAAAAATGTTGGCGGCTGGGACGACGTGCCCCATACATAAAAAATGTTGGCGGCTGGGACGACGTGCCCCATACATAAAAAATGTTGGCGGCTGGGACGACGTGCCCCATACATAAAAAATGTTGGCGGGCTGGGACGACGTGCCCCATACATAAAAAATGTTGGCGGGCTGGGACGACGTGCCCCATACAAAAAAAAATTGCCTCAAAAAAAAATTCTCCCATTTTTTCTTATTCGCATAACGATACCAATTATGTCCTTAAACGGATCACCAGTATTTTTGGTACATCCTGTATAATCTAAGCTACTTTATTAGCCATTAAATATTTTCTGCATCCACACCATGTACTTATAATAATAGTTGTATAAATAATATTCAAGTGCACGGGTTATTGATATTTGTACCTTTGACCTGTTTATCTATGCAAATAACTAATCGTACTTATAATTATATACTTTTACTGTTAGATAACCGGCCATTTCCTCCCTATATATTACGCATCTGCTTCAATCAGTTTCATTCCAGATTTAACCAGAAGAGGAAGTTCATCAAAGGTAAATAGTCAATTATGACATTAATTTGTACAATCGATAACTTTCAACACCAGTCCCATAGAAACATAATAATAATAAGATACATGATTCTGATCGATTTTTTTACAGATGAAAGCTATTACGTTTGCAATACTCCTGGTTTCAATACTGCCGAGTTTTGCTAAAATATTTGAAGAGCAACCCGATTGTCAAGATTTTAAATTCTGTAATTCATGTCTATCTAAAGGTTCATGCGTGTGGTGTGTTAACAAGGCCCAGTGTACGACGGACTCATGTGGGAACGACAATATCATATATCCATCAAACATCAGAGCCCTCATGGCCGGCCCACAGTTCTGTCCAAGAGTAGTGTTACCGGAAAACAAGTTAATCGTTCAAAGTGGAAAGGAAGAACGAATTGTCGTGAAGATAACGCAAATTTATATGTACATGGCGTTTACCCCTTGGAAGTGCAAGTTTTCTCAGGATGGGAATGAAATGATAATAAACGCGACACTTGTAGCTGATGAGGTGTTCTGCGAGCCCGTGGTTTTGTACAGTTACAATCGACCATATGCTGATGCTGGCGTTTTCGTCCTATGGGAACATAGCAAGGCTTTTGATGGGGCGCTACCATTGATAGTATGTCGTTGCGATCTGGATCCTAACTGCCCAGCATGCAAGTAATTTTAAGAATAATCTGTATTATTAGCTATAAATTCAGTTTTAATATCGAAATGTGTTTTTTTGCCGACTTTTTATGGACATAAGAAAAGTCATATCTAAATAACTTTTAATTTACTAAAGATGTGGACTAATTTGATTAGATGGCGAACTAGTCGTAATTCAGTCACATTAACTATCAAATTATTACGTTGGTCTAGATAATATCCAGATAGCAGATAAGACTTATTGTAACTTGGTCGTAGTCTGAGGTAGTTTTCGTAGTATGAAATGAATGCATCGTAGAGGCTTAAAGACAAAATGTCGTGGCTAGCGCTGAATGGGTTAACTTTATTATACACCTATGTACACATACATGTAGTAACGGTAATAATTTCAAAATAATTTATATTAGGCGCCATTGATTGTCCATACGAAACTATACAACCCCTAAGTTGCACATTGTATATCTGTGCAATTTAAAGTCGCCATCAAATATAATAATATCGGAGCGGCCGAGGTACTCAAAAAAATCTGAACATGCGCTTTATCGCCTTGGCAATAGAGGCGTTGTTCAGATATTTGTGACCACCTTGGCCGCTCCGATAGTGGCTACTGTACAATGTGCACCTTTAGTAACATTGAAAAAATAATTTTTAACTTTGAAAACATTATTCATAATTAAAGTTACAAGCTGTTAGCAAAATGCTTTTAATCCGTTATAATATAATTAAAGGGCGTATTTGGCATCGTATTGACCTAGAAAAAAGTAAGTTTTTTTTTAAATATAGCAATATTTTTCTCGCATAAGACCGATCGTCCTCAATACAAATATTTTTTCGCAATTTTTTTTCGTATTAGGCTTTCCTAATCAGAATACTAGAAGTACCTTCCAAGTATACTCTAAAACGGATCACCTGTATCTTACAACACATTTACTATAATATAACCAAAGGCTTGTTTCTTACACAAAGGTTAAACTAAGGCTGGCAAAATTTACGTTTAAGCAGGAGACAATATGCGGCCTTGATAGCCGGGTAAGTTTCAGGAACCGACGTGTGCAGAGTTCTATTGTCTTGAGTTATTGTTCAGGTGCACCTTTTGAGCGCCCGATATTAATTAGGGAGCTTACTTTGTCTGGAGCCTTAGTTAACGAAGAAAATAAATCATATTCTCTTTGTAATTTTATTTTAAGTGGCTCGGAAAAAGTTTTATTCTATTAGTAGAGGTGCTGGGATGACGAGACATGAAAATGGTGGAAGCAGATGTTTGTAATTTTTTTGTTATTATGATACAGTTACTTGTAACTGTAATAACGGTAATGTAGGCAAAAAAACTATTATCCAGTCATTTGTTTAATGACTTACTTCCATAGATCATAATGTACATAAATAGTCGTATCTCAATGTGTTTTTTTGTTACGTAAGTATTAACATCGTTTATTTTTAGGCAGAAAACGGTTGTAGGTTGATTTTTAGTGCCAGAAAAACAAAGATAATTATAATTCTAGTAACAAATCAATTACCGTTATATACCTACCTATACCTATCGTGTTTAGTATCGTGTGTATCGTGGTTATTTTATTTGTATTATGATTATTACGTTGTGGTCTTAATAAATTTAAACAATCATATCTATCCAATTTAGAAGATGCACATATGTCTTGACAACACATTAAAATCTTGACAGTAAAAAAATCTTTTTATAATAGTATTTTTCAAGAAAAATTTAAATTAAGCAAATATGCTATTCTATTACTTTGACAGTATTTTTATGGGAAGCGACAAGACGCCACATTGAGTAGGGTAGGGTGAACAAATTGTATCCAAAAATATATATTTTTTACTTATCATCTGACAAATAATTATCAACATTTGTGATAAAAAAATAATGACCAACATCATAAAAAAAATAAGAGCACCAAAATATTAATTTGAATAATAAATACATTGTTAATACCTACTTCGCTTGCTTATCCTTGCCTTGCTAGACCAATTGCAAAAATAAACTGCATATTTAATAAGAATTGAAGCCTTCACTTCAAGCTGTTTTGTTCAATTAAAACGTGAATATTTTCTATCCTAAGACTGTTCGTCGAGAGGAGAATAAACAAAATCATGTCTCCTTTTACGCTCGGCCGAGTCAGAATCAGAATACTTCGTCAAATTGTAAACATCTGGAGTTAATGTTCCGTTTATTTTATCTTCAATAATTTATTAGGTTACGATGGTACAGTTACCGGCAATAGTATCTTACTACATGAAGGTAGCAAAAATATGTGACACTATCTTATTTGTCGTGCCATAACAGCGTGTCACATATTTTTGCGGTCTTCGAGTAGGAAGATACTATTGCCGGTGACTGTACCTGGTATAAATATGTAGGTATTTCATATCATTTTGGTGAAATATTTACTAAAATCAAGATACAAATAATTAAACAGTAGGTATAGTAGAAATTTTATAAGATGTCGGAATCCACTTGAGACTCCATCCACCAATGCCTCGGAGTTCGCTTACATTGAGATGAGATGCACTGTATGCTTGTTTGCTTCAGTTATAAAAGAACAGACCGGCTTGTAAGTAGGTACTAAATTAGTAATGTGGAGGGTAGGATTTAAGGGAAATTTAATGCTTTCTTAAAAGTAACATACATATCGCTTTCTGGTACCGAGGTCTTTGGAAGAAAAAACAATATCGTCCAACTATATCGTATAACAAGTTTCACCCTATTATGTAAGTATGAAATCTAAGAGGGATTAGTGAAAAGATTCGTATGTGCTACTCGCGATCCCGGGAGCTCATCCATACTAATATTATAAATGGGAAAGTGTGTGTGTTTGTTTGTTTGTTTGTCCGTCTTTCACGGCAAAACGGGGCGACGAATTGACTTGATTTTTTAAGTGGAGATAGTTGAAGAGATGGAGAGTGACATAGGCTACTTTTTGTCTCTTTCTGACCCCCCACTTCCCTAAAATGGGGGGTGGAAGTTTGTATGGAGCATTCCGGGGGCAAAGGGGAACCGTGTTACCCCGAATTTAAGCGAAGCCGCGGGCAAAAGCTAGTAATATATAAAGCGTGGTTGCAAATGCATTTAGTCCGCAACAGAGCGTGCTCACACCGCGCATTCCAAATGGCCTGCTTTCATCAAGAAATAAAATATTTCCCTGTTCAATTCTCCTTTGAAATGAAGATGCATGCCGTTGTAACAATTGTACTCGTAAATGCAACGCAAAGTTGTATTCTATTTTAGTATACAACCTGCCTACCTGCGTTTATTTTTATGCCTTTGAGAGCAGAGGGGTAATTTTATCCGGGGTTTCCATTAACCCGTCGGTCTTAAGGTCATTAATTTCGCAGGCCGACCCGACCGATGTGTTAGCATATCTGGGTGTAATACGCGAACCATCCTAATATAAGAGGTTGAAGTCAACATCATATATTATTACGTGAGAAATATTAAATCGCCCTACAAAAAATACTGACTTGCACATCAAACAAAATGAAATGCACATCAAAGCGATGTTTTTTTGTCCGTTTTGGATTATTTTGATGCGCTAACCACGATTTCAGTTAGCTTATGGTTTATTTTTGATGTAAGTACCTTTAAATACTAGCCTTTTTAAGTCAAGTATATAAGTAAGTATTTGTCAGTGGATCAATTTCCATATATGTATGTTTGTCCTTTGCCTTCTCCTTGACCCTTGACAGCTTGATAGGACACGCTGGTAACTTTTTCCTTTACTCCATCTTTAGTTTTAAGTGGAAGATTAATTTTGCATCCATTATAATGTTACAAGTAAGGGATAAAAAATATTTAATATACAAAGATAACACATACCTCCTTGTGGCTAGCATTATGATACATAACATACTACATATAATTAAAAGTATCATTGGACAAAACTCATTAAAAAATAAAGTAAAATATAGATAAAATTTTATATTGTCAAAATGTATCAGAGAAGCTCCTGACTTTTTCCAATTCAATGAGTGTTCCATAAAACTAGATGCGGGCAATAGATATTAATGGCAGTTTTCCCGACGCGTAGAAAAGCAAGGAAAATAAAGCAGTTTACCCGAGCAACAGTAGCCTTTTTGCCAATGATTATAAGGATTTTAGCAAAATCTACGTGCTTGTGGTTTTACCCCGGTTCGCAATTAATCAGTCTGACGTCGCTTCAGACGGGATCATAGCAAATGGCCGGGATTAGACACGCACCACTTTTCCTTTTTATACAACAATTAGAACCGAGCTTGTAAGAGTTTCGCCTATCTTGCTTTTACAGATTTTCAAGCGGATAGTAACAATAATAATTGCTGTTTCATTGTACTTGGTATTATAAATAATTGAGTCATGTTGAAAAAGCAAAGTTGTACAGTTAATGTGCTGAGTCAATAAAGGAAAATTGTCAAGTGATGAAATTTTACAACGCATCTCGTATTTATTATGTATAAAAGAGTACTTGTACAAATACTATATTTAAATAAAATTTTAGCGTAAGTGTTTGTTGTTTAGGCAGTCTTGTGATTTGGGTTATGGTAGCACCAATCCGGCTTCATAACTGGTTTCATTTAATTATCTAGGTTTAGTTACAGAGAGAGACGTCAATAATACTTGAACCTCGGCACAGGCGCGCCGCGTTGCACCCGCGAGGAAGTTCACTTTCGATTATTTAACGGGATTTATTTGCCATCATTCGCACTTTACGGTACCTAAAACAATTGTTAGACAGTTATAAAATGAATCATATTCTTAAGGCTCAATGTGCGTGAAGTTTTTAACGTGTGAATGTGCTTCTTATTTGAATTTAAAAAAAAATTGTAAACATGACAGTAATAACTGGTATGGAGGCGGTAGTTACGGTGGCAGAACGCAAAACTGAACAAGTCAAGTCGACTGACTTTGCTTCCTGGTGTTCTTCAAACTGTAGAAAGCTCGCTGCGGAGTTCACTGCCACGTTCTTACTGATATTTTTGGGATGTGCGTCATGCATACCTATAGGTATAGACGGATATGTCCCAAAGCCACCTATGTACGCAGAATTCACGTTTGGCTTCGTGGTTTTGATCAACATACAAACATTCGGACACATTTGCGGGGCACACATGAACCCCTGCATAACTTTACTATCAATATTCTGGGGTAAGATGTCTATAATGTTAGGGATATGTTACTTCATAGCACAGGTTCTGGGGTCTGTTTTTGCGTCGTGGGTGCTGTCATATGTGTCTCCAGTGGACTTGGTTGAGAAAGCAGTGTGCACGATGCAGCCCCACGCGCGACTATACCTATGGCAACCCAAGTAACACATCAAAGCAGTATAACGGCCGTCTTACAGCATATCTGCATGCTTTTAGCATTTTGATTTCGTTTTATAGTAGCATTATAAACGTTTATAGTGCTGATATAGTTTATAGGTCTTAAATGGGCACAAATTACCCAGCTTGAGATCCTATACAGGTCATTTAATAGCATTACAGGCGCATTATGTCTGCGCTATTAGCATTATCGTTGTCATGGAAAGTGCCAATCGCATTAAAGAAGCATTAGTACGCTCTATTAAGTTGCCAACCGCATTAAAGAAGGATTAATACGGCCAAAAAAGCTGCTAATCGCAGTAAAGAAGCATTAGTACGCTCGATTAAGTTGCCAATCGCAATACAAAAGCATTATACTAGCATAAGAGTGTAGTAAAATAAACCTTACGTGATTACGTCAATGCAAAAACGTCTCTAATACCGACGGAACAAATGTTGTAATACAATGAACGTTGTGATTTAACTACTTTGTCTCGCAATATAAAATGGACGAAGACGGTACAAAAAACTGAATGAGTGACACGTCATAATTGTTTACATCGTAACAAAATTTATAAAAGTTTTTGACACTTTTACGTTATTATATCCTTCAAATATTACTGCGCAATGTAGTTTACTGTAAATGTGTATATAAGTTTCATTGAAAATTTTCACGCGCCTTTGATTTATTGTGGTTTTGCTATAAAATATTATAAAAAGATATGCGTCAAATAAACAAATCAATTGTGTAATCCTCGTATAGAACGAGTTTTGCATTATTAACATAATAGTGTTGGTTGAGCAGTCTTAAATTAAGTTATTTCATTATTATATAGGTATTTTCCTTGTATAAATAGGTCCGCATGATTTTATTTTTAGGTTATAAATTATTTACAAAATGGCGTTGGCCTATATAGACGGAGAGCTAGCCACGTCAGATATGACACAATAATGAGAGCAACCAAACCCCTCTAGTCAGTTTGGTATACTATGCTTATTTCTAGATCTGGACATCTGGCAGCTTGGTGGCTCAAGTGGTGGTCAAAGAATGCAAACCATTTCAAGAAAACAAATCCTAGAGATCTGGGTTTGATGCAATATTATGAGAAACTATACAAATACTATACAATATTAAGAGAAATTATACAAAAGTTTATGTTGGGGGAAAGTAGTGCCAAACGATATATAATATAATTCATAGTTTATCGCCTTATGTTCTTGTTTCCGTAATAATACACAATATTTTTTTGTCTAACGTTTTTTATTGATTTTTAACCAGTTTTGAGTCGATATTCCAACATATTCACTACAGATAGCATATAAAGCAAACGACTATCGGTTCTTGAATCTTTTATCTCCATTCTGTAGAGCCGGATCTTGAAATAAACGAGCCGTTATTTTTTTATGATATTTTTAAAATATGGTCTAAAAAAACACTTTTATCGATATTCGAATGGTGTAAAGAATCTTACATATACGTAATCTACATATTAAGGTTCCTCTTTGATGTCTCTAAAAACTGTAGAGAGATTTTAATTTTTAACGAATTAACACAAAATGTATGACCATAAAACCACTTTTTTAGCCTAAACCGGTTCGACTTTGATGTCGAATATCTCGAATACAATGAATATTGAAGTAAATATTGTTTAAAGCCGTTACTGATAATATGATAAGCTATATAAATCATTAGAAAACTAAGGGAATCAGATCTAAGGTCGTTGGCGCCAGGGAGCCCCTTAAAATATAGGCCTGTCCTTTATAACTGAGACAACTTCGGTAGTTTTTACCTAGTTTGGTATTACTATTTTCCAATTAAAACATTTTGCTAGTCTGTCACTGTGACCTCCACCTATTAAAAGCTGCCAGATGCCAGGATCTAGCAATGAGAATAGTATAGCAATCTAACCAGACGGGTTTTGTTGCTCTCATTATTATGTCATATCTGACGTGGCTAGCTCTTAGTCCAATAGCAGCTCAGTGACCCTTAAAAAAAGCTTATTAATGCCTACAGCATTACACGTGAATAATTTATGCTATTAAACAACATTAAGCATTATATACTACTTAAAATGGCCCTAAGGCACTAAAACAGCTAAAATCGGTATAGGGGCTGATCATAAATTACGTCATCAATTTTTGATGATTTTTTACCCCCTCCTCCTAAAATCATTCAACCGTCCCCCTGCCAAATAAAGTGACGTCATTTTAAAAAAATGCGTTTTTAGCTTAATTGTAAAATAAAAAACTATTTAGTAGATAATATTTTATAGCATTCAAAGTTTATAGAAAGTCAATTAGAAACACGAATTTCATTCCTTTTTTTACACCTTGAAGCACTTTTTAAATATGCGAGAGATGATGTGATCTTCGGAATGACCGCCTCCCCTCCTACGTCATGCTACCATCATCCGATGTCCAGACCAGATGGGGGGGGGGGGGCATTTGAAATGACGTAATTTATGAACAGCCCCTTATAGTGAATTACTTGGCTTTATAATGGTTTATATTATTGCTATTATACAGCATTAGGAATGTATTACCTACTTATAAATGCTATTGTACACCCTAAGGCATTAAAAATAGCTGAAAGCTGTATAGCGAATTTACGTGGCATTATAATGGCTAATATTCATGCTCTTAAACAGCATTAAGCATTTATTTATGCTATTGTAGAACCTAAGGCATTAAACCACACCGAAGCATTAGTGTAGCAAACCAAAACGCAACTGTACAGCTGAATGCTGTACAGTTGCATTTTGGTTCGCTGTACCAAAAACGAATGGCTAAACAAAAGCATTTACATATGCCATTATACAACCGTTATACAGCGTAAAGCATCATATAATGCTATTGTAGAACCTAAAGCACTAAAAACAGCTGAAAGCTGTATACCGGATTTACGTGGCATTATAATGGCTAATATTCATGCTCATAAACAGCATTAAGCATTTATTCATGCTATTGTAGAACCTAAGGCACTAAACCACACCGAAGCATTAGTGTAGCAAACCAAAACGCAACTGTACAGCATTCAGCTGTACAGTTGCATTTTGGTTAGCTGCACTAAAACTAAAGGCTTTAAAAAAGCATTTACATATGCCATTATACAACCGTTATACAGCTTAAAGCATTATATAATGCTATTGTAGAACCTAAAGCACTTAAGTGCTTTTAAACAGCTGAAAGCTGTCCAGTTGCGTTGTGGTTTGCTGCACTAAAGCTAAAGGCTTTACAAAAGCATTTAGATATGCCATTATACAACCGTTATACAGATCAAAGCATCATATAATGCGTCAACTTGCTCGGTGAACGTATATAAGAGTTTATACGGTCCTTAAGTTCTAAATAGGTTAACTATTCATATGTTATAATGCTTCCTGTGTTACTTGGGAAGCACTCATTGTAGAAATGGTCTTAACGTGCACGCTTTGTCTGATCACCAGTGCACTCTGGGATCCAGTTAATGAGAAAAACCAGGAATCTGTTCCAATAAAATTTGGGCTGACGATAGTTGGGTTGTCGTTAGTGGGCGGGCCGCTGAGCGGGGCCAGCATGAACCCGGCACGTTCGCTGGGGCCCGCGCTGGTGACCGGCACATGGACTGGGCACTGGGTTTACTGGGCAGGACCGTTCCTTGGAACTTTTATAGCTAGTATATACATGTTTGTATGGCTCGAAAAATCGAAAAAACCTGAAGCCTAAGTTTAACAGAACTGTGTGTGTGGACTGTGGTTTGGCAGAAGAACTGTTGTAAAAAAATTGTAAGTCGTTTCGTGAATAAACATATATTTATTTATTTTATTTTTTAACATTTCAAATAAATTGTTTACTTATTATTATTGTCTTCTTATTTACAAACAATGTTTTGAGTGTATATACAAAACAAAGTAGCTACGAGTAGACATGATGTACACAGGTACATCAGCAAAAACATAAATGTAAAAAAGGAGAGCCAAGTTCAATACAAAAATTATGCTTGGCTGTGGGCTTCGCCGCAAAAAGAATGGAGATCTAAATGAGTGCCAAGTTCTATGCAAAATCCAAATATGTATTTATAGCAACAAAATAACATTATGAACAAGTATTAAACTCTATTGCTTTGCTTTATTGGATACCTATAACAATTGCTGTTATTTAAAAATGTGAGATCTTAAAGTAGGTTAGATTTGGCTTGGCCAGTTTTTATCAGATTTAAAATATATATAAGTATTTGGAATTGGAATTTGGTACAAAGCAACGCTTTATAGCACAGATAAAGGAAAAATTGCGAAAACTGTAAATTTTTAGTTACATCATATAATAAAAATATTTTTAATAATTTTAAAGTTACTACTCCTATATAGGAGACCTACAGATTTGTACGTAACCCTCGGTGCGCGAGTCCGACTCGCACTTGGCCGGTTTTTTGTGTTCTTTTCTATATTTTCTTGTATATACCTTTAAAATGTTCGAGTGAATTGCCCAATACTTAATTTGGCCAAGTCGGGGCGGTATAACGTGTGCAGGCGGTTGTATTCTACAATAGAGATCTATTGTGCATTGATTTCACTTGGATTTAAATTGATAAGATGTACGTACTCCATCTAAGGTTTTAACTCTGGAGAGTCCAACGTAAATACCCTTTACTAAATATTGAGGAGCCTATGTCGAGGAAAACGCTGCAAAGGTCTTGTGATTTGTGGATAGTAATGGCATATAATAATATAATCTTAGTTATAAGTAGTTATAATAAGTACTAAAACTGATATGTGTGGATAAAAAAATATTAAGGTTGGTATTCTACTCGTTATATACTTATTCACATGAAGACCTTAAGACCCACATAAAGACAGGCTTCATCAATTTTTTGCTCATTCTAACATTACATGCACTACAAGTAAGGTTCCTAATAGAATCAATTAATTGAAAAATTATAACAAAATGATAAAAAATTACTAGTTTTTGATTTATTTCTTTGTTTTCACCCAACTACCTATCTGAATGCCAAATTTGAACTTTTTAGGTCATCTGGAACACGGTTAGAGTTTTGGTCTACGAGTATAGGTCAATACGTGATAAAAATGACGATTTTTGGACGTTAAGACTTTCGCAACCAAGAACCCGCCTGGTAGGCACTCGTAATGTTTGCTCAGATGCCGGCTAAGCCCGCTAGGCTGGCAGTAGCTATAAACTTACACGCCACGCCAAAGAGCCCGCCTGGCGGGCACACATTGCATCTTCGCCACCACAGGGCTGACACTAACAGAAAGGTTTTAATACTTCTGATTATTATGCATGTACCATCGGGTTCAAAATTGCATAGTACCTATGTGATCGAAAAGTTGATTTTTAAATATAAAGGCAGTGTGTTTATACTTCACCTAATGCGATTTAAAAATAAAAATTCTTATCAGTTGTTTACATTCAATTTCATGTAATCAATAGGAGTTAGAGTTTTCGTGAATCGTAAAACCTAATTTGTGTTTACGAATATTTAGTAACTATTGTTTTTATAAAAACGGGTCTTAATCGCGTACAAGTACGTTTTTATTTATTTCCTATTACCATAGGATGATTTGTAAAACAACATTCGGGGAAAAATAAACAAAGAAATTTAACCAAGTAACAAGATTATAACTTCTAAGCGGCAAAAGGTTAATTTTATTCACGTATACGAAAGTTACTCGGCACAGCCCTGAGCGTCCGCCTAGTGCCCGCCTAGTATGCACGTGGCGTGCGGCATTGCGTTGCACCGCGTTGCCCGCTTAGCGAGTTCTCTCGGTTTCTGGGGTATTGTTTAAAATTATGCCCGGTTGCGAAAGTGTTAATATCTAAATAACCGTTTTAGCTATGTTTATGAAATTTGGAGAACATAATGTATCTTGCAAGTTTCAATGTATGAGCCAAATTTGACATGTTTATGTAAAATAGTTTTTGAGTTATGAGGGGGTCAAAAGTGGCTCCAAATGGTTCATGTAATATTACACACGGTGCTGCTCGCCAGTTCTGTTATACTTGAACTTGGCTTGACATGCTACCGCGTGTCTAGATACATTGTTAAGTCAATTACTGTTCAAGCTATATTCTTTTGTTTAATACTTACTTTAAGAAATGTGTCATTATAAAGTGAACCCTACATGGTATAAAAAAAAAAATACGCCACCACTTTTATTGCATGCAAGCATCGGCATTTCGTGTTCCGCCATTAAAGACGCGACTAATTATATATATCTCATCTACGAGATTTATCGAAACAGGTTGAGTGTCGTGGGCTCTCTTACAATGAAGTCCATGGCCGTACCTACTTACGGCCGTACGGGTGCAGAACGCGTGTGTTAGATTTTGTCATAACGTGCCGAAGCGCGCACACGTCACGCCTTTTCTTAATGATAAAGAGACCCTAAAAATGGCGGCGCGGAGGCATCTCCATATGGTAACGCAGGTCTACAAAATAGTTCAAACTCGGAGACCTGAGTACTTGTTTGAGAAGCTTAAGTGGCCTAGAAATAAATACCGTGGAGTCCAAAGTATGTACGTTAATAAAGTTATATTATAATGCCTAATCACATAAATCAGGGTATTAAAGGAAGCTTTCGTTATCGTGCCTCGAAAATATGGAATGACTTACCGCCCCCCTTACGTACTAGCATGTCACTACCAACCTTCAAGACTAAAACTCGTAAAATCATTTTTAATAATCAATTGTGTGAACGATAACTACGATATTATCTTATCACTTAACAAACTAGTATAAAAGGAAAGAAACAAAACCGCCGAACGCTCCACATTGCTAGACGAAATTAATTAAATTAATTAACTAAATAAATAGATAAATAGGTATCATGTTTAATCTCTAAAGTGTAATTAATATGTTTTACTTATAATGTTTATTGATATGTAATAAAAATTGAGTGCGACCAGTGAATGCGATGTTTCCCCTTTAGCTAGCTTTTTAATCTGTATAAGCCAAGAGACAGGCGCGGGCTGAAAAACAGCGCTGTGCAGCCGACCGAGCTCGCGGCAAATGCTGAGCTCCGAGCCTATTGACGCGAAATTTAGTTTAGTTTTTAAGTTGTGTGTTACTTGTATTTTTTTCCTTTCCCTTCTTGTGTATTGTTTTATGTTTTTTTTGTTTACTTCGGTGTATGTCTACCTGTCTGTATTTTTTTTTGTTGTGGATTCTGGATTCTGCGACAATAAATGCTTTTTTATTTTTATTTATTTATTCTAGGCGGGTCTGCCAAAGTTACTAGAGCATTTGAATAATAATTAAAATAACTAAACTAAAATAAAACAATTAAAAACGGATTTTATCGCGTGTATTGAGTTTAAATTACATCCCGACGTTTCAAACACTTTACAGCGTTCGTGGTCAACGGGTCGACTGAGGAAAAATGTACAATTACCTCCGTTCAAAAACTATCTCAATATGCAAACCTACCCACATATTAAATATTAAACAAATTTAGTGTTTGCACATGCCGGAGGGGCCTTTATAAAAACAAATTATTTTTTATTACAAAACAATTATTAAACAAATTATTTTATTATTATTAATTATTATTTTCATTTTTATTTTTAATTTTTTAAATTAGTATTAAATTATTATTAGTGTCCACACTGTCCACCATTATGGTCTCACAGTCCTATGTCTAGCTTGCTCCTTAACCAAATGAATAACTGGATCCCAAGCTGGTGGTACCGAAAAACCATCCTCTCTGTTGAAATTTGGATATTTTTTAATCTCGATTGCCTCTCGCAACATCCGGGGAATGTATCGTTTCTCCTTGACGAGGACTTGCGGTTTGTCAAATTTAACTGAGTGGTTGGGTCTATCCATGACATGCTCACAGACTGCTGACCTTGGTCGACGGTGCTTTACATCGGCTATATGTTCCTTTACCCGAGTAGAGATGCTCCGCTTAGTCTGGCCTACATATGATAGACCACATTCACATTCCAGCCTGTAGACCCCTGCACTCTGTAGAGGAGTAGCCGACTTCACTGACCTCAGGAACTGTGACATCTTCTTCATTGGCTTAAAGTAAGTTTTTATAGAAGCACGTTTCAAGATGTTGCCAATCCTGTCAGTGACTCCTCGGACAAAAGGCAAGACGGCAGGCCGGCGCTCAACTGTAGGAATCTTCATCCGAGCTTTCTGATTGAGCCGTGGAATCTTGAGCCCGTTCGCTTGAAGTGCACCCTTGGCATGCCGGAGTTCCGCCGCCAGGTGCTGCTCATCACATATCCTCTGGGCTCTCTGAAACAAAGACTTGCCTACAGTAGCTAGCTGACTGGGGTGGTGGTGTGATCTACCATTCAAATATCTATTTGTATGTGTAGGTTTCCTATATACAGTGCGGCCTAAGGTATTATCGGGGTTTCTCAATACTAGTACATCTAAGAAAGGCAGTGAACAATTATTTTCCAAAAAAATATCCAAATTTCAACAGAGAGGATGGTTTTTCGGTACCACCAGCTTGGGATCCAGTTATTCATTTGGTTAAGGAGCAAGCTAGACATAGGACTGTGAGACCATAATGGTGGACAGTGTGGACACTAATAATAATTTAATACTAATTTAAAAAATTAAAAATAAAAATGAAAATAATAATTAATAATAATAAAATAATTTGTTTAATAATTGTTTTGTAATAAAAAATAATTTGTTTTTATAAAGGCCCCTCCGGCATGTGCAAACACTAAATTTGTTTAATATTTAATATGTGGGTAGGTTTGCATATTGAGATAGTTTTTGAACGGAGGTAATTGTACATTTTTCCTCAGTCGACCCGTTGACCACGAACGCTGTAAAGTGTTTGAAACGTCGGGATGTAATTTAAACTCAATACACGCGATAAAATCCGTTTTTAATTGTTTTATTTCATGAATAACTATCGCGGCAACCGAAGACAATATTAACTAAACTAACTTAATTTGGTTACATATTATTGTATCAATGATGAAGTTTATATTTGTTATGGAAGACCGGGGGTCTCTTGTCAAAGGTATTCAATACTTACTAGGAGACGCCAATTTTTAAATAATATACCCTATGTTATTAACAAAGAACATTTTCATTTTCTATAATACACATTTTTGACTTGTAAGTCCCCAATGCCTCGGAGTTTGCTTACATTAAGACGCACTATATGCTTGTTTGCTACTGTTATATAAAGAACGGAACGACTTGTAAGTACTAAATTAGTAATGTGGATGGTAGGTATGTTTATCGGGATTTAGGGAAAATTTAAAGATTCCAACTATATCGTATAGAAAGTTTCAGCCTATTATTTATGTTAGGTATGACACGTAAATAGGATCAGTAAAAGGATTCGTATTGGACCTAGAGCTGGCCACGTCAGATATGATACAATAAAGAGAGCAACAAAACCCGTCTAGTTAGATTGCTATTCTATCCTTATTGCTAGATCCAGGCATCTGGCAGTTTTTAATAGGTGGAGATTAGAGTGACGGACAAGCAAAATTTTTCAATTGGAAAATACTAATATAAAAATAGGTAAAAACTGCCGAAGTTGTCTTAGTTGTTGTATTGGAACAAAAAATATTGCGGAAACAAAAACAGTAGGCGAAAAACTATGATTTACATTATACGTCTTTTAGCACTTACTTTCCCCCAACAGAAACTTTTGGCAATGATATACATAATCTAATTATTTATATAATTTCTCATGATATTGCATTAAACCCAAAACTCTAAGATCAGTATTCTTGAAGTGGTTTACTTTCTTTGACCTCCACCACTTGACAGCGACAAGATGTCCAGATCTAGAATAGCATAGTATAGCAAACTAACTACAGGGGGTTTGGTTGCTCTCGTTATTGCGTCATATCTGAGGTGGCCAGCTCTCCGTCTATATGTGCTACTTGCGATCGCGGGAGCTTACAATCATAGCTGGGCACCGTTAATCAAATAGTTAACTTCGTTAATCGTTAATCCGCTACAAAAAAAGTTAGCTTCGTTAAACGTTAAAGCGTTACATTTCGGAAGAATTAACGCAAGTTAACGTTAATCGTTAATCCGTTAATATGTGTAAAATTGCTAAGTAATGAAATAATCAAACGAAACAAATCTCTTCGCAGTTTTCTCACTCGCACGCGCCGGCAAAATATATCTAGTTTTGTTTTTGTTTCACTCGCTGCCACGCGCCGCCCGGCACTTGTCGTTCATTTCATACTTGACTGAACCTGTTTATCGCGCCGCGCCGCGGTACCGTGCGGTAAATAGTAGGCATTGGATTAACGATTAACGGACTTCTGCATATTAACGGAAGTTAACGTGTCCGTTAACATTTTTAAAAGTTAACTTAAAAGTTAATCCGTTAATCAAAATGTTAACTTCGTTAATTAACGATTAACGGATTAACGAGTTAATGCCCAGCTATGCTTACAATACAGGGTGAAAAAAAATACTGGTGATCTATTTAAGGGCATAATTGGTATCGTATTACAACTAAGAAAAAACCGGCCAAGAGCGTGTCGGGCCACGCTCACTGTAGGGTTCCGTAGTTTTCCGTCCGTCACAGTAAGTGTCCCCACTTAAGAGTTAATAACACCGCCATGTAGGATATGATATGAGAGTTCCACGTACAGCGACATCTATCGGCAATTTAAAGTATGGAAGATGATTTTTATGGGATAATTCTTTATTGCGTGAACCGATTTTCACCGTTTTTACTTTATTTGAAAGCACGTCATTTAATTGTAATTTTGTAGAAATTACAGGTACAATAAACACCTGCTTATACGGTTAAATTACAAACTTAGTTCAGAAATTATTTTGTAATTTTTTTCAAAAACTATTCATCCTATCAAGTTCAAAATAATTTTCCTAGAAAGTTTTTATAAAGTTCTACTTTTGAGATTTTTTTCATATTTTTAAAACTTATGGTTCAAAAGTTAGAGGGGGGGGGACGCATATTTTTTTACTTCTGGAGCGATTATTTCCGAAAATATTTACACTATCGAAAAATGATTTTAGGAAACCCCTATTCATTTTTAAATACCTATCCAATAATATATCACACGTTAGGGTTGAAATGAAAAAAAAATTCACTCCCCACTTTACGTATAGGGGAGGTAACCCTAATAAAAAAAAAATTCCACTTCTTATTTTACCACTTTATCGGCGTGATTGATATACATATTAGTACCAAATTTCAGCTTTCTAGTGCTAACGGTCACTGAGATTATCCGCGGACGGACGGACGGACGAACGGACGGACGGACGGACGGACGGGCAGACATGGCGAAACTATAAGGGTTCCTAGTTGACTACGGAACCCTAAAAAGGAGGAGAAAACATTTTTCGATGCGAAACAAAAAAAAAAATTATTCAAAAATGTCCGGCAAGGTTGACTTTTACGGTTAAAAACTAAGCGGCGAAGTGCCTAGTTTATGTTCAAACAAAAATTAAAAAGTTACGGAAATTGCAGGCTCGATTTCGCGACGTAAATGTTGCATACACATTCCATTTTTGTCGAGGTACAAACTTTAAAAAAAAGTTCAACAGCTATACAAAAATAAAGGCAAAGGTCCTAAACAACCAAAACACAACATCGGTATTTGTTATTTATAATGTTGGTACCGCGACTTTTTAGCTATCTCAAATAGCTTGCGGTAAATTCAGAAAAAAAATACACTTCAAACTTTTTAATAAAAATATATAAAGGCAGCAAAGCTGACCGTGTACCGCGAACATAGAAAATTGTAGTTTCGAATAAATCTGTTTCTCTCACTCAAAATGAGAAGCGATGGAGATGGAGATAATAATGAGTTCGAATCGAAATTCGATGCTCGCGGTAGTGGTCATTCTTTTAACCTAGAAGTTATCCTGAATATAATATTATTTATGTCAATATTCTTTGTTGTTCATCAACGTTGGCTGTTTTGCATTATTTTTGAATAAAGCACTATATTGGACTCGGCGTGAAGGGCCATTGCTGGCTTCGTATTAAATTAAACGGACTCCTAAAGTCGTCCGTTTAAACGTAATACTCAGCCATCAATGTGCTACTTCACCTCCTCGACAATAATGTACTATTATGGGACAGCGTCCCAGCCGGCCAAACCTCCATACAACAAAAAAAAATTTTTTGGCGGGTAATTTTTTTTCTCAGTTTTTCATAATTAGAACACGATACCAATTATGCCCTTAAACGGATCATCAGTATTTTTGTTATATCCTGTATAAAGCGCGGTTGCAAATACATTTAGTCCGCAACAGAGCGTGCTTACACCGCACATTCCAAATGGCCTGCTTTCATCAAGAAATAAAATATTTCCCCGTCCGATTCCCCTTTGAAATGAAGATGCATGTGGTTGTAACAATTGTAACTACTCGTAATTGCAGTAAAGTTGTATACTAATTTAGTATACCTACGTTTATTTTTATGCCTTTGAGAGTAGAGGGGTAATTTTATCCGGGGTTTCCATTAACCCTTCGGTTTTAAGGTAATTAATTTCGCAGGCCGAACCGACCAATGTGTTAGTATGTCTGGGTGGATTACGCGAACCGAATTGGGGATCAATGTTACCCGGGTCCGTAGGAAACATCTTAGACAACCTTACACGTGATCCCTGGGTGGTGCTAAAAGAGTAACAAACTTGGCAGCTGCACTGTCCCATCTGGACCTCGCAGCACTCACTGGGTTTTCTTTATCATATGCTTTCCCACTGCTACTACCCCAGGGAAGAAATATACCCAGTGACATGTAGCCATACGATAAAAATAAAATACGCGAACCATCCTAGGTAAACCAGTTGAAGTCATCATCATATAATTTTAAGTGAGAAATATTAAATCGCCCTACAAAATATACTGACTTGTGCATCAAATGCACATCAAAGCGATGTTCTATTGTTCGTTATGAATTTTTTTGATGTACAAGTCATTATTTCAGTTAGTACCTTTAAATACTAGCCTATTTAAGTCAAGTAGGTACGTTTTAGTTAAGGTAAGTATTAAGTATTTGCCGGTGAATCAATTTCCACGTATGTATGTCGGTCCTTTGCCTTCTCCTTGACAGCTTGATAAGACACGCTGTTTACTTATTCCTTTATTAGTTTAAAGTGGAATAATAATTTTGCTTTCATGACAATATTACAATTTTACATTTAAGACAAAGGCATGAGAAATAGTTCATACACAAAAATAAGTAACACCTACATGTGGCTCGCATTATGATATATACTACATTTTAATTAATAGTGTCATTGTACAAAACTAATTAAAAACTTTTACATTATATTAATGTCTTGTTATTGTTCAAATGTTCCCTATGATAAGCTCCTGACTTTTTCCAATTCAATGAGTGTTCCATCAAACTAGATGCGGGCAATAGATATTAATGGCAGCTTTCCCGTCGCGTAGAAAAGCAAGGAAAATAAAGCAGTTTAACCGAACAACAGATGATTGTTGATGATGAGGGTTTCTAGTTTCTCGATCCATTTTTATTCTCGAGTTTCGAGAATTCTCGACCCCTATTTCTCGAGTTTTCTCGAGTCTCGAGAGTTTTGTCCGGTCCATGTCACGCTGTTGCTAGAGCAATTCTCGCTGTGACGTTCCGATCATAGACCCGTGGGCCACGGGTTCGCTAAGACTCGACCATTCAGTATGGCCCAGTCCGTGTCACGCTGCTGCTGAAGCAATTCTCGCTGAGACGTTCTGGGATTGGACCGTACGTGGTCCTCGGCCTAAGGCTTCGCATACAAAGCCGCTCACCCTTGGACCTTTGGCCCTCGGGTTTGCTAAGACAGTTCAGCATTTAGTATTGTCCGGTCCGTTTCACGCTGCTGCTGAAGTAATTCTCGCTGCGACGTTCCGGCCTTGGACCTTATGCGGTACTCAGCCTAAGCCTTCGCATACAATGACGCTCACTCTTAGGCCTTCAGCCCTCGGGTTCGCTAAGACACTTGACCATTAAGTTTTGTTCGGTCCTTGTTGTGCTGATGCTGAAGCAACTCTCGCTACGATGTTCCGGGTCGTCAGCCCTACGTGGTATTCGGCCTTTCGCCTTCGCAGACATTGCCATTGGGTTGCGTCTGATTTGTACTGCTGCTCCAGAACCACTTTCCGCTGGGACGTTGTGCTTACTCGCTTACCATGCAGCGTTTGGCCCTCCGTATGAAACATGTTCTGCAGCAGGAAATCGACGAGCATTCGTAGATCTTGACGCTCTACATTTAAGTCAGTTATCAGTATCACAGCTGGACTAATGAATGTTGTTAATGTAATTGATTCTTGATACATTAGTCCATTTTATTTGAATTTTATCTTCTATTTTTATAGAACCTGCAGTTTTAAGGTGCGACCACACCGCTGCTTAAAATACGGTGACGCTACGGAATCGCAGTGACGCATCGTATCCGTACCGTTTTTATCGCATGCCCTCCACACCGCTGCTCAAAATACGGTGACGCTATGGAATTGCAGTGACGCATCGTATCCGTACTGTTTTTATCGCATGCCCTCCACACCGCTGCTTAAAATACGGTTTGGAAGATTCGCGTCAAAAACATTTCGTACGGGGCACGTCACTGCGTACACGTTGCGTCTGCGTATTTTGAGCAGCGGTGTGGAGAGCATGCGTTAAAGTCGTGACGTTTACGGCACGTCATTGCGATTCCGTACCGTCAGTGTATTTTGAGCAGCGGTGTGGAGGGCATGCGATAAAAACGGTGCGGATACGATGCGTCACTGCGATTCCGTAACGACACCGTATTTAAAGCAGCGGTGTGGTCGCACCTTACTGTAGCGAGTGCAGCGTCTTATGACACTCGCGGCATTTGTTTTACTTTGTGTGTCTGTTGGTGTTAGTGTGTTAGTGTGTGTGTGTGTGTGTGTGTGTGTGTGTGTGTGTGTGTGTGTGTGTGTGTGTGTGTGTGTGTGTGTGTGTGTGTGTGTGTGTGTGTGTATGTGTGTGTGAGTGTGTGTGTGTAACAAGTTGATCATTACATACGAAGCGATATTGTGGGCACGAACGCATGTGAGTGCGCATAAGGAAGCTGAGCTTATGTAATGATCAAGCACACGCGTTTCATACGACGTTTTTCAACACACTTGGAAAAAACTGAATAGTATAATTAATAACTTTTGATAAATACATTAATTGTCAGAATGTTTACAGGATAGAGGTACTTACGAACCTAAGATAATTAAATTTAACTAACCTTTTTTGTGATATTATTGAGTATCTGGAACTCTTTTTAAAATCATTTCATAAAATTTACATTTATTGTGCAATAAATTATAGTATTTTTTTCTTACGTATTGCTCACTAGATTTTCATGATGACATTTTACTAGTATGTATCACAATTTTGAAATATATCCAGAGGTTAAATTAACGCTAAAGTTGTCTTCTTATTAATTGAAAATATAATTTGTTTAAATTAATAAAACACGACGAGAAAAATCTAACAAATAAACAATGATTTCAGGTTAACTTATAAATGCCGCGCAATTTGCTTTTTTGGATGTGCGTGCAGCTTGAGGCAAAGGCGCGGACGTATAATGCCAAACAGCAAATATTAAAACAGACAATTCGTGTTTAAAACGTAATTTATTGTGTATTACGAGTAATATAATAAGTTGAAATGATTATTATTCACAATCAGGATTGTATAATTTGTATTCCATCGTAAATGTGTAGATTTTTAATATATTTACTTTTTTTTTACTTTTTTAGAATGTAAACTCACAAAGAGTAAAAAAAAAGTATAGGGAATACCCGACTAAATTACAACGATTCGTCTGCGTACGTACAACTTGGTACTAGAGTACAAACGTCACTTGATCGGATTATTAAATTATTCCACTAGTTGGATAATTATTGGGAAATGCACGTGTGTTTAAGGCGCTAAGCGCTGAATGTGGCCGAAAACTGTTACTTTCTAAGGGATATATCTCAATAACGAGTCATTCAAAAAATTTGAAAAAAATATATGTTAATTACCATTTCATGTACAACATTGTCAACGTTTGAATAACTTGTGTAACGTATAGTTTCTCAGTTATTTAAATGTAACGTACTGTCGTTTTACGGTTAATTTTGCTTATATCTACTGATTGTTGAACTAAAAAATGTGTACTACAGAACACTACAAACTCAACGTAGGATATTCAAATTGATTAAATTTTCTTAAACAACTTGATCATAATTCCACATTTCGTGCGTTGGTAGCTCGAAAACGGCGTTGCTGGCAGTCGTGAGCTAGCTTTGAGACGAGGAGGCTGTGTCGCTCGTCGCTCCGTGCTTCCCTTGTACTACATATACTTGTGATTGGCCCGTGAGCAATAATATCGGACTTACTGTGCCTAAAGACTAAATAACTGCAGAGGGTTCATGCGATGCGGACATAACGTGTCTTCCCGGAATCTATAAAGTATAGACGTTTTATCTTTTAAGATAATGTTCTCGTATGCATGTTTATGTACGTTCGTATAAAAGATGTATTTTATTTAGATTATAATACAAGTAAAAAACAAATAAAATTAAAATGGAGGAAAAAACAAAAATCATGAATCTCATAATTCTCTGAAAACAAATTTGGTCATGTAAGTAAACTACAATTGTATGACGATTTGGTGCACAAATACCGCTCCTTACATGTGCATTTTTACTATACGCAACTCGCAACAGGCTTAGTTTTGTTAATTTATCGTAATTAAGTGAATTTTTACGGTTAATATTTAAAATCGCAACAAAAATATAACCATCTATTAAGCTCACTTGCACAGCAAAAAAAATCCAAATTCACATGAAAATACCGCTTTGATGTGCATTCAGTTTTTTTTGCTGTAATTGCAGTATTATTTATTTTTTCTGATATGCGGAATATTTTTAACCATATTTCGTAAATTCGTAAATATTTTGCCGCTCACTGTACTTTAAATTCAAAATCTATCGAGATCGTTATTACTTATCTTATTTAATAGGTAAGTAGCATTCCTAAAAATGTCACCGTAGTACAAAACATCCGCAAAAGGATTATCTATCTATACATCTATACATATAATAAAGCTGAAGAGGGTCGAAAGTCTGTACATGGAAGATAATCGAAAAAAAGTTGGCTGGGGATACTTAGAATCGATAACAGAATACGTTCCAACAATTTTTAGAATTTTTGTCTGTTTATCCGTTTGTCTGTTTATCTGTTTATCTGTTTGTCTGTTTATTTGACCGCGCATCACGTGAAAACGGCTGAACGGATTTTGATGAAATTTTGTATAGAGATAGTTTGAGTCCCGGGAAAGGACAATATATAGTTTTAATCCCGAAAATCAACCCTGGTGGGGGTGAAAATGGGGTTGAAAGTTTGTATGGAGAATTTTTAACCGCTGAAACGATTTAGATAGAAATGAGTATGGAGATAATTTGAGTCTCGAGAAACGTCATAGGATAGTTTTCAAACCCTTGTGGGGGTGAAAAAGGGGTTGGAAGTTGGTATGAGATTTTTTTTACCGCTGAACTGATTTAGATGAAAATTGGTATAGAGATAGTATGGGTCTCGAGAAAGGACAAAGGATAGTTTTCAACCCGAAAATCAACCCTAAAGGGGTGAAAAGGGAGTTGGAAATTTGTATAGGGAATTATTAACCGCAGAATCGATTTAGATAAAATTTGGTATGGAGATAATTTGAGCTCTGGAAAAGGAAATAAAATAGTTTTATCTCGGAAATTATCCCTTAAGCGGATGCAAAAGGGGTGGAAGTTTACATGGGGAAGAAACAAAAAATAACCGCTGTACGTATTTAGATGAAATTTGGTATTGAAATAATTTGTAATTTTTTGGTCAAGGTGTTCATATTTCAAATTCAAATTCAAAAATATTTATTTCAGACAACATGGTCCATTTTGTTAGTATACATTCTAAGTTGTTAGTAAGTAATCATATTAACATACTTAAAATAAAACATAAAACATCTAAAACTTATATTCTAAATTGGACTTTGCTTTAAATTTACCTTTACCCGCTCTTAAGAAATATTTGAAAATGTCATGAATGTCAAAGGGTTATTGCAGGTTCGAGGACTATATATGACGGACAAAGTTGCATGGCCCAAACCAATAAACTACTACAAAATCATCTAACATTTATTTAGTACACCGTTTAGGTAGGAAAACATTTGTGAAGCAGTCAGATTAGGATTTATTTTTATTTATAATTAAACAATGGGTACATTATCTGTCTCTCAAGATGTTTTGATATGCCTTCTTGAAGAACTACGCACTATTTTGTATCTTTAATAATGTATTACTGTTTTGAAAAAAATAAGTCCCGTCGAGTTTCTTTTCGGTCATAATACTTCTTGGGCTCAGGTTAGAACCGGTGGTAGTTTTGGAACGAAGTTCCTTATCGGACGGTTCGCGGATGGGGGGCTAGGCGAAAAAAAGTCACGTGACCGTCACGAAAAAGCGTCACGTCACGAAAACGCGACACCCATACGATTGAGAAACATGTAAAATGGAATGAAATAAAAAATATATAAAATAGAATAAAGTGAAGTGAAGTGAAGTGTAGTGAAAAGTGAAAGTGAGAAGTGACAAAGTGATAAAAGTCGAGAACCTAAAAGTAAAAAATATCGAAAATGTCAAAAATGGCAAAATTTCTAAATTACAAAAATTTCAAAAACTTCAAAAATTTCCAAAATTTCCAAAATTTCCAAAATTCCCAAAATTTCCAAAACTTTTGACCCGGACTTGACTTTTGACTTTTTTTGGACCCGGGGTATGTCCTTAAACTACGTCCGGAACTGGGTATGTCCTTAAACTACGCCAAAAAGAGAGGTATGGGCACTGCGAATGGCATCTCGCTAAGTGTGGTAGGGCACGTTCAGCGAATGTCATCGCTCAAATCTGGAGCAGAGCCCGACTGGGGAAGTACCTCCACCTTACAGAAAACCACAGCCAAATAGCACTAGACCCTACTCATAGTGTTGTGTTCCTGCTGGTGAGTAAGGTTGCCAAAGAGCTCAAAGAGGACCCAGTGTGTTGACGATGAGGGACCTTCTTGTTCCTTTAGTCGTCAACACAGTGAATCCTCCTTTTTGTAAAGGGTCGGCAACGCGCATGTGATAGGTTACGGTAGCTGCTTACCATCAGGCGGGCCGTATGCTTGTTTGCCACCGTCGTGGTATAAAAAAAAAAAAAAAAAAAACTTTCAAAATTTCCTAAATTTCCAAAATTACCAAAATTTTCAAAAATTCAAAAATTCCCAAAATTTAAAAAAAAAAAAAAATTTCATAAATAAATAAATTTCCACAATTTAAAAACTTTCCAAAATTTCTAAATAATTAAAGCCACAAAATTTACGAAAAAGTCAATAATCATATAAAATAAAATAACATAACTTCGTTCCAATCGCGTGTTTCACGACACTCGTGTATTTTATTTTTCTCTGACGTTCATTAGTGCATTGTAATGTGCTTACATTGAAGAATAAATATCTTGATCTATACCAATATCATAAATCCTCTATCGGAACCGTATGTAATTACCACCATTATTGCAACCAGTAACGTAACATCAGTGTATTATCTGTGACAGTGTGGTAAAAACGTATGAAAATTCATTACCTACGGTAACGTAATGAATATCCGCCCCCCGACCGCCGGCGCAATAAGGTTGGTCATGGCGGTGTAATGGCGGTCATTCTAATGTTTTCAATGGATATGAGTGTAGGTAAAGCGGTGTATGCTTCTGTACATAATTAGGCCTTATTACGTAACAGTTACATAAACTACTATTTATCTCTTTTTAGGTTTCCGTAGTCAACTAGGAACCCTTATTGTTTCGCCATGTCTGTCCGCGGTCTAGCTCAGTTACCGTTCGCACTAGAAAGCTGAAATTTGGTGAGGTCTGATAAGAAGGTTCAATATAAACTATATTGAATAAAATCGGTTCAGCCGTTTTTGAATTATCAGTCAAAAAAGCATATTGAAACGAAGTGCCGAATAGTAATATGAATATCCCTTAATAAACGACCTTTTGAACGGATGCTTTGTAACAGGGCGGCATCTACGAAACTCTACACTGAGTATCGCCTCGGTTATACGTAGCCTATAAAAATTCAACGTCTAAAAGGGGGGGGGGTAGCCACTACACTCGATTGAGTTTAATTTGCATGGGTCATGGACCCCCCCCCCTCTAAGTGCACCACAAAAAAACATTTCTGCATTTGTGACCCCCCCCTACCCCAATTTCAACCGCACCTGTTCTCATGTGGTAATTGTAAAATATTTTATTAGGACTACTGTGCTCTAGCGTATCCATCTGTCAACTTTACTTCAAGTTCCGCCTCCAGGGAAGCGGGAGAGAAATTAGGGGTGAATTAGTCGTTTACTGACACAGACCGAATTCCACGCGGGCGGAGCCGCGGGCACAGCTAGTAATTATTATAAAGCTGCCCGCGCGCCTCTGAGTAAAGTCATATTCTTTGAACATTGTTGCGGTGCATCGCGGTGGATTTACGCACGATCGCAATGAGAGGGGTACGCGGGTGGCGCGGGTAGAAAGCGCCCAAACGCTCAAGGACACTCCGGCGACAATCGTCTTAATATCTAGGATTATGAGCATAAAAGCGGTGGAATAAGAACCTAGTTACGAGCAGGTGTGTTGAAAATTACATAAAAATGTCGGGCAAACTCAACGTACCTAAGTTCAAATTCAGAACACGAGAATTCTCGTCTCGAATTGTGCCATAACTCTCGAGTTGTCTCGAGCAGAAACTCTATTGATGATTTGCTAATGATTATCCACTCCACTGCCACAGGCGAGACTCTAGACTCGCCTGTGGCAGTAGATTTTTCAACTTTTCGTTTATTTCTAAACATTGATTATAAGGATTTTTGCAAAATCTATGTGCTTTTCGCAATTGATCAGTCTGGCGTCGCTTTTGGCGTGATCATAGCAAATGGCCGGGATTAGACACGCACCACTTTCCCTTTTTAACCGACTTCAAGATTTCGAAGGAGGAGAATAATCTCAATTGATAACAATTCAAATTGAATTGAATTTTTCAATTGATAACAATTCGTCGGAATCTTGGTTTTTGCTATTTTTTTATGTATGTTCACCGATTATTCGAAGACGCCTGGACCGATTTGAAAAATTCCTTTTTTGTTTTTAAGAGTTCACAGTTGGTCCCATTGTAACCAGGTCAGGATCTGATGATGGGATCCTGGAGAAATCGAGGGAACTCTTCAACTATTATAGGCACACCTATATTGATTTGAGTATTTTTACAGCAGCTCGAGCATTTGCTTTTGGATAGGTGGATGCTAAGTGAAGTCGGTTCTTTTTAGTTTAAAATTATTAAACAACAATTAGAACCGAGCTTGTAAGAGTTTAACATAATATATCTTGTTTTTGCAGATTTTGAAATGGATAGTAACAATAAGAATTGCTGTTTCATTGTACTTGGTATTATAAGTAAGTAATCTTATTGATCTTACTGATAAAAGTGTAAATCAGAACAATAAATTACTATTTTTAATCGAACATTATTTTGAGTGATGGTATATTAATTAGAAGAAATACCAAATAGGCTTATAAAGAAATTCACAAAAGTATGTTTATGGAAATGTTGACAATATCATACAAATATCGTTATGAATGGTTGAATATTATAGAAAACCAAAATCTGGCTACGCAAAATTTAAGAACTACTAATACAAATCAAATAGGGATTAATAAAGAATGCGAAAAGAAATCATTTTTTTGGATTCAATGTTAATGTTTGATTTAAGCTTAATTTTATTTCACATATAGATCACTAGCTGTGCCCGCGGCTCCGCCCGCGTGGAATTCGGTCTGTGTCAGTAAGCGGCTAATTCACCCCTAATTTCTCTCCCATTACCACTGAATGAAACTACACTCAAAAATGAATACTTTTTTATCCTATTAATTTTTTTTGGCATGATTTAAACGACATATGTAGAGTCTTAGGTGTATATCGGACGATACAGGACCACTTTTGTATTTATACGTTCATGTCCACGGCAAATATCATCCAAATCGGTCCTCCCGTGAAATCAGTCTAAGCATGAAAGGTACGTAGACATTTTTGTCATAAAGTCAACTGTTCAAGCATTATGTACAAAATGCTAAAGCCTATACGATATTTTAATAATAACTTGACAGTTATATGAAGTTTAAAAAAATAAAAATATTTTTAAGCACTATCTTTAAAAAAAAAAATCTTTTTGTATGAAAGCATGTATGTTTTTTGTCAAATCTAAATTAATTATACCCGAATTGATCGATAGATATACCTGACAACGCCTAGTAGTATTTTATGATGAGTAATAGAACATTGATTTTGTGTGTGAGACTTACTACTTTCACCCCCTCTACGAGTATAAGCGCTCTAGGGGTGAATTCAACTTTTGAATATATTTTGAAAGAATCATTAGAAGATGACAAAACCATGGTAGAGACTTCATTTCCTTATCTCGAAGCACACAACTTAGAAGCTAATAAATAAAATTCTTATGATATAACAAATTATACACTTTTTCACCCCCTGTATCTTTATATCTGTAAGACTTTTAATAACCACCCTATAGCCTACCAATAACCATTAAAACATTTTCTACTCCACCTTTTATAAGGCAATGTATGGAGACGATTCCCCAATGATTGCATTAAACGTCAGAGAACAATAAAATACGTGAGTGTCGTGGAACACTCGGTTGGAACGAAGTTATGTTATTTAATTGTTGACTTTTTCGTAATTTTTTTTGTATTTTTGATTTTTTGAAGTTTTTGAAATTATTGAATTTTTTGATGTTTTTAAAATTTTGGAAATTCTGGAAATTTTGGAAATTTTGGAAATTTTGGAAATTTTGGATATTTTGGATATTTTGGGCCATGCATCTTTGTCCGTCATATATAGTCCTCGAACCTGCAATAACCCTTTGACATTCATGACATTTTCAAATATTTCTTAAGAGCGGGTAAAAGTAAATTTAAAGCATCCACGGGTAACATGTTATAAATATGAACACCTTGACCAAAAAATTACAAATTATTTCAATACCAAATTTCATCTAAATACGTACAGCGGTTATTGGTTGTTTCTTCCCCATGTAAACTTCCACCCCTTTTGCATCCGCTTAAGGGATAATTTCCGAGATAAAACTATTTTATTTCCTTTTCCAGAGCTCAAATTATCTCCATACCAAATTTTATCTAAATCGATTCTGCGGTTAATAATTCCCTATACAAATTTTCAACTCTCTTTTCACCCCTTTAGGGTAGATTTTCAGGGTGAAAACTATCCTTTGTCCTTTCTTGAAACCTATACTATACCAAATTTAATCTTTAGCAGTTCAGCGGTAAAAAAAATCCTCATACCAACTTCCAACCCCTTTTCACCCCCACAAGGGTTTATTTTGGGATGAAAACTATTTTGTCGTTTCTCGGGACTCAAATTATCTCCATACTAATGTCTATCAAAAATTCTCCATACAAACTTTCAACCCCCTTTTCACCCCATCCAGGGTTGATTTTCGGGATAAAAACTATTCTGTGTCCTTTCCCGGGACTCAAACTATCCCTACACAAAATTTCATCAAAATCCGTTCAGCCGTTTTCACGTGATGCGCGGTCAAATAAACAGACAAACAGATAAACAGACAAACAGACAAAAATTCTAAAAATTGTTGGAACGTCTTCTGTTATCGATTCTAAGTATCCCCAGCCAAGTTTTTTTCGAATATATTCCATGAACAGACTTTCGACCCTCTTCAGCTTTATTATATGTATAGATATTACAGCAAAAGCTTATAAGCCGTTAGGAATAACACTTTTGCTTTATAAACCCTTTAAGGACCCAAGCAATCTAAAAGTACTATATTCCTCTTGTGTCCGTAGTGTTTTAGAGTTTGGTAGCATCGTTTGGAACCCCCAATATGCAGTTCACAAAACGAGAAATGAAAGAATCCAAAATAAATTATTAAAGTCACTCAACTTCCGCCATGGTCTGAATTTGTCAGAGAGCACCAGCAGACGTCGTGGTCTCGCTCCGCTAGTTAAACGCCGCGTATACATAGACCAAATATCTAAATATATAAAAGAAGAAACTGACTGACTGACTGACTGACTGACATATCAACGCACAGCCCAAACCGCTGGGTCTAGAGATTTCAAATTTGGCACATACGTTCCTTATAAGGTCTAGGGTAGCACTAAGAAAGGATTTTTCAAAATTCACCCCCTAAGGGGTAAAATGGGGGTCCAAAGTTTGTATGGCGAAACAAGATTTGTTAGACTATTTTATTCGAAAGTTCACAGGAGTATTCCTAACGATAAATGAGTAAACACGTGATTCAGGTTTTTTGAAATTTAACCCCCAAAAGGGGCAAATGTGGTCACAAAGTCTGAAAATCAACATGGGTATCGTATCCTTTTTGAGTACTTATAGTACGCGGGCGAAGCCGCGGGAAAAGGCTAGTTTCTCGATAAGCTTCTGAACAACCATATCAACCTAATCTTCTTGAAAAAAAATTCTTCAATTGCCACGCCGTATTCCCACTCGCTACTCCCAAACATTCCACATTTGTTATTGTGGCTCCAATTTTGCCAAGCATACTTTCTTTAACCGAGCCTGTAATGATTACATGTTATTAAAAATGATTTACAAAACTTTTTAAAATGACCAATCAGAACACTTCATATAAAATCCACCAATCACATCACATATCGAAGTTAATCGGAACGCTGGATTCTTTTTTGGTGAGTATACTGTTTAAATAATTGTAGTCCTTAAAAAACATTGTATTTAATATCAACCAATCAGAATACAGCAATGTTAAAATCGACCAATCAGGAAACGAAATTTATAGCTCAACACATGAGGTAAAGCATAATTTCACCTCATTGTGTGTAAATAATAAAAATAAGTATTTTTTTTATCTTATTTTTTATTTTCTCGCAATCGAAGTGAAAAATGGTATGTATTACTCTATCTATCCTTCGTTTTTTTTTGAGATTACAAATTGAGTAAACATAGAAACAGTAGTTGCCAACCTGTTCTAAATGTTCAATTTAAACACACTGCAAGCACACCAACAAACGATTAGTTAACATGATTAAGAGTTCACATTTGTGAATAAATACTAACAATTTGCAGATTAAATAATCCAACACAACAATAAAAACACAATTTCGTTTTGATTATCACGTTAGAGATACGTAAAAATTTAAAAACTGACAGTGACGCATGTACGTTCTAAAACGGAAACTCAACGTCTAGTTTTTTATCAGTATTCATGAAAATTATTTCATTGACAATCATAATATGCACTTATTAATAAAATTTCGTAAATAAAAGTTCTTCTAAACGATATTTAATAGTTTTATTATATAATACTAAATAACAAAACAATTGTCTTAGGTGATGGTAAAAGATTTGTTGGACTACGAGGTGGCTTTTGTTGTTGTGTCCCACTCGGCCCTGCCTCTGATTGCTCCATAACCCTCCAACCAATCGCACAATAATAGAACAAGCAAATACCTTTACTTAAATAAGAATCACAATAAGCTTTAAACATTAAAAACTATTCAGATATGGCTGAGAGATACGAATGACAAATGACGCGAGAAAATATTTAAAAATCTAACCATCCGTCTCGAATCCGTTCTTCTATAGGTTACTTATTGTGCAACATTTACAAGAACATTAAAAATGTTAAAAATAAAATATTTCGAGTAAATAACTAGTATCAAAATATTGTTAAATACTCAATATAACATTTACAAATACGTAGGCATGGCTTTACTATAAAACAAATATATTTAAGTATGTTTAATGACGGCGTAGGCACTTTGACAGTTAAGTTGTGACATGTATCGTGCTTGATTAAGAACCCTGTATATCGTGCTGTCAATTTTTTTCTAATCTCAAATAAAATGAACTATAGTCTAAAAGCCATATTACCATTCGAACAATTTTCCCTGACTTCGTTCGGGAAAATAACCACCTCGTGGTGATATGACCTAATTTAGACCCTTGTCAAACAATCTACTGTAGTCAACAATAAAACAAAAAAATAGTCATGTGTAGTGTACGCGAAGCTAGAACACGAGGCCAAGTGCTCAGGCGCGCAGACACAGAATATAGTGTACGCGAAGCTAGAACACGAGGCCAAGTGCTCAGGCGCGCAGACACAGAATATAGTGTACGCGAAGCTAGAACACGAGGCCAAGTGCTCAGGCGCGCAGACACAGAATATAGTGTACGCGAAGCTAGAACACGAGGCCGAGTGCTCAGGCGCGCAGACACAGAATAGGTAATAGTACAAGTATGTATTTAATCCTCAATTTTATATTTAGCTACAGAGATGAAAATGTTAGCTGTCATGCGCTTTTAAAATATAAAATAGGGTTTTCAACGTGTTTCATATATGCATGCATGTTTGAGACATGCGATAAACACTGGCTGAAATGATAACATGTGTCATTTTCAATCAAAAGTAAAACGTTAACTGCCATAAAAATTATTTAGAAATAAACTATATTTACGTCACACCTGGCCATAATGTGAGTATTACCGCACGCTACGCGTACGGTAAAACTCGCATTATGCCCAGGTGGAGACGTAAAATTGTGTACTCACCACGGGCAGTAAAAAAGAAAGCCCTCTATCGCATATTTACAACCCTCGCCTACGGCTCGGGTCACAAATACCTACGATTTCGGGCTTTCTTTCTTTTACAGTCCTTGGTAAGTAATGTACTATTATTAAACTTATATAGATGTCAGATACAAAGGAAAAAGTGACCGCCGCCGTGAAAGTGACCTGGTGAGGCCTAGGTCACTTTTTCCTTTGTACATGACATCTATATAAGTTTATAATATATAGAGTAGTGTGTCTACCTACTTAAAAATAAACAAATCAAAATATTTTTTTAAAATAATTTGATTTGTTCTTCAGTTAATATATTTATTTTTCAATTTAGGCACATTTCAATGGACTTAAAACGTCAAAAAGAAACTCGGCGGGACTTATTTTTTTAAAACAGTAATACATTAGATCTTAAAAATACACAATATTACGTACTTTTTAAAGAAGACATATCAAATCAGCTTGAGACATAGAGAATGTACCTATTGTTTAATTATAAAGAAAAAAAACAAATCTGACTGCTTCACAAAACGTTTGATATGCTTTCCTACCTGAACTGCGTACCTAAAGCCTTATTTAGAGCAAAATGTAATCGAATGTCTAGGCCCAAAATGTAGAGCCATTATATAGAGCCTTATGTAGAGTCAGATATGTAGTCAATATACCTATTGTAGAGATGAAACAAAAAACATTTCTTAACACTCTACTTGAACGCTCGTAGAAAAAGTTTGTATGCAATAATGACGATTCCAAATTAAGTCCGCCATTTATTGAATTTTTTTGGCAGTGAAGTTAAAATAAAGAAATTATACTGTGCTGTGTTAACACAGAGGTACTTACATCTATATAGGAGCGTAATACATTTTATTTAAATGTCATTGTTGGTTCTTCTTGAAAATATGACAAAAATACTGATAAGTATAAATAAATATTATATTAAAAGTTTCCTGCATTTTCCAAAGATCCCGTCATCAAATGGTCAGGACCATAAGGTCCGGTTTGTCATTAGAAAAACGGGACCAATTGTGAACTTTGTTCTTTGAATTATGGAAGTCAGCTAAAAAGCCTATGTAATATTACGATAGGTAAGTATATTACATAGGCTTTTTAGGTAAAATGTGAAAGTGCAGAACTCACGCGTATAATACGGAACTGTTATTTACTAAATACATAGTTGTCAATATGCTAAACTGGGGCAATAAAAGATAATAATGAAATGATACATTTTTACAACGCATCTCGCTTTTATTATGTATAAAAAATTATTATATTTAAATACAGTTTTAGCATACGTGTAGCAGTCTTGTGATTTGGGTTATGGTAGCGCTAATCCGGCTTGATAACTGGTTTCATATCATTATCTAGATTCAGTTGCAGAGGCGTCAATAATACCTGAACCTCGGCACAGGCGCGCCGCGTTGCGCTCGCGAGGAAGTTCACTTGCAATAATTTAACGGGATCTATTTGCCGTCATTCGCACTTTGCGATACCTAAAACAATGGTTGGACAGACATAAATGAGTCATTCGCTTAATGCTCAATGTGCGTGAATCTTTTAACGTGTGAAGGTGCTTCTTATTTAAATTGAATAAAAAATAATTGTATACAATTGTAAACATGACAGTAATAACTGGTATGGAGTCGGTAGTTACGGTGGCAGAACGCAAAACTGAACAAGTCAAGTCGACTAACCTTGTTTCCTGGTGTTCTTCAAACTGGAGAAAGCTCGCTGCGGAGGTCGCTGCCACGTTCTTACTGATATTTTTGGGATGTGCGTCATGCATACCTATAGACGGATTTGACCCAATGCCACCCATGTACACACCATTCACGTTTGGGTTCGCGGTTATGATCAACATACAAACATTCGGACACATTTCCGGGGCACACATGAACCCCTGCATAACTTTACTATCAATATTCTGGGGTAAGACGTCTATAGTGTTAGGGATATGTTACTTCATAGCACAGGTTCTGGGATCTGTTTTTGCGTCGTGGGTGCTGTCAAATGTGTCTCCAATGGACTTTGTTGAGGAAGCAGTGTGCACAACGCAGCCCCACGAGCGACTATACCTATGGCAAGTACTCATTGTAGAAATGGTCTTGACGTGCACGCTTTGTCTGATCACCAGTGCACTATGGGATCCAGTTAATGAGAATAACCAGGAGTCTGTTGCAATAAAATTTGGGCTGACGATAACTGGTTTGTCGTTAGCGGGCGGGTCGCTGACCGGGGCCAGCATGAACCCTGCACGTACGCTGGGGCCTGCGCTGGTGACCGGCACATGGACTGGACACTGGGTTTACTGGGCAGGACCGTTCCTTGGAACTTTTATGGCTGGTATATACATGTTTGTATGGCTCGAAAAATCCAAAAAACCAGAAGACTAAGTTTAACATTTTAAATAAATTATTTACTTATTTTTTTATTGTCTTCTTATTTAAAAACATTATGAGTATATTTTGAGTGTTTACACTGTTTACACAAAACAAAGTAGCTACGAGTAGACATGAATGACATGATGCACACAGTTATCTTCAGGGCAATAATCGAATGATTAGCTGATGGATATCATTTTGTGTTTGTGACAGGGAAATATTAGTTACTGTACTTTGCTGCATTTTCACCCGAGTCACAGGTTATATTTAATAGTAGGTTACACTATAAAGGTAGGTAGGTAGGGTCTATATTTAAAACGCTTAAATTTTGTGCCTGATCTACGGATTTCTGTCTGTTCTGGAAAGCTTATTTACAAAACTACCATTACCACTGTCACCCCGCGTTTCCTCTAAGTAATTTTTTTAATGTCTACCACATGCCTACCACATGCCTACTATTGCCTAATTGTACTTTCATATTTTAAAGACCTATTTGCTCAACAATCTTTCGTACTTATAAGAAATATATAGAGTGGCATATTTTTTCTTTTGTCCATATTTGGAACAAAAGAAACTAAACCCAACGTTTATTGATTTAAATCTTTTCAAACAAAAATGTATATATGGCGGTCTTTACGAGGGTAATTTTTGTAAAGAAAATAAGGGAGGCTCTATAATATAATACCAACATTTCAGCCATGAGTAGGTTTCTAAATCAGATCTAAAATGAATATTATAATATTTGTGTTGTTAATAACAATCTTTGAGACTTGCTAATTAAATAGCAATTATATTAACCATATAAAATAAATGTACTACGGAATCAATTAATAAAAGATTAGATTAGGTTTATCTTTGTATTAAAAATGTACAATTACTATACCGTTATTTCTGATTGTTATTAAATAATCTTAAATATACCTTGTTTAACAGATAACGAGGTAGTATTATATTTAATGTGTGTCTCAAATTAACAAAGCGTGTTATTATGTGATTTTAATCTTTGATTGTTATGTGACGAAGCCTGGGGTTGATCTTTTTTCTGTATGCATCTGATGAAGCCTGCGTTACATTGTAGTTAAAATAATTATATACGTTTTAAATAAATGACATGATTTATATTAATAATTAGTTTATTAAGTTTTCTGATTATCTGTTAAGCAAGGTACATTCACGTTAATTGTGTAATTCAGGAATCCAATCTGACATCGAATTATTTTAATAAATATTTACTTATTTTTATGACTGTTACTTATTCTCCTGAGGCGCAGTGCAACGAGCCCCGTGTCATAAAAATACATATTACTTACAAAGAGTTTGGACCACATCACAGGCGCGCCACATCAACGAAAGACGAGTGTCGATTTTGAAGTATCGGAGCTATCAACATGGCGGTTATAGTGAGTGGTTTGGACGTCCTCAGATCTTAATATGGCGGATTTTCGGCCGCATTAGGTTTTTACGTATATACTCGTCATCTCTTTTTGCTTATGATTATGGCGCTGAGTTAAAACAAGGCGAATATATTTACATATGTCGGATCCCCTATAAGTACATCCATCAGTGTTCAAGTTAAAGTTTGCCTGAAAACGACGTCACCGTGCCTTACAAGGTTAAACGGGATATAATAGCTACGATTGAAAATTTTGCGTTGTGTATCGAACGGTATCTTTTATATTTCCAATTATAATAAATAGGTACCTACGATTCTACACAGCGTACAGTCAGCTGCAGAGAAAAAGACCCCCCAGCTGCAGAGAGAAAGATGTATGAGATCAACCACTTTTAATTGACCGTAGATGTGCACGGCTATATGACGTTACGATGGACTGTAACTAAAAGAGTCTTCATAAAGCTCCATACATTTAGCTTCCCTGTTTATATCGTGACGATATACCGTGGACATCCGCGGTAAAGTATAGCGATCAATGAGGATAAACGCGCAAAAATATGCGCAGTCGCAATTACAAAGAAACAACTATCTCGTTAGTTATGGTTTGGAAATATCAAATCTATACAATCTATGGTATACGGTCTCTAGATCTCAGAAAAACGAGAAATGGTTCCACAATGGCGATTAAAAGGCATCATTTATAATCTGTGGATTTTTATCCTCATTCTATAGAATATCAAGAGTTTTGTACCTCATTCCATAGTTTATAATAATGAAATAAATAAGTAAGTATTAGTATTTACTTATGAACTTGACGTCAACACACAACACTGAAACAATAGTAAGTTCAAACAATGATTGTTAATTCTATTCGTATAAAGAGATAACAAAATACATGAAAAGTTCATTCTCACGATTAAAACGACACATCTTCACTTGTTTTTCCTTGTTCGTCTTTTGAGTATAGGTATCGCCACGTTAGTTGAGGTCACGCACACAACAACATGTCATGTAATGACAGCGGGATTTTGAAATGACTGTTCTTTTTTCGTACCGATATCAAGTTCAACATTGAACTGCAAGATTGACACTATGATCATGTTTTTAATTAATTTACATTCACTTCACTCATTCATTTCATTCATTCACTTTTTTTGCAATCAGTACCTAATGTAGCTGTGTGCGTAATAGGCATGGTGAAATTTTTTTCATGTATGGTATCAATCGATTCGTTTTGTTGTGAGGATCAAATGTCTATATGCGGCCAATTGCGTTAAAGCAACACAAAAGTCAGAAATTAGACTTAAAGCCATTGAGTTATTATTAAGTACATTATACTTCAATGCTTAAAGCCTGAGATTTGCATTTGTTTCTCGAAACGCTCCTAACAAAATGACGTGCAAAAGTGACGTCACGATCATATAGTCGACGTGTTAAAAGTATGGAAAAATTATGAAATTGCTATTTTTACAGTGAAATGTTGCGTTTAATGAATATAGTTACCATACAATTTATTTAACAGTAAAATGTTAAAAATCGAATAGTATCATTGTTTTTTTTAATTTCGTACTTTAAAAAATTGAAAAATTTTGAAATCTTTGAACCATTTCAATAGACTTTTTTTAATTTTCACTTTATTTGGATATATTGGTAATTCTGCATCCTATCAACTAAATTTTATTGCATAATTCAACATGTGTCATCATCCCTATTGTTTACGTATGTTGGACTCGTCAGCAAGGGCCGACACTACCAACTAAACCATCCACGGTATGCCCGTCGTGCAGCGTTGGTGACGATGACACGGGATCGCGTAAGCATTCAACCGCGAACACTGCCTGCTGCGACAGCCGAAGCTGTCCCCTCACTGGGGCCGAAGCCTCCGGAGCAGAAGCTCCCCCTCCCGAAGGTAGCGTGCAGGGCGACACCATACGCTGCTCCCTCATGACAATCTCTACGCCGGGAACAGGTGGAAAAACCCCGGGTTCTATCCACTCAGGTTGCCTTCGCGATTTTTTATAGAGGTGGTCATCCTCGCAGTCAACACCCAGCACCGGCGTGGTGTTAACCCCCGGTCCGTCATCATAGGCCCTCTGCCTAGACAGGTTACGGGGCCGCAGTTTTATACAGGACAGCGGCATTCCTGTCCCTCGACCGAAGGCCCCCTCCAGCCAACACTCAGGAGTTCTCTCCCTGAATGAGAGATCTCCCTGTGCGGAACCCCCCACCCCCCACACAGGATATTAGCAGTACCGGTAAGAAATCTTTGGGGTCCACCAAGAGATCGCTTACCGTTGCCCCCAGGATGCACCGTCCCGGAACCCTTCCCTTTCCCCCGGATCAACCGGATCAGAAAAAATGAGAAGGGCCCTGGCACTCGAGGAGGGTTCCCGTCATAGCATCCCCCCTATTATTTACCTCATCTTTCCTGGAAATACCTATACGAGTAGTATATTTTTTTATTTTTTTTATTTAGGGAAACAAACAGCATACAATAATACAAGAAGGTAAGCATACCGGGTGGAACAATACGATGGACTTTTATGAAAATGGGGGTTTGTTTAGCTCTAGTTATAACTTTTAAGCCAATGAACCATGTTAATATTCCTAACCGTTGTCATGTTAGAGCTTGTTAAAATAAAGTGCAAAACTCTGCCTGTTACAACCCTAATCAGTAAACGGGTTTAATGACCTTTATAGTAAACAAACTTTACATGACTGACAAGAAATGTCATCATAAAGTCGACTTTTGCTTGCTAGGCGACATTGACAACCACAGGGCTTAACATTAAGAAACATAAGGTCTATTTAACACAAAGGTTTTAACACATACAATAATATTAATAATAATCAATTTCCAACATCACTTAAGTGTTTCCAAATAGCCATATTTTTTAATTCTCGAGGTTTACATTTTTACTTTTTTTAGTAACGAAATACCTTAGTAAAGCAATAAATTAAATGATTAAGCAATTAACATACCTTTTTGGTGTGTGTCATTTTGACCATTAATAACATAACAACTCATCACAAAAGACATGGTAACGTTTACGTCATGTCATGTTTAATGTCATAATGTTTTGCTATGAATGGATAAAATGATCAAAATTATTTTTATTTGCGGAAGTAAAATTGGAACTGTAATCGTAACGCACGTTAAGAAAAACTACATCGTTGGGAACAGCTGTTTCGATTTTGTAGACAACTGTCATAATTTTGTTATCGATTGTAAAACATTTATAAATAACAATCCTTTCAGCATAGTTCTTAGAATTGCACCACCCGGTATAAGTTAATACATAAGCCAAAACAGTTTCCACTTATAAGAAATACAGAATTCCTTTGCTCCGAAAAATTAACACGAGAAAGAAAACATGATATTGAGAAGAGTCTAAGAATTTTACAATATTATCATTATTATCAGGTTTGAAAAGAAAAAGTAACATACATAATAATAACAATAATACATAATAATTTAGTGTCAAATCAAAAGGTATACAGGCATATAACCAATAAAACAAGCACATTTAGAATTAAAAACTAAGCAAGAACAATTTGAAATAGGATTTAGGTACAACATGCAAAAGACTTTATTTGTATTTTTTTTTCTTATTTCTACTTTTAAGCTAAATTTTAAGCTTTTTGATGGCGGAAACAAATCTATTATAATTCAGCTGGAATAAATCAATATGCGAATATTTTTTGTTGTAAATATTGGAAGATCTTGCAAGGAACCCATTACTTACATATCTTTTGCGACTGAAAGGAACAGATAAGGCTCGACGGCGGAGCGTCAAGGCGAGCGAAGGCCGGAGGCCGAGCTCCGCGTAGGGCCGTAGGCCCGGAGCGTCACACGACCGGGGGAAGTTGGCGCTTGAACACGAGCCAATAGTAAAAGTGTCCAGCGAACCTGAGGGCCAGGAAACGAGGACATCTCAAAAGAATCTTGCTAAGGAGGGCCTCAGAATCGACAAAATTATTTACTTATTTGTATAAAAATATTATATCTCTCTTTTCTCTTCTCACCTGGAGGGACTCAAAATTCTCAGATATGAAAGATTTAAATTTATACTTCATACGATTAATGAACTTATTTTGAATACGTTCTATAGATTTCATATGCACTAAAAAGTGGAGGTTCCAAACTGTAGACGCATATTCCAAGTGTGATCTTAATCCGTACTCTGACGAAAAATGAAACCTAGCATTTTATAAGCTTTAGATGTTATCTTGTTTATATTATGTGATACCAATTGAATTTCACTATCCAGATACACTCCCAAGTCTCTAACCTCCGTAACTCTTGTAAGTGTTTGGTTACCTATGGTGTAATTAAATGTTATTGGATCCAGCCTTCGTGAGAATGTGATAATCGAACACTTATCTATGTATAAATAGAGATAATTGCTCAGACAATAATTATTTAATCTATTAAGGTCATCCTGTAAATTTATGCAATCAGCTTCGCATTTCACCAAAGTAAAGATCTTGGTATCATCAGCATATAATAATACTTTAGAATGTACAAAGCAGTTGATGACATCATTAATAAACATATTGAATAATAGGGGTCCTAAGTGGGAACCCTGAGGGACCCCTGATGTAATTGGGACAAAACTAGAAGTGTACCCTTTAATAGTTACAGCTTGGGTTCTATCGCGTAGGTACGATGTAAGTCAACGCAGCAAGTCCCCGTGAATACCAAATGATTCTATATCTACCAGGAAAATCAAAACGTTGCCTTACAACAGGTGGTGTAGAAAATGTTTTAACGGGTATCGGTTTGGTAGGCTACAGGGTGGTTATTAAAAATCTAGATTATACTTGACCCTACGCAAACGTCTTATCTACTAAATACTATTAAGTAGTAATAATTACTATACACTATTCCGTCGAATACGCAGTGATTTTGACTTTTGCATAGTATTTTTGAGTTATAATATAATCTTTTAATTCATTATTTAGGGTGCTCATTAGAAACTGCGGTAACGACATTTATGCTTATTAACGAAGTTGATAAACTGTTAAAAACTCATTTTCTGTAGCTTAACGTAAGTAACGTACTTTACTCCAAAACTCGTTTAAAACACTAATAAAGTTGTTTCCAATTTTTAGAAACGCAAGTACCTATATAACGTTCTGTATTGACCAAACATTGCCCTCGAATTCATGTTTTGCCTCGAAAGGGGCTTTAAATATGGGAAAATTATAGAACATATTCGGACAGACGCTTTGCGCCTACAACGCTCTTGAAAAACATGTGACGTCATAACTCATGCTCTGACACATCTACATACACACGCATTACACACGTAACACACACAAAGCAGATATGAATTGTCAACTGCAATTGAATAAGAAGTGCGTTTTGTTATAATCAGATACTTTTAAAAATATCCTAGCACCAAGTTTTCTAAATCACGATATGATAAATCAGATTGCCTAAAACTATTTTATTCTTGTTAATCTTGGTTAATTTAGTACTAGTAAATACAAGTAATTTATTCAGGATGTCACAAAATTTTAAATCTAAAATAATTACATCAAATACTTAGTCAAACCCGCTCCTTTAAGCTTCCGGTGCAAAAGTGCCCATAATGCTCACTAATTACCACGCTGGATGGCTATGGACAGCCTTTGCACCAGAAACGCCTCGGAGCGGGGATCCTCTCCCTTTTGTCTTAGTCGACGGCCTATGTGGCGCACAAGCTGCTTCGCATCTGCGCCCCAGCAGCCCGCCATTTCCACCGCAAAAGGGACGAAAATAAAGCCCAGGGAGCATGATTCTGGCGCTTCACTGCCGCTTGAGACTCAGCTGCCGCTCCAGGTGCGCGCGTCGTGCGACTTGTATATAAATTAAAACAATTTTTCGTTTTCTGCAAAGTTTCTAATGTAAGTTCAGAGGTAAGATTTGTAATGTGCACTTTAAGCAGTCGATGTAAGGATCGTGGAGCATCCAGTTGCTCAGATAGTGACGGCATTATTCGGCAGTTCACTTAATGACTCGCTAGACCAGCGGTATGTAGGTGCGACTGCGGTGCAAGATGTCGGGCGTTCAAACCCGGGCTCCCGGTGTATCTTTTTCATTTTATTTATTTTTAAGATCAGGACAACATATTTGTTCCTTAGTTTAAATTAGTTAAATAACAACCGTGTCAAGTCAAATGGTCATTCCAGCTCATCTCATAGTGGTGTACACACCGGTGCATTGACGCTGGTTGTACGTGTTGAATATACCCACCAAAATGGAGTTAATAGTATAGTGCAAATTAAATGCCAATTCAAGTAATGTAACACTTGAAATTTTGTAGACATTTTTAGTAATTTGTGAGTGTTTTGTACGGCGAAGGGGTAAGTGGTAGTTTTTAGGTAAAATCAGAACCACCAAACACTGTGTAGTTAGTTAAATTTAATTAGAGAAATTGTTTTAGCCTCTGGAAATGCCCTTCAAGTTCCGGGTACAATTTGATGTGGAGACTCGTACAAGTGAAATACGATTGTTGTCATTGCGACGCTAGCCGGTGGCATTTGGATAGGCAGGGTTCCATAAGTCGAAAAATCCCTCCTGGCGCCTAACAAGACTTAGTTTAAGAATCAACGTCTTAGTTTATTGCATGATTAAATATTAGTTTATGGTTTAGATAGATAGATAGATTGTTTTATTATTCGAAAAGTATACATTGATTTATACAGTGCCCTGCAAAACTGTTTCCACAGTTTGTCTGCAGGTGAGATAGTTAATAACTAATTATTATACTGTTATGCTAATGTTATTTATTGACATACTTAAGCGACATCCTGTTTGTGATACAGGTGTCACCTAAGCATATCCAGTAGGTGTTTCTTTAGCTGTTTTTTAAATTTTTAAATTAGTTTGTATCCTACGTGGTGATTTCATTAAAGGTATTTGAACGTGTAATTGAATTGTTATTTATATCACAACCACCCGTAATATAGCGCCCAACGTAAAAATAGACGGGTTGGTATTGTATTTGGTTAGATATTTCTTAGGTGATGTTATACGTGTTTTTTTTTGCGTCATTTATACTTAAAACATTAATTCTTAAGTTTTTTTAGCATACTGATAGTGTTTTTAAATAAGTAAGTTTTTTTTGTTGGTGTCATCTGATTTGTTTACTTTGCGGTAGTTTTGGAAGTATACTGTTTTTTTAAAGGTTACTATTTGTAGTGTTTATGTTTAGGCATATCTTCTTCTTTTCGTGTCGAGGTTCCCTTCAGTTTCATACTTGAGGTGCCCAGTAGGCGGCGGTGTTGACAGCCCTGGGCGTTGCGTGCATCAGGTCGAGCTCCGAACAGTAATATGGGCAGGCGGGGCAGGCCAGTAGGTGCGCCATGGTTTGCGGTGCCTTGCCGCAGCCGCATTGGGTCGAAGGGGCACGGAGCAGTCCCCACCGGGCCATGTTCTCCTTACAGCGGCCAACTTGGGACCTGAGCCTGTTTAAGGATTTCCAAATTGGCCAAGGCTCTTTGTGGCCGGGCGGTAGCTGCTCGAAGGCAGGCACGTACTGGACCGGAGGGGGGCAGCGGGTCTGCCACAGCATGCGGCGTGCATCAGACGGGTCACCTCTCTGCGGACATCCGGAGGGGCGACACCGGCGAGTGGGTACAGCTTGTCGAGTGGAGTCGGCTTGAGACAGCCCGTAATGGTGCGACAGGTGTCGTTAAGCGCGGCGGTCACCAGGCTGGCATGCGGAGACCGATGCCAGACTGGGCAAGCAAACTCTCCAGCAGAAAAGCACAGTGCAAGACCGGTAGTACGTAATATATGCGCATTTGCCCCCCAGTTTGTCGAAGTTAGACGTCGCAGCAAGTTATTTCGCGCACTGACCTTCATGCGGGTGTTGGTGCAATGCGTCTTGTAGGTAAGCGCTCTATCCAGCGTGATTCCCAGGTATCGCGGATGAGGACAGTGTTCAATCATCGCACCATTCCATTTTACGCTTAGGGGTCTATTTGCTTGGTTGTTGCGCAGATGGAACGCACATGTCTGGGTTTTGCTAGGGTTTGGCCGAAGGCAGTTAGCTCTGTAATAGTCTCCGAGGTGGTCTAACGCGTCGGACAGATTTCTCTCTACATCTTCGACAGAGCGGCATTGCGCTGCGAGGGCAAGATCGTCTGCATAAAGGAAGCGTTGAGTCCCTGGTGGACTTGGCTGGTCGTTAGTGTAAATGTTGAAGAGAGTCGGCGCCAGCACGCTACCTTGAGGAAGACCATTCTTTTGGTTTCGCCAACGGCTTTTTCCCGTGTTAAGATGGACCTGGAAGCGGCGGTTACGTAGTAGCTCACTAAGAATGCAGACGAAGCCCCTGTCTCGAGTGACACTTGCAACTTTGGACAGTAGGATCTTGATGTTAACAGTGTCGTAGGCTGCAGATAGGTCGACGAAAGCCACACCGGTGACCATACCAAGCTCGAAACCGTCCTCAATGTGCTGCGTCAGTTTTAGAGTCTGGCTTCTACACGACTTCCCGGGCCGGAAACCCGCCTGTTCTTTTATGAGGAGGGGATCTACTACCTGCGTTAGTCGGTTGAGTAGAAGACGTTCGAACAGCTTGTAGGTATGGCACAGCAAGGAGATAGGGCGGTAGCTCTTAGCATCTTCGGGGGACTTCCCGGGTTTTAGTAGCGCGACTACTTTTGATTTGCGCCATACCCTTGGTAAATTGAGCTTCACCAGGCAGTTGTTGAAGAGGTCCAGGAGCCAAGAAGTCGCCACAGGTCCAAAATGTTTGATCTGTTCCACCGTGAGGTCATCCACACCAGACGCTTTCCCGTTATTCAGATTTTTTACTGCAGTTTCGAGTTCAGTTAGAGTAAAAAGCGTGCTCAAACTTCGGTTGGTATAGTCCTGGACTAGGGTTGGTGGGCATATAATGGGTAAATACAAATACTTCGATTGTTAATATTTAGTTAGCTAAAATAAGTTATATTATAGCTATAAATAGCAATAGTTAGTTATAATTAGAACATAAATGTTTTGAATTGGTTAACAGCTGAGATTTCCTTATTACGTGATTATGGATCCCAACTTTTTACTTAAAGATGAACTGGAATTCGAACTGGCCGTGGTGTTACAGTTAAAAGCTCAGTGCCGGTAATGAAGAAGATTTTAAAAGAACTTATGCTAAGTGATACATCGGGGGTGTCTGGGTCAGGAAATAAGCCTGTTTTGGGGGTCAGCGACAAGTTGGCCCCGGAGTTAGAGGCATGTGCCACAAAACTAACTATATTGAGCAATTATATGAGTGAGATTGTAGGTAAACCTGACCGTAATTTATTTAAGCGAATTGTATCTAGATTATACCACGTCGTTAATAGGTTAAGTCTTGTGTCGTCTGGTACAGAGGTCGAAAATGCTTACCAAGCAGAGTTGACACAGAAGACATATTCGCTTATGCCTATAAGTTGGAGGAACAAGACGACTTATCGGAAAGCGAAGACTTGACTGAAGAGGACAAAAAGGTGTTGAACGAGACCTTAGGAAACTTAAGTCAACAAATAGTGGGGAAATTTGAGAGCAGTAGAAGGGAGCCATCCAAGAGAGTCGAGGTAAAAGAACAGGCCAAGGCCCTACGGTAAGTGGAAACATTGACATTGGGGTAGGGAAGTTAGGAAAATCTGGGGGTATTAGAGACGGACTTGTACGCACATCTACATTCGAAGAAGACTTGGTCACGCGTAAGCTGGTACCAATCGCTAAGTGGGGGGTTAAATTTTCAGGGAATAATAAATCTAGTGTTAATGCCTTTATAGAACGGGTTAATGAACTAAAGGAGGCTAGAAATGCCACTGATGCAGATAATAATAATAATAATAAATACTCTTTATTGCACACCTCATACAGTTACAAGCACAAATTTTACAATTAGATAAATTTAGGTAGAGGTAACAACAGGCGGTCTTATCGCTAATGAGCGATTTCTTCCAGACAACCTTTGGGTAGTGGAGACTAGAGAAAAACAATAAGCAGTAGGTGGTGCATAGAAACAAAAGAGACGAAATAGATAACACAGCACATTCATATGAATATACATACTTAAATAAATACAAAATAAACATACATATACGTACATATATACATATATAATACACACAATAAGAAACAACAGTGTCAACTTAAAAACTTAAGGAAGAGATAAATAGTATTCCTTAAGTTGCGATTTAAAGCTACCAACCAATAGATTGCGCGCGTTTAATGTTGAGAGGGAGAGAATTCCACAAACGAACGGCCTGGAACGTAAATGAGCAATTATAAAATGATTTGCAGATTTGTGGAGGTGTGCAATAGATTTATTTGAAGGCGATGCATTGATATGGTATAGAGCCAACAAGGAGTATTGTAATAGGTACATAATCACCCAACAGCAGCTGACTCAACTAACTTCACACTCTTCAAAGCCCACCCAAGGCGAATAGAAAATTAAATAAAAAACAACGTTCATTTTCTTAATGTAATATGATACGCTACAACCATATACGGAATATTATAATAAATCATTTTCTATTTGCTGTGACCTCGGCCTTGATCAGTGTATTAACCTAAACCGAGAACAAAGGATTGTGTACCTATATAAAGCGATCTATTTTCCAGTATTAAACAGTTATTATCCACACGTTAAGCGTTTCACTTACCTGCTACACGTCCCATTACCATATGGCGACCCTGCCAGTCGGGCTGCTCAACGCAGCCTCGGTTTAAATACCAGCTAGCTCAGCCCGATCCACGAACCAGCACAGCTCAGCTCACAATGGACCAGCCCCGCTCGACCCTCCGAAGCCCCGCTTAGCCGAACTCAGACGCCGCCGCCGCAGCGAGCTCATCAGCCATCCCAGCCGCTCAGCAATGAAGAAAGAACAAAGACACGACACAATGGCTCAGCCCCGCTCCACTGCGACAACCAACAAAGGCACCAACGCACCAGTCAGCCGGCCAGAGTTAGCTAAAACCAACGACATGATTACCATAACAATAACGTTCACGGAACAGAGGACCCCAACCAGAACAGTCCGATGGACCAAAAGATGGACACCACGTCACCTCCATCAGCCCCAGCAACCCGCACCAACGACTAACCCAAGCCAAATCACCATCGCCACCAGCAACCAGCGGAGCAGAGCAAAGCGTCTAGATCCAGCACGTCAAGCAGAGCAGAACGTGTAGCAGCCACCAGCCGTCACAAGCCCTGCCGCACCCAAGTCACCAGCACCGCCCCGCTGCACCTCATCGCCAGCACCCAGCACCGATTATCGATCGCAAGTACAATTCTAAGACAGTTTAATCATAATTACTTAAATTCAGTGATAAATTTAAGCCCACAATTCTAAATGTAACTAAAACAATAATTCACATTACGCGTATAGTATGACCCAAATTACAAAAACAAGTTCGAAGCATTACAAACACACAAATATTCAAAAATTAGTTCAAAAACACCGTAAACAGACAATCGATCAAAATAAATTCAAATTAGTCCAATCACTAAAGAATACAGCCCAAAATAAAATTAAACAACAAATATCCGTAGGACAGAGCAAAATAATTCAATCTCACCTCACAAAAATAGAAGACGTGTACAGTAAAATCTTATCAATATACAACAAAAAAAAAAAAAAACGGACAAAACCTAAATTAATTAACCAAAACACGGCAGTCACATTGCTACCAGCCATGTACGGATCCGAAACCGTCATCAAACAGTTTATAGAATTATACGCGATAATGATTAAAGTCAATAACATAAAATTCGTAATTGAAAAACCCATTTAAAAAAAAAAAAAACACGCAAAACTTAAGATATCCCAGCAACACATCAGTAAAATCAGCGGCCGCGATCCAAAACAGACTATTCAACACAAAAACGGCACAAGTAAAAAACTAGAAAATTTATTCACGACGGCACAGGCTAACGGCAACAACTCATATAACATCATTTATTAATGTCAATTATTACCAGAAAATTTACACGCATAAGATGCACACTTTTTAAAAAAAAAAATATAAAAATAAGACATGTTTTACATAATACGTCGAAAATAAAGTAACTACACAATACCAATAAAATAAGCAAATAAATTCAACCGTACGCACGTATTACACACAAAACATTTAATAACGCATTATAGTGTGTTGACGTATACCTACACCGACAAATTAAAAGTAAACAAAAAAAATATTTAATAATATCTACACAGACATTACTTTAGTGTATTTATAGATTGAAAAAAAAAAAATGATAATAGTAAACGCAACAAAATTTAACTATGGCAAAAATACAATTTAACAAGTTAATATATTTGACAGGCACTAAATCCTTGATACATAATGATAGTGTTGAAAAACCAATTCGTGAAGGTCCTTGGACACAATACGTTTATTGAAATAAACTAGTGTTAAAAGAACTGCCTCAAAAGTATAATAACTACATAATAAAATATCATAATGACAAAAATAAAACAACACACTAAATCTAATGCAGCAAAAATCCACAAAAAAACACCATTGACAAAGTAGAAAATTCAAAAAAAATCAAAGACCAAATCAAACGTCTGCGCCAGCCAAGCCAATAAAACATTTAAACTAATAGACACATAAACTCAATTCAATTCGCAATAAACGCCACAACGTACTTATATCTTATTGACACCAGAGCCAGCCAAAGTACAATAACACGCGACGCGACATTGAAAACCCAAGGTCGCATGCAAGCTGACCTACATACACGGAATAGGAGGAACGATTGCGTCATACCATACAATTACGCGACGCTTAGAGAGAGATAGCCACGATTTCCAGAATAAATTGACAAATAAATAAATAAATAAATAAATTGATAAATTGACATCACTACGTACCACAATAATTAAACAAAATTTTTTTTTCAAAAAACTTATGACTGCTTCAAGACACGACATAAATAGAGATATTATTACGTTAAGAAAAATAAGAGATATATATAATATCTAAAACATTACAAATGACTGACTGTGACTGTGACTGTGACCATAGCGTGTAGAAAGCTAAAACAGATAAGTGTCTCAACCAACAATTAGCCTGATCACCTAAAAGTTGTTGTGACCCTTATATGCTTTAAGTTTACAAAGTAAAGGGTTTCCTTGCATTCCTCTTTACTTCACGCAATACCAAGTAGCCCATAAGAAAATTAAAAGTAAGCAGAGTACACCAGGATACAAAGCAGACGCTAACCCTTGGAACCAAACAAATTCGAGCGAGTTCTCAATTGACCAGATCCTTGGGCGCACGGAACGTCCAAATCTTCCGATGCGTTAAAACACTGTCTGATAGTACATAATAATAATATGTACCAGCGCGCAATAATAAATATTTCTGTATCCATAAATCGAAAAACTAAAAATAAAATAGTATGCAATACGGTCGGCCGACCCGATTCGCTAAAATGCGCCATGTACTCAATTAAAAAAAAAAAAAAAAAGTGACAAGTATCACAAAAAAAAAGCTTACATAAGGACAAAATGCAGACATAACAAGATGGCTCATTTATTGTTCAACACTGTGTGTCGAACCAATTACTCCATCGTGTCCGAAACGAGCTTTCCTCGCGAGAGAACTAGGTTACAAATAAGACACAACAGATACAAGAAAAACACATACAAAACAAAAACACAACCACAGAAGGAAAAAGCTACCAAAGTGTATAAAACACACATGACAGACGACACGTACCACGACTAAAAAAAAAAAAGTCAAGAAAAACACAGACAAAGATGACAGACGTGTCACATATAACTTATTACCCACTAGCGGACACAGTCATAAGAATAATTACCAATAACGTTAAAAGTTATTACTACTGACCAGGAATAGATAACGACATTATAAAATTCATAACAGCAAAGAAAGCAGTCATAAATAAATCAAAGCAGACAAAGACAACAAATTAATCTCCACAACTATGCGAGAGATTTCTAACATATTAGGCATAAAACAAGTACAGTCAACCACTTACCACCATGAAAAGCACTAAAATCACAAAGCACTAGAATCATATTTAAGAATACAAACAGGCAACCAGACTCACCAGTGATCTGATTAGTTACAGTATTAGTATTTTCGTATAACACAATGAATCATCCGGCAACTAAATACACGCCATACAAGCTAACACACCCACAAACATTACTCATCAAACATACCCATTATATATATATATAACTTCGATTCCTATCCCATACAATTCAAACATATGTCACAACAGTCCCAAGCAGACGCTAAAAATAATTTAATTAAAACAAACACAAACAAAAAACATAAACACATCAACACATTTCATAAAACAAAAACAAAAAAAAATAATTACAAATTAAAAATTAAACCCATAAATAATAAAATTGAAGAATTAGTACTAATCAAAAACAAAAAAAAAAACCATTATAAGACACAATATATCAAAACCATTTCTCGTCATAAAAAAAAAAAAAACAAAATCCAAAAAAAAACACTCCACAAAAATAGAACTGAACCATACTATAATTAAAACAACCACACAAATAAAATAAATAAAAAAATTCTTAAATAAAAATAAAGTAAATATAAAAACACAAACAACACACATAAAGCAACACATCAACAAATTTCAAAAAAAAAAAAAAACTACTTACGACTAAAAAAAAAAAAAAAAAATTTCATCCAATACCCTATATATCTATCTATATATATACAAACAGGAAACCCACTATAAATCAGAAAATAAGACAGAAATAAAATAAATATACTATATCAGACACTATTTACCATCATAAAGAATCAAAAATCAGAACGTATCAAAATAAAACAATAAAATAAATAATAATAATAATAATAAAAATTTTAGTTACAAGCAAAGAGTACATTCTCCATACAAAAAAAACCCCCCCACAATAAATAAAAACACCAAACATATACATATATATATATACACACACAAATTAAATACACAACACAAACCCATCAAAACAAAAAAAAACACACTCACATTCGACACAACACTAAAACAGCAAACTAAACGTTTCCATGTCAATGATCACATCTCATTCCAAATACGAAAATACTATCTCCACGCTGTAATGATATCAAATAACAAATAAACATCAGGTCAATAATTTGCAAAACACAAACGCCTAGCCATACAAGGATCGAAACAAATAAACAAACCGCAGCATATAGCTTAACAACAAACTTACCGCTATTTTAAATAAAAACGCAACTTACAAAGAAAATAACACTGGTATAACCATAACCTTTGATCATTATCTATGTATAACGTAGCCATAACATCAACCTAAACATCGAAATGTAACCCATAGTCCTCATATAACCATACAATTTAATATTTTTCTTTTGTATACCATAAACATAAGTCACCCTAAGAACCAACCTGTAACCCATAGACATAAGCCAAATTTAACGTGACAACAAAAAAAAAAGGGTTCAATCTATCTTTTTGGCATCAAAAAAAAAAAATGTTTATTTTCCGCACGAATTTCATGTTTTTCAAAAATTACAATTTCAATGTATCATAGACTATGAAAAAGGGACAATCACGTTAAAAAATCACAACAAAACAGTAACAAAACCATTAAATTCAGAACATTATAATCTCCGAAACATAATCCCTAACAAAATTATTCAAAATTTTATCAATAATGTAACTAAACTATAACTTAATTAAGACAAAAATGTAATCATATGCACCACCTACTGCTTATTGTTTTTCTCTAGTCTCCACTACCCAAAGGTTGTCTGGAAGAAATCGCTCATTAGCGATAAGACCGCCTGTTGTTACCTCTACCTAAATTTATCTAATTGTAAAATTTGTGCTTGTAACTGTATGAGGTGTGCAATAAAGAGTATTTATTATTATTATTATTATTATTATCATATTTTCAAAGGCGTCAACAAAAAAAAAACCAACAAAAATGTAATCATATTTTCAAGTGCATCAACAAAAAAAAAAAAAAACCAACGAAAATGTAATCACATTTTTAAAACCCTAGCCGTAAGATTAGAATATATATTTCTTTTTTTTTTTCATAAATGAGTTAAGAAACAAAATGTAAACAATAGAATTAAGCAGCCAAGAAATTTTTTTTATATAACACTTTTAATAGAGCCAAGATTAATTTTATATTCAGAATAACCTTTTAAGACACAAATTCATACTAATTAATGTAAAGACAAAAAACAGTTTACACCTGTTTTTCTGTCTCAAAAAAACCGACGGACGTGTAATAGGTACATAATCACCCAACAGCAGCTGACTCAACTAACTTCACACTCTTCAAAGCCCACCCAAGGCGAATAGAAAATTAAATAAAAAACAACGTTCATTTTCTTAATGTAATATGATACGCTACAACCATATACGGAATATTATAATAAATCATTTTCTATTTGCTGTGACCTCGGCCTTGATCAGTGTATTAACCTAAACCGAGAACAAAGGATTGTGTACCTATATAAAGCGATCTATTTTCCAGTATTAAACAGTTATTATCCACACGTTAAGCGTTTCACTTACCTGCTACACGTCCCATTACCATATATGCCGGTTGTTGGGAAGATTTGGTGATCCTCCTTAAGCGTACATTTCAGCTACGATTCTATCAGGAAGAATTGCTGACGGAAATTAAAGCGAGAACTCAGGGTAAGGATGAATCAGTAGTCATATACATTTCGATTATGCAAAATATGTTTAATAGGCTACCACAAGAATTACAGATAAAGAAAAAATCATGATAATCATACATCGTTATCGCGGGAGCAAATACAAATGTGTTGAAGAATATGTATAACAGAATGTCCGTTTATTATAAACAGAATATTATGCCTACACGTCTTAGCCTCTAAGAAGTTCTTCATATCTAGCACAATGTTTTTGCTAGAAATGATCAATCAAACTCGACTTGCTCCTTTTCGACGTTCGTTAAAGTGCGTCTTTTTGAGTAGGAATTTCGTTTAACAGAAGATTTATTTTTTATGAAAATTACGAGTACCTAACGTTGATTTTTGAGAAAAAAATACTCTTCGTGTGTCTAAAATAATCCTTTATTCACAAGTCCAGACAAATCGATCATGAATGAAAATTGTTTTAAATAACAGGTGACTGAAGAGGTGGTCGTTAGGATTGCGTGGCTAATCTTTTTAGTATGTACTATAATCAAGTCGATTACGAAGTTTAGATATTAGAAAAAACATCGATAACTTTTGAACTTGTAGGTACAACCGCGTTGAAACTACTGTCACTTCTGTTATTTGTCATAATCTTTGACTACTGTCAAATCGTTTTTGCTCCCGCGATAACGAAGTATGATGATAATATTGCGCAATATTCAACCTTACTATCAGAGGGCGGTGTGTAGGGATGAATTTTCGTCACTTATGGATCTATTTAATGTGTTGCGGGTAGTTGAGCGAACAAAGATAAATTGCGACAACTTTAAGGAGCCGCAGGCGCCTAAAAACTTGTTGGAGCCTGACTTAGCATATAAAGTAGAGGTAGCTCCGAGAGTCGCAGAGGTTAGTGAGTTGGTTAGTGTGTCCAAAACAAAGGTGGACCCTGTGCAACAAAGACGATGCTGGAACTGCCGCGAGGGAGGGCATTTATTCAGGGATTGTACCATACCAAGACAACGCTTGTTTTGCTATCGCTGTGGACGATTTGGGCTTACATCAAAAGATCGTAAGTGCACAAAGGGAAACGCTTCGGGGGAAGTTTCAAATCCTGCCCAGTAGGCTTACCCCATAATAAAGGCACAGAGTGGCAGGAGTGGTTGTTAGTTGTAAGTGTTTTTTTTTCGCGTAAAGATAAGGAAATATGTCCGGTGGTGGTGAATAAGGAAATGGATAACAGATCGTATGTCTTTGTAGACATCTTACAGGTGCAATTAATTGGGTTGCTAGATTGTGGGGCGATGCGTACGGTTGTCAATGATGCGTATGCGGACATTTTATGTTCCCTAGGTCTAAAACCAATTTGTGTTGATAGCATGGAAGCTTCAACAGCAACGGGAGTAAGTCATCATAAAGTACCTAAAATATTCCACGTGCCTTGTAAGTTTGATAACCAGTTTAAGGTCATTCCAATTTTGGTGATGCCTAGTGTGAAACAAAATCTGATATTAGGTCAAGACTTTTTTGATGCATTTGGAATCAAAATAAAATTTAGAAGCGAGTTGAGAGCAGGTAAGGTAGACATAGAGACCTTGAAACTTAGGGATAGGGCAGTAATTTCAAGGGAATCCTTAGAGACTCATCAGCAAGCACAATGAGACGAGATCGTAGAAGAAATGAAACGCACAATCGGGGCAGGTCTTATCTTATCTTATTTGGCTCGGGGGCCCATATGGATACACTTCGACCCAAAGGGATCTTTTGTGTAATTGCCCCCTAGTACACTTACTCAAGAGCTTTTTCAACCATCTCCATGTGTTGGGTGATGGAGCTCAAGGGCAGTGCTTTGAGGTCCTCTGGATCTGGATAGCCGATTCCAAAGTCCCTCATTCTTAGTCTGGCAAGAGCGTGACATTCACACATTGAGTGTTTCATTGTTTCTTCCTCTTCGCCACACATTCTACAATCAGTATTGTCTGACAGTCCCATTTTAGCCAGTACTCCTTTCACGGCGTAATGGCCTGTAAAAACTCCTGTTATGATTTGGAGCCTTTTTCTACTAAGTTTCCAAAGCTTTTTGCTCCAGCTTGAGTCAACTCTATGCATGAAGAGCTTTGAACGCCTTAGACCTGTCAAACTACCCCACTCTTGTTGGTGTTTATGTTTGGTGTGGTCCTTTATGGCCGTTGTTATGGTTCCCTTTGAGAGCCCCACAAATGGTTCCGGACCTAAGAAGTTATTCATAGAGCCCCTTCTAGCAAGCTCATCAGCATTTTCGTTGCCGATAAAGCCCTCGTGCCCTGGGATCCACATCAGTTGCACTTTGTTTTGCCTTCCAAGCCTGTTGAGGACTTGGATACCATTGCATATCAGTCTGGACTTCACTTTGGGCGCTATAAGTGCTCTAAGCGCTGCCTGACTGTCGCTGAGTATATAGATATTCTTTCCCCGGGTCTGTCTATCTATATTCTCTTGTGCACAGGCAATAATAGCATACGTCTCCGCTTGGAACACTGTTGCATAATTGCCCATGCTTATACTACTACTGTAGTCATTTGCATAAATGCCAGCTCCCGTACTCGATCCTATTTTGGAACCGTCTGTGTACCATATGCTGTCTTCACCATCAGAGGTTGGTGGTTCAAGACCCTCGGCCCAATCGGCCCTTGTGGGAATTTTTACTTTAAAATTATTTTGGAAAACAAACTTGGGTTGCATCTTGTCACAGCCCATGCTTGTTAGCCTATCCATGAAATTGTCAGATTCCATTCTTGTGTGTTTAGTCTTCGGCTTGCTGTCGTCCCAGAGGCCTACAACAGCCAATCTGTGTAACGATTTGCGCGCTTCAGACTGTAGCACTAAGTGTAACGGCGGTAGATCAAGTAATACATCTAGCGCCGCCGTTGGCGTCGTTTTGAATGCGCCGGTGATAGCCATGCATGCCATTCTTTGTATTTTCGTTAGGGCTTCTCTGCATGTGCTCTTTAGTGTCCTTGGCCACCAGACCAGGCTCCCGTACAGTACGAGTATGATAGGTCTTACCATCATGGTATAGATCCACCTCAGTACCTTCGGGGTTAAGCCCCAGATTTTGCCATATGCTGACCTGCACATGCCAAACACTCTAATAGCCTTAGTTATGGTGAGGTCGGCATGCTTTTTCCAATTTAGTTCTTTGTCCAGTGTCAGACCTAGATATTTTACGTCATTGGATATTTCTAGTACCCTTCCGTAGAGCCTTAGTTGCTTCATACCATTCAGGGTCTTTTTCCTGGTAAATGGTATTACCACTGTTTTGCCTGGATTGATCGAGAGTTGGTGGTTATTGCACCACTGCTCCACAAGCCTCAGTGCTCCGTTCATGATTTCTGATACCGTGCTGGGGAATCTCCCGTTGACAAGTATCACTAAATCATCTGCATACCCTACCGTATAAGTTGGGCCTTTATTCAGTTCCTCCAAGAGTGAGTTGACTACCAAACTCCAAAGACTTGGTGAGAGAACCCCTCCCTGTGGGCAACCTTTTGTGGCCGTTGCAATAATTTCGTCACCCATAAGAGAGGACTTAATAAGTCGGCTATTTAGCATGTTGCCTATCCATTTACATATGGTCGGTTCTATGCCGTGTTTTAATGCTGCAACACTGATTGCTTGGTAGGTGGTGCGGTCAAATGCTCCCTCTACATCTAGAAAAGCAGCAAGGCATAGTTCTTTGTTTTCTATTGCCTGTTCTGCTCTGGTCGTCACCAGGTGCAGTGCTGTCTCATCATAAGCACATTGCATCTGGTGCAGAGGATGTCTTTTGAGCGGACCATCTCTTATGTGTCTATCCACCAGTTTTTCCAACGCCTTGAGGAAGAATGATGAAAGACTTATTGGCCGATATGATTTGGCCTCTGTATAATCTGCCTTGCCCGGTTTAGGTAGGTACGTTACTTTTACCATCCTCCAAACATGCGGAACGTGTCCGAAGGCTATGCATGCCCTGTACAGTCTACTCAAGTGTGGTATAAGTACATTGGCGCCTTCTTGTAGTAGGATGGGGTAGATTCCATCTGGGCCCGGGGTTTTATAGGGCTGAAATGTTGAGAGCGCCCATTTTAGCTTGTTGTGATCTACTACCTTCTTTGACGTGTCCCAATTGTGTCTAGTAGTTCTCGTTGACTGTTCTACAACACTAATTGTACTTTCGTCTGGTTCGCCCTGGTGTATTACCGAGCCTAGGAAGTGTGTCTCACACATTACTTTGAGAGTTTCTAACCCCGTTTCTGTCATCAATCCGTCACTCCTTCTGATTGAGGTGAGCGGTACTGACTTTGTCGAGGCTAGCGCTTTTGTGAGCGGACCATCTCTTATGTGTCTATCCACCAGTTTTTCCAACGCCTTGAGGAAGAATGATGAAAGACTTATTGGCCGATATGATTTGGCCTCCGTATAATCTGCCTTGCCCGGTTTAGGTAGGTACGTTACTTTTACCATCCTCCAAACACGCGGAACGTGTCCGAAGGCTATGCATGCCCTGTACAGTCTACTCAAGTGTGGTATAAGTACATTGGCGCCTTCTTGTAGTAGGATGGGGTAGATCCCATCTGGGCCCGGGGTTTTATAGGGCTGAAATGTCGAGAGCGCCCATTTTAGCTTGTTGTAATCTACTACCCCATCTTTGACGTGTCCCAATTGTGTCTAGTAGTTCTCGTTGACTGTTCTACAACACTAATTGTACTTTCGTCTGGTTCGCCCTGGTGTATTACCGAGCCTGGGAAGTGTGTCTCACACATTACTTTGAGAGTTTCTAACCCCGTTTCTGTCATCAATCCGTCACTCCTTCTGATTGAGGTGAGCGGTACTGACTTTGTCGAGGCTAGTGCTTTTGTTAATCTCATGCCTTCCGGTAAAGACTCTATCTGATCGCAATGGTTCCTCCACGTTTTCCTTTTTGCTTTTCTCACAGCTTTGTTATCGGGGAAGGTAATCTAGGAAGGACGAATTTGTTAAGCCACACAATAGATACAGGGGCGGTGAAACCAATTCACCAGAAGCAATACAACTTCTCTCCGGAAATTGAAAGAGAATTGGACGCCATGCTATCTCAAGATGTTGTTGAACCGTCAGTCAGCGCGTGGTGTTCGCCGGTGTTAATTGTTAAAAAACCCAATGGAGAGAATAGGTTGTGCCTAGACAGTAGGCAATTAAATAACGCAACAAAAAGAGACACATATCCACTACCAAGAATGACGAATATCCTCGACAGCCTTCGTAATGCAAATGATCTAAGCACTATAGACTTAAAGTCAGCTTTCTGGCAAATACCACTGGAGCAACAAAGCAAAGAGAAGACGGTTTTGCGGTAGCGGGGAGGGGCCTATTTCAATTTAAAGTTATGCCATTCGGATTGGTAAATGCTTCTCAAACCCAACAACGGCTGATGGACGTTCTCTTTTGCTCGAATGAAGATAAAATATGGTCTTACTTGGATGACATTGTGGTATGCTCGTCAGACTTTGAAGAGCACTTTGAAGAGACTTTGAGGGTTAACAACAGTATCTTATTTTTTTGCCTAAAATATTGAGTGTCTTATATTTACCCCACCTGACTCTACCCAACATAGATTACAATTAAATTAAAAACCATAATGCCGCAGGAATTAAGGGGTTTGTACAGTCTCAAACAAGATTTACCGAAAATATGGCTCTTTAAAATAGGTAACCGCCCAGTCTTATCACTGACTAAAGTCTCAATAAAACTGACCGAGAAACTGCTGTAGGAGTCGTTTTTACAGCACTATTGTGAGGCTATTGTTTTGGGCTGAATATGTATCCCGTCCTTTTATTACCTATCGGTGGATTTGTATGATAAATGTGCCAAGATAACGTGATAAACGCAATTGTACCTAATGATCGAACTAGGCATAGGTACTAAGTTGATTGTTAGTTGAACTTTAAGTGTATTTTAGTAGTTAAGCTTTCGATTTATGCTAAAAACTTTGTATATAATTAATTTGAAACAAAAAACAAAGAACCAGTCGGTTCTTCGTCGGTTCAGTGTAGTCACACTTACCCTACTCCACCGTTCCAAGAGCAAATGCCCGAGCTAATGTAAAAAATACTGATATCACTATAGGTGTGCCTATTATAGTTGAAGAATTTTCTCGATTTCTCCAGGATCCCATCATCATATCCTGACCTGGTGACAATGAAACCAACTGTGATGTATACTCTTTCAAACAAAAAAAATATAGTTCCAAATCGGTCCACTGTCTTCGAATAAACGGTGAACATACATTAAAAAAAACCGGCCAAGTGCGAGTCGGACTCGCGCACCTAGGGTTCCGAACAAACCTGTAGGTTTGATATGAATTTCAATTTAATACTTCTACGCGGTCATGAGGAAAGGGGTAGTAACTTTAAAATTATTACAAATATTTTTATTATATGATGTAACTAAAGATTTACGATTTTCGCAATTTTTCCTTTATCTGTGCTATAAGACGTTGCTTCGTACCAAATTTCAAGATTCTGAGTTCACGGGAAGTACCCTGTAGGTTTTGATTCTCTTGCGGGTTTCGAAAATTTGCGGAAATTTGCGGCATAAACGGCTGTATCTTTTGATTGCGTTGGCTTAGAAGTTTGATTTTTTCACAGCTCCAAGGGACAGTAGACCTGAGTATTTGATATCAATTTCAGCTTGATACCTCCACGCGTTCTTGAGGAAAAGGGTCTTGACAGACAGACAGACGGACGGACGGACAACAAAGTGATCCTATAAGGGTTCCGTTTTTTCCTTTCGAGGTACAGAACCCTAAAAAAACAAAAACAAAGATCCCGCCGAATTGAGAACCTCCTTCTTCGAAACCATGAAGTCGGTTGAAAAATGGCCCCACAATAGTGCCGCAAGAACGACTCGTGCGCGTGCGGTACTTTTTGTGACAGTCTTATTACTTTCTTATAAATTTTCATTTTCAGTCTTATAAATTTTCATGAGCCACATTTTCAGTAAATCTTGTTTGAATCTGTACCTCCTGTACATTATTGCTCGAATCGAAGGGGTAAGTACATACAATAACGTTTGTGTAATTCAAATAAGTAAGCGTGCGTGTGGCAGTATACATCAGCAGATTGGGATGGATTGCGTGAATTCTACGCGTCGTACCCGTGGAGGCAGGTCTGTTTCACATCAGATGATCCTGACTCCTGTACAGCTGAAGTCGCCGAGACTATACTGGTGGGAATTTCACACTCTCCTGCCACAAACGGCAAGTGCCGTCTTCATGGAAGACTGCCCGCGTGCACCCTGTGCCTAAAAAGGGTGATAGTTCGGACCCGTATTACAGGCCTATCGCTATAACCTCCCTTCTCTCTAAGGTTATGGAGCGCATAATCAATGCAAAGCTCCTAGAGAGCACGACCTGGTCAGTGATCACCAGTATGGCTTTCGCCACGGTCGCTCGTCCGGTGACCTAGTGTATCTCACTCACCGCTGGGCTTCAGCCATTGAGAGTCAGGGAGAGGCATTGGCAGTCAGCCTTGATATAGCTAAGGCGTTCGATCGGTTATGCATACTAGTACTGTCGTACTGGGGGATGCTTGTTACACGGGCCGTGCCAATATCCCTCGATTTGTTGTGGTAGAGAGTCGTTAAAAACTTGTGTCCGATATCGAGAATACTTTTTCTGGAGTCTCGGTGTGGGGTCAGGACAACTTAGTCCGATTCAACCCCACAAAGAAACAAGTTTGCGCGTTCACCGCTAAGAAAACCCCATTTAATGTGGCCCCTCAGTTCCAAGGCACAACCCTTACAATGTCAGGGAGTATTGGGATCCTCGGGGTCGACATTTAAACTGACGTCCAATTCCGTAGTCACCTTGAAGCGAAGGCCAAGCTGGCATCCACAAAGCTCGGCGTGCTCAATAGAGCAAGGCGATACTTCACTCCGGGGTAGAGACTGCTTCTATACAAGTCGCAAGTCAGACCTGACATGGAGTACTGTTGTCACCTTTGGGCGGGAGCACCTGGATACCAGCTTGGCCCTTTGACTCGGTGCAAAGGCGCGCTGTGCGGATCGTCGACGATTCCAAACTCTTGAGCGATATTGAACTTTTGAGCCTAAGGAGAGACTTTGCCTCCTTATACGTGTTCTATCGCTTGTACAATGGGTTTTACACGGCAGCTTTTTATGACCGCACTGCTCGCCGCCGGCAGGGCGTTCATCCCCACACCCTGGAGCCCAATGGATCGCGCACAGTACGGTTTAAGAGGAATTTCTTCCCACGAACGCTGCGGCTGTGGAATGAACTCCCTGCCGAGGTTTTTCCAGTGGGCTACAGTATGAGGTTCCTAAAGGGTAGGCAACGCGCATGTGAATCCTCTGGGGTTGCAGGCGTCCATAGGCTACGGTAACTGCTTACCATCAGGCGGGCCGTATGCTTGTTTGCCACCGTCGTGGTATATATAAAAAAAAAGTAAGCTTTCATACTTCATACTACACAGCGAAACGTAAACAGTATAGATGGCAGTGTTTCTTAGCCAGGCCTAGCAATATTTTTACTTTTGAATATTGATTGCTGTAGCTAACATCATTAAAAGAATAGTAATTTCTGATTTTTATTATTATTTCCTAAACAAAACCCTGGTAGGTATATGTCCACTGCCCGTCACCGGTGCTATCATGTGGCACGTATTGAGCCACTACCCTGTGTAGCATGAGGCTACGTTTATCGTACGACATCTGTCGACTTTCTTTAGAACTTCTGAACTTCTGTGTCTAAGGGAGGTCTAAGGCTAGGTCACGGTTGATATATAAAAAAGCGTACATTGTGATTCACGGCATTACGGGTAGATGGCGCTTATATCAGTCCGCATTTTGTGATACACGACTGGCAGTTATAAAATTGAGATAATATTCGCGCTAATTTTGAATATGAATTTTTGAGGTATTCCAGATTGTCAAAAAAGTAAAAGTTGATTTTGATTGGGTGTGTTAGATGGACGAGGAGATTTTTAAAGAAAAAAAACATATTCTGGTTTAGTCTGAGGGTTTTGCTATAATTTGCTTAGTTGCATCGTGTTGAAGTGCGATCTATTTCTCTAGATCTTTGCGTTCAAACATTATATAGCAAGTGCTAATACATTATTGAATTAAATACAAATTATTTCTAAACCAAATACGTTGCCGGACAAAAAGGCCACCAGTGGGACCGCCTGAGCCGGAAGGACTCCGGAAGGCGCTTGTGGGTGCCGGACCGGCGAGACGGTCTGCAACCGCCGCGTGTTCCGCGTGATTCTTCACCGTCGTCGGAGAATTAGAGCCCGCATCCAGCGGGCTCTCCAAGTGAGAAAGAGAGTTCAGCGAGCTGTTGGGTCCGCCTAAACCAAAGGGGACGCTTGCCCACGAACTCTATTCAAATTTAACTACAGTTTTAGCCATCCTGTCTTTCGAGAATATCATATTATTTACATTTTTTTAAAAACGTTGTAAATCCGATTCCTTTTTTTGTATCCAGTGTTTTTGTGCCATAATAGCTTTTTTTGTTGATTTGCTAAAATATTCCCAAAATTGTAATTGCGTCGTTTGACGGGCGTACAAAGACCTGGCTCTTTAATTTAGGCTACGTTCAGCCAGCGAATCATCTGTCACCACCCATATCACCCGCCTCATTAATCCATTATTTTCCTGCAGCCAAATTACCAGCCGAGTCTTTATTTGTACTTACCAGTTTTGCTAGTACTCCATCCTTTTTATTTTCCTTTTGTGCGGAAAGTAGACGTTTACGATACTAAGGTAACTATTGAATGTGAAATATCTTTATATAGATACCGTTATCGTCATTTTTATGTGAAGTGCTAATTTTAAATATTCTGATTATTGTAATTTAATTACATTCTAACCACTAAGGAAGTTATTGAATGCGAAATATCTTTATATAGATACCGTTATCGTCATTTTTATGTGAAGTGCTAATTTTAAATATTCTGATTATTGTTGCTAATTTTAAATAATTTACTTTATCTTCAAAATTAAACGTGTTAATGCAAACCTACCCACATATTAAATATTAAAACAATTAAAAAAAAACGGATTTTATCGCGTGTATTGAGTTTAAATTACATCCCGACGTTTCAAACACTTTACAGCGTTCGTGGTCAACGGGTCGACTGAGGAAAAATGTACAATTACCTCCGTTCAAAAACTATCTCAATATGCAAACCTACCCACATATTAAATATTAAAACAATTAAAAAACGGATTTTATCGCGTGTATTGAGTTTAAATTACATCCCGACGTTTCAAACACTTTACAGCGTTCGTGGTCAACGGGTCGACTGAGGAAAAATTTACAATTACCTCCGTTCAAAAACTATCTCAATATGCAAACCTACCCACATATTAAATATTAAAACAATTAAAAAACGGATTTTATCGCGTGTATTGAGTTTAAATTACATCCCGACGTTTCAAACACTTTACAGCGTTCGTGGTCAACGGGTCGACTGAGGAAACGTCGGGATGTAATTTAAACTCAATACACGCGATAAAATCCGTTTTTTAAGTGTTAATGCAATTATAGAAGAGTTTCACTGCAAATTGGCGCCCGAACAGGGACAAGAACTCTGGATTTACTTTTAATAATTGTAATTAAATATTTTTTTTTGGATTTGTAAGACGGTGACCGTAGACCGGTCGCGGTTCTATTAACCTTGATTTTGGTTTGTTTCAGCCTGCTGCCTCCTTACGTCCCATCATTAACCCGAATTCCGTCATATTGAAATATTGCTTTGATTTATGTTAAACAAAAGACGAATTAATCTGTTGACCTTTACTTATGCCTTTTTCTCAACATATCCCGAATACCTTATTTCATAGTTTGAGTCCTGTAGTTAGAGCCCGTAGACGTTAGGGAATTCGCAGGTAAGTCAGACATAGAATGTATGATTTGCGTTATGTTTTTATTTTCAGAAACTGACCTTGGTTTTTTTTTTGAATTCGAACTCTAATTTAGCATTTAGACTTCGAGTGTTATTTTCTTTCTTTGACTTAAGCGCTTGGTTTAGACCACTGATATACACCGAATTTTTTGATGTACGGCCGCGAGTTGTCAATGATTCGTGAACGTGTTGAGAATCAGGTTGTGGACCAAGATGTGGGACTCAGCCGGATGGAACGCGCTTCGAATCTTCAGACGCTTCGTGAGGTGTACGATAAAGTTTCTGATTCGATGGCTTTGGCCTTTCATCGTAATGCCGCCAAGTTCAACACGAACCGTTCTTCGCCAAGAATCGTTGGTGACCAAATCGTTTGGCGCCGGAATTTCCAGCGTGGCTCCGCTGATCCTTTTCGAGGCGGTAAATTCGCTCCACGTTTCGTTCGGTGCCGTGTGGTTAGACGGGTGTCTCCACAGGTATATCTACTGGCTGATACCGATTCCGAGCACGTCGGTACCTATCATATTAAAGATATCTTGAAATAGTTTCTTCTTTCGGCCCGTTCAGTTTTCTCAAAATTCTAAAATGCGCTTTAGTCCGCCATTCTCTTATCGGTAATCCTTGCTTGATTCGTTTCTTATCGTTTTTTTGTTTTCGTTTAAGCGTTTCCTTGCTCCTTTTTCCAGATTTGACCTTTTTTACCGTTGGTGCTTAAGGCTTCGTTTAACTTTCCTGGTCTATGATAGCCTGGTTGTATAATTTGATGACTCGATGTGAGGGATTAAGATCTGTGGCCAGGTGCAGTTTCTGTCCTATGCTGGCCGTCACGTCTTGGACCGCGTGACGCGTTGGTTGGCGTTTTGTCATCTTGTTAATCTACTAGGTTAGTCTTTAGGGGTAATGTTAATAACTGGTTGGTTTTGTTTTTTTGGAATTCGTTTAGGGTTCTCTTGTTGTACCTTTTTTGGGCTTAGCATTAAGTTGTGTTTTTTTGTTGCTTGGGGTTAGTTTTCTTGTGTTTTCTTGTGTTGTTGTTTGTTTATTTCTTTGTTTGGCAGGGAGATGCTGTAGCATGACGCTACGTTTATCGTACGACATCTGTCGACTATCTTTAGAGTCGAGATTTTTAAAGAAAAAAAACATATTCTGGTTTAGTCTGAGGGTTTTGCTATAATTTGCTTAGTTGCATCGTGTTGAAGTGCGATCTATTTCTCTAGATCTTTGCGTTCAAACATTATATAGCAAGTGCTAATACATTATTGAATTAAATACAAATTATTTCTAAACCAAATACGTTGCCGGACAAAAAGGCCACCAGTGGGACCGCCTGAGCCGGAAGGACTCCGGAAGGCGCTTGTGGGTGCCGGACCGGTGAGACGGTCTGCAACCGCCGCGTGTTCCGCGTGATTATTCACCGTCGTCGGAGAATTAGCGGGCTCTCCAAGTGAGAAAGAGAGTTCAGCGAGCTGTTGGGTCCGCCTAAACCAAAGGGGACGCTTGCCCACGAACTTTATTCAAATTCAACTACAGTTTTAGCCATCCTGTCTTTCGAGAATATCATATTATTTACATTTTTTTAAAAACGTTGTAAATCCGATTCCTTTTTTTGTATCCAGTGTTTTTGTGCCATAATAGCTTTTTTTGTTGATTTGCTAAAATATTCCCAAAATTGTAATTGCCTCGTTTGACGGGCGTACAAAGCCCTAGCTCTTTAATTTAGGCTACGTTCAGCCAGCGAATCATCTGTCACCATCCATATCACCCGCCTCATTAATCCATTATTTTCCTGCAGCCAAATTACCAGCCGAGTCTTTATTTGTACTTACCAGTTTTGCTAGTACTCCATCCTTTTTATTTTCCTTTTGTGCGGAAAGTAGACGTTTACGATACTAAGGTAACTATTGAATGTGAAATATCCTTATATAGATACAGTTATCGTCATTTTTATGTGAAGTGCTAATATTAAATATTCTGATTATTGTAATTTAATTACATTCTAACCACTAAGGAAGTTATTGAATGTGAAATATCTTTATATAGATACCGTTATCGTCATTTTTATGTGAAGCGCTAATTTTAAATATTCTGATTATTGTAATTTAATTACATTCTAACCACTAAGGAAATTATTGAATGCGAAATATCTTTATATAGATACCATTATCGTCATTTTTATGTGAAGTGCTAATTTTAAATATTCTGATTATTGTAATTTAATTACATTCTAACCACTAAGGAAATTATTGAATGCGAAATATCTTTATATAGATACCGTTATCGTCATTTTTATGTGAAGTGCTAATTTTAAATATTCTGATTATTGTTGCTAATTGTAAATAATTTACTTTATCTTCAAAATTAAACGTGTTAATGCAATTATAGATGAGTTTCACTGCACCTGCTAGTCATACGTAAAGGTTCTAAAGGTCAGTCACATCTTTCCATGTGTAATCATTGACAAACTAAAACCACAGTATAGAGCTATTTATGATGTGATTCTAGTGATCTGAATAACTTCCGGCCGATATCAATACTTCCTGTACTAAGTAAAGTCTTTGAAAAGCTAATGTTAAATGATCTACTGGGCCACTTCAACAGACACGGATTGCTTACAAGCAATCAGTTTGTGTCGTCAGCTGCACCATGTTTTTCTGGTATACTGAGCCGATGCGTTTACTGACTAGAGAATACGAATAATTTATTTTATTTTATTTTTATTGATAAAAATGTTTACATGACATTACAGCTAAACCAATGCGTCACGAAACTTAGACTAAAAGCAATAATAACTTTAAGTACTTATTAACAATTACAGCAACAATAGTATAACATTGACAAATTAAATTGGAACTGTTGAGCACCTAGCATCCATCGTCTCACAGAATCCCAAGCATTCCCTACACACTGCCGCCCATCGCCACGCAAATAGGTCACATTCAGGCGTCGAGGCCAGGAGCGCATTGAGCAGTGAAAGGGCGCGGGGCAGCGGCGAGTTCCTGCGCGATACGGTGCGCACCGGCGGCAAGGCCAATAGGTCGCGTTGTCGCGGTCTGAGGGCCATCCTTGGGACGTCCGGAACAAACAGACGCACGAGACCAGAGACAATTTCGGGACAGTCCGACTCACCACGTAAGGCTCGGCAAGCCGTGACAAGGAGTTGGTAATTCCGCCGGACCTCTAAGGAATTGTACCCTAGGGAGCCGAGAATATACTTCGTCGGGTACAGGTACGGATAGAATCCGAATGTTTTTTTATAAAGGAACCTTAAAAACGCTTTTTGAAACTTCTCAAGCAGTAAAGCATACGTCGATTCGTAGGGGTTCCATATGATCGACGAAGTCTCCAGCTTACTCCTTACTAGACCATTATAAACCATTTTCATTGCCACCGGGTCGTGAAAATCGCGGAGGTTTCGAATTACGAAACCCAGCCTTTGAAAGGCACTCTTAGCTAGAGAAAAAATATGTTCGTGAAAAGTTAGCCGTGCGTCGAACACCACGCCCAGCACAATAATATAAATATGTTAACGGACCCGCAGGTACTATACGTAGACACGGCCTGGACGTTGATGGTGTGAGCTGACGATATCTCCTTTGATTACTACTACGAACATGAGCCTCCCGTGATTATCCATCTGGAATCTTGGGCTAAATAGTCGCCTCCACCTCCCCTTACAGCGACCCCGTTCCTCACAGTATGGTTACCCTGAGTTCATAACGATTGACAACTCACTGGGATCAAAGATCTCTCTGAGCACTGATACACGCTGGTAAATAACACGAGACACATGATCATCATAATAACACAGTAAGAAACTCCATGAACTGATACGAGTAGAAAGATAAATATTAACCGCGCTTACCATTGATTTGTTCGCGCACAATAACCTTCTCTCCTCCCGTCGTCCGTCTATCTACCCTACAACCCACCCATAAAAAATCCGGCCATACTAAAAGCGATATTGAGATCGAACGTGACTGCCACCGCCATCTATCTGAAAAACCGGCAAGCACGAACTGCTTCGCGATATTCGCGACAGTTTGGTTTCACAAATGGACGTTCCACAACCGACGCTGCTGCGGTACTCATTAAACATATTTTCATTGCCTGGGAAAAACATTACGATGCAATTGGTATGTTCTGTGATCTTTCCAAAGCGTTTGATTGTGTAGATCATACAACCCTCATTCTTAAATTAGAACATTATGGTTTGTCAGAAAATGCCTTGAATCTCATGTCTTCATATCTTAGCAACAGAACACAAACAGTTGTTGTATATAAAACCCAGTCTAAAGGGACTTTAGACTGTATTGAGAAGTATAAGGACATGTGAAATGTGTAATTACTTTTTAAAAGTTTATTATTTGGCATAAGTATGTTCTGGGCATATGGTTGGAAGACTTTTTTAAACGTTTTAGTGTTGACTAAGACACCTGTTACCTTTGTTTTCGGGCGACTTTTCATCGTTTGCTTCGGACGTTTCTCATCAGATTTGGACAACATTTATTGTGACCAGTTTCGACGCTTGAGCAAAGTTTTTTTAATTTTTTTTACGGAATCCGCTACCGAGAAGCTCTGCCGAAGTTTTCTCTTTATGATTGCCCATCACGCCCTCGATGAGACGTACCTAAGGGTAATTTGGCGGATTCATATTCTTAGCAGCATGACGCATGTCGTGGGTTTCCATCCACTCTGATGCAGGGGGCACAGTGGCAACTAGCCAAATCCCGGTTCTCGGTTCTTTTCGGTACTGGGGAGGAAGGATTTTTTTTTTACACGTAGTGTGAAATTTTCCAGTGATATTATTGTGTAATGACCTTTGAAATTGTATGGATCATTGTTTGGTGCAATTATTTGTGAAACATCAATGCGATTGACTAACAGTATTGTTTTAAAGCCAAAATCCTAACTATCATTTTTCACACCTTTCCTTCAGTTTTTATCTGATCACATTACTCTTCGTTCAGTTGCTTCTTATATATCAGCGTGTATAGTGTTAGTGTCACGTTACATGTAACGTGACGGTATCTCTATGTGTACTTGTGTAGATATTGTTATATCGATGTCTTTAAAGAACCAACAAAAAAGTCAAAAGTCAGTTGTTAAAGATAACTGACTTTTGAAGTCATTTGGTATATGTCAAAAGCTTTTCATTTTAACTCCATTAGCTCAAGACCCGGCTTAAAATGATTACATGAATCAAGGCAGCTTTCGAATGTCAAAAATAGATTAAGATTTCGAAAAAGCCTTTGATACGCCTAGGTGGGCTTGTATCTGAGGCCGTCTGCATGATATTGGTATTCCCTAAAAACAATCCAACCTCATAAACGCAATCTAAGAAATATTCTTGTAGCGTGATCTCGTAGCCTTGTTTCGGAGGATATTCTAGTGAATGCGGTTGTAGGACAAGGGGTTTTCTCTCCCTCCTTTTCCTTGTTGGAAAGTCACAAAAGATATCTCACGCAGGCTTCAAGTCTACATGAACCGCTTCCTCCCCCGGATTTTCGGTATATACGTACTACTATCTACTGGTCCGTGAAAAAATACAACGCTGAGCTATTGAAATTCTGCAATGAGACTCCGATCCACCAACAGTAACTAAGGGATAAATTTTATTCGCCTTTAAACTTTCTTTCTTATTTGTTACTTTCTACTTTCCCTATTTTAGCTTACGAATATAACGGTTGTAAGTATAGTATTTATATTCTTAAGGCTCCTTATTCCCTAAAAGGTCGAAAAACTCTATTAATGAAAACAGCCGCATAAAATGCTATTTATAAGAGAATTAGTCAAACAAAACAATACTTTTAAACCATATTTATTATTATTTTTCTTTATTTATTTTTCTTCAAAGGCTAGGCTTTCTACAATATTTTTATAAAAGTAAAATATAAAAATACATCTAAAACATATAAAAACAATAAAAGCATTATAAAAAACCCTAACCTAGGGTGCCGCCGGCAACGGAGCAGGGCCCAGGCTGCCGTGTCCAAGATTACCGCCTTCTGAATCTGACCCTTAATCCAACCACAACCCCGTAGCGAAAGTCTCTCAAGATGTTGGTCGAGACTCTTCGCTATGAGACCGTTCGCAGAGATAACTATCGGCACAATGATCGCCGAATCGACCTCCCACATGGCGGTTACCTCGTGAGCCAAGTTTAGGTACTTGCTGGACTTGTCCTTCTCGGCCTTCACGAGGTTCTCGTCACATGGGACGGTGATGTCGATGAGCATGGCCCGGCGTTGCGGTCGATCTATTACCACGATATCAGGCTTATTGGGTACAATAGTCCTGTCCGTGATAATAGATCGATCCCAATAGAGCGTGGCACGACCATTTTCGAGAACTGGCGCAGGTGTGTACTTGTAGTACGGCACTTCGTGGTCCACAAGACCGTATAGGAGAGCAATCTGCTGGTGTATAATCCTGGCTACGAGGTTATGTCTGCGCAAGTACTCGCCGTTAGCGAGATGAGAACAACCGGAAATGATATGCCTGAGTGACTCTCCGGGACGGCGGCATGCCCGACAAATGTCGACCGTACCGTCCTTATAATTTATTATTATTATGTACCCAAAAATACGATTCTTACAGAAATTGCCCTGTGACTGTGAAGTGTGATTATAGGTCATTTTTAAAAATTCATACTAAAATCAAATTTACCACTATAGAAAAAAAAATTAAAAATGAAGTTGGTCAACATTTTTACTATCGTGATAGAAATAAAGTTGAACTTTGCTATGGTAATATTATTCAGGGCAAAATATTTATGGGGTTTTCGTGGAAAAAATGAAATATAACTGTGTTCATCAAAAAACTGGCATATAATCAGAAGGTATTTTGTCTATTATCCCAGATGAATCTTCGATTTTTATTTCCATAGCCGTCTCAGAATTGAATTTTATTTAAATTGAATAAGAATTGTTACCTTTTTTTTTGCGTAATTTTGAAATGAACGGTACATCTAACTGGAAAACTCGGTAAGAGTACACAACCAATTTTTTCATATTTTACTCGTTAAAATATTATATTTGCTCCAATGGCCGTCTAGATAAAAAAATAACAAAATATTATTATGCATCAATAGTTGCTTTAAAAAAACTAAGTATTTTCGCCATAGCCTTCGAAGATAACGAGGCATTCCGTGAAATTCGCGCATTTTGGGAATAATGTCTCTGAAAATGCGACCAAAAGAAAATCGCTAAATGTAAAAGAGCGGTTGGAATAGCAACCCGTAAATAAAAAAACCGGCCAAGAGCGTGTCGGGCCACGCTCAGTGTAGGGTTCCGTAGTTTTCCGTCCGTCACAGTAAGTGTCCCCACTTAAGAGTTAAAATAACACCGCCATGTAGAATATGATACGAGCGTTCCACGTATAGCGACATCTATCGGCAAATTAAGTAAACTATTGCGCGCGAGCTTAAAGTATGGAAGATGATTTTTATGGGATAATTCTTTATTGCGTGAACCGATTTCCACCGTTTTTACTTTATTTGAAAGCACGTCATTTCATTGTGATTTTCTAGAAATTACAGGTACAATAAACACCTGCTTATACGGTTAAATTACAAACTTAGTTCAGAAATTATTTTGTATTTTTTTTTCAAAAACTATTCAACCTATCAAGTTCAAAATATTTTTCCTAGAAAGTTTTTATAAAGTCAGCGTCAGCGTCAGCTCAGCGTTGTATTTTTGCACAAAAGTTAGAGGGAGGGGGGACACATTTTTTTTACTTCTGGAGCGATTATTTCCGAAAATATTTGCATTATCAAAAAATGATTTTACTAAACCCCTATTCATTTTTAAATACCTATCCAACAATATATCACACGTTAGGGTTGAAATGAAAAAAAATCACTCCCCACTTTACGTATAGGGGAGGTACCCTAATAAAACATTTTTTTCCACTTTTTATTTTACCACTTTGTCGGCGTGATTGATATATATATTAGTACCAAATTTCAGCTTTCTAGTGCTAACGGTCACTGAGATTATCCGCGGACGGACGGACGGACGGGCAGACATGGCGAAACTATTAGGGTTCCTAGTTGACTACGGAACCCTAAAAAAACATACGCGAGGGATGACGGCAGTGTTCATTATATTATAGCAAAAATTAGCAAAATCTCGCACAAAATGACTCAGTACCGAAAAGTACCGAAAGAACCGGAAATTCCCGGTTCCGAGCCAGTACCGGAAATCTCAGTACCGGTTCTGAAAAAGGCACCGGTACCGCAATCCCTAGTCAGAGGTTGTGTGACGTTCATAATTGCATTGTAATGTGCCTAAATTAAAGAATAAATATCTTTTATCATTTTTTTTTTATCTTTTATAGCTGTGAATTTAAAATGTGAATGTCAAGCTCGTGAATTTAACTGTTGAATAAATTTTTTTAAACCAAATGTATTTGTAGTCTTTATTTAATTTAAGTATGTATTGTACTATAACGGTACATTTATAGTAATAATCTAACCTTTCAATATCATGTACCTACATATCCTGGAAGGAAGTGGACACATACATACCACTGGTACTGATCCCAAACGGGCAGCGGTCATACAGGGTGTTTGGTAACCGGATGCAAAGCCGAAAGTAGGAGATAGCCTAGGTCATGTAGAACATTTTTAGCCATACTTGTCTTAGACAAATGTTATCAGTTTTTTTTTAATTTAAATTTAAAAATTTGTCGGAGAAAACTGCAAAACTTCAGACTAAATCGGTAATTAGTACTTTTTTTACTGCAGGTAGATTTTTTTTTGTTTTATTTCGTATTGTGCAATGTCTATCAAACACTAGAAAAGTGATTTCAAACATCTGTGTCTAAAGAAAACAAGTTGACAGCGATTTAAAATTTTAGTTACATGAAAATGTAAACGATTTAAGTGATTTCAAAGTACGAAAAAAAAAACTAAAATAGCCACGAATTTTCAAACCATTTTAAAAACATGCTTGGCTTTTACCCTTTTATTTAAGCTATCAAACACGACTGTAGCTACTGTATCCTTGAAAATAAGCCACCTAAACCAACTGGGTAGCTAAAATGTTTCACTCTACTTGTGATACTTGTGGTAGTTGTGGTGACGAATCTCATTATGATTTTACAATAAAACATTGGTTCTGAATACTAAGTTGGCGTTGACTTGACATTTGACTTGTTTTAAAAGGGTTAAGTGTACTGGACAAAACTACCACATGCAATTTTAACAAACAAAGGCTTGCGGCGGTGAGAGACAAAAGGGACTGATAGCGGCAGGCGGCGGGCGATAAGACAATCATGTCTCAAGCCATTTTATCTTTGAAAATAGGCTACCTGTACTAATAAGAGGGAATGTTTAGGGTAAATTAAAACAAAAGCATAAAAGATAAGTTATTTATTTTTACGATCAACACATTAAAATTACACATCATCGCTCGTTTTCAAAATGTGACCCGCCGTTTCGAATACAAGCACGAGCCCGTCTTCTTACTTCTGTGGTGGTTGTTCCGAATATCATTTCTTCCCTCATCCTTTCGAACGCCGCTTCTATCCTCTCCCTCAGCTCTTCTACGGTATTAATGACCTCTTGTGTGTAGACTAGCTCCTAAGCTCGGCCCCAAACGAAAAAATCCAATGGTGTCAAATCAGGTGACCGAGCGGGCCAAGGGATTCGTCCGCCTCTGCCGATCCAACCGTCCGGGAAACAGTTATCCAGATGCTCCCTTACAGCCAGAGAGTAATGGGCGGGACAACCGTCGTGTTGAAATGTCACTGCACCGGGCAGCTGGTCTTCGTCAATAAGCCTGGGCAAATCGTTTTGTAAAAATTCCAAATAATTTGCCCCATTTAAATTATTTGGCAAAAAATGTGGCCCAATAAGGACTCTGCCAATGATTCCAGCCCACACATTGACGGAAAACCTTCTTTGGAAGGACACTTGCTTTTTCCAATGTGGATTGTTGTTTTTGTCAGCCCATTGGTGTAGGTTATGGAAATTTGTGATCCCCTCCCGGGAAAATTTCGATTCATCGGTCCAAAGAATGCTTCGCAAAAAACGTTGGTCTTCGATATCCGCATTGAGTAAAAATCGGCAGAAGTCCACTCGGCGTGCAGGATCTCCTTCGTCCAAACCTTGAACTCCGATGCCGCGAAAAGGATATTTTCCCTCACGATTCATTGTGGCCCATACTTTCCATGTGGACAAGTTCAGATTACGAGCTACCACTCTGATGCTCGTATTCGGATCCTCTGCAAATGCCTGTAGAACGTCTTCCTCCACTTCAGGGCGATTACGTCCTGGATTCCCTCCATGTTGCACAGCAATACCATTCTCACGTAGCCTTCGGAATGAATTGTAAAACACTCTCACATTAGGCAATCTCCGGTTTGGAAAACGCTCTTGGTACATCCGTCGGGCCATCGCTCCATTACTGTCAGCTTTGCAGTACATGTAGATAATGTCGGCGTATTCTTCGTTCGTAAACTCCATGTTTACAATGAAGAAGTCGTAATTACACGTGAAGGAGCGCCTACGGCAGCTACAACTTGACACGGTAAATTGAGATGAGAGCGGGAAATTAAACCACAATGAACGTCTAATCGCAACTGAAGTTGTAACTAGACTAAATTACTAGTTTTTGCACAAATACTCATGTAGCTAATCAGTTTATCTTTGTCAATAAAGCACAAAACCGATCATCTTTGTTTAACGCCGCTCACCGCCTGCCGCTATCAGTCTCTTTTGTCTCTCACCGCCGCAAGCCTTTGTTTGTTAAAATTGCATGTGGTAGTTTTGTCTAGTACACTTAACCCTTTTAAAACAAGTCAAATGTCAAGTCAACGCCAACTTAGTATTCAGAACCAATGTTTTATTGTAAAATCATAATGAGATTCGTCACCACAACTACCACAAGTATCACAAGTAGAGTGAAACATTTTAGCTACCCAGTTGGTTTAGGTGGCTTATTTTCAAGGATACAGTAGCTACAGTCGTGTTTGATAGCTTAAATAAAAGGGTAAAAGCCAAGCATGTTTTTAAAATGGTTTGAAAATTCGTGGCTATTTTAGTTTTTTTTTATCGTACTTTGAAATCACTTAAATCGTTTACATTTTCATGTAACTAAAATTTTAAATCGCTGTCAACTTGTTTTCTTTAGACACAGATGTTTGAAATCACTTTTCTAGTGTTTGATAGACATTGCACAATAAGAAATAAAACAAAAAAAAAATCTACCTGCAGTAAAAAAAGTACTAATTATCGATTTAGTCTGAAGTTTTGCAGTTTTCTCCGACAAATCTTAAAATTTAAATTAAAAAAAAACTAATAACATTTGTCTAAGACAAGTATGGCTAAAAATGTTCTACATGACCTAGACTATCTCCTACTTTCGGCTTTGCATCCGGTTACCAAACACCCTGTATAGGTATGAACCACAAACTTTTAGAGCGATTACCATTAATTATGACCAATAAACAATAAATCTGACACTTTGAGATACGTACATTACCTTATATGCTACCAAAAAAGTAGAACAATTGTTACCGGAAGAAACGCACAAAAACGACCATTTTCAGTCAATCTGAATTTGACAACAAAAATGTCAAAAAAAATCCTTAGGCACATCCATTTTTTTGCGTTCGTAAATCGTTCACTTTATAGACTATACAATAATGTCATTTAGTGGCCATTCTATTATCTCTGCTCGTCAAAAAAAACCATTTATCATGTGGTCGCTATGAGATCATAACTTGGTTAAAATGCAAGTAATGAATCAATCTGTAGATCATTATTTTCTGTACATCATTCTAAAATTTTGGGTAAACAAATTTTAATGGAGTCATTAAAACTTGATCGCTTTAGCAACTATCATTGAGCATCGACGCCGGGACAAGGATTTTCACTTAGCGCGAACTAGCTCTCTGAATTTAAAGTGCTCACCTACATAAAATCCAATCTGGCATCAAAACGGGCGGTCCCAGATCGCGGCGCGGAACGCGATACGTCAGCGACCTCCGACACAACACGATTTGCGAAATTGAACGGAAGGGCCCGACTATTTTGTCGGGTAATCTTTATAATGCCAGCAAAGTAAGGGGGAGATTTATAGTCTCCGCCGAAAGCATTCTCCCGGAGACGTTTCGTTGTGTCCCCGATATTGCAAGCTACTCGTACCTGCAAATCATGTGGGGTGAATAATGTCAGGAGACATTCACCAAAAGTATGTTTATATTTCGTTTAGTTTGCCTAAACGCCGGCGCCGAGATATGTTAGGATATTTCCGACGTGTGGGAACGTAATTTGTATTCATCCTTTTTGTGCGAGTCGATTAAGTGTATATGTAGGGTAGGTACCGTGTGTATTTAAATTATGGCAGGACACAAGTCATCAGGTCATCACATCATACAACGACCTGTAAAGTATATAGGTACCGTTGATGGCCCTGGCTTTCTCTATAGGAGGGTATACACTCACTTGCCAGAATTTCATTTGCAAGAATTTCATTTGCCATAATAGTCAACAGCCATTATATTGTTTCCCATAATTACATATGCAATACTTATTGTTTACTATATTAGTCACGTGCCAGAAACTTTGTTTCCCATAAAATCAATTTCAATAATATCATTTGTCATGATCATTGTGAGCCATAATATCACTAGCCATAATATCATTTGCCATCCAAATTGCTTCCCAGAAAGTAGGTCAGGTTAGGTTAGAACTGTGACCTCCTACAAAATAAAACGGCTACCAGAAAGTAGGTTAGGTTAGGTTAGAACTGTGACCTCCTACAAAATAAAACGGCTACCAGAAAGTAGGTTAGGTTAGGTTAGGTTAGAGCTGTGATCCCCAAAAAGCGAACGGCTACCAGAATGTAGGTTAGGTTAGGTTAGAACTGTGATCTCCTTCAAAATAAAACGGCTACCAGAAAGTAGGTTAGGTTAGAACTGTGATCCCCCAAAAAGCGAACGGCCACCAGAAAGTAGGTTAGGTTAGGTTAGAACTGTGATCTACAAAATAAAAAGGCCCCTACATAATAATATGACTAAGTAAATATTTTTAGAGCGCCTACAGGAATATAGTGAGCAAATGCATTGTTTGTATGCATGGATTCGGAAAACCATTATTTAGCATACTAAGCGTTTAAATATTCTATTAAATAGTATTATTACAATTAATAATATGGACAACAATACGTATGGCACTCGTACATTCTTAAATCTAATAATCGGGTAAACAAAGAGTATGTCACATAATTTTTATGGTAAACAAACCATTCGGGCAAATGAAATTCGGGCAAATAAAATTCGGGCATATGAGTATTATTTTGTATAATTTTCGGGCAAACAATAGACAACCCTATAGGAGATTAGGAACTTTTATGCACATTTTTGAAAGAAAGAAAGAAAATACATTTATTTACGTCACACCAGTTAAATTGTACATAAAATTTTATAAAACGGACGATAAAAATGACCCCCTCAGCGTAATGCCATCACGGCAAGCCGCGGCGCTGATTTTCAGTTTTTATTGTTCACAGATGGATGCAAGCAGTTATCCTAATATGCTTCTTGTTCTTTGTTATCATAATTTCCAAAGCACCTCGCATGTTATCGGAATAAGTAATACCGCAGACGTTGATCAATGGAGAATTTATAAATTACCATACACCCAGTCTAGTGCCATTCTTGTCACTGGATGCGTGAAGGACGTCAGATCTCGATCGGACACGTGTCCCGGCGCTGTGCGGTCGACCCTCATCATGCCCACACAATAACGTGATATTCACGAAATATTATCGACTGTGAGCTTGCCTCTACACCTAAAAACGATCTAATGGTAAACTTCACCGTAACTTGCAATTTAAAAACCATTTGGTAGGACCTATATGTCTGGCGCCGACATGTGAATTAGCTCTCATTAGGAGAAAAAATCTAAATACCTATAGGGGAGCGATGCAAGAAATAAACCAAAGTAAAACTATGGACTATCATCTTTCGGTAGATTTACATTTGAAGATGACTACATATTGGGCCAGCCCATCGCATTAACGCTTTCTCCCTCTTACTCATAATCTTGTAGACTGGCCAGAGTTGGTTCAAGGTACGAATCTCGACTTTATACTGGTCCGAGTACTGCGCGTAGGCGAAGTGCTCGGCAAGAGTAGTGAATTGTGTGGTAGATCACAGATACGCCGGCTTGTTAGCGATGCCAGGAATACTAAAGATACTTCACATTACCTGGTTCATAAATCTCAGTCTTCTACGCTTATCAAACGTAAAATTTAGGCAGTTAATTCTCGGGATAAAATCTTACTTATTTGATAATTAAATTCTATCATAATACCAGTATATATGTAAACCAAGTTTTAAGTTCTAAAAACTATTTAGTAATAAAACGAAGTCCTAGCTCGAATAGCTGGGCCACATCAGAATTTCGTGAACAAAAATTTGGTATGCAAACAACAGCCGCAATACGCAACCGGGTACACGCACCGGAAAAACTAAATGGAGTAATTCCTGGATAAAAATAACAATTCTTTTATCTAAAAATCATTTTTTTAATGAAAATTCCACTATTTCAGATCGTAAAAAGAATTTTGGGTCAGTAAAGTCCAGCTAAAACTGCTGAAAGTGTTAAATAAATAGAGCGAGGCAATCAATGGATAAATTCCCAATAAATGGATGTGGGTATCTACGGACACAGCTGGTGCTGGCATTAGAGCTAAGTGAACCTCGGCTTACGGCACGCCTGGATTCAATGCATCGCTGTTAATGGAAACTTTCAGCGTTCCAGCCGTTTGAGCAGTGGACGGAGTGGACCTTACTAATTTATGAATAGATGTTACTGAGCTAGCCTTGTATGAATTACGAAACTAAATAAGTGATAGTCTAGACTGGAAGGTACAGGCACCGGCAATAGTATCTTCGGTATACACTCACTTGCCAGAATTTCATTTGCCAGAATTTCATTTGCCATAATAGTCAACAGCCATTATATTGTTTCCCATAATAACATATGCCATAGTTATTGTTTACTATATTAGTCACGTGCCAGAAACTTTGTTTCCCATAAAATCAATTTCAATAATATCATTTGTCATGATCATTGTAAGCCATAATTATCACTAGCCATAATATCATTTGCCATCCAAATTGCTTCCCAGAAAGTAGGTTAGGTTAGGTTAGAACTGTGATCCCCCAAAAAGCGAACGGCTACCAGAAAGTAGGTTAGGTTAGGTTAGAACTGTGATCTCCTACAAAATAAAACGGCTACCCGAAAGTAGGTTAGGTTAGGTTAGATCTGTGATCTCCCAAAAAGCGAACTGCTACCAGAACGTAGGTTAGGTTAGGTTAGAACTGTGATCCCCCAAAAAGCGAACAGCTACCAGAAAGTAGGTTATGTTAGGTTAGAACTGTGATCTCCTTCAAAATAAAACTGCTACCAGAACGTAGGTTAGGTTAGGTTAGAACTGTGATCTCCTACAAAATAAAACGGCTACCAGAAAGTAGGTTAGGTTAGGTTAGATCTGTGATCCCCCAAAGAGCGAACTGCTACCAGAACGTAGGTTAGGTTAGGTTAGAACTGTGATCCCCCAAAAAGCGAACGGCTACCAGAAAGTAGGTTATGTTAGGTTAGAACTGTGATCTCCTTCAAAATAAAACGGCTACCAGAAAGTAGGTTGGGTTAGGTTAGAACTGTGATCCCCAAAAAGCGAACGGCTACCAGAAAGTAGGTTAGGTTAGGTTAGATCTGTGATGCCCCAAAAAGCGAACTGCTACCAGAACGTAGGTTAGGTTAGGTTAGAACTGTGATCCCCCTAAAAGCGAACGGCTACCAGAAAGTAAGTTACGTTAGGTTAGAACTGTGATCTCCTTCAAAATAAAACGGCTACCAGAAAGTAGGTTAGGTTAGGTTAGAACTGTGATCCCCCAAAAAGCGAACGGCTACCAGAAAGTAGGTTAGGTTAGAACTGAGATCCCCCAAGAAGCGAACGGCTACCAGAAAGTAGGTTAGGTTAGTTTGTAAATATTTTTAGAGCGCCTACAGGAATATAGTGAGCAAATGCATTGTTTGTATGCATGGATTCACCATTCGGGAAAATGAAATTCGGGCAAATAAAATTCGGGCATATGAGTATTATTTTATATAATTTTCGGGCAAACAATAGACAACCAGTATCTTCCTACATGAAGGCCGCAAATATATGTGACACGCTCTTATTTGTAGGGCCATAAGAAAGAACGTGTGACATATTTTTGCGGCCTTCATGTAGGAGATAGTATTGCCGGTGCGTATACCATTTGGCGCGTAAAGGTCTTCGCACATTATAACAACTCCACGCCAACGCGGCAGCAACTCTACTCACACTCTCGATGAGTAGTCAACTAGTTGATCCACCCAATGGTCACTAGTGGACAACGCGGTGTCAACGAGTGGACAACGCGGTGTCAACGAGTGGACAACGCGGTGCCAACGAGTGGGTTATTCAACAGACAACTCGTCTAACCTCAGTTTTCGGTTGAATTTTGACCAAAGAAGTCGTGTTGCTTATGAAATGTCGAACTTTACATTCAGTGAACTGGCGATTATAGCTATTATACTTGATAATGAAAATGAACGAAACAGCAGGAAAAGAAGATATTGGGTACATGATATGTTGCGACAAAGGAAATCAGAAGGGGAATATTGGAATATCCCGAAACGTCTGCTAGATGACGAAGAAAAATTCTATATCTATTTCCGTATGCCGAGATACTTGTTTTATTATGTACTTAATATTATTGAGGACGACATCTACAAAAGAAACACGCGATTTAGAGAAGCTGTATCACCGGAAGAAAAGCTGGCAGTGACATTAAGGTAAGCAATAAGAAACTTTTTTATAATTTATATGTATTTATTTATATATCAAGTTAAAGGATAAATCAAAGCAAAGCAATTTTACTTTAGTTGTGTTAAGAAGAACCATCAACCCTCGATTCTTCCATAGGCGTTGTATTTTGCTGTTGGGTGCTAGCGGTGCTACTACCGGTAGTACCTGCATTTAGGTTTTGAGTTGTGTAGCCAGAAGTTCCTGGTGCAAAAAAATCTTCATAGTAACAGTTTCGATTATTTTGCAGTTCTTGTATTTCAGCTTCCGAAACTAAATTAAAAATTCTTGACTTTAAAAGTGCTTGATTATAGGTAGATAATTTTTTTACTGTGCTAGAAATACTTAAAAAAAAATTATCCATTTCGTCTTTCTGCTTTCCATCTTCATCGTTTTTGTTTTTTAATAAATATTCCATTAAGACCGCCGATGCACTTGTTTCTTGCAATTTCTTTCGTTTTGTCATTTTTGGAATGTCAGGAAACACTGATCTAGATGATTCGTACATAGACACCGAAGATTCAGGACGCTCCGAGGTAATTGACGAGTCTTGAGATTCTTCATTATTAGTCACATTGGCAAGAATTTCCGCAGCAGATAAGCTATTTTCATCATCACCATCATCTGTGTTGTCCACTGACGTCACTGTAGACCGTTCTTTATAATGTGGTAATAAAAAAGACATTTCAGTTTCATATTGCCATTTTTTATTAGTATTAGCACTCTGACCACTTTTAGTTGCTTTCTTTTTAATGGCTCTTCTATGACATTCCCTTAAGTTTTGCCATATCTTCTTACATTCTGACGCTGTAACAAAATAATATAAATATAAAGAAAAATTGGTTGTTTCGGGTACTTGATTAGTGGCTGTTCATTTAGGACTATGAGTTCAAGCTTTCGGTTAGGCGAAAGTACCATCCGGTCGATATTAAAAGATGTGTGCAATGCGATTATAAATACAATGAAGGGGAAGTTCATGCCCACACCTACTACCGAAGACTGGAAAAGAATCGCAGATGGTTTCAATAAAAAATGGAATTTTCCAAACTGTATAGGTGCCATCGACGGCAAACATGTAAACATAATTGCCCCTCCTAGCAGCGGCTCGCTATTTTTTAATTATAAAAAACACTTCTCTATCGTCCTCATGGCTATCGTCGATGATAGATACAGATTTATAGCTGTCGATATAGGGGCCTATGGCAGGAATAGTGATGGCGGAATTTTGGCATCGTCAAGATTAGGAAGAGCGATTGAAATGAATACATTTAATATTCCAACTGACACACCATTACCTGGTACTGAAATAATAATGCCACATGTTTTTGTAGCCGACGAAGCGTTTCCTTTAAAAAGGAAGTTATTGCGACCATATCCACGTTCAAGTGGCATTTCAGAAAAGGAAAGAATATACAATAATCGCTTATCGCGAGCTCGCAGAGTAGTTGAAAACGCGTTCGGCATCTTATATCAAAAATTTGGAATTTATAATAAGAATTTGCATTTACACCCAAAATATGTTGATATTGTGGTCTTTGCGACGTGTATTTTACACAATGTCATGCGGTGTTATAATATAACATCCGATGATGAAGTCAACACAAGGCAGAGTTCGGCCAATAATGATGATGAACAGAGATTACTAAGTACACTTCCAGAAGATATAAGTGAATCTTCGGCATCTGCTTTTGAAACTCGTGATATGTTTGCAACTTATTTTCAATCTCCCGAAGGACGAGTTCCGTGGCAGCATTTAATATAGATCATGGATAATTAATATGTAATAATCATAAGAAGTTGGTTATAATATTATTGGCTTATTAAGAATATTAAACAAGTTTCTATACTAAGGTGGGATTTTATTACTGATTACCTATATTAAATAAACGTAAGGCACTTTATTATAACATACAGAAACCCAAACTAAAAATAAAAAATATATGACGTAGATTTAATATTTTATGTCAGTAAATTCTGGGATTTTATATTACTGTATGTGAAAAAACGAATTTTTACGATAAACCAAGATTTTTCGAGTGTCCAAGTAGAAAATCGTAGGTACTGTAACTGTACAATAACATACCTACTTTTTGGATGTAACAGGTTGAATTAAATTTTCTCAAAATGTACTTTAATGAAATGACTTATAAGTTTTAACATTATTTTTAATATCTATTAGAATCACACATATTTATTGGTTCGATAGCTGAATTTCTGTAGATTATGGCAAAATCAATAACTCAATACCAACACTGAAAACGTCACAAATAGAAATTAATTATGTTAAAAATTCTTACCTGGTTGCGACAATACAATAGCGATTTCATTCCATGCCTTTTCCTTCTTATGTACGTCACTATATTTCGAATCACTAAGGTCGTATAGTAGCGGATATTTTCGCACTTCTTCTATCAACTTTTCTTTCTGCATGATTTTCGAAAAATATCACCGTGTACCGCTTATCAACGTGCACTCCGTCCTTCGATTCTATAGTGAATGACGGCGGGCGGGGGGAAGGCACGGGGCGGACGGGTGAGCTGGCAAATGGTTGCCCGTCACGCGTCAGTCGCCAGTGTTGCCAATTTAGCATTTTATATGCTAGATCTAGCATACTATCATCTCAATCAGCATTTTATTTTAGCATTTAGCATATAGCATATTTTTTTAGCATATTTACACGAAGCAAGAAAGCAGAATACAACGATATTATTTCGTAAGAAAATTAATTTCTGTTATTAAAAATTGTACATCTGTTTTCGAACGGTTATTATTTTTTACATACTTAGGGACCTTGACACATGGTCGCCACCAAGACTCTCAAAAAAATGCCCAGTCACTACATAATCCATATACTTTTTCTGAAAATTTGGCCGATTTGATCAGGTCTGGCATATTTTTTTTGTTACAGTATGGTGGACAAGCAACCAAATCCGAGATTATAGGCTCAAGGGCACATATAAAATGAAGTTGGCATATTATTAGCATTTTTTCATCCTCACTCTAGCATATTCAGGACCATTCGAGTTGGCAACACTGTCAGTCGCAAACGCATAGTCGTTGCGTAGACAACGTGTGGTCGTTGCGTGGACGACGTGTGGTCATTGCGTGACAAACGTGTCGGGGTTGACCTTTAGTGTACGATGCGTAGGCCACTCGTTGTACACTACTTTATAATCATTTTTTGAAATTAAACCTTGAACATATGACACAGGGCTTAAATATCAATGTCTAGCATAGAGTCGAGTCGCCGGTGAGTTGTTATAATGTGCGAAGACCTTTATAATAACGTAAACGCGGTCCGCTAAATGGTACCTTTCCCAAACTAGTGTCACATAATATTGCTTTAAGCCATCGCGGGTTTTATACATTTTTATAATTATTCTATTTACGTGGCACTTATTTAAAACTGCCAAATTGAACTACCCAATTCTTTTCTCCTGTTTCGCTGTTACTTATTTCAGGAAATTCTGAAATAATTACTTAACAGCAAAACAGTGCTAAGTAAGAGTGCTGAGAAATAAAATGACAGGGTATAATTTATTTGAGTCCATTTACATACATAGAAGGTTAGAAAGATAGATAAACAGTGCATTTATTATAATTAGAGAGGTACACAGTGTTCGTCCTTTACATATATTGCCGCAAAACTGGATTGACTGCAGGTGTAATTAATTAATAGCTCAATTTAATATCTAACATGCCTACTTTGCTAAAATTGATTGCATTGATTTAAACCTTCTACCTACATGTATTATAGACTTATGGCCTGTTCTGTCAGATAAATGTTTGCTGTCCTTTTCTCTTATATAACTGGAGAAAAGCATAGCAATAATTTTAACTGGCAGATAAGTTTATCTGGAGATTGTGAAATAGGCCCTTAGACAACTGATATCACTTACTTAATCAGTAGAGATCTCTTACTTATTTTCGTACTGGAATGTCACTTACTTGTTTCAGCTGTTTTTGTATCTGTTTTTATTATTATATCAAGACAGTGGCCAACAACCGCCTGCAACACCAGAGGAGTCACATGCGCGTTGCCGACCTTTTACAGAAAGGAGTATTCACTGTGGTGATGACTAAAGGAACAAGAAGGTCCCTCGTCGTCAACACACTGGGTCCTGTTTGAGCTCTTTAGCAACCTTACCAGCAGGAACACAACACTATGATTAGAGTCTAGTGCTATTTGGCTGTAGTTTTCTGTAAGGTGGACGAGGTACATCTCCAGTCAGGCTCTGCTACAAATTTTAGCTAAATGACATTCGCTGAGCTGTGCCCAACCCTCCCAAATAGCGAGTTGACATTCGCAGTACCCATACCACTCCTTTGGGCATAGCTGAAGGACATACCCGGGTCCAAAATTGTCTGGCTCGTGACTTATCTTATCCGGTAAGCTGTTAACCCATCAAAAACATAAATGTGAAAGGCTGCCAAGTTCGATACTATGGGAATGCTTCGCCTATAAAAGAAGTGAGATCTGAATAAGTACCAAGTTCCATAAAAATACCTCAAATCATAAATAGTTATAGGAATGCACACTAGATTTCCAGCAGTTTTAAGGTACATTTTGAATAAGTACGACTATAACGTTACATAGAAATACCTAAAATTATAATAGTCAGAGAAACGCACACCGGTTTTTTTAGCAGTTTCCTGATAACATTTATTATTTTCAGTACTTTTTAATGATGTTACTTGGCAAGTTTTCACACACCACACACCTTTTCAATGCAATGAATCGACACCTTTGGACTGCAATGTGTCAAGTATATAATTTTCCATTAAAACTTGCCAAGTTACATCATTAAAAAGTACTGAAAATAATAAATGTTATCAGGAAACTGCTAAAAAAACCGGTGTGCGTTTCTCTGACTATTATAATTTTAGGTATTTCTATGTAACGTGATACTTATTCAAAATGTACCTTAAAAACTGCTGGAAATCAAGTGTGCATTCCTATAACTATTTATGATTTGAGGTATTTTTATGGAACTTGGTAACTTATTCAGATCTCACTTCTTTTATAGGCGAAGCATTCCCATAGTATCGAACTTGGCAGCCTTTCACATTTATGTTTTTGATGGGATTTCATTTATTTTTGTTAGGTGTAGGTTCTTTATTATTTTTTTATCACTTTTGCTTTAGGAAATGTCTCATTCCACTTAGGTATGTACTTTATACTATACCCTTTATACTAAGCATCTAATTCTATTTTACTATTTATTTATAGGTGATTTTTACAAATAAACTGGCTCCCTACACCTATAAAATGTACCTACTTACATATAATTACATACATCAATAACGTACTTTATTCTGTTTGTAAGTACGCTACCTACCTAGATAATTAATAACTTGGTAATACCTACCTACCAGTAGGTATTATAATTGGTGGCCTATTATGTAGCCCTAGAAGTGCACCATCCCATCTCATCCCGTGGCGTATCGGAGGGTGAGATGGGCAGTAGTATATATAATTCCATCTTAGAGTATATATGATTTCCATGTTCTTGAATCTGCGATTTTATTAGTTGTAAAATTAGAAATTATTTAGACTATGCGAGAAAAAATAGTTGACTGATTTAGCGCACCTAGTGTACCTAGTGACCTGCTTTGTACTTCGTAAATCGTGGGTTCGGTTCCCGCAACAGACACACACAGAGTGGTGAACAATTTTATTGTTCTTGTCTTTAAGACAAACATGTATTGTCTTAAATTGGTATGTATCTAAATTTAAATAAGTTTTATCTCATTTCCACTCCATACCTACTTATAGTAGAACAAAATTACACATTCGTTGTTTTCGAAACTGACTCACACTTGGCCGTTTTCAGATTTTTACTTTATTTCGACCTAAAGACAAACCTTCGAGCCAAATTTCAGGTCGGTACGACCATTGGAAGATAGACCCACTTAGTTCATTATGACTTCATAGTAGAACAAAGTTACACCTTCGCTATTTTTAAAACTGACTCACACTTGGCCGTTTTCAGATTTTTCCCTTTACTTTGACCTTAAGACCTATCTCCATGCCAAATTTCAAGTCAGTACGACCATTGGAAGTGGTCTAGGTTTTTGATGAGTCATTGAGTCAGTGAGTCAGTGAGTGTATAGTAAAAATAGCGATTTTCTGACGTCAATATCTCAAAAACTGCTATAGGTAGAATAATGAAATTTTGTATTCTAGACAATTAAGGGGATGTCAACAGACACTCGAAATTTCATATGCGTAGATAAAATATGTTTTGAGTTATAGGGTGGTCGAAATTGGCCCGCAATGGTTCGTGTAATATAAGTAACCCACGGCCGGTGTGTCGCTTTTTTTTGCTCGAACTTGGCGGACACACTGCCGTGTGTCTAGATACGGTACGGTAAATAAGTACTACCTACGATAATATTTTCTTCATTTACGTGTTATCAAATTTAAATCTGATAAAAGCAGTGTAATCATATTAGAGGATAATAAACGAATTTTGCTTATAGCGCCGTAGTTTGCTAGGCATCATGAATGTATTATCACTTGATATTCCGTTCCACTGGTAAGTAGCAATTAGTGATTCAGACTAACTGTAGGCACTTCACAAAATCGATGTTCACAAAATAATAATACGTATTGATTCGGGATGATGGTAAAATTAATTATCTACTTAATGAACCGTTTGCTATTTGTTTTATCCTGTTGATATAAACGGATGGTTATTTATTGAGGCTCGTTTGTCTAGTTAGTTTAGTAGGTAGGTTTTTCGCTTTCATATGATGACATTGATGACGTAGACTTGCATGGGCGTATGAAATAGTAGTTTATGTAATATGCGTCCTTAAAATACGAGTGTGATTTTATGAAACGAACCGTAGGCGAGTTTCGTATAAGATCACACGAGTGTTTTAAGGCTGAATTACGTACTGTTGCATACACTGCTTTATCACACATTAGAATGACCGCCATTGCACCACCATGGCCAACTCGATTGTGCCAGCGGTCGGGGAGGAGGGCTGGATTTTCATTACGTTACCGATATATCGATGTGGTAATGAATTTTCATACATGTTTACAATACTCTCTCGTCATTACATACGTCATTACGAACGCAGAATAGAGGATTTATGATATGGGTGTATATAAATAGTATTCTGATTTCAAAAATAATTTTAAACAAAAAAGAACCGACTTTACTAAGCATCCACCTTTCCAACACCAAATGCTCGAGCTGCTGTAAAAAATACTCAAATCGCTACAGGTGTGCCTATAATAGTTGAAGAGTTCCCTCGATTTCTCCAGGATCCCATCATCAGATCCTGACCTTGTTACAATGGGACCAACTGTGAAGTATACTCTTTCAAACAAAAAAATAATTTTCCAAATCGGTCCAGCCGTCTTCGAATAATCGGTGAACATACATAAAAAAAAAAATAGCAAAAACAAAGATCCCGACGAATTGATAACCTCCTCCTTCGAAATCTTGAAGTCGGTTGATAATTAGCTTCGCGACTGTTTGTCATAAAAACGCTAAAATTGATATTGATTCCAGATTCACTACAATACTTTAATAATCACAGAGTTAACTCTATTAAAAAGGTACGTACCATCTGATCTGATAAGTAGATCTCGATTTCGCATTATTCTTTCTGTTCGGTAGACGATCTTACAGTCGAATAAGACTTGTTTTGTAAAGAGACGTAGTAGCCGTATGAATATTTCCGCTGTGCTGCAAACCTCGTGAAGTATGCAGAGGTAAACAAAAATGTTTCGCGCGGAACGTCGAAAACAGTTCCAAGTTGCGAACCGCTGCCAAACGTTGAATTTTAAACGGATTAAAACAATGCTTATGAAGCATGTTTGGAATTCTTGAAATTGTAGTATGGTACAGTCCCTGGCCCTGGTATAATGAATTATTCTTATTGTAGGCGTAGACTGTAGCCGACGCGGCCCGCGGGTCCTGCTGATCAAATATGTATACGCCACATGAGAAATTCAAGCTACCAAGCATCAATTTGCTCCGTCTATCCAACGTTGTTAGCTGCGAACTTTAAAACTAATACTACCTTAAAACTATGACTGTTTAAAACTAAGATTGGTGTCGATGCTACCGTTACTAACCGTGTAAATTCAAATACCTACCTAAGATAGTACTAACTTTTTGAACTATGAAAAAGGTAATAATCTTTGTGTAAATCCAAAGTTGAGATAATGATTGGAAAGTATTAGGTAAAAAACTTTTGACTGATTTTACTGCTGCTGTTGGATTTCAGCAATTATTGTTTCTTAATTGGTCCAATATCACTGTCATGTCAAAGAGCAATTAAAATGAATAGGCAGACATTTTTCACGGCGTTGCACAAATAATTTGTTCCTAAGTAAAAGAGAAGTTATCACTTCATATTACAAATTGTCTATTTCTATGTCATAATGGGTTAAGATATAAGTAATTTCAGTATAGACAGATATAGAGGTATAATATCTTAGTCTGTTTAGTCGATCCATAGTTTGTTCCCTTCTCCTACACATACACACACGGACAACATATGTACAAAGGTAAAGTTCCAATTTAAAATAACAAAAAAAAGTTCAAATCTAAAAAACTCAACGCTCCCCCTGGTGAGGGGTGCCTCAAGGTCTAAAATCTAGATTTTTTAATAACCAACCTGTAACCTACCAATACACATTAAAACATTTTCTACACAACATTTTGTAAGGTAAAATACTCCAATGACTGATCTAGAATATAATAAATGGAAAGTGGGAATTTTCTAAAAGGCGTGAAAGCCAGGGTAAATGAATTTACATACCTGCCTCTGCGGTAAACATGATCGGTGTCTGTTAGCTTTTTATTTTCTCAGTAATTGGATTCTGCTCCTCGTTTATTGGTTGAATAACTTAACAAGACAAGAAAATGAGAAATAGAAATGAAAAAAAATAGGTACTTACTACCTACCATCACTTGAAATTGTTACATATCCTTAAATTGTTACCTAACTTTTTATACCTAACATAGACTACTTACGTACCTAACCTCTATACCTTAAGAACAACTGTAAAAAGTAATGAAATAAACGCATTTGTGTTTTTTATATGTATTTTGAAATATTACGTATTGTATTGAAAACTGTTGAAACTTTGATGCGTTTTTGAAGTGAAAACTTCTTTAGCGGCGCTGTGCACTTTTTGTGATGGGGAAAAAATATTAAACTTGCGACAGGTCACGTGACCGACAGATTCGTCAGATTGAAAATTCGTAAGACGGACACGTGACCGAATAAATAAGTAAAGTAAGTTCTGAAGTGATACATTTTTAATGTAATATAAATTGTCATGTTTGTGTACGATAGCGCAATAAATGAATATTGTATTTTACCACATAAATGATAGTACTTTTGTACTGATAATTAAAGCAATTCGTGCAAAATTATTCCCTAACTATTCCAAAATATCAAAAATGCACAACGTTAATTTAATACTCAAGTTTTCACTTCTGCCTCCCGGAGTGCACCCCGTTGGTTTTTTTATAGTAATGTCCTTTAGAGAAAAGATAATATATAAATAGAGGAGCACAGTCTAAGAACTTTTTGAGGCTCCGAGTTTGATAGCTTTACTAGATGACGCTGATCGGCCCCATAGATTATGCGGTAACTCTGGTTCAGATGGCGCTTCAGAGTTACTGCATAATGTATGGGACCGTACAGCGCCATCTAGTAAAGCTATCAAACTCGGAGCCTCAAAAAGTTCTGAGACTGTGCTTCTCTATTTATATATTCCCATTGTTAAGAGTAAAGCGTTTTGTTACATTCCATGGAAAGGAACGAGGAATAAACTGCGGCAAGCAAATTTGTAATTATGTGCAGCCTATTAAATAAGACTTTTTATGATCACTGTGAGCAATGTTATACAAGACAAGCAACTTAATAATGAAAAAATGACATACCTAACTTAATTTCTACTCAAAAACTGTCCTGAATTAAATTAAGTATGCCCGTATGCATTTGTGTTTTTAAGTAAAAAGTACCTCATTGTCGGTTGTCGATAATGCGCTACTGTCATGAAAATTCATTTAGAAATAAACCTCATCAATAACCGATAATGAGGTACCTTTTCGTTGAAAATGTCACATTTATACAGTTCAGAATTTAGATGTATTTGCTTCACTTTAGCCGCCGCCATTAGGTCCGCGTCTAACCGCTAAATTATCAAATAACCACAATTTAGAGTGAATGTTAATGCCAGCTCAATCTAGTTTTATTATTAGACTTTATTTATGTATCTATATTTCATACGATATTAGGATTTCGAGGCTTAGAGCGCCAACGAAGCTCATAAAGAAACCATCATTTCATCATTCGGCACCACCGAGTCGAGCCGTTTCAGACAAATCAACGAGGGTTAATTTTGTACTAAGCAGAAACGTCTGCAAGCGAAATTTAACAATTGAAATAATAATGGAAATAATTACCGCGTCAAGCAAGATTTGAACTGGCGACTTTTCGGAATACCGGTCCGATCGCTCTAACTGAGCTTCACGCTTACTCGACACTCAGTGAATTTTCCATCACTTCCTTAATTTAATTTCAATGGGTGAATTTTCCATGACATCCTTCATTGCTTACGTCACAGGGAGACACACGTTAACGGCATCGAAGTACCAAGTCATCTTGGACTAACATCAATAATTAATGCGATAACCCATACAAAGTTAATTTTGTGCTGAGTAGAAACAAACGCATTCCATTTTTATGTTATTTAATTTCCCATTTTTCCTCCCAATTATAAAATTCAATATGAGAGTGGCTATACTGATTACATTCCAGTTTCAACACTCTCGTGCCTTGACGCTTTGTAAACATTTCTTGCTTTGACATTAAATTTACAAACAACCAGTTGTCTGTTACTGTTACGTGCCTGTTATATCATGTGGCACCAGGCGCGGATACAGGGCGGGGGGCAACAGGGGCAATAGGGATGATGACACATGTTGAATTTTGTAATAAAATTTAGTTGAATGAATGCAAAATGATCAATATAGCCTAATAAATTGAAAATGAAAGAAATCTATCGAAATAGTTCACAGATATCAGGCTTCAAAGTTTCAAAATTTAACGATTTTTAAAAGTACAAAATTAAAAAAAAAAAAGACACCATTCGATTTCTCACATATTAATGTAAAATAAATTGTACAGCAAACATATACATAAACGCAATATTTCACTGTCAAAATAATAATTTCATAATTTTTCCATACTTTGAACAGGACGGACCTGGGTATGTCCTTAAACTACGTCCGGACCTGGGTATGTCCTTAAACTACGCCAAAAAGAGAGGTATGGGCACTGCGAATGGCATCTCGCTAAGTGTGGTAGGGCACGTTCAGCGAATGTCATCGCTCAAATCTGGAGCAGAGCCCGACTGGGGAAGTACCTCCACCTTACAGAAAACCACAGCCAAATAGCACTAGACCCTACTCATAGTGTTGTGTTCCTGCTGGTGAGTAAGGTTGCCAAAGAGCTCAAAGAGGACCCAGTGTGTTAACGATGAGGGACCTTCTTGTTCCTTTAGTCGTCAACACAGTGAATCCTCCTTTTTGTAAAGGGTCGGCAACGCGCATGTGACTCCTTTGGAGTAGCAGGCGTCCATAGGTTACGGTAGCTGCTTACCATCAGGCGGGCCGTATGCTTGTTTGCCACCGTCGTGGTATAAAAAAAAAAAAAAAAAAAAAAAAAGGGCGACTATGCAATCGTGACGCCACTGTTGCATATCATTTTGTTAGGAGCGTTTTGATAAACAAAAGCGAGTGTCAGATTTTGAATTTCATTTGTGACTTTTGTGTTGCTTTAACGCAATTGGCTCCATATAGACATTTGATCCTCACAACAAAACTAATCGATTGATACCATACATGAAAACAATTCATCATGCCTATTGCTGTCCCCCCTGACACGCAAGCGTCGTATGCTACGGGGGTCATAGGTGCGGACCGCTAGATTTTTTCTGAAGGAAATTGCCCCCCCTGAATGAAGTCCTGGATCCGCGCCTGAGTGGCACACCACAGTGCCCCAATAATGAAATATACAGATGTTCTAGGTTGCAATTTATTGCTCGTGTTACAGAAATACTATAACAGACGCTCTGAAGCTGATCATGGAATCAACTAAGAATAAGGCTTATAATCTTGGTTTAATCTTAACTTTGGTTAAGTCTACAGTTAAAATTATTCTTCCTCCTAGCGTGTGTCCTAGCTTTTTGCTCTACTGAAGAGCCTGGGGTCCGTTAGGCAATCTAATCCCAGGAATTGGTGTAGTCACTAGTTTTTACGAAAACTACTGCCATCTGACCTTTCAAACCAGAGGGGAAACTAGACCTTGTTGGGATTAGATCCGGTTTTCTTCCTTCCACGATGTTTTACCACCGAAAAGCAACTGCTGGTAAAATATCAAATAATATTTCGTAAATAAGTTCCGAAAAACTCAGTGGTACGAGCCGGGGTTTGAAGCCGAGACCTTCGGATTGAGAGTCTGACGTCTTACCGCCAGGGCTTGCTTAAGTCTACAGTTAAAATGATGAATGAATGATGAATAATTAATCTTTGTAATAACCGATACCAAATATCATCACGTACATATTTTGAAAACACTATTAACAATGAGGGTTCCTGCGATCGCGTTTTTCACTCGAAGGCAGCATCATGGTGAGAGGTATTTTTGACAGCAGCTGTTAAAATCAACCAACCAAAAAAAATATTAATCATGATGTTGGATTATGATATCTAGGCTTTTCGCCACGGTGCTGCTGCTGCCACATAGTGAAAATTTCAATTGCAGAAACCCTTAATAGACATTTCATTTTGGTATCAAATGATTTCATCTTATTGTTCAAAACCTATAAACTAACATTAGCATTAACAAACTAGCATAGCAGTCTTTATAATTTCGATAATCAAAGTAACAATAGCTATTCACAAACTTATTGATTACAAATAGATTACTGCAGAAAACAATGTACATTTTACCCATTTTCATTAATCATAAAAAAATGTGGTTTATGCGGTATCAGGCTAGGTTTGACAATGGTGAGTAATGAGCAGTGATAACACTGATAACCTGATAATAGTTAAATATATATATCTGGCAGGCGACATAGGTATCTGTCACTTTTTGTTTAAAACAGTTAGAAAGTGTCAGATATATATCTCGCCCGTGAGATAGTGTCGCTGCACACTTGTGCTAACCGTGCAGGTATTTTTCTTTTTTTCGAAACTACTCCGAAATTGTCTAAATATTCACGACAAGAGAGTACAGTGCGGGTTCTTTTTGTGCCCTAATTCTACTCTGTGCCTAAATACTAGTCTCGCGGAACAAAATGGTAACCATACCAAACACCGTACGAGCATACGAAATGCCTGTGCCATTTTTTTTTAATTTAATAGGTATTTAATTTGTTTCCCTTATGCGGTTCGTTACTTTTATAATTCATATCATGAAGTAAGTATGACTCATAGTCCAGTTTCCGTATCAAGACGGTGATACTAAATCCTGTTCCAAAACAGAAATTGTTGGATGCTTAAGATTATATTTTATAAAAGAAACTTGAATACTTACATTTAATTATTACACAGAAAAATAATATGTTTTCAGAAAAATAATGCAACAAAATTATACACGGGTATGATATTAATGATACCCAACCTTCAAATAATTGACTAAAGAAAACAGAATAACCCGAGCCTATTTGCTGGTAATTTAATAAATTTTAGCAATTTTAAAAATTACCAATTAAATACATAAATTAAACACAAATACAAAAATAACTGAAGACAAATATTTTAAACTTGTAAAATATTACATAGCTTAATAATCTTAATCATAATTCGGAATATTTTTCATTGAAACTCCCGCTTATACCGATAACACTAAATAACTCCATAATGTCCGGTAAACTATTCGTTCCGAGATTTAATAACTATTATGGAGACAGAGACAGAACTCGTAAGAAACGTATTCCATACCTACTAAATAGCATGCCGAAGCCATCAGATGCGAGAGAACATATTAGTAGTTTATGTAACTGTTACGTAATAAGGGTCCTTAAAACATGAGTGTGGTTTTATGAAACGAGCCGCAGGTGAGTTTCATAATAAGATCACACGAGTGTTTTAAGGCCTAATTACGTACAGTTGCATACACTGCTTTATCTACACTCATATTATTTATCCAAAATGCCGTATTCGGAAACCATAGAATGGCCGCCATTGCACCGCCGTGGCCAACTCGATTGTGCCGGCGGTCGCGCGGGCGCGTGTCGGGCTGTCGGCGGATGCGCGGGAGGACGCAGGTGTACATTATGTTATCAAAACTCATAATTGACATCACATCAATAATTGAGCATGAAAAGTTAAAATTACGTTACTGCCACGGATAAAAAGCTTATCATAGTAAAATCGGTCGCGGTAATGCTAGCCATTGCCTACCGTTTTCGAACACGTTTTAGAGAACTTACAATATGAGTGTAGATAAAATATATTTAAAAAACGTTTAAAAGACATTATCTACATAGATCTAGTTTTATAGATACATATATTTAAAATTATATCATATGAATAGATGTTTTAAAAGAGACTCCGGATCTCACAGTCAAAATTTCATTACAGTTTAGTGTTCAGCATTGTGTTAGTTAAATAAATAAATAATTAAACAAAAAGGTTATTAAGCCGGAATAATTTGTCAGCTAACAGAAAAAACAAAACTTTAATTGCCCGAGCAGAATCATTGTTTGTTCAGAGTTTCTCTGACAAAACTATGTCCGCACTCCACCCCACGGTCCTTATAAAAATAACAGGGAAGTTAGATTATTTACCATTGTACAAACGCTTTAAGAATTCATATGGCCCATATGGGTTCTTCTGATTATGAATAAAGCACGTGAATAGATTATATTACGAGTATTCTGTGCCTAAGCCCCAAAATTCCGAGAGAAATTAAAAAATATATATCAATATTTAAATACTTAATATCAATCTTACAGCGTCCTCTGCACGATCCCGCAGGGGCCCATTTTAGAGATAGATCTTTTTAGTATTTATAAGTAAGTTAATTTTAGTTTATTTAAGTTTTGTCCTACCTATTTTGTACCTTAAATAATAAACAATATCCTTCATCCTAAAGTGGTATCACATATCTGATATGCTAACTGACAGCGTACAGAGTTTTGTATTCCTTTAGTTACGTACAAATTGACTTCAATTCGTAAAAAAAAAACAGTTGTTTTAAAGCGATAAGTTTATATTAATAAGCTCGACACGACATTTCTGTCTAAAAAACTAGAGTGTGTAAATGTCAATTTGAAAACTTGGCCCGTAAGAGTCCAGTAAAGTTTTTTTTCGATTTCGCTCAGCTTTTTGATACTATTTTACAGTAACTACTAGTTACTAACTAATAAGACTGCTATTAGTTTGCATATATTTTGAAAAGTACTTTATTTTTAAAATGCACAAGTGGAACACATTTTTGATTTTATGTTTCATTTATAAATAATTCACCTTAACTTAATCTGACAGCTGATTCGCGAGTTTTGCTGGGACAGGTGAAAACAATAAGATTTTTATAAGTAATATAATACGTAAGTACGTAAAATATACAAATTAGTTAGAAAATTAGTCGTTTAAGAAATAAGTGGAACAGTTTTTTTCATTGTCATACATATTTTTTGAGCAAGAATATGGTTGATCTAGAGCAATTTTAAGAAAAATTGCCGAAATTTTTGTGGTACGAATGTATCAGAGTATTTCATAAAAAATTAATCTTCTTCCATAGGCATCAGATACGAGCTTTTGGTATTAGTTTGGTTCTTATTCCATTAAAGGTACGGAACCCTCCATTATGCGTGGTCCGACACGCACTTGACCAGTTTTTAAACTTTCGTAGCGATTATCTCAATTATTATTATTAAATTTCAATTAGATAGGGGGCCGATTTTTATCTTCAAGCGCTCGAATTCAAAGAAATTAAGGACGAAAATAATCGCACAGAAGAGTTTATCGCCATTATTTTTGCATGTAATTAATAGTTTAAATAATCGTGATTTTAAATTCCTATCGCTGTTGTTTTTAAAACATCATTTTATCATTTTATTCAGAGTTTAAAATGTCATATTCGAGCGCTCGAATTCCAAAAATCGCCCGCCTGAACTACACCTCGCATTCCGTCGGTGTTGCGCATACCGAGACAAGAGACAGTCGCCTTCTAACTTTCCAGTGGAATCTTTAACTCCACGCTAAGGGGCACGATGTCCGTTCTTTTTTGTCTCAACTTTTAAATGAAGCTCCGTCGTATTGTTTCTATTGCCCCGTTTAAACTGCTTCTACAACTCAGTTCAGTTCAGTGAAAGTTGTACTTACTAAGTGTTGAGAATCACCATTTAGATAACGGTTACATCTACTTATAGAAATCAACTAAGTAATATTGATCAGTCCGTCAAGTGTGGTTGATGCAACTAGCCATAGCATTGAAAAACCGGCCAAGTGCGTGTCGGACCACGCATAATGGAGTGTTCCGTAGCTTCAATGGAATAAGAACCAGACTAATGCCAAAAGGTCGTATCTGATGCCTAAGGAAGAAGTTTTTTGGAAATAACTCAAAAATGGCTAGACCTATAATGTTCAAAATACTTTTCCTATAAAGTTTATCATAATGCGCATCTTCTCAAATTTTTTCATATTTTTTGGTCTTACGGTTCAAAAGTTACAGGGGGGGGGACGGGGGGACGCTATTTTTCCGACTTTCGAAGCGATTATTTCCGAAAATATTTACATTATCAAAAAATGATTTTACTAAACCCCTTTCATTTTTAAATACCTATCCAACAATATATCACACGTTAGGGTTGAAATGAAAAAAAAATCACTCCCCACTTTACGTATAGGGGAGGTACCCTAATAAAACATTTTTTTCCACTTTTTATTTTACCACTTTGTCGGCGTGACGGATATACATATTAGTACCAAATTTCAGCTTTCTAGTGCTAACGGTCACTGAGATTATCTGCGGACGGACGGACGGACGGCAGACATGGCGAAACTATAAGGGTTCCTAGGTGACTACGGAACCCTAAAAAGGATATGTTCGAAATTAAGAATTAAACAGATCCACCAAACCAAACAGTTTACAAAATCTGGTTCCGTCCGGAAGAAGCATGAAACATTGCATGCACGTAGCTTTTATATGGGTACAAATAAAATAGAAGTGGAAACAGGTTGTCAAGTCATTGTTATTGTTATAAACCACGTGCCTGGAAAGTTTCAAGTCGTCTTCCAGAGGGACCTAACTTTATGAGTTGGACTCGGACTAATGTCAAAAATCGGTAGATAATTTTGGCCAACACGATAAATACATTTATTGTAATGTTATCTGTATTCATAAATAATATTTATAATATATATTTATATAGAAATACATATATTATACCTACCATAAATACATTGAATTAGGTAATCAATTTCATCAACCTCACTCGCGAACATCGCGATTAAGCTAACCCAAGCGGCGACTGATAATATATCTAGACGTAGAACTTCAAACAAACCGTCAGCGTGAAACTGGGAAACAACTCGATATACGTATGCTCACTACGCTGCCAATCAAACGCGTCAAAATATTAGCTGTTTTCGATTACGAGTACAACAATTACTTAAAATACGATTGGTCACTCGTAAAATGATTTTGCTGTGATTCGTCGTAGCACTGACACTTCAAAATGAGAAGGCAACAGTGACATTGGAAACGCATTATTAGTGGACGGTTTCATAAAATAGAGTGCATTTTTCGAATGTATATTTTTTTGTTGTAAGTGGTTTGAATTTTATTTTAAAGTAAATAAGCAGATACTTGGTCACTTTACTAGTTACTTGCTTAATACATTTGCCGCAAGATTTTTAGGCGGTTGCCACACCAGGCGCGGATCCAGGATTCCATTCAAGGGGGGGAGTACTGTAGAATCTATATTTGTATACAAACTACATTGTATAACACAGTGGCTCCGTCTCTCCGTGCGAAGGTGCGAATCGCACGACGACTCGCTCTTTCGGACGGTGATGCCGTGCGAGACGCAGGGTATGGCCGTTGTTACTCGTACACTGCTCCGCACTTGGCAACGACATCCGATACTGCGATTTTTAGTTTAGTACTGTAGAATCTATATTTGTATACAAAAACCGTGGCACTGGCCTCTTCCTCCGAAGTTGCGAACGCACGACGATTCGCTCTTTCAGACGGTGATACGGTGCGAGACGCGGAGTATGTCATACCGAGCTTCGCAGTGCCGCACAGATTTTTGTACTGATAGGACGTAATCAGAATGGATCTCGACATTGATAAATTTATTTTTGAAATTAAAAGTCTTCCAGCTATTTGGAACACGAAATATGAGGTAAATAATGCAGTTGTCATACAAGTGCAATGACAAAAAAAAGACATGTAAACATGTGTATTTACCTTAAAACATTTATCTCATTGAAAAGTAATAAAAAAAACCGGCCAAGTGCGAGTCGGACTCGCGCACCGAGGGTTCCGTACAAACCTTTACAACTTAAAGGTATTATAGACCTGAGTATTTGATATGAATTTCAATGTAATACCTCTACGCGTTTCCGAGGAAAAAGGTAGTAAGTTTAAAATTTAAAAAAATATTTATTGTATGATTTTACTAAAAATGTCTACTTTTCGTAATTTTTCCTTTGTCTGTACTATATGAAGTTTCTTCGTGTCAAGTTTCAAGTTTCTGAGTTTACGGGAAGTAACCTGTAGGTTTTGAGTTTCTTGCGAGTACTCAGTTTCAAAATATGCGACTTAAATTGCTATTTCTTTTGATTGCGTTGACATAAAAGTTTGGTTTTGCTACATCTGAAAGGTCCTATAGCCCTGAGTATTTGATATGAATTTCAATTTAATACCTCTACGCGTTTCCGAGGAAAAAGGTAGTAAGTTTAAAATTTAAAAAAATATTTATTTTATGATTTTACTAAAAATGTCTACTTTTCGTAATTTTTCCTTTGTCTGTACTATATGAAGTTTCTTCGTGTCAAGTTTCAAGTTTCTGAATTTACGGGAAGTAACCAGTAGGTTTTGAGTTTCTTGCGAGTACTCAGTTTCAAAATATGCGACTTAAATTGCTATTTCTTTTGATTGCGTTGACATAAAAGTTTGGTTTTGCTACATCTGAAAGGTCCTATAGCCCTGAGTATTTGACATGAATTTCAATTTAATATCTCCACGCGTTTACGAGAAAAAAGGTAGTAAGTTTAAAATTTAAAAAAATGTTTTTTGTATGATTTTATTAAAAATGTCTACTTTTTGTAATTTTTCCATTGTCTATGCTATATGACGTTGCTTTGTGCCAAATTTTAAGTTTCTGAGTTCACGGGAAGTACCCCGTAGGTTTTGCGAGTGCCGAAAAACTAAAATTTGCAGCATAAACGACTGTATCTTTTGATTGCGTTGGCTTTTGAGTTTGTTTTTTTCACAGCTCCAAGGGTCAATAGACCTGAGTATTTGGTATAAATTTCAGCTTGATACCTCCACGCGTTCCTGAGAAAAATGGTCTTGACAGACAGACAGACAGACAGACAGACAGACAGACAGACAGACAGACAGACGGACAACAAAGTGATCCTATAAGGGTTACGTTTTTTCCTTTTGAGTTACGGAACCCTAAAAATATCGTCAGACTGTCAGCGAATAACGTCAAACTAAGTAACCAAGTTGATCCAACTTCGACGAACTTGTCAGCTTTTGGTTTAATGGTTGTTCAAAAGTTGGCATAGGCATCCCCATATAAAATTATCCGGTAAAATAAATTTATAATAATATGTTTTCGGCTTAACTTACGTATTATAAGTGAGCCCGTCTTTTTTATTATGTTTTTAGGGTTCCGTACCTCGAAAGGAAAAAACGGAACCCTTATAGGATCACTTTGTTGTCCGTCTGTCTGTCTGTCTGTCTGTCAAGACCATTTTTCTCAGGAACGCGTGGAGGTATCAAGCTGAAATTTATATCAAATACTCAGGTCTCTTGTCCCTTGGAGCTGTGAAAAAATCAAACTCAAAAGCCAACGAAATCAAAAGATACAGTCGTTTATGCTGCAAATTTTAGAGTTTATCGGCACTCGCAAAACCTACGGGGTACTTCCCGTGAACTCAGAAACTTGAAATTTGGCACGAAGCAACGAAATATAGCATAGACAATGGAAAAATTACAAAAAGTAGAAATTTTTAGTAAAATCATACAAAAAAATATTTTTTAAATTTTAAACTTACTAAGTACCTACCTTTTTCCTCGTAAACGCGTGGAGGTACGAGTATTAAATTGAAATTCATGTCAAATAGTCAGGGCTATAGGACCTTTCAGATGTAGCAAAACCAAACTTTTATGTCAACGCAATCAAAAGAAATAGCAATTTAAGGGTCTCCCCAAACCTATCGACGCGGATTCGGCAAAATTCGGTGGAAAAAAGCTTTATGTCTACGCAATAAGAGCGAAAAAGACGTCGACGCGTCGGCAGGCGTCGGCCGAGCCGAGCCGAGTCGAACCGTGCATTGTTAGCTCTTATTGCGTGGTCATAAAGCTTTTTTCCACCGGATTTTGCCGAATCCGCGTCGATAGGTTTGGGGAGACCCTAAGTCGCATATTTAGAAACAGTACTCGCAAAAAACTAAAAACCTAAAGGGTACTTCCCGTAAACTCAGAAACTTGAAACTTGGCACGAATAAACTTCATATAGCACAAAGGAAAAAATTACGAAAAGTAGACATTTTTAGTAAAATCATAAAAAAAACATTTTTTTTTAATTTTTAACTTACTACCTTTTTCCTCGTAAACGCGTAGAGGTATTAAATTGAAATTCATATCAAATACTCAGGTCTATAATACCTTTAAGCTGTAACAAAATCAATTTTCTATGTCAATGCAATGGGTGAACTTTTACTTATATACCTACAGGTTTGTACGGAACCCTCAGTGCGCGAGTCCGACTCGCACTTGGCCGGTTTTTCAGTTCTACTCTGACACCATTTTGCGGCGCAAGAAGGCATGTTTACTAAATTATTTTATTGTTATTTATTTATTTAAACTTTATTGCACATAAAATATACAAATGGCGGACTTAATGCCTTAAGGCATTCTCTACCAGTCAACCACTGGGCCAAAAAGATAATTTTCTGATAAATTTCACTACCACCGTGTCACTGAACCGCCATTTGTAAACTAAACGGCTTGGCGGCTCAGTTTGTAAGCCCCGCCCCCCGCGGCTCACTTTTTGTGGGGTCATTTTGCAGGGCTACATCATTGTCTATATATCATCAGTCGCCGAACCCAAGATTGTAATATTAAGGGTTCGCAAATGAAATACAACACATGACAAGTAACGGATGACTGACTTGCTTACCGAATAACTGACATACCTACGCGTGAATAAAATCATGACAAACAGGCTTGCAGATGTCTTGAAAACTCAGTAGCCTACCCAGTCAGTGGAGTTATAAGTTTGAGAAACACTGAGTAAAATATTCAATGCATTATTTAACCCTGAAAACGGTTCGAAGCTTCAAATTGATACAACGTAATTCTTTTTGTTGTCTAGTCTTTACGTTTAGGTTTAAACTAATGCTGCAATAATTCTACATTTACCTTCAAAAACTACGTAGGTAGCTGTGCTATTTTTTGTACATATTCATGAAAATTAGTTTAGGGTCGTTCTACAGTTTCGTGCCGATTTGACACTTTTTTGGAGATTTTTTTATTTTTTAAGTTACAGTCTAGATTTTGATATTGTGAATGTGTATACTTATTGGGTATAATATTTTACGAAAGGCATCTATATACTAGTTATACTTTTGGAAAGCATATAAGGAATGTAATTAAAGCACGGATGGAAATGAAAAACCAAGGGATGGTAATGAACCATGTATTGAGGGGAATGACATTTGATTGGACGGAAATGAAACTTAATTGGATAAAAATGAAATTTGTAATACTATAATAGATCAGACAATACAAACCTTGAAATAATAGTAGTTTATGTAACTGTTACGTAATAAGGGTCCTTAAAATACGAGTGTGGTTTTATATAAGATCACACGAGTGTTTTAAGGCCTAATTACGTACAGTTGCATACACTGCTTTATCTACACTCATATTACATATATTAAATTAAGTGCTCGGAACCCATAGAATGACCGCCATTGCACCGCCATGGCCAACTCGAGGCGCGTGTCGGCGGCCGCGCAGGCGCGTGCCGTTGGTCAGTTAGGAGCACAGGATTTACATTATGTTAGCAAAACTCATAGCACATCAATATTTGAGCATGTAAAGTTAAAATTACGTTACTGCCTCAGATAAAAAGCTTATCATAGTAAAATCGGTTGTGGTAATGCTAGCCATTGCCTACCGTTTTTGAACACGTTTTAGAGAACTTACAGTGTGAGTGTAGATAAAACAAGTAATTGTACTTTTATGATATTTTTATTACAATAATCAACATTTTGACAATAACACTTTACGAAATATCAGTCTACGTCTTCAATGTCATTATTTAGCTTGAACTAAAACAAATTATGTAATAACTATATCTGTGGAATGTTTAAACAGCTGCCTGAACGAATTAAAATACCAAAAAAATTCAATCTAAAACAATAAAAAATAATATATTAGCAAATATTGATTAAGTGTAACTCAATTGAATGAGAACATAATTATAAAAACAGCAAAATATCGCATACTCAAAGTTATAATCAGAAAAGGAAGTCATATAGTTTAATAAAAATCTTCTTGATCAAAATTATTCAATAATAATAACAAATATAACTAAAACCATCTTCTTATTATGATGACATATCATTAAAAAAATCTTCCGAATATTAAAAAAAAATGCGTAGTACAATTTTTATGGTTCAGCAACCCATAGTCATATTAGTTGTACAATAGTAACATTAGTAACTCTAACACGAATACCTAAAACAAACCTTGGCTTCTTGGCAGGGTGCCCATCACGCAGGCAGCATTCCCGCGTTGTATCGCGATGGCAAGCCTTTGTGCGAGAAAGCTGCCCGCGCGAGGGTCCCCCGTTGCTTCCCGCAGCCGCTTGCTGAGCTCCTTGTGGAGCCCACGCGCACCCCTGCCCCACGGACCTAGTGTCTTGACACCAAAAGCTACAAATTCGTAGTTGGTGCCGAGACAGCTATATTTGTTGACTTTATAGCGCTCTCGGGTGTCGGCCGCCGCCCCGGCATTCCTGCTCTACAATAAACAACTGTTTGAAAGACAATAACATAGATTCCTGGCGTGAACTGTTAACATTTTCGTTCAAAATTTTACATGTATCCGATAATAATGATAAAACTAGCCTCACTCAGAAAATTAAAAATAATATCCGTGCGCCTAACTTGCCTTCAGCCTCACGATTACGCCGAGATCGGAGTAACAATTACAATTTATACAAAAAAGTCGAGGAAAAAGTTCATGAGGGCGACCTTAAAGGTGGAGCGCGCCTCCTTTTTTCAAATGATTCACTCGCTCCCGACACTCCAGAAACGGCAGCTGCGTTACAAGCTAAGCACCCTCCAGGCACTTCCACCCCTATCTTTGCCGACACTCCTTCAGATCCTCCAGCTTGTCTGCATGCCTCTACAGAAGACGTAACTTCAGCTCTCGCATCCTTCCCAAAAGGGTCAGCGTCAGGCTTGGATGGTATCTCCGCCCAACACCTTATAGACCTCACTAGTCACAGTACCGGAGTAGCTGGGGTCCAACTAACTAAAAGTATAACAAATCTGATAAATCTTATGCTTCTAGGGGATGTCTGTCAAGACGTGACTGCCATTATTTACGGAGCTAACCTCATAGCCCTTTCGAAGAAGGATGGTGGCGTGCGCCCAATTGCTGTTGGTTCCACAATCCGGCGGTTAGCAGCCAAAGTGTGTGTGCGTCATACACGAGCTAAGCTACAAAAACTCTTCGAACCCGTACAGGTTGGTTTCGGCAGTCGCGGGGGCTGTGAGGCCGCAGTCCATGCAGTACGCACCTTTGCCCAAACCGATTCTTGTGAGATTCTCTTAAAAATTGATGTCCAAAACGCATTCAACTCTGTTAACAGAGATACCCTGCTTAATGTAATCAAAATTCATGTGCCAGAAATTTATAACTTCTTACTCCAATGCTATCATAGTCCTCCTAACTAGTTCACAAGGGTAGCGAAATTATCTCCGCCGTAGGTTGCCAGCAGGGCGATCCTCTAGGTCCCGCCATATTCAGTCTGGCTATTAATTCAGCTATTCACAGTCTTACGTCCAAGCTGAATGTGTGGTACCTAGACGACGGCACCATCGGCGGAGACTCACAAACGGTTCTGGCAGACTTATCCATAATTTCACAGAAATTTAGTGAGATTGGCCTAAAACTTAACTTCGACAAATGTGAATTGTACCTTTCCGAAAACTTAGAACCCTCTTTAGCTCCTCAGGTACTAAGAAGTTTTTCCAGTTTAGCCCCAAACATTAAAATCTTATCCAAGGATAATCTCCACCTTCTCGGCTCCCCAATTTTTGATGAAGCCATTCCGGCTGTTTTGGCCAAGTCTGTTTCTAAATTTCGTGCTAATTCAGATCGCTTAATTAAAATTAGTAGTCATTCGGCTTTATTTATTTTAAAATTTTGTTTGATGGTTCCTAAATTTACTTACTTGCTCCGTTGCTGCCCTATCTGGAAATTCGCTAGTTTAGTTCAACCTATCGATAGTCTTCTTAGATCACAACTGGAGTCTATTTTAAATGTCCGCTTCAATGAACAGGCATGGATCCAGGCTTCTTTGCCCATTAGGTTTGGCGGTTTAGGAACACGTAAAATATCAAGTGTCGCTCTGCCAGCATTCTTGTCCTCCATTCATAGCACGTCTGATCTCGCAGGTAAAATCCTTAAAGCCCTACCGGCAACAAACTGCGAGATCGCGTGCCTGGAGGAGGCCAAGAATGTCTGGTTAACTAAGGTGAACCTAAATATACCAACTAGACCTAAGGGGCAGAGAGCTTGGGACAACATAGCTTCGGACGTCGTCCTAAAAACTCTTATCCAGACGTCCTCGGGTAAGGACCGCGCAAGGCTCCTTGCGGTAACCCGACCAGAGTCTGGACAGTGGCTACATGCCTACCCATCACCATACACAGGCACATTTATTGATCCGGGGACTCTTCGAATTGCCATCGGTCTCCGAGTGGGGGCTGATGTTTGTGTTGACCACAGATGCGCCTCTTGTGGGACCACCGTAGATCGCCTAGGTCACCACGGACTTGCCTGCTCTTCGGGCGCCGGCCGCCTATCCCGTCATGCGGCACTTAACGACATCTTGAGAAGGGCGCTCGTCAGCGCCAACATACCCGCAGCTCTGGAGCCCCAGATCGTGCGGGATGATGGCAAGCGCCCCGACGGGATGTCGTTGATCCCCTGGCGGATGGGCCGTGCGCTGGTATGGGACGCTACCTGCACCGATACGCTGGCAGCGTCCTAACACGAATATATGTTTTAGGTCAGGAAGATGGCAAAAACAAAGAAAAAAATTACTAAGGAGGAACAGTTAGCCAAAGATAGAGAAAGTAAGAAATTGAAATATGCTGAAATGAAAAGCGATCCGGGACGTTATCGCATGTTTCAAGAAAAGGAGAAACAGCGATACTTGTTGAAAAAAAAGGAGGTAGTCCTTTCAATCATTCAAGAAATGAATGAAAGGGACAAGGGCAAGAAATGGGTGAAGAGAGCAGCGGCGCATATGGCGGAAAAATTGTCTGAAATATCTTAAGAAAAAAAAAAGAAAATACGTAACTTAAACAGATTTTCATTGAAAACTCACCACCAGAGAGTGAAAACAAGGAGGTAATACAAGCACCTCAGGCTGTTCAAGACGATCCTTTGGCTGACAAAGCAAGCTCACCTTTGCGTGTATGTAATCCAGAAAAAGAACTTGAACCTGGCTCCAGCAAGAACGAAAATACTTTCAAGCTCAAGAAAATAATTAGGCGAGTAAGATACAACCATCAAAAAGTATTAAATTAATTGAAAGTGAAAATGAACATTTTGCAAAAAGAAAATGAGGCGCTGCGCAAGAACCAACATAGAGAGGCAACACAAAATTCGAATCTTGACACATTGGAAAAAAAGGTTGCTATTATGATAAAAGATATTAAAGAAGCAAAGATACAACAAGTGAAAAGAAAACTGCTATTCTCCAAAACTATTAACAAAAGGGTTTTGTGAAAAATATATAAAAAACGAGGGAACAAGAGAAGTGTTGCAGAATGCATATTAACTAATAAGGAAAAATTTGTAAATTATCGTGTTGTATCCAAATTGCCGTTGTCTTTAAGGAAGATTGAAGCCGAACGTCTTCAAGGTAAAAAAGAAGCACTAATTAAACTGCGGGTGAAATTATTCTTTGAAGAGGATGTGAATGGCTAATGCTGAAAGGACTACCTTCTTTCTTTTTTTTTTCTACAAGTATCGCTGTTTCTCCTTTTCTTGAAACATGCGATAACGTTTCGGATGGCTTTTCATTTCAGCATATTTCAATTTCTTACATTCTCTATCTTTGGCTAACTGTTCCTCCTTAGTAAATTTTGTCTTTGTTTTTGCTATCTTCCTGACCTAAAACATACATTCGTGTTAGAGTTGAACCAAAAAAAGTCTATTGCAATTTTGATAGCACACGCAGTGCAAGTTTTATTTTAAATGTCTAACTTCTATGACATTATGTCATATTAACATAATTTTAATCATTTCTTTCCAAATCGATTCATTTCCTTCCCCGAAAAATTTGGAAGGAAAGGCTGGAAATGAATTGGAGTGGAATGAAGATTCAACGTTTTTTTTAAATTACTTCACAGGCTTTCTGGTTAGTACACTATCGAGCATAACAAATGAAGATATACCTAAATGTTAACAAATAACAAGTTAAGTGTAAATTAAATTGTAATTAAATTGTAAGTAATTTTTTTTGCATCAGTTAATACCAAATTACTAATAGGATATTAATGAGTACTTACCCGTGACAAACTGGTTTTCGCGCGAGGAGAATCGAAATGTTGCGTCAACCACGAGCGCGGGACCTTCTCTGTTGATGTGTTGTGGTAGATTGAGACGGTATGGACGCGTGGGGATCACGGGCATTCGTAAATAAAGGAGCGTTCAGACTAGGCATGTCCGACAATTTTTTCGGTGGGAAATGAAGTTGTTCACGTGACAAAATTATAAAGTGCGTTCTCTCTATGATAATTTAACTTTAAAAATACGTACCATGTGCCATTATAATACTGATTATGTGATTATTTCTAAACAATAATGGAAAGTAGTGTTTATCTGCAAATAATAGTGTTTTTTAAATTTCGAACACAACGGTACGCTGTTTTAGGTACGAGGGAAATGAAGTTTTCGCATGTTTTAATTTTTATTTAATAGATCATTAGTTTTAGCTAAATTCCAAAACTGTCGCATTTTCCGTACCACATAAATATACCTTATAAAAATAACCACTTGTAAATTTATTTCATTTTAACGGTTGATGCGGGCTCGGACACCAAATCGGCACGAAACGGTAGAACGACCCTTTAACGGTCAAACATCACTCCGCGTTGAATCGAAAAAGCTCCATTTGCATATTCATGGAAGCGCGAGGTGGTTTTAAAATCGGTTACAGAAAAAATAATATGGTAGTGTTGAAAACTATATACCTATTATTTTAGACCCCTTCCTATGGTACTGAGAAGCAGAAGTAACTAAGTGGGCATACTGTTCGATGCGGCAGTCGAATAAATGTAAACAAGACCGTTCCATCATAACCTCACATGATCATTTTGAAAACATCGCTCTCTTGTTTTCTTCTACTGCTGTAGGTACCTACTAGACGGAGAGCTGGCCACGTCAGATATGACACAATAATGAGAGCAACGAAACCCCTCTAGTTAGTTTGCTATACTATGCTTATTTTGAGATCCGGACATCTGGCAGCTGTAAAGTGGTGGATGTCAAAGAATGCAAATAACTCGAAGAAAACAAATTCTAGAGTTCTGGGTTTGATGCAAAATTATGGGAAATTACGTAATTAATTAGATTATATCATATCCAGAAGTTTTTGTTGGGGGCAAGTAGTGCCAAATGATGTATAATGCAATTTTTAGTTAGTCGCCTACTGTTTTTGTTTCCGCAATAATAGACAATGGTTTTTAATCTAATGATAAAATATAGGCCCAGTCCTCTATAAATGACACAACTTTGGCAGTTTTTACCTATTCTGGTATTACTTTTTTCCAACTGAAAACTTTGTTGGTCTGTCACTCTGACCTCCACCCATTAAAAGCTGCCAGATGTCCGGATCTAGCAATAAGGATGGTAAAACAGTCTGACAAGACAAGTTTCATTGCTCTCATTATTGTGTCATATCTGACGTGGCCAGCTCTTAGACCATACAGTTTTGTTGAATTCAAAAGCATTATTCTGCAAAGTAAAAAAATAAATACCGGCCAAGTGCGAGTCAGACTTGCGCACCGAGGGTTCCGTACAAACCTGTAGGTTGATGAAGATTCTGATTTCACGGGAAGTACCCTGTAGGTTTTGATTCCCTTGCGAGTTTCGAAAATTTGCGGCATAAACAGCTGTATCTTTTGATGGCGTTGGCTTAGAAGTTTGATTTTTTTCACTGCTCCAAGGGACAGTAGACCTAAGTATTTGATATAAATTTCAACTTGATACCTCCACGCGTTCCTGAGAAAAAGGGTCTTGATAGACGGACGGACGTACGGACGGACAACAAAGTGATTTTATAAGGGTTCCGTTTTTTCCTTTCGAGCTACGAAACCCTAAAAACACCATTTATTATACAGTTGTATAGGTAGCGGAATTTGCAGTCTTGTAAGAACTTGAATTTATTAAATTCGTTGTTAGAAAAGAATTATTTCTTTTCATTATCCATTATCGACCATTATCATTATTAGTACAAGAACTGTAGGTATGTTAAGTGAATTTGGCAGTTTTATTACAACTAGCTACTAAAAAGCAGTTACAAACAAAGTTACGTATGACTGGTTTTGTTCAGCGATCCATGTTAGTACCCTTATGTAAATTATAACTTTGATTTTCTATAACGGACATATATTTTCTTTGAAGTTTATTCTGTTGAACAATTTTAAGAGAACTCGACCAATCCATAACCTTCCATTGTGTTGTTGAAGAGATCCTTTGTAAATACAGAAACTTATTTCGTACCTCAAATATTACTTTGTCTTGCAACGTAACAAAAGTAGGTAATTTTTTTTATTTTACGGTAAGTGACCGTAAATTAAGTATTTTTGGAAAACACATTAAGATATTATTCGTTGTTTTAGTTTATATCATTAAATAAAAAAACATATTTTTCTACTCCAGCACTTCTATATGCTAATTAAATGACTGATAGTGGTATCTAAAACTACATCATTTAAGTGAAGGCGCTAAAGTCTATTTGTCTATAGGTACTTTCTATAACTGCTAGCAGTCACACAAAACATATTGTGCAACTGTTTTTGTTTTTTTAATACACTGACTTCCAGGTGCCATGTCTAAAAAGGGTTCGTTCTTGTTTACAATATAAATTATATTTTTATACTTGAAATTATTTTTGCACAAACTATGATAAAAACATTATCATGTCTTTTTTAAAGTATTAATATCTTAAATAATTTAGTTTTCATATTTATGAAAAGCATAATAGTACTTTAATGTAAGCTTTTGCATTGAGAGTTACTTGAACGAAGCCATATTTTTTTGCAATTGAAAACCAACTCGTGGTCTGTCTATGACATTTAGTCAAAAAGTTAATATTTAAAAAGTTTCAACACAATGTACGGGTTAATTTTTGTATTTAAACTCGTATATTATGTTAATATCAAGAAGTTTATGTTAATTTTCATAAAATAAGTGACAAGAAAACTTCACAGTGAATATCCGAAGACTTCGGCACAAAAGTAAGTTATTAGTTGATAGATAAATCTTAAAACAAAATTGATTTATGTACTCGTGATACTTAAGAACTTTAAAATTATTTATTAATTACGTTCTTGCTACTGTCGTAGAAAAAGTTTCGTGTGCAACGGTACATAATTAGGTCTTAAAATTCTCGGGTCTGTTATTACAAAATTCGGCTTCGCCTCATTTTGTAACTTCGACCCTCGAATCTTAAGAACCCTTATTATGTACCTGTTGCACAAAATACTATTTAAATTTTTATCTAAAATAAATACTCAGTTTTCGGTTTCACAAAGGTTTAATTTCTTATGTTCATTTGTTAACAATAATTTCCATAAGGCTTGTGGCAAGTGCGGTTCACGCAGCGGAGGTAGCCTGCAGCACCGTTACTGTGGTAGGGTACTTGACCAAGGAAGTTGCCTCTGAAAAAAACGAATTATTTCTTCATCTATGGTATACCCCATTTTATTAACCAATTATTACGTCAGAAGCTTTTGACGTGCAAAACAAATAAATAAACCAAACCTCGAGGTACCTACCTAAGGTAACAAAACACCGCATAAGCGTGTGTTCCATGCATTTTTTGATCAATTTTCTTAGTTTCATGGTAGCGAGCAGAGAGCGGGACAAACATTTGTGCAAACGTAACTCTGGTACTTATACACAGAAAGCTACAAAATGTTGTCAGGGCCGATGCGTGCAACTGAGAAATGAAAGGAAACCAACCAGCTCATAGAAATGGTTCAGCAATACGCCCGACCAATGTTTCAACTTTGATTCTGCAATTTTACTTTCCCGTATTCCGGGTTATTCCCAGGAGTACATTCCTTGTTAAATAGGGAATATCAAAATAAGTTATTTTTTTATTTTACATGTTTTTGCTTGGGAACGGTGTCAAACTGATACCATTAATTAATTCGGCACCCCCGCTTTATACGAAAACGATACTACACTTGGACTTGGCTTAGTAGCTTAACCTGATGTAGATATCAAGATCAATTTGAGAGCCTCCCGCCCCTACAAATTTACCTGAAAAATCTTGGGGGCTCCACTTCTCAAATCCATCCCTGCCGAAAGAAATCTTTTGTCTCCACTATTTTTTTACCTTTAACCGACTGACACAGAAGCTGTGATCTAAGGAGAACTTGGTTGTCAGTTACATTTCCTTATTTTATTAACGCAATTGTTAACGAACTCGTAAGTTTTAATGGGTTACAACATTTACCACTGAGAATAACCTCTTACTTCGATCGAGCAGCTTTGTTTACCTTTACGTGATATTGCGCAGTAAATTCTAAATCGAAAACAAGGGGGTTTTCCAATAGGTGAGCTCCGGTTAGATTTCCCTTCGCGAACGCTCTTATTACAGATACAGCTAGCTGCCTACATTTGCAACCATTAAATTGAAAGGCACTTTGCAACTGCAGTGATATGATTTGTTTACATGTTTATCGGGCCTCTTAGGGCGGTATTGTAGTGACCCGGCTTACAAAGCAGGAGGTCCTGGTACAGTCACCGGATAGTATCTTCCTACATGACAGCCGCAAAAACATGTGGCACGCTCTTATGGCCCTACAAATAAGAGCGTGTCACATATTTTTGCGGCCGTCGTGTAGGAAGATACTATTGCCGGTGACTGTACGGGCATTTATTTGTATGTTAATCACAGATATTTGTTACTGAGTTATGGATGTTGTTTATGTATTTAAGTATTTATCTATATGTATACATTATATATGTATGTATGTATGTCGTCGTCCAGTACCGAAAACAGAAGATTTATTGAGTGGGTCGATTTGTGTAAGATTGTCTCATTATTATATTCATTTATTATGAAAATATTAAATGGAATGGTGCTCCTAGTTATGGTTTATTTTGATAACTGTACACATCTTAACAAATTTACTCATTAGATACCTTATACCGTAAATGCATATCTTTACAGTCAGTGTAAAGTTTTTTCATCACTAGCAAATTATTTGTTGTTACTAAATTGCCTAAAGTAAAATAAAAAAAAACGTTATTTTATAAAATAATGGCTCTGCTAAAAAGGGTACAACTGTCGTAAATTTTATAGGACTTGTACCCTTTTTCACTGAGCCTATTTACCTTATACCCCTTTTCACCCGGGTCACAGGTATGTACACTATGTAGAACTTACGTTGGTGCATAATTACAAACAATCAGCGTAGTGGTCCAACCGTTTTCCTTCTTCTGTGAGATCCCGCAGCCGACGTGGGTGGAATCGGCCCACACCATCTGAAATCCACACGTGTGTACTTATTTGTATCAAAATAATTTCTTTTTTAGTTTGTATAAATGTTTATTTAAATTTTGTTTTTATGAATGTACACTATGTAACAGAATGTACACTACTATTAATATAATTCTACATAGACAAATTCACTGATCAAACATCGGAATGGTTTGATACGTTATTTGGTTGATATCAACTTATTGAATTTAAACTTTTGAGAGACATACTAAAACTCACTCAGTGCTTGAAGACCTCTAAAACATTTAATGAAATATAGGGGGTATGATTAGAAAGTCGGTAGCTTGATGGTAAGTCGTTTGAATTTCAATTCGATGGTCGCGAGTTCAAACTCAATGAGGTTTTGTGAATCTATGTACACAATATCATTATATTGTATAGCAGTCGCTTTTTGATGAAGGAAAACATCGTGGAGAAACCGGACCTAACTCCAACAAGGTCTAGTTTTCCCTGTGACTTGAAAAGTTCAATGGCAGTCGCTTTGTGTCTACCCTTGTTTTAGATTATGTTGCCGAGCGTACCCCAGGCTTCATTGAGCCGTGGCAAGCCGGGACTAACGTAAGGAATATGATTAGATATGACCTATTATTTATGTATTTATTAATTGTGCTTTACCTGCGTGTAGTGACCGATAGGTCGCGGCGTAGCGAGGCTGTATGGTTCAAATCCGTAGTTCGCGTGCTCGCCAAACCAGTCATCTAGGGCTTCGTCGATATTTGGAATGATCGGCACATAGAACGGCCTCGGAATGGTATTTACAAACACATTTTCACCAATCTGGCTCCATCTTTGCGAACCTAACAAAGGAAACAAATGGATTCAAAATAGGAAGTCGTGCGTTCTGTAATGATTAAATAGGTATGTTTGGTCCCATTATATTATAACCTACATTAAATTCCATAGGCACTCTACTTTTTTTTATATTAAATTATTAACTTGAATAATTATTCTACTACTTAAGTAAAGGAGGTGACTGCAGTTATACAGTGTTATAACACTTATAACCAGACAGAAGTTTTTGTAGCAAACATGACAATAATTAACTGAGGACGTCCTTCCAATATCAAATTTAAATCGATAACGTAGCAAAGTGATGTTTCATAGCTCATATTATTAAGTTGACCTGGTAAAGTATAAATTGACCTGTACTGATAACTATCGAAGTTTTGTAATGATAATATGTTAATTTAAGCACTTAATTATTATAAGATTTATAATTTAAACGAAATATAATTTTAACAACTAAAACATAACGGCGATTTATAAGAACTTTAACTATATTATATAATAATATATGCTTCTTGCACATTCATATTATATTTACATCATAAAGGCTTTATCGATAACTTAATATCGTTGGGAAGTCGTTACGATATTTTTCAGGAATAAAAACATAACCACATAATACTATTCAATATACTCTATGCCTGCTACTCAAAGTTCTATGTTTGGCTATATCACCATTGACAAATTTAAAGGAAAATATACAATGAAGAATATTTACAAGCATTTGGGTTCTGTCAACCCTAGCATGAATATTGGGGTAGGAATGGTTTATAAGTATAGTAGTAGCTTTTGGTTTGAAATAATTTACATAAATAATCATATTGACAATAATTATTATATTTAATTGTTGTGTGCACATGCGTACTAATGCACGATTAGCACTTAAGCGTCTTGGTTTGAAATGAAATGAAATGAAAAATGTTTATTCGGTGCAATAACATGGAAAAAAAAAATCATGACAGGGTAGCCACAACGCTGATTTTCAGGTCAACCCGAACTTTTAACCTCACTAGTGACAACAATATTTCCGTTGACATTCATGTTAATACTGGCAACCCCAATGTAAGTGTAGATATGTGACGTATGTGTGCAAATGTGAATCGAGCGTTCGTATATTCAGCCTATCTCTATGTAATTAATTACCGATGGTCTTCACTGGATTATGGCCGAATATTCCATTTTCGGCCCATTTCGCTGCCTTTTCTGCAAGTTCTTCATCCCACACCTAAAATCACACATTTGATTAATTTGGTTTTAGTACCATTCACATACCTAC